>CM075850.1:115495752-116140752 GCA_037975125.1 Latrodectus hesperus | reverse complement strand
TATTCTAATAATTAAGAAGTGACATTTAATTTGTAGGAAAAATATTTTCTAGTACAAAAGGGAAACCGCGTGACTTACTCTGACGTTGTTAATTATCACATCGGCCTCATCACATGAAGACACAATGGGGGAACTTTCTCTTTTTGTTTCTCACAAGAGTATTTAACAGGATACAGCTCTTACACAATTTTCAAATTTCATAATGAGCATATATTTACATTATCTTCGGATTATATTTAGAAACATAGTTCAGGGGGAACTGTTCAGAGATCTCCATATGTAAATGAAAAAGGAATAAAAAAAAAAGAAATTACAGAGGCGAAGATATCTCCAAAATTAGTTTCAAAACGCCTGTGCGAACAAAATTTCATCTCAATGTTGAATCCAACGCCATACTGTGAAAATTCAACAAAACCTCTGTAAAAACATATGCGTTACCAAAACAATACTTCGAGAGACAAAAAATGTTAGACTAAAAAAATGACACCAGCAGACGCTCTATAGAAAGCAAACGATATAAAGTAGATGATATCCTAAACTGAAAGCGTCTTATCGCAAAATGTATTTGATAATGATTGTAATTGTTATGTATATTTTTATTTATTCAGGAATTGGGTTTTAGATTGAAATATTTAAGATAATTTACTACACTGTTATGCAATATGCCTGAAATAGTTTTGAGTCATTTCAAAAGTAGTAAAGACGCATAAGAGCTATAAAAAATGCTGCACATTTTTGTTCATAATTTGAAAGATAAAACATACCTTGCAAAGAGCAGAGTGGAAATTAAATTAAGAATAAATTGGTCTTAAGCCAATTTTGTTGATAACTTTGACAAAGCGTTAAATCAACATAAGCGTTCATAAATAAACTTCGGAATCATAGAGAACTGTTTCACTGATTTTAGTGAAAATTTAAAATTCTCACTTTCTTTATGTGACAACTTTTCAATACTTAATTAGATTAAGTAAAACAAAATAAAAAATGGCAAAACAGCCTTGATTGCTCGCTTCAAGCATTTAAAATTATAGCGTTCTGTTAAAAGCATTTTTGAAAAACAATATAAATTTTAATGTCAACTAATTGACATGCACTTGATATTTCTGATTTTTTAAAAATATTTTTTCTAAAGTGGAGGCCCTTTTCTTGGATAACATTGTCATTATTCCTTTCTTTTTTAATTAGTTTTTGGAAACAAATAGACTAAGTGTCATAATTCGGACAAGATTCTAATTTTATTAAACAATGCTCAACATACAAACTTTAAATAAAATTTAAAAAAAAGAAATAAATTTTGCAAAATTTCATCCTGAGCGGAATGAAATCAAACTATTTTAAGAACCGTTAAAGCGTAAGAATTTCAGTGCTAAGGTTAAAAAGTAATAGAATAAAAGACAAAATATTAACTAATCAGGGAATTTTTTAATTTTATATATACAGAGATGTGCAATTTCTTTCTCTCTCTCTCTCGCCGAGCTGGCAGCCGAATGGTTAGCGCTCTTGCCTTCGGTTCAACAGTTCGTGGGTTCGAATCCCACCTTGGGCATGGATGTTTGTAGAGGTTCGGAATTCACTTTAAACCGTAGGTCCCGGTCTAATTAGCCCTCGTATGCAAAAAAAATTACCATTCAGCGACAAACAAACCTCTCTCTCAGAACAGTTAAGCAATATTATCAAGCATGGAGCTATTTTATTCATCATATAAAAGTGTAAAACAACATTTGATTTAAAATTTCGTCATTTCACTTAGAGGATTAAAGCAGAGGAAGTTTGAGAATAAAGTTTTCATGAATACATTTTGCAGTTTTTTTAATTAATGATCTTTCAATGGCAAATAAAGTGATGAGATATTTGTCAATTTAAGTAAAAATTGCATCAATGCCGCCAAGAAAGAAGAGTCGTAAAAATTTGCTGTGAGAGAATTTTAGGTTCACTATTATAAAAAAGAGAAGGAATATATTTATTCTGAAAAGGAATTGCATCAGAAATTGTGATTGAAAAATATAAAACGATAACAGTATCTACATTCAACCTTCTTCTACGTAAAACAAAGTATAGAAAAATGCATTATATATATATATATATATATATATATATATATATATATATATATATATATATATATATATATATATATATATATATATATATATATATATATATATATAAAGATTTGTACTACGCTTGAAAATCAAAAATTATTAATGAAATTTAGAATATTTGTTAAATATCATTAAGTATGAATTAAATATTACATGATCAATCCAAAATGCTTATTTGATTTGTCCGTAATACATTTCCATTTTCCGCCTGAAGACCTGTTAAATACTGCCAATATGTTGACAAAATATCGCTATAGTTAAATGATGAATTTGACAATTGAAATGGTATCGTTCCTTTCGACGCCATGCCATTAGTGGACAATGCAACCACTCCCCATTTCACTATGCAAACCCCATCAGTGAACAAGACTGTTTTTGTCAGAGTCATATATAGAACCTGTCATTTCTATCTATGAGTACGACGACTTTGTCAATCAGACCGCAATGGTGTTTGTTTTCGAGTGTAGCTTTACTGACACAATATTTCGCTCACTGAATATTAACTGGAGACTACGTATAAGGCATTCCAGAAAGCTGCAAACATTTCCCATCAGAATGGGAATCCAACCCAGGGATTGTTATAATCAGAGCATTATTTTAAAAATATAAAAGGAAAAGTTAAAACATGAAAAGCAACCAGTGGTGGTTGGTCATCTCCTAAGAGTAACTTTCTGTGAAACCAAATAAGTACTGTAGTATTTACTTTGGCATAATGGTAAGAAAGAGATCCTCAGAACGATTTCAGTCACTACAGATATTGCGTTTCTGACTTCTGCATACAAAGCAGTCGGGGGATTTCTAAGTTAAGCCTGGTGGACTTTCTATGAAATGTTCTCCTCAAAAGCCATTTAAGCGGTGGACATTGAAATGCTTCACAACAGCTTTAGGCAATTGGACTATCTAAAACAGGGTGTTAAAATCACTTGTTAAATCTATTTGTTAATAAACAGTTGAGTTGATTCAATATTTACTTTGCATCGTGATGCGAGTTACTTTGCACGATGGCATTGTGCTCGTATTGGAACAATTCACTAAGAAAATGATACTGATACATCGTTCCTGGTGATACTCTAACACCTTAAAATAGATAATTCGATCGATTTTTTCTTATCTTGTTTATTAACAATCCTATTTTAATGCGTTATTGAGTAATGAGACTCGGAATTTGTTTCTTACATATTTACAAATATAAGTTTTAACTTGAAATAGCAGATATATGCATACGCGGCTACTTTTTTTACTTTATAAAATATACCACTATTTAAAATTGTTTTCTTATACTCAATGCACAAGGATATAATTTCAAGGAAGATAAAATAATCATTTTTGAGATTTCAGAAATGAAAGGAATTTTCGTTCCCAATTCTGCCGAGCGAAGTGGCACCTTTTCCTTTTTAGCCGCGTAGCGATCCAATATGTTAGTTTTAAGGACTGTCGAAGGGGATTTACTTTCCGAGAACGAAGTGCATTCCATATTCATGCATGAGAACACCATGAAGAAATCTTCCCCGTTAACGAAAATGTTTCGGACTTCATCTAATGCGACTTTTCCTCCGCTGATTACAACGCAGCTCATTGTGAGGGGGAGATCGTGGAATCCACCCACGCAGTAGGCCTCGCCTTTGTTTCTTTTCGAAGCAGACGTTCCGGGAGAGGCCATATTGGATTTCATACACTCCCCTCCCCGGAGCACTCCCAGAAGGAGGCTAAAAGTTCTTTTTTTTGTTCCGGAAAAAGGAAAATGCGGATTCCAGAGACAGTGGCGAAATACAGCACCGAAATTGGCAACACGAGAACGGTTTTAAAACTGAATTCCCCGGAGAGCGATTGAAGGAAAAGAATACAAATGGACGTTCGCCAACGCTCCGGAAACTAAATTGCATTTCTCGCGGAAAACGTAACGGAAACTTAGATGGCAAGAAATGAAAGTAAAAGGAATTGCGCGTAGAAAAATTTCCAACCGGCGTAATTCATGACGTCTTCACTTTGAGTTATTGAATCGAAATCCTTTCGGGCACCCTGTATGAAAATAAATCGACTCGGAATATGATAAATGAAAATGCTTTTGTTGTGTTCCCTCTAAACAGCTCATGTGACAAATAACGTCTCAGGACTTTTACAGACAGCTTCCTGGGCGTGTTTCATTCGTAAATGTGGTCATCTGGTCCAACATTATCAGAAATTCTTTTGACGAGATATTATCAATTCAAAATGAAATGCTTTCACTGAAGAGAGTTTTTACACCTGAATTTGAAAGACAGAATACTTCTGTATACATTATAAAATTAGGGGAAGTAGAAGTCTAGGCTATAAAACTATCATACGCTAAAAATAATCCATCGATATTCATAGACAACTTATCAGTCTTGGTTGAATTCTAGCTTTGGAATCTACCGTCTTATTTTGTTTAAGAGAGATAATTGGACACAGAATCCATTACTTTTACAATGATTTCAAGCCACTATAAATATTTATAGACAAGGTGGGAGTCAAACTCGTGAGCCGTTGAACTGAAGACCAGGGGTGTAATTCAGCTGGCAGCACAGTGTGCTTTATTTGAGACATGGTCATCCAGATTATTTCTTAACTCACAACATTTATATCCAGGAAAGTATTGTTTTGAAATAATTCCACACATGTAATAAGACTTGAATAGTATAGTAAATATACGGAGCGCAATTACTTTTTAAAATAACGCGTGTCTGAGAAATCAAGGAAACTGGAAACCTTGAAAGGAGATGAAAGTAATACCAATTTATGGAATATTTGTTAGAATTGAACCAAATAAGATAGCTCAAACGTCACATGACCTCTGCAATCAATTTCCAACTAATCCTTCTCCTTGTAAAAGTTAATTATTAGTAGTTATCTCTTGAAGAGTAGAGTTACGTGGACAGAATTTTTTTTAATAATAATACTTTACTAAGACAAATTCTATTGATCTACTGCAATACCTAGCTCAGAATCCCAAGGAAATAAACTTCCTAAGATGAACAGAATTTTGTAAAAAATGAGTGTGCAATCTAGAGAAATTTAAGCAATATGGAAAATGAACTCATATAGAATGAAAAGTAGACAGGTTCTTGGAATATTTGTCAGGACACAAACTGAAATATACATGAAACTAATTCTTTTAATTTTCTTCACAATAATTAATTTTATGAAAGTTAGATATTATTTGTATTTTTAAACACATTGAAATTACTATATTTTTAGACTGCGTTATTTTTAAGGTAAAAAAGACAGCTTTTGATAAAGGATCTGTTACAAAATAATTGATCTGAGCGATTTCTTCATATTTCGGAAATTTCAATTCGACAAATAAATTTTCTTGTGAAAGATCCTTTCATCAGTTATTTTATTTAAAAATAATTTTGACTTTTTATTACTGAAGTTTGCTGAAGTTGCTTGTTGGCTACGTGCAAATAACAACTTGCCTGCTCGCTTTTCTGGAATTGTCATCCAAACGAACAATGGATTATTTGAAAGCTATGCAAGGAACAATTTATGGCATCACATGCGTAGAGATTGCATACAGCACACAATGAAAAGAAATAAAAATATGGCCATACATACAATTTATACTCAAACAATAACTTAATGCGCGAATGTATTTTAGAATACACCCTGAACATATTAAGTACAGCAAACTATGGATTTTCATCCATTGTTGTTCAAGTATCAGCTTAAATCCTAAGCCCTATCTATATATGCCATCTTTTCAACAGAACAAGCTACGAATTTACATATCATTTATGAGCAAATAAAATGTTCACTCTCTTAAAAATGACACATATCCGCTCAAAGCTGGAGATATGTCTTATATGGAGGTTCTTCATACGTTTGGAAAAGAAGGAGAACTGTTCAGTTGCGTGTTTGTTGAACAACCAGTTATGTCATAGATCAGCAGCTGCATTTCAAATGAATAGTAAAAGGATGAATGGATGACCACCGGTTCACCCAGCGAAGAAATTTAGAATTTGAGGTAAGCAGTCAGAGATGTATCAAGGTAGGGAATAGCATCATGCACCAGCACCTCATGGAATATAGAGCTCATGGAAGTGTGCATCAGAGAGATTGATTTATGTTCACCATGAATACAAATTCCTATTTAAAAGACAAGAAAGACGACTTTAAAAGACAGGAACAAATTACCTTGCCTGTTTTGGAAGTGGTCATCTCAGGTCATTAAAATTTTCTGAGGACTCCAAAAGTTTCGAGACCTGTACCAACTATTTCGCTGAATAAATTATGCCAGTACACACCCTTGAGTGCCTGGGGCTAACCAAGGAAGAATTATACGACTATCATTTGATGGTGCTTGGCTTTTGGGGGTGTTTAACGTCATGAACCTGGTCTAGCACTGCTGGCTAAAGGGGATATGTAACAATTGCAACAACACAACAAATGAATGATCATTCAAATATGTTTCATTCATTTTGCAAAAATACTAGCTATAAAATAGTTATATAGATATTACGGTGCTGCTTTTGTGACAGATGTTTCACAACTGTACCAATTTAAGAAAATGGAATTAGAATTAATGTTTTTACTTATGCATAAATGCATTTTGTAAATAAAATAGTCCTCACTTCATAAATGAATGTGAGTTCTGACAATTAGTGGATGTTTTCTTGCATAATTTTCAATCCTCTGTTCTGGTGAGAGTATAAATAAATAATTCAAGATTGATCAAGATGCAATTAAGTTAATGTTGTAAATAATATAATGCAAGTAATCGCAAAGAAACACAAAGTAAGTCTATTATCGTCTGTAAAACTGTAGTCTTCTAAGACGTCCGCAATCGTCTGCTCTTACAAATCGTCTGCTGCGCTGCCTTCTGATTGGTGGTTGTGTTCAAGCCGTCCAAAATCTATAAATACACCATGTTCTGTTCTATTAGTTTAGTATATGTATAATTTCTTTCTTTGTAACTTGCTTCATTAAATATTCTTTTTGCGATTCATGGACTCTTGTTCGTTTAACGAATTTCAACAGCAGAGCGTGGTTTTCACTGTCATAAATTGAAAGCAGTTTCTAGATTTAATTTATTGCTTGATAGAATTAATTTATCAATAAGCAATGGCTTCGCTGCATGGTTTGTATGGAGTAAATCCATTTGATGGGAAGAACTTTCCTGTTTGGCGGCGACGAGTGGAAGCTGTTTTGTCTGCGGAAGAACTGGAAACATACTTAGTTAAGGAGCCCGATGTGAATAAGGAAGCAGAAGTCGTTAAAGGAAAGAAAGCCTACGCATTACTCATGTCACTCTTAAGTGATCAAGTGCTCGTATCAATGAGTGGTGAAAATACGGCGAAGAAATTATGGGAGAAACTTCATGCTGTTTATGAAAGCAAAGGAGCGGTAAGCCAAATACTAACTAGAAAACGTCTTGCTACATTTAAGAAAAACAGAGATGTTCCAATGCGCCAGCACATAGAGGAAGTTTCAAAACTTATCGCCGATTTACGAATGTCTGGAGCGGAGATTAGTGATATTGATACTGTCGTCTATATTTTGATGTCTCTCCCTCCAGAATTCGAAAATGTTAAGGTTGCATTAGAGAATCAACCGAGTGAGAATTTATCGTTAGATTTTGTAACTCAGCGTTTGATAGACTCTGAAGCTCTTTTGAATGATTCGAGAAATAAAACAAGCATTCGTTTTATGAAACAAACTGTGGATACTGCGGCTTTTTCTACGAGAAAAGAACTCACATGTTTTCATTGTAGAAAGAAAGGACATACTTCTAAATTCTGTAAAAAGAAAGCATGCTATAATTGTGGTCGTGTTGGTCATTTTAAAAAGGAATGTAAATTCAAATCTGAAGCTAAGACTGATGAAAAATATTCTTCTGCTCTATCTTTTGCTGCTGGCAATTTGACTTTCGGAAGTCCGAAAAAGTTCATTATTGATTCCGGGGCAACATCCCATATGTGCTCTCAGAAAGACTGGTTTTCATTCATCAAACCGTCATCAGGAACTATTCGATGTGCATCCCGCTCCACTGCACTGGAAGTGAAAGGTATTGGAAGTGTAAAAGGCAAAACATCTAATGGAATTGATATAACTTTAGAAAATGTCCTTTTTGTTCCTGAACTCAATGGAGAATTAATTTCTGTAAAGAATATTGAATTAGGTGGATATAGTGTTATCTTTAGAAATAAAAAAGTGTTCATCGAAAATGAGAAAGAAAACATTTGTTTGGGTTATCGTGATGATAGTGGACAGTATATTTGTGATTTTGTTCCAAATTGTGAAATTTCTCTTACTGCGAAAGAAAATGACTTGGATTTATGGCACAGAAGACTTGGACATTCCTCTAATAAAGCCTTAAAAGAACTTGGATTGCCTACCTTTGATAAATTTTGTGAAGTGTGTACTTTTTCCAAACAAAGTGCTTCTCCTATAGGAAAAGGTCCCAGACGAAGGGCATCCGAAACTATGACATTGATTCACACAGATGTTTGTGGCCCTATTGATCCGCCTATGGCTACAGGTGAGCGTTATTTTATGACATTAATTGATGATTATTCACGTTTTATGGAAGTTCGTTTGCTGAAAAGAAAAAGTGATGTTGTGAATGAGTTAAGATGCTTTTTAAAAGCAAATCCTTCAGTACGGAAAATTAGGTGCGACAATGCAAAAGAATATGTTTGTGGTGAACTCATCAAATGTGCTACTAAATTTGGTGTTACAATAGATCCAGTTCCTCCGTACACAGCACCTTTAAATGGAGTTGCTGAGCGTGCCAATCGTACATTGTTAGAAAAAGGGCGAGCTTTAATATTTGAAGCAAAACTTAGCAAGAAATTTTGGGGATTTGCAATTTTAACTGCTGCATACCTAAGAAACAGAATTCCTAGTAGATCCATAGAAAACTGTACTCCTTATAAATTGAAATATGGTAAAGATTCCGATCTTCAAAACATTCGAGTATTTGGATGCGATGCATACGTGTTGGTTCCTCCTTCTCAAAGGAAGAAGTTAGATAAGTCAAACAGAATGATATTTCTGGGATATTCGACTATGGGATATCGTTTAATGGATCCAGATTCAAAGAGAATAGTGATATCAAGGAACGTTTTATTTAACGAAGAAAGAAAAATGGATTTAGAAGATAAAAATATTCTGAATGTGGATTCCATTATTTCGGAAAATGAAAATGATGTTGAAGAAATTGGTGGTGAAGAAAATATTACTGAAACAATTACTACAAAAGAAATTTTGGAAAGACCACAAAGGCAAAAGAAAACACCAGTTAAATATCCTGAACCAGAAGTTTACGAAGCAATGGTAATTTTTGAAGATTCATTATCGCATAAAGATTTATCTGCACTGCCAGAGGAAGAACAGAATCTTTGGAAAAAAGCAATGCATGAAGAAATGCAGTCCATGGAAAAGAACGAAGTTTGGTGTCTTGAAGAATTACCACATGGGAAACGTGCAATTTCATGCAAATGAGTTCTACGCGAAAAACGAGATGGAAAATATAAGGCTCGACTTGTTGCTCGTGGTTTTATGCAAAGATAAGGAGTGGATTATGATAAAACATTTTCACCAGTTATCAGTATTCCTGCATTACGTATAGTGTTTACTATTATTCTTCAAGAAAATTTAAAAGTTTATTCACTGGATGTTAAAACTGCATTTCTCAATGGTGAATTAAAAGAAATTATTTACATGGATCAACCAGAAGGATATGATGATAATAGTGGCAGGAAGTGCCGGTTAAAGAAAAGCTTATACGGACTTAAGCAGTCACCTCGTCAATGGTATGTAAAATTTTAAAATTTCATTATCAAATTAAACTTTAAACTATTAAATAGTGAACAATGCATTTTTATTCGTCAGTCAAAAGGTGGAAGAATACTAATGGCACTTTATGTGGACGATTTATTAATTGCGGGTACTGATGATAGTGAAATCAAAATTATAATTGGATTATTATCAAAAGAATTTGAAATGTCTAAATCTGGAACAGTTTCTGAATTTTTAGGAATTAAAATTACATTTACACCTGATGGACTGTATCTAGATAAAGAAACATATATTTTGAATTTATTAAACAAATATAAAATGTTTGATGCTAAAATAGTCTCTACTCCCATGGAAGAAGGAGCAACAGCAGCTGATTTTGAGAAAGGAAGTGCTTTTTGTGGACCCTACCGAGAACTAATAGGATCTTTAATTTATTTAGCATATACATCTCGTCCAGATATCCTTTATGCTGTAAACTGTTTGAGTCAACTTCAAGAACACCCTACTGATAGTGCTTGGAGTGCATTGAAAAGAATTTTGAGATATCTGAAAGGTACTTCAACTTTAAAACTGGAATATAAAAAGTGTGTGGATAAAAATTCATGCTTAAATATCTATGCAGATGCTAACTGGGGTGCAAACCCAAATGACAGAAAATCCATTTCTGGTAACATAATTATGTTTAATAATTGTCTAATATCTTGGTCTTGTCGAAAACAAAATTGTATTGCTTTATCTTCTACAGAAGCACAAATTATTGCCCTAAGTAAAGCCATTCAAGATGCATTGTGGTTGAAAAACATTATTTTGGAATTAACTGATATTAAAGAAATCATGATTTTTGAAGATAATCAATCTTGTATTAAGTGTGTAACAAAGGAAAACAACAAAGGTCGATTAAAACATATAGACATTAAATTAAAATTTATTCAACACATCTTGAATTGTCATGATATAAAAGTTTACTATATTTCATCTAACCTACAAATTGCTGATATGTTTACAAAATCTTTATCTAAGTTTAAATTAAAGGAACTTTTACCATTATGTGGATTAAAATTGTATTAGATTATATCATGTTAATGTAAATATTGTGTGGATGGCTTGAACGTTTCTAATTTCTTAATGTATACTTATTTTTATTGATTTATATGATTTTATTGTGCATGTTTCTTTGTGATTAAGGGCGAGTGTTGTAAATAATATAATGCAAGTAATCGCAAAGAAACACAAAGTAAGTCTATTATCGTCTGTAAAACTGTAGTCTTCTAAGACGTCCGCAATCGTCTGCTCTTACAAATCGTCTGCTGCGCTGCCTTCTGATTGGTGGTTGTGTTCAAGCCGTCCAAAATCTATAAATACACCATGTTCTGTTCTATTAGTTTAGTATATGTATAATTTCTTTCTTTGTAACTTGCTTCATTAAATATTCTTTTTGCGATTCATGGACTCTTGTTCGTTTAACGAATATCAACAGTTAATAATTGGTATTATCACATAAGAAAGGTGTAAACGTGTCGTTATTTCGAAACGGAGCAAAAGAATAAAATATTGCAAAACTTTTCCTACATTTCATTATAAATGTTATCACATAATTCATTATACTAGAAATTCTGCCATCTGATTTGTAGATTTAATATTTAACATTTTTCAATCTAAGTTTAGTCTTAGATGGCAGCATAATTTCGACACTTTACCAATCGTAAGTAACGGGGAGGGGAGGAATATTATTTTTTATAATAATCGTGAAGAAAATATTGACTTGATATCTGATTCACCAGAGTTCTCTCCTATTGAAGGGGTGGACGCGCATTGAATGCTTCGTTGCTTTCACAGTTTCCAGCGGTCTGGAAGCTGGGAATAAACCTTATCATTTGAATTTTGCTCAAAATTAGCAGATTTGCTATATTTAGAGGCTTTACGTTGGTGGCCGTCGGAAACATCGTAATATATTTTACCTAGATAAATTAATACAGAGGATTGTGGAAAGGGCTCTTGAAACTAAACTTAAAGCTGTGTTTACGGAAGGACAGCAGCACATCCTTTGTTTTACGTGCCTTTTAAGAAATAACAAAAATTCACAGCTGCGCAGTTATAGTCGCATAATTTTTATAATATCACTGCATTCTACATGCCTTAAAAATGGTCAGACAATTGGGTTTTTTTTTTATACAATTTGTGTAGTTTCATTTTAGTTTAGGCATTTGATATCATTTTGATTAGAAACTCAAAATTAATATTGTAGTAAATTAAATAAATTTTAAATTAAGAACATTTTAATATTTTTATTTTAATGAAAAATAGCAATAATTAAAAATCTAAGAGTGTTAAAAATTACATAAAAACGAGAATTTTTTCACTGAATTCATGTAAAAAGAATTTTAATGTTAAATTGAATTTTACTTTTTCTATACTAATTAAGACTAGATTTTTTCCCTCAGTTTTTTGAATCAATTCAACACAAGGGCATTAAAATCTATTTACATAAGAGTGATAGAAAAAAAGCTTTATTTGAAGAGAAGTGAAAAAAGCGATTTCCAAATTAAGAAAAAGAAATTATTAACTAGCGTTACACATTAATTAAACTTCGGCACAGTTTATACTTAATTAAAATGAGCAAACTCGCAGCCTTAATTGAAATTAGCGGCAACAGGTGATTGGACAGGGGGAAAAAACTGCGTTTTCTCAGGGCCTTCTTAAATTGGATTATGCAGTAATGTCAGGGAGCTTCCAAGGAGAAATTTCATTACTTGTTCAATTTTTTTTCCTTTCAGTCAGAAAAAATAGGTTTATTTATTGCTGGCGTTGTTACCCGTGTTTGTGGATCTATTGATTTGGCGCTGATATTCGTCATTTTTTGTGTTTTCTAATCTGCAGTTTTGCCCTGGGGTTCGTCGCACCATCGCCAAGTCTCTCATTTCTAGTGGCATAGAAAGGGATTTGATTCGCGAAATGCAAATTGCAAAAAGTACTATTTTAAAAATGCAGAAGAAAATGAATTGTTTGCCCTTGGCGTTACTTTTGGAAGATTTTTTGTTTGTTAAATGGCTGTGGAGAGGGATATTTTTCAAAAATGTGAACTTCGTTCGATACTCATTTCGAATACACTTTTAGTTTTGCTTCCGGTTCAATTTCAACTTTAATTAAACAACTCAACTTGCATTCAAAAATTAAAAAAACAATAAAAAATGTAAAAAAAGATGTCATAAGCAATGATAAATTCATATATTTCATTCGTTTTTAAAGCTATTCTTAGAATGAATGGAGTCATATGCTTAGAAACAGATGAAACAGTTGATAAATTGTGGCAAAAAAAGGAAAAATGATTTGCACTTAAATTTTAATGAAAGAAATTTATTCAGTAATTTGTTGGCTTAGAAATACAGAATATATGATATCATCAAACTTTTATACAGACTAAAATTATGGGTTGAGGCAATTTTTATTTGGCTTTGAATATAATTATTAAAAGTAGCGAATAATCAAGATCTAACATGAAGCATTTAATAAAATGAAATTATGCAAAAGTAATAGGTTTTTTGGTAAAGAGATTATTTGGCTTATAGCTTGTCACACTCTAGCAGTTTTTTGTGCATAAGGACAGCTGTGCTGCTTATTGTGGGTTTTGAACATCCAAGCTAAAGATTAGAATGGAGTCCGCCAAAATTTGAATTACTAGCTAATGTGTCGACCTATCATTCTAAATTATGCTAGCATACAAAATACGATGTTTTTGTGATTAACATATGTATTCAAATTCATGATGAACGGACATGAACCCTTGAGTTTCATTCAAACAATGCACGATTCTAGAGACAAAACACTAACTCATACAACGCCTGGATTTATTTCACTGCTTCTTGATAACTAATGACACGAGTTTGTGCAGAATTCGATGAAAGGCCTGTCGTTTGAGTAGATAAATGTGGACTCATTCGTGAAGATAACATAATTCTGCAGGGTTCAACTGTCCAATGAATATTTTGTAGCAAAACGATCATTGCTGTAACAGCATTCCAGCCTCAACAACTTGTGCATGCAAATCCCATCCTCCTCAGGAATGCTAGTTTGGGATTTACTGTAAAGGGTTGGTTGTGGTCGATCTCACGTGTAAACAGTGAATGTAGAGACACAAAAAAATCTCAAACGCGCTTGTAATAGTAACCTGCTTGTGCAGAATACACCGGACTGACAGTTAAATAGTTAAGGTTTTGACCTCCAATTCAGCATGTCATAAATTCGACTTTTAGCCATAATAGAGTGTTTCGGAATTCTCTTGAATTACAATTTCCTTTTCAATGAGTTCTCTTACTCAAAAAAACGACTGAAATCAAATAGGTATAAAGTACCCGCATGCTTTTTTTCCGCCAGCTTTGAATGTTTTTTCTCTGGTCAAGGAAAGATCTGACTGCTTTATTTCTATTTCTTGCGGAGGATCTTATCTGAATTCCTTGGATGCTGAATGCATGGACTAAACTGATCGAGTTTTGCCATTTTTTATTTCACGGTTTTCCAATAAAGCTCTTTGCCAAAATACAATCCGAGATCAAAGAGACGCATTGGCCATATTCCCAGTTTCTTTGCAATCTTGCTCTCAAACATGCTCGTCGAACGCATTCTGATTGTAGCGACACCGGCCTCACCTCTTTACTTGGAAACATATTGAAATTTTATGTAGAAAAACTTCCCTAAAGGAACTTAACTAAGTTTCCTTATTTTTTATGATTTACTCTCAATTTTCGGAAAACATATTTTAATATGAATTTACGTTATTATCTGGATAGGTGGGTGAATTGGAACTTTCGAACTCCAAAAAAATCGGAATCTATGATTTACTGTCCTTAAGTTTTTAATTTATTTGAAAATTTGACTTGTAATCTCTGTGCATAAAAGTAATTAGTTAATAAATGAAAGAAATTCTTACTAATACATTTATTTAAAATGGAGCGTTTCTCCCTCCCAAATATAGTATTAATTCACCGCATAAAAATAATCTGAATCGAACCCACACACTGAAAGTCAGAGCACTATCCATCGGACTGAGCATGCTATTAATGAAGCATAAAATAAAATGAAAAAAAGAAAACGTGTGTGTGGACAGATTCGCTATATGTCATCCCATAAAAACTAAAGAACTGAAAAATATCAAGCAATATTTTATTCAGTTCAATATTCTCATATTTAGTTCAAGAGTATAATAATTTTTAATAATAAAATTTTATTTGCACAAATCTCAATCTTATTTTTAATTTTCTTAAAAAAATCTTTATTAAAAGTTCAAATATACAGATTTTAATTATTTATTTATACGTACAGTTTATGAATGCTTTTCCACTAAAAGGAAAACTTTAACATCATCAAAACTTTATCATGATTTAAAGTTGTATTATTTAAGGAGAAGGGATGAGACATGCATAATGTATTGTATTGTCAAGAAGTTCCGTTGGTCAAAACACCGCGCGATTCATATTAAAAATCCATCAAATTATTTTTAAGATATATAGTTGCTGCAATATCAAGATTTATCTACTGCATTTTCTCATGTTAATACATGTTTAAAGCTCAACAAGCGACTCGCCAAGTTCTGGAGGCAGAGTTTGGTCGAGTTCCGGAGCTGCGACGTCATTTCCGGCCGTTCGCCATTTGCCAAACGACGGAAATGGAAGGCGCTTCCGGCTGTCTCCATCTCTGAGCTATGGAAGTCGTTTCTCTTGGAGAAAGTTCGATGCAAAATGACAGAAAAGATGAAACTTTGAGAGTCTCTGTTCCGTATAAATATCATACATTTTTAGCTCCTGATGCCGGGTGTAAAATCCTGAAAGACTTTCAATTCCAAATACTTTTTAATCGAGATGGTCAATAAGACAAATTTAGTCATCGGAGCTCCTACATTAAAAAAATTATACGAGGATTATGTCGCTAAGCTATATTAGTAATGACAAAAAAAATATTAATTAAAAACTATAAAGCCCTTAAATTCGAAATATAGTTATAGAAATACCCTAAGTTATATTATTGTCGTAAAACTGTAAAATAGAATTTAAATTAAAGTCCTCAAAAATTTGAAGAAAAATGAAAGATTCAAATGTTTAGCTTATACATACTAATAAAATTCTGAATTAAAATGAAAAAAAAAACGTTTAAATGTTGGTTTGTTTCCGACTACTAATTCGAAACTATGAAAAATAAACTAATTAAATAAATAATTAGTAAATTAAATATATAAAATATATATTTCGTTGTCTCTTCATTATAGGGTCACTCTGAGACATTCTTTATTTGCTCTCCACCATTTGTAATTTATCTGCGACGAGTCCATCAGCAAACTGAAATATCAACACATATAACCAATTTCACCAAGTGGCATATATCTTCCAATCTGCACATTTGGGCAGAATAAGAAATCTAATTCCTACCTAAAAGAAACAGACACACTTTGCTGAAGCGCTCAGCAATTGATCCAACCGTCGTACTGAATGGAGTTGAGCGATTTCAGCATATTTGCGAGGATACAAGTGAGATGCTGACCTTGTCACTAGACTGGGGTTCAAAATGAAAAGATGGATAGCGAGCTTTATTTGTGCCAGAAACGGAAAACAATGCTGTTTTCAATATTTAATCATAAACATTGGTTCTATTAGATACAGAGGCGCGGATAGCCTATGAGAATGTTATTTCATGTCCCATCCAATCGCATGAAGCAAGTGCAGTGCGAGAATAAACAATTCCCGATTTCAAGCAAAACATTGTCTTTTGATAACATAACACTTTTTGAAACAGAATTATGTGACGAAAAATGTTTCATGCAAAAGTCTTAAGTGAAGGCACGGACATGAGTGTTTTCCCATTCAAGTCTGTTGCATTCGTAGTCAGCGGTCGCCAAACTTTTCGACCTCATGGACCAATAAATTCCTAATTTAAATCATGCGGACCACTAATAGGAATTTTTAAGTGTTAAATATATTTGTAAAAATATTTTGATCTAAAAACATTTAAAATGTTCCTAATTAACAAAAGTGAAACTATTAATTGTAACCAAATTATGAAAACTTTATTAATAAATCATAATAAAATTAATGAACTAAACAAAAACTGTGAAAACAAAACAATTAAAAAGTTGATCAAGTACATCAAACTTTTAGCATTATACATTCCTAGTGTGATGGATGTTTCTGCGCTTACTTGAATTAAGGTCCCAATCGCCGCCCAACTTGTCTAGCGGTCAGCGTGCCTGACTGCGGATAAGGAGGTCCTGGGTTCGAATCCCGGTTCGGGCATGGATGTACTTTTTCTCTCTCTATCTATCCTGTCTTTGTCCTTTCCTCGTATGAATGAAGTGTGAATGGTTGCCTACCCTATAAACGGGTCTCTATGGCATGTGTGTGCTGAAGAAGTCGGACTCCACACCAAATATGGTTCAGTTGGAAAAGTGGAGCAGCGCACCCCATATTGCCAGCCTAACTGGCACACGATAACAACAAGATCCCAATCAATATCATGAAATCCCACAATAAAACTATATAAATATTATCCCAATAAACATCAAATAAAAGAAAGTAGTCACATAGTTAAGATTGAAGATCATACTTGTCTTAAAAAAATCACCAATTTTATTAAAAAAAAAGCACAATTCTTTAATAATCGAGCTAATATATTTTATATTGAAAACGTAAGCCCATCTTCAATTGATATATAGGTGCGGCGTATGCGGTTGAGTGAAACATAAGAGTGGGAAACGAGATAAAACAGGTCGCTAAAACAGCATCAGGACTTATTTACTGTGGCGTTATTCTATAAAGTACCGTTGTTATAAACTTTTCACGTTTTATGATGATTGAATTATGCTTCAATGCATATTAAAGTGTAAGTTCACGTGATGAGTAAGCATATTCCTCATTTTTCTAGAGACAAGCGAAATTTCCTGATGCTCCGCGGAGCAAAGGCAAGACTGCTCTCTCCGTAGTGGATTCTTCGATTCCGTTGAACAAAATTGCATTTACCTTTCAGCATGCACATCCGGCGGGTGAGAATATTTTTCTGGTTTTATCCCTTGTAACTCTTAAATGCAGCCCTCAACCTATACAAAATACTCATAGAAGGTAGAACTCGTCTGTTGTTCAATCGCCCTACAATTATTTTCTACTATTAAACTAAATGCTACATGAGATAGCATACAAATTTGTTAATGTGTAAATACATTTAACATTAACCATTTCTATTTTCTATAAGCCATTAAAAGTATAGAAATCAGGCATAACATAGTTTGAAATAAAATAAAGCTTTTATAACTTCAATATGATTAGTATTTAGACTGTTTTTGATATTGTTATCGAGGCATACAAGTTTGAATTATAGACGGAGACAAATCGAACTGTACAAGTTTGAACTTATTTCGATGAAATTTCATCCAACTATTAAAGATTGAATTTTAAAGACGCCGTAAATTTAAATCTGTATCATTCAAATATGAAAAAATCAATATTAAATAAAAACATAATTTTTTCAGTAAAATTAACAAGTTTTTTTTATGTGTGTGAAAGAGATAATAATTACTCGGGTAAATCAGAAAATTTGTTACATTTAGTAGAAGTTGGTGGTGTATTTTACAGTGAATTTACAAATGAGAGCTTGAAGTGTGTATGCAATTCAGCTCACTGAAAAGTAGCTGTGTTTACTATTATGGTGTGCGTCAACTATATCTGTAATCTAGTTCAACATTTGAGTACCACAATTGATTTCTATTGAAAAATGCTATCTAATGCAAGGAAAGCAATCTATGACCATGTGGGCAGCCAGTTTAAGGAGAGCATCCTATTGACTCACGATAACCACCCTGCTCGGGAGTCAAAATTTAGTCTTGTGCAGAAATTTCAATGTTCACATACACCTGACATAGCATGAGATGATATATCCAGTCTGCCTGTTCTTTTTGGTGGCGTGCACCAACTGACTCCTCTGAACTTCTGGATAGACTCTTATAATTCAAAGAAATTTATTGTCGAGTGACAGAAATGCTTAAACTTACTGCTGTTGTCTTAACTTACTTGTCGATGAAGTGGGATAAGACAACCACATTTGACTTCAGACATGGCGATTCCATGAGCCGCCCCTGCAGGTTCATGGAAGGGCTTGAGATGCAATTTCAGCAAGTTTTAGATCGAGAGGCACCAAAAGTTGAAGTTTGACATCTCCCTCAAGCATGCAAAGCATTTAGTTGGGCAAGCGGGTGAGTGTTCGTAATTTAGAAGCAAGGACCAAGCAGAGGAACCCCAAACTTGGCCTGCCACTCCCTGTGGTATCATTTCACATGGAGGACATTGCAACCATATTTCTTGTGCACCAGCCGTTATAAGAGAACGCTATGTATCTAGTCAGGATTTGAGCTCACTACCTTCTGATAACGAGAGAGAACTCCCAAACCAATTGCAGCCTTTAAACTTAGACTTATTTAATTCAACCTTTTTGCTTTTAAATTTTGTATCATTTTTATTATGGTTTTCTTTTTATCCCTTACATAGCAATTTATAAGACAGTTAAACATTCTATTTTTAAAAAGATAATTATCCAATTAATGAAAAGAACTCTAAAAGTAATCAATAATTTTAATTAGAACTATAATAATTATATAACACTATTAATTTAATATTTAAATAAACGAGCCACGAATTTAAATTATCTACTTCTGGATATATATTGTTTGCAAAAGAAGGAGCTTATGTTTTGATTCTCGTTTTCAAGTCCTCTCCTGATGATATCTTCCGAGAGTGTTGTCATTATTCCACTTCAAAGAAGGGGTGTGCGTGCAGAAATCGTCTGAAATAGAAACCCCGAAAGGGAGCCGCACGCGAGATAGGGTGAGGACGGGAAAAACGACATCTGTCACCCCCAGAAGTCTCTCCCCGGTCTAGATGATTATTTTGTCGTCTGCAGGCCGAGTTAAAAGAGTTCCCACTCAACTCCGCTCTTTATTCTTTCCTCTCGACAAACGATTCGCTTCACCTGTTGCGAGCGATGGATGAATGCGTCCTTTCAAAATGGTGACACAGGAAAAAAAAGGGAAGGAAGAAATGTATCTGGCTTTTATGTAGTAAGCATTTTGTTGTGCAGTGAGCTTGTTTTCTTGCTTTATCTTCTGCAACTGCGTAAACTCTTGTCGACTGAGGAGATTCTCGTTTGGTTTTTCCTTAAAAGTTTTGAAATTACTCTATCTCTTTTCCGCTCTTTCACAGGTGTTGATTCATCAATGAACTTATATGAATAAGTAATGAACTTTAATTTATGCCCTCGTATCTTTAGATATGTTTCCATTAAACTATAATGGTAAATTAATTCATGTTAATAATTCGACAACTGTGTGTTTATATAATTTACTGAATTTTAATACCATATTTTAATCTACAAGAGTTTTTTGTTTAAATTAGAAATCTATTTTAAAAACGATTCTTTACATAAAAATAATTTCTTTAGCAAAAACGCTTAATAATTACAAGAAAATTATTTTTAAAGTTATAGAACGATAAATTCTTATGGTAAAAATAATTTCTAATGCAAAAACGCTTAATGGTCATATAAAAATTATATTTACATTTATAAAACAGTAAATTCTTAAGGTAAGAATAATTTCGATTGTAAAAACGCTTAATGGTTATGTAAAAATTATACAGCTATATATATATATATATATATATATATATATATATATATATATATATATATATATATATATATATATATATATATTTTAAATATTATATAAAAATTATACGTCCATAAAAATATGTTATATAAAAATAATACAGCTATAACATGACAAATTTAAAATAAGTTATCTACTTATTTATGCATGCAATTTTTATTTGAAGAAAACAAAAGAATAATTGCTCTATTTTTCATTCTGAATGAGTGTTAAAAGGAAAACAATCTTTTTGTCTAAATTCGGTTAGGTTATTGTAATCTAACCAGACATCTCGTCATTTTGATCCACATTCAATACCTGAGCTGGCGCACTTCCCTACAAGTCATGTGAGCGAAAGGGCACTGAACCTTAAAAAACTGCATGCTAATATAGGTCCCCTCAGCAAGATGGTTGACAGTTAAGTCAGGTACAAAAACCGCTAATTTTGGATAACGAACTATCAGAGCATATGCAATAGTAAATTTAATTGGCTTTACATTATTTTCTCACAGTTGCCAATTTTTACCGATCAAAGTTCCCACATACAACTAATCACCAGGCTCGATACAAGAAATTCTGCTTGTGCAACAGCCCTCATCGTTTCCAGCCGCTGTCAAGTAAGCCTCATCTCATCACCCCGTCTATCAGCATTGGACTCCATAGAAATTCAACGAGTGCATACCTCTCAAATATCACCAACGGATTTCCTCTGAATCAGGTATTGACCTTTCTACCCCCTCAGCACCTCGGTGGCAGCCTCAGTTCCGTAAAACTAGTTTAGATTAGAGCATGTAAGCAATAAGGAATTACACATTCTAATCTAAACTATAAAGAATTTTGTAAAAAATAAGGAATTACACTCTGTTATACAGAATGAGATAAAGTTTCGAATATAATAATAGAAAAGAAGAAAAGTCAGTCATCTGACATTCACTGCAGTCTTACTTGGGGGAGTTCAGTACACATCTATCAACGCTGCAAGCTACAGCTGCTGCCATCATAAAACTTAAATCTCTATTTCCAGTTTCTACGGGAGTTAAATCACTCTCGGCAACTTTTCTTCCCAACAGAAAACAAGTAGACACAGTACCGCTGGAGCAAAGAAAACGAACGTGCCAGACCTCGGGAAAGGCTTAAGTTCCCCCAACCCAGATGTTAATTTAGATAAGCCCAATTCGCTTAACGACGGTCAGGATCTTGGTTGCCATGGAGACCGAACTGAGGACATCTATTGTGTTTACCTTCCTTCATTAAAACGTCAGACAATTTGCGATCCGCTCATGGTCTCCCCCTCCTTCAGAGTGACCTGGGAAATATGATGACCGCCAGCGAGGGTGGAACGGGAGAGTAACATCGGCGGAGAAGTTGTTGAATTTATCACCCCATCTTCATTTGGGGACCTCAACCGTTTCCACGGAGTCATGATAGCAAGCATTAAGGCCTGATGGATATCTCTGCAGAGCAGGCAAGTGCCGCGCTGTGGCAGCACGTGACTCCATTCATGAGGAATTCAAGGACTGGTTTAATGGAGGCCTTAAGCATCAAAGCCCTGCTCACCTGTCCCATTATGAAATGGAATCTTTGAAAAGAAATTTCAAACAAATTATCTGGCTTTGCATTCTTCAGTGCAAGATTATGTTTGAAAACGTGCTTCCAAAAGTAATTGCCAAGTCGAATCCTTTATCGAAGTTGATTTTTTTAAAAAAGGAAAATAGGATAGACGAAAAATGGAAAGACATCTTGGAAAAAAAGTAATTAACTTATTTATTTTATTAAAAATTTTGAAAATTTGTTGAGAAATTTTAAAATTATCTGAACAAACGATTTCTTTTGTTTTGGCTTTCAAAAATCTAAACATTTTGATTTCCTCTTTTAGTATATTTATGCAGAGACAAATTAAATTCAGTCACAGCCATCATAAGGCAGAGAGGTCTCGAATCTCAACAAAGTCGACAGAGGCTCAATTCATATAGATCCTCAAATGCGTTCCGATCCACTCTAGACATTCACACAGAAGTGGGAATTGAACTCACAAACGGCTTAATTGAATATAAGAGAGCTCACCCTTCATATCTGCCAGCTCGATGATGGGGCAGAGAAATTGTTAATTAATTAAAATTTGTTTTGCTAGGTTCTAGCATATAAATATGCTTATTTAAAAAGTAAGTAGAAAACAACTTCCTTTGTCGAAAATAAGAAAATAAAAATGAAGGCAATATTATTGACCGGAAAATTATGCCACGTAATGAAAGACAAAGAAAATATTTGTAGCCAAAATCAAATCAACACTTTACGTTTACAATAATTCAACCAACAACTGTAGTTTGAAAAATGTTGAAAATGTTTCTGGTTTTCATAAAAGTAACTATTTCTAAGTTTACAATTTTGACAACATAAGAAAGATTATAATAATAACACTGAAAATTAATATTGACATAATGTTGTGTAAAATTATAAATATTTCAAGCGAACTCGTTAGTGAATTTCCAGTGTTAAGAAATAGGAAAATAAGTATACATATCAACGAAGGTAAAATTCTGTATTCTATTTCAATATTCGAAACAACGTACTAATGTGAATCATTTTATTCTTAAAATTCGAGAAATGCAAACACCGATCAGTAGTAACTAACCAGCATCTCAAAGAATTACTGACAAGTACTGTCACCAATGAGTCGCCAAATTTTAAAGAATTATCAAGAGAAGTAAAATAAAGGTGTTCAGTTTTTAATATTTAAATTCAATACACAAATTTTGTACTTTTATTCATGATTTCAATAAATATAATTTCTGTAAAAAAATTTTTAATATTTTTTTGCATACCTTTTAAATGAGTATTTAACTGCAGCTCTCAAAAAAAAAATTCAAATTTTGAAAATTGACTTTGACTGTAAAGGAGCTTGGCCACCTCTGCAATATGAGAAGACGTCATACGATCGGTAGAAAAAATGTCAGGGAAAAAGTTCTTTTTCTTGTTTGTTTGATGCTCTACAGCCATTTTTCACTTACGGAGGCTATAAACTAAGATTTACAATTGAAAGTAGATGCCAGATCACTGCAAATAGCACCCGACGTGGGAATCGAGTCCACGAACTGTTGAACCGTATGCCATCCTTCACCGGACAGATTAGCTCCATTATGCTCGATATATATTAGTATTATGCTCAGTAATAAACTTACCTGCTGCTATGGCTAAGTGATAAATGATCTTGATAAAAAATTTATTGATTAGTTTTATTAAATTTTGGATAAATGTGAGAAACATAAAACTCACTTAATTTAAAACTTTTTTTGAAGTTGGTTGATTGATTATACTTCTATTGATAAAAAAACAAAAGGATGTTCAGATCAACTATCAAAACATCAATACTTTGTCTCCGGCTCTTACTCTTATCTATAATAGATGAATATTTTCTTTATTTGTTGTAATAAGATAGTTAGCTTTTTTTCTGATGTCTGGTTTCGTTTTAGAATTTAATCAGAGGGACGAAGATGATTGTAATTTTTATCAGTGGGTGAGCCATCATCTTCGCCCCGAAAGTGAAAGAATAACAAAACACACTCAGAGAGAAAGAACCATCCATACCCGAACTAGAATTCGAATCCGATACCTACTGTTTCGAAGTTAGGGGTGTTATCTTAATGTGTATTTAACAATGCATTTCATAGTGTCCAACAATGTTAAATCTATAGTTATGCTATATTTTTCTTTATTCTAACATTTTATTCATCGTTTAACAAAATAAAGAAATTTTCTTTCTATTAAATGCTTAAATATAGTAACTTTTATAAATTGAATCAGTTGCATAAGTAACGGATTTCTTAATTTAAAATCTTCATTCATATTGTCGAATAAAATAATAACTACAGAAGGAAAATTAACTATGTACATTTTTAAAGTATAATAAACATTTTTTTACTTTTGATTAAATAAAAAAATGCTTAATATACTTTAAGAATTCAAAATATGAAATATTTTCCATAGAAAATTGTTTACTTGCTAATATTTAGTTAAGCTGAGCTCATTCGTTTTGTTACAGTCATAGGCAAAGAATTAGCTTGGATCCGAAGGGAGACATTTTCTGAATGCTTTTAAAAAATAAAAACTCTGCGCAATTTACTTCCTCCAAAGAGCGTCATTTAAAAAATCTATCTTTCGAAAGTACTGCATATTTACGTTGATTCGCAAAAAATTTCGTTATTTGTAAGTGGTTGGAGTCTATATTTTTTCTCTCCGGAAAGTCGAGAAGCACTGTTTCCCCGAAAAGAAATATTCCCGGCCCACCCCCAAGAAAAGGAAAAGAACGTGAGAAAAATATTTTTCTCCGTGATTTGAAGTCTGTGTTTTCGTTTCATTTCTTCCGAAAAAGTTCCCCCCGCGAATTTCAGGAAAACGTGGCTCGCATCGCCGCAAAACTCTACAAAATATGGGAACAGGAATTTCTGCGGGAAGGAAATAAAACAGTTCTCCCTTTTTTATGCCTTGTAGGAATTTATTCTTTCATATTCGAATAGATTTCTGGTGGAATAAGTTTCGGAAAAAATGTCCCGTACGGCCGCTTCGTCGTGCGCTACAAAAACTTCAGGAAGTTAAAATATTCCCGAGAATTTTTGGCCGCTATTCGCTAATCAAACAGAGAATACAAGCGTTTATCATAATGTGTGCTCAGAAATAAAAGGCAAACATCTAAAACATCGATTACTAATAATTTAATCAATCATGGCAACTGATGATAATGTTGATTTAAATGAAAGAAAAACGATAACAATTCGCATGAAAATCGATAATTTTTTACCTCTTAAATTCTAATGTTGTATTTTACAGTTTCAAATTGACATAACTATCATAAGGAAATAATAACTACGAATAATAATTGTCGTAAATTAACCTATACTCTTGACATAAAATAATATGACATTTTAAACATTTTGTCATTTGAGTAATTATTTGTTGTCATGATTGAATTTTGACAGTTCATTTAGAAACAGTTTCATTACCTTATAACATTGTTGATGGTTGACTATATCATGATAATGAATGGTGAACGCCATCTTATTGCATCATTAAATTACCTTTTGTTGATTTTTACATAAATAACAATGGGTTCAACCTCATGAGTTACAAAGCATTTTCTATGTTGAATAGTTCATGATAATTATTGAGGAATAAAATGCTTCATATTACATTATAAAATTGCCATTGTTAATGTATTTCAAAATAATATAGCGAGTCTCATTAAATTATTAATTTGTCCCTTGTTAAATAATTCATGACAATTAATGATGAATGCACCTAGATTAGATTGCAAAGCTATTCGGACTTTATTAAATCATGATAATTAATAATAAACATAGCAATTGAAATCATTGGATACAAGAATATGAAAACTCGCTTTATTTTATTTTCATCAGAAGGCTTAACAATTATTATTAAATAATTGATGCAATTCATATTTATATTATGAGTTAATTCCCTTTTAATTTTTTAATCACCTTTAGAGAATTCGTTCAAAGAACCATCAAAAGATGCTGCAATAACTCTTCACTTGACAAGTATAAAGTGTAGGTTGCTTATAATATGCGTGTTCGAATCTTGATATTGAATCAAGGCCAAGCAATTGATTTCTTAAATGTATTATCATAATTATATATTCAGTAATTTAATTTTTTTTAATTTAAGCAATCGCAAGTTTAATTATAATCATTTATTTTTAAATTACTTTACAATCTGAGATGTTGAAAAATTTCCTTAAATAAAGGAGGAAATCATTATTTTTTGAAACTTTATTAGGGTAAGAGAAACTTGTGCCAGAAGAACAGCTTTCAAGTCACTTGCATTGAAGAGATTTTTTTCGGCTTACTTGTGTCCGTCAAGTTTGGTTTCTTTGAAACAGACATTGCCAAACTTATGCTAATAGTTTAATTCCTGCGGACAACTAATAGGATTTTTAAAAATGTTAAATATATTTATAAAAAATTGCGGTGTAAGAACACATAAAATGTACCTAGTTAACAAAATAAAAATATTAATTGTAACCAAAGTATGAAAGTTTTATTAATATAAATCATAATAAAATAAACAAAAACTGTAAAAACAAATCAATTAAAAAATGATTCACATGTATCAAACTTTAAGAGTGTTTTGTTTAATTGTTTTGTTTTTACAGTTTAATTAAGTAAAAACTGTAAGAAAACATACATTTCTAGTGAAGTAGATGTTCCTGCTTAGACTTAAAATAGGATCCCAATAAATTTCATAAAATCCAAATAAAATTATAAACATCAAATAAAAGAAAATATGCACATGGTTAAGATTTAAGATCCTTCCTGTCTTAAAAACCCAATTTATAAAATAATAACTTAATAACACTACTAATATATATGAATTGTATTTTATCTTGCAGTTAATATGTCCAAGGGTCCGCCTTTAAATGTTTGAACATACGTGACATGCAGGAACATTAGAAGAGGGCGAAACAAGACGAGACAAAACGTATCACTGAAACAGTGCAGTAACATCATTACCACTTATTTACTAAGGTGTTATTCTATGAAGTAGGATTTTATAAACTTTTCACGTATTATGAATTGAATTATGTTTCAATGCATCTTTAAACATAACTTAATGTCATGAATATTCCCCATTTTTCTGGGAACCAACGACATTTTCTCAAGGACCACCATTACCACCATTTTGGCGACCTCCACTTTAAAAGATACTTAAAATGATTATTCTCGGCAATCAGCTTTATATTGAGTATTTATGACTCTTTCTATTGTGCATAACATCTAGCTTTACTTGAATACAGCCTAGGGAATAGTCTAATGGGCCGAGAACTGTTATGAGACTTTTTAATATTCCCCGCGTAATTGCCTTCTGGAGGAATTTTCCATGGATATTGGCCTGTATCCAAGTGGGTCGGAGGCTGGAAAATTCTCGAGCATCCTCCCTATGCGTTCAGAAGTGCAACATCCGCTTCTCAACAGTGTCTGAGATACTTTTCTCAGAATCTGTGCTGTCCAGAGTCTTTCCTCCACAGTTACTTTGCATCGTGGAGGCTGTTGAAAGGTAATATTTCTGGCACAGCTTATGGGTGACCCAAAGCTATTATAAAACACTTTCCTGTTCACCACTTAAGTTGCCCAGCGAAAGAAATTTTCGCGCGGACCTTTATCTCTCAATAGTCTTTCCTCCCATTAAGCCACGTAAATCGTTATTAAAACGTTTTGAGTTCAAAATTAAAAAACTCCCATAGTAAATGTATCCAAGCAATGGGCACCTTAATTTAGAAGAAAAGAGTAGATCACTGAAAGAGTAACTCGCCCTGTACTATCTTATGAAGTGAGCCAATTTTCTTATCCATCTTGCTGAACAGCAAAAATATGGTCATTTTTTGGGGAGATTTAGAAAAGTTGTATGGCAGTCGATTGTTTCTTTAAATGGAATGATATTTCTGCACTCCTGCACACACAGTTCCCTCAAACACTTCCGATTCGATGCTACGATTAGTGCTACGATTAGGCCATCTTGTCGTTCCACAAGGCCTTCACCAACGTGGCGCTAAACATGAACGTGGTCAGATAACGAGAATTACTCTGCAGCAATAATATATATTTTTCCTTTTAAAGGAGACTGTGGAATGTAATCGAAAGACCGTATTTTCATATATATAATCCGCAGCGGCGTATAATCCAAGGCAAATTTTTCGGAGAATATTCGAATACTGCTGATAATGTAAATGCCAAATAAAATAAAAAATACACAGTATGATTAAAAATATAAACTGTACAAGAAAAATATTTACTATGAAAAAGATCTGTTTTGATTCACTTCAACGCAAAGTGTGATAAATTGAGCTGAAAGCGTGACATCCATCAAGATCGGAGAAGATTTTAGTACAACTTTTAGATTTTTAGTTTTTAATAGCTTTTAAAACAAGATTAGACAAATTTTAAAAATAAAATATATTCGTTCCATTAATAGCTAAATGAAAGGAATTATTTTTGAACAGTGCTTTGGATGTATTTTTTTTTGTACCGCGCATGTTTTGTTTTTCACTTTACACGACCACGTTTGTCACCATTTTTTTTTGTCTTCCCTAGAGCTTTTAGTTTAAAATTGGTTGTGTAACTTAAACTTTTCGTTTCCACATGACGATATATGAATTAGAATGTTTCCAGAGCGAAATATTTCGGTTCAAGACAGAAAGCGAGAAATAACGTTAGCGAATTGCAACTCTAATATCGATCCGAGAAACTGAATTTGTTCTTGAACGTAATTAGACAATTCTCATTATAGCTAATATAAAGCAGCCTAGTTGTGGCTCCATCTGTTATTTATTTTATGAAACATAAACAGCTTTTCTTTCAAAACTCTATAGTAAGCTTTTCTGATGGAGCTACTATAAAGTTTATACATTATTAGTATAATGCGCACAACGAAATTAGAAACATTTAAAAATATATTCCGTGGATTATATTCAAGAAAATACTGCATTTTATTTTCCTTATAATGAAAGAGTAAAAATGGTATCATAATTTCTTTTACTGCTCAAAAAAAAAAATAATAATAATAATCAATAATAATAAAAATAAAAGATTTTGTTGGTCTCTTATAAAATAACGATATGAGGAAATTCTTTTTGGATAAAATGGAAGACTAGCGTCAAAATGGAAATTTTCTTATTTTCAATCTTTGCGAAATGCAAATTTCAAGTTTGACGTCAAAGACGACACTTTACCATCAAAGAATGAGATTTTGCTTTCAATTTAATGTCAGACAAAGCAGAAAAGAATGATCGACACACAGTACGCTTCTGATCCCGATGAACTGTTCGATGAATACGGTGTCTTAACGAAGTCATTTAACTAGATCAGAAGTTTGGAGAGTGATTGAGTGAGTTGAAGGGTACCAAGCACAATTCGAAGTAGCAGAAGTCAATAGAATTTCATAAAGTGCGATTTCTAAAATTTGGAACCACTTCTTAGAGACTGGAAATGAAGGCCAAAAGAACAGGGGAAAGTTCTTAGACGTGCAACAACGCGCCTAGCGAAAACCACTGTTTACCGCGAACGACTCTGAGACATTGAAATACGAATGCTCCTCTTCTTCAAAGTTAATTTTGCTCGGGTACTGGTACCACAGTTTTAACACAAATTCTCAGAAGCCACCTTCAAACTGTAGGGCTGTATTCTCTCCCGAAAATGGTGTATGCCACGTTAACAACATGGCTACGTGGCCCGCAATAGAGGATAAAAGAGTATGAGAGCTGTAGGAGAAATGAATAGCGTAATGCTTCTTTCCTTGAAAAGTCCCGCTTTTCTCTTCATCCTGATAATAACGGTATTTTCATTTGAAGAGAACGTGGCACTAGAAACAATTCTGCATCGGTGGTTGAAGTACCGGATTTGAAGGTGGGGGGGGGGAGGAGCTGATGTTGTTACACCAGGACGCTTCCCTGAGATGGGCTCTACCACTTGGATAGAAGTAGTCGGGTGGAGTCTTCTTCATGATTTTGAAGTAGGAACCAAGTCGAAGAGCCCCAATACTTGGCCTGCCAGTAGAAGGAGCTGATGTTGTAACCAATTTCCATTACATTCGAAATGGAGCTCTGTCTGGTCTTCGATTAAGGGATGAGATGTTCAGACCTATTGCAAACCCTTGCGCTACAGCAACTGCAGATGACTTCGTGTTAACGGACGACAATTGTAAGCCACATCATGCTATAACTTCGTGAATGATTTTCTTTTGGAGAAAGGAATCATACGAATGGAATGGCCAGTGTGTTCTCTGGATAAAATCCCAACAGAGTACACAGATTAAATTTAAGGCAAATAATCGATCCCATTTTACGTAGAGCAGTTGTTGGACGCGTACCACCCACATAAACTCTCCAAGAAATGGAAAGAGCTTTTCTGGATGAGTGAGAGCTCTCGCGCTCATTAACAGCCTCAATGACTTGACTTTTCAAAGGTGCTCAGCTTCTTGCTTGCCATCCGGGAAAGGCCCTTCAAAAATCCATTTTATTTTAAAGAAGCTCTTTTTTATCATGTGCACAAATTGTGTTTTTTCCTTCCGAAATTAAATGTTGATTAGAACACATTTTTTTCATCCAAACAAATAACATTTTTGTCTCATATAGCAATTTCTGTCTATCAATAATGTATCAAGCAACCAAACAATTTTCCAGATGCGTGATCATTCTCAATATCCTTTAATTGTTTCAAGCAGTATAGTTTATTTGAGAATTTATGAAAAAATATCGATTATCTCATAGGTATAACAGACGATAAGAAATTTAACGCACGCACACACACATAAGAAGTTGTACCTTTTAAATCCTATTTCTAAATTATGCATTACATACTAAGAATTTCAAAGTTTTTCATTCTATTAAGTTCTAAGCAGAGAGTCAAGTTTGTTTTTTAATATCAATAAAAATGTAATAGGCATCATTCTATGAGAATAATTTATCAATTCTTATTGAAATGTAAAATCATTTTATGGACTAAAAAATATCGGAACATGATTTTTAAATTAATTTCATTTTCTAAATTAATAAAATCTAAAAATAAGTTGTACTAGATATTATTTCTTACTTGTTTTTAAGGCTATTGAATATTGAATTTCTGTCTTTGGAATATTTTTTATTTATTTTAATATATATATATAACTTGTTCTAGGAACAGAAATATGCTACAATTTTATTCTAAAAATATACTTTTTTTAAAAAAATTCTGTTAATTTTTTTTTTTGGATAACAAATACATTTTCGATATTTTTTTCAGAAAACCACCCATGTTATCTCACTGCAGGTATACTTTTGTTACTTTTTTCTGGGCAAGTTTCTGTTTTATTTTTCCCTAAGCATTTTTTTGCATGTATTTAGCGAGTACACGTTTTTCTTCACTGGTTGAGAATGTTAGATTTTCCTTTTGAGATTAAAAATTTAAATTAATTAAATTAAAATTGCGGTGAGTTATAAGCATTAAATTTTTAGAAATTACTATACTTTTTAGTGACTTTACTATTTCCTTAATTTTGATTAAACTGTGTCTTGACTAAGAAATGAAGCTTCATGTAAGGAACACCTAAGAACAAGTCGAATGAGGTGAGAAATGCTTCAAAATTCCCTTCGAATCCAAGGTTATTAAATATTGAATTCGGATCTCATTAAATCTAAGTTCAATAAATTTCTTGTAAGCGATGTATTGGGGAAAAGCGTGTAACAGATCCATATTAAGTCTACTGACAATAGATGGCGTTACTGCCCAATACAAAATATTCAATATCCAATAGAGTTAGATGATAGAATAGAGGTGTGAGTAATGGAGTCGAACCATCCGGTTCCTAAATAACTTTGTTTTATAATTTGTACTGTACAGGTACTATGTAACCTTGTTAATAATTATTAAGTATTTTCTTTGTAACTATTTTTTTATCATGTATAATGTCGTAATAAATGTAATGTTTTGCCTAATTCTAACTTCCCTTTTCTTACGTCCCTACAAATGGCGCTCCACTGTTTTCTATTTAATTTGTTTTGAGTTTTAGCTATATTAATTTGTTAGTTATAATTCTACATCGGAATTTCCCTGATTATGTGTTCATCCGGAATGCATTCCATTTTTGAATTTTCCTCAGTCGTTCGTTTTCATCCAGAAACGGAACAGATGTACTTCATATCGGAATTTCGCCGAGCTATTTCGTTTTCATCCAGAAAACAGGCAAGTTTTATTTTATTCTAACAAATATCATAATCATCCTGATAATGTTGGCATGTTGAAATAATAGCATGTTTTGTATTAAAATTAATCAGAATAACATAACTTTTGTTTTGTAGCATAAGTCGTTTTAACTTCAGTTTTGATTAAATTTTTGTTCAAACGTTTGCATGAATGTAAAAATTTTGTCTACTAATACTGCATGTATTTGGTATACATTTTTCTGCACGTCAATTTGGATGTATAGTGAAATTTTACTTTTGAAATGTATAATATGTTCCATAAAATTCTTGAATTCAAACTGTTTATTTTGTAAAACAGAACTGACTCAAAACGCAGTTTTATATTGTTCGTAAAAGGATAAAATCGAAAGAAAACGATTGATTTTGTTATTGTTTAAAATTAGAATAAACTGTTCCTATTGCATAATTAAATTAAAAACTGAATATCTTTCATTATTTTCACTGAAAGAATAAAGTTAGAATTATTTCTGTGTATAAAAAGAGACAATGTTCTGTTTAGACAAAAGTATGGAAGTCGAAGTAACGGCTCCATGAATGTTGGTTTTGATAAAAATAAGTAAATATTTCATTTGTTTATTTTTAAAAGACAGTGTTTTATATTCAAAAGAAAATTTATATTTTTTCTATCTTTGAGGAATCGATTAAGTTTTGAAAACAAAACAAAATATAAGAATAATATTTCTGCTGTGTAGAGATATTATTTTGTTTTTACTATTGATATCTTAAGATTTTTCTATTTATTGAAAGAAAATAATACTTTGTAGAATTTTGTATTTTATGACATTGCTAAAATAAGATATTAGAAATAAATGTTTTGTATTTATTTGTTTATCTTGAATGTTTGCTATGAGTATATTATAATGTAAAAATTTTTACAACATATGGTTTTATTAAATAAAGTACAAGAACATTAAATGTTTTATGTTACACATTAAATGCTTACATTGAAAATAATTTACTTATAAGTAGTAAAATTGATTGTCAAGTGAAATGCAGAAATTAATTTTTGAGTTTATTTAAAAAGTTGTAAAAATAAAAATACTGTCATTATTTTTAGAAATAATTTTGTTTTCACTCAGAAATAATTGTGTATTATTTGTTTAATTATTATGGAAGTAATTTATTAATTGAATAGTAATTGACGTTGTTAGAAGAAATTGCTTATTATTCATGTTTCTTTTTTTTCTTTCTTTTTTTTTTAAAGAAATAACTTTAAATATTATCACAAATTTTGGTTTTTAATTTAATTTGAATTATAATTTAAGCATTACTAGTTTTCTGTATTGTTTCTAGTCTTAGAATGTAATATATGTGAAAATATTTTCAAATTATATTATTGTTGAGGTTAATTAAAAACATGTGTTTGATTAATTTAATAATTAGTATTTAAATAATATTGCTCAACAAGTGCTTAACAAAACTTGTTTAATTGATTAACTTAATTTAAATAATAAGTTATAAAATAAAAACTTTTGAGATCAAGAATGGCCTTCCTTTACCGTGGCCGAAAAGAAGATTTAAGGACCTTAGCCGACGAGCTTGGTTTGGTTGTGGGAGATAATTTAAAAATTCTCCAATTACCAGATCTCATTAGCAAAGCACCTAATTATGATGAAACTGTGGTCAAAAGAATGCTTCAAGCAATTACTGAAGAGCGAATTGCGAAAGAATCCGCAGCTTTAAGAGAATCCGAAATAGCCGATGCGAAGGAAAAATTTGAGAAACAACAAAAATATGAAATGGAGAAACTCCAGCTTCAACTTGAATCTCAACGTTTGGCAAGCATAGATCCTCTATCGTCAACTGGTCTCTCGGTAGCACACCAGAAGCTGGATTTTAGTTATTTCAGCACTCTTTTGCCAAATTTCGATCCGAAAAAAGAAGAATTAGGTACATTTTTCACAGTTTTCGAAAGACAAATTAAATTTAAGAAATTACCTTAATCTTCACGGATCCCTTACTTACTAAGCACCCTGCCATCTGACATTGCAGCTCTCATCGTCCCAGAACCTGAAGAAACACAAGAATGCAATATGCGAAAGTAAAGTAAAATGCGAAAGTAAAGGAACTATTCCGGAAAAGATTTAAATTGTATGGAGATCGGTTCAGACAACTCTTCGCTCAACACAAAAAAGACCCAGAGAAAACATGGAGAGACTTGTTCTTTGATCTGTCAAGCTATTTTCATGGCTGGTTTGAAGAACTTAAGGTTCAGGATTTCTAAAAATTTAAAAATCTTATCATTGCAGACCAAATCAAGAAGAGAGTTCCCCTGACTTAAAAGAACATTTTATCGATATTTGGTCTAAATTTATTTCTCCGGTTGATGTTGTTGAAAAATTAGATGCTTACGAAAGTGTTCGGTGTGGTGTAAAGAAATCTCTCCTTCCAATACATCAAAAGAAGCAGTTTCCCCTTAAACACTTTAATACTCAAGAAAGAAAACCTCGACATGAAAGAAATGAGAATCTTAAGAAAGAGTCAAGTGAAGTTGCATGCTAGGGGTGTGGCAGTCCAGGAGTTATTAAACTATTGTCGACCATCGACCTTAAAACTGGTTATCACCAGGTAAATGTGGCTGCTATGGATAGAGACAAAAGTGCATTTATTTGTCCTTTCGGAACATATCGTTTCATACGAATGTCATTTGGATTGAAAAATGCTCCAGCGACCTTTCAAAGACTGATTGACAAATTCCGAAGTGGTCTTGGTGACATTTTTCTTCATTCTTACCTTGATGACATTATAGTACTATCAGAGTCGTTTAAGGAACATTTAGAAAATTTAAGAGACATTTTCCAACGACTTGAGTTATTCAAATTGACAGCTAACAGAGAAAAATGTAATTTTGCATGTTCAAAGATTAAATATCTTGGGCATTATATTACCCCTAAAGGTCTACAGGTCGATCCTGCCAAAACTGCTGCTATCCTGGACGTGCCTGAACCCAAAACTGTTAAGGAAGTTCAGTCCTTTCTGCAAACTTTTTCTTGGTACAGGAGGTTCATTCCGAACTTTTCTGAAATGGCCAGACCTCTCAGTAATCTAACCAAGAGATCCTCCTCTTGGTGCTGGAAAGAGCAAGAAAAAGCTTCGTTCCAAAAGTTAAAGACATTACTTACTTCACCATCAGTTCTTAAGCAATGTGACCCGAGTAAACCGTACATCTTGCACACTGATGCTAGTGGGTATGCCTTAGGTGCTGTCCTCCTCCAAGGAAAAACCCTGGAAGATCAACATCTCATTGAATTTGCAAGCCGACTACTAACAAGTGCTGAGGGAAACTACACAACTACAGAGTGTGAAACCCGTGCAGTTGTTTGGGCTTTATGAAAATTCAGATGCTATATTGAAGGACAAGAAGTCACAGTTTCCACGGACCATCAGGCGTTACGATGGCTCATGTTTTTAAAGTCCCCGTCAGGACGACTTGCTCGTTGGGCTCTCCAAGAGTTCAACCTCCATATCGAGTACGTTCCTGGAAAGAGCAACCTAATGGCTGACATGTTATCTCGCCCTCCCTGTCACCAAGGAGATAACCCATGCGAGATATGCTCTGTGACTGTTAACCAACCCACTGTTGTTTCAGTAGATTTTCCTACCAAAAGTCCTAAAGAAATCAGAGACAGCCAACTTCAAGATGAAAATCTAAAGAAAATAATAAAAGCTTTGGAAGCAGTCAATTTGACGGAGGAATATAGAAACTGGACGGAAAAAGGTTTTTTGATGAACAGAGGTGTCCTATACAAGTATGCACCTGATTCAGGATCTGATGAGGCTCAGCTTGTCATTCCAGAAGATGCAAGAGAGCAGATTCTTAAAATTCATCACTATGATCCCACCGTTGGTCATTACAGTGCTGAAGGCACTTTTGATAGAATTTCTAGAAGGTACTACTGGACTGGCATGCGGAAATACATCACAAATTACGTAAAAGATTGTATAGAATGTATGCGATACAAGCCCTCCAACCAAAAACCTGCTGGTCTGCTGCAGACTCCAGTACCATCGCAAAAGTTTGAGACGTTATCCATTGATTTGTTCGGCCCTCTTCCTGTTAGTCATGGGAAAAAATGGATATTTATAATGGAAGATGTTACTACAAAGTGGATAGAGCTATTTGCTTTGGAAAATGCAACAGCAAAAGAGTGTGCTGTCACTCTTGTAGAATAAATCTTCATGAGGTACAGAATACCACGCAGGATTATCAGCGATAATGGACCACAATTTGTTTCTGCGGTGTTTTCTCATGAAACTATGTTATCTCATGAAAATTCCTCAATCCTTAACCCCAGTTTACCACTCTCAAGCAAATCCAGTTGAAAGGAAGAACTGTGATTTGAAATCTCGTCTTGCCATATTAGTTGAAAATCGGCATGATACATGATCCGAGAAACTCCCGGCAATTGTTTCGCACTGAACACTTCAAAGTGCAGTTCAACTGGAAAAACTGCAGCTTTTCTCAATTTTGGACGAGAGCTCCGCACACTTCATGATGTTACCAACGACTTTCGTGGTATCATCGAGAACGATAACTTTGTCATTGAAATGACCCCGTATCTAAAAAGACTGGAAAGATTCACAGCTGAAGCCAAAAAGATCTTAATTGAACACCAAAATGAAAACAAGAATTTTGCAAACCAGAGAAGTAGACCAGCTCCTACATATAAATCAGGAGATTTAGTTTTGGTTAGCAAACCAAATTTAAGTAATAAAAGTGCTGGTGTTACAGCAAAATTTTAGCCTCGCCGCGATGGACCATTTATCATCGTTACTCAAAAATCTCCTGTATCGTATTCTGTGGCAAACACAGATTCTCCTAATATACCAATAAGTGTATACCACACTTCGGCATTAAATTCTTTTCAAGGAAAGAAATTCTATCAAAGCTTTGCGCAGAAGAGGTAGGCCAACAAAAATTAACTGTCCTAAAACTCCCACTCCTGTCATAGCTCATGCTCAAGAGCAAAACCATCCCAGGAAAACTCCTGCTGACCCCTGGTCGGGACGTCTTCGGGGTCAGAGGGGGAGGTTGTAACAGATCCAGATTAACTCTACTGACAATAGATGGCGTTACTGGCCAATACAAAATATTCAATATCCAATAGAATTAGATGATAGAATAGAGGTGTGAGGAATGGAAGTCGAACCATCCGGCTCTTAAATAAATTTGCATATAATTTGTACTGTACGGGTACTATGTAACCTTGTTAATAATTATTAAGTATTTACTTTGTAACTATTTTTTTATCATGTGTAATGTCGTAATAAATGTAATATTTTGACAAATTCTAACTTCCATTTTCTTACATCCCTACAAGCGTAAATACACACGGTACTATAAAATAGACAATAGTGCTTAAAAATAAATATCTTTAACTTTAAAATTAAAACTACACCTTGAAATTGATAAAAGGGAGCAAGATAGAGTTTTGTATAGATTTATACAGTGGTTACACATCGATGACATTTTTAGGAATCCTTCTTGAAGCGAGAAGTGTTCCGTAGCGGAATGTTTATACTAGGGAGCAGGCGCTTTTTAAGCAGTCAGCAAACCTGTGCACCGCGTTGCTTGTGGATGGTGTTTCACTGGTGTCTGTTTTGTGGATCCCTGGTATCTGGTATACCAGCCAAATACGAAACAATCACGACATTAATGACCTCACTCCAAATATTGACCAATGAAAGTTTATTTATGGTTTAACCTTCATTTTTTATTATTGTATTGCGTATTTGTTAATATTTTCATATTTAAAAAAATAATCATGCCCAAAACGCCAAGAAATATTGCATGTAATACTTTGATTTAAATATCAGCAGCAAATATTATTGCCGAATTATGTTTGGAAGAGGAAAAAAAGGAAGAAAAAAATATAAACAACATAAAGCTTATTTCAATTGCCCATGCAACTTTTTTAAAATAAAATTAACAATATTTCTTTAAAATGAATTTTTAAACTACGAATAAAATACTTAAATTAGGATATCATTTTCCAAAATTCTTTTACTACAAATACTTATGCATTTGTATTATATTAAAAATCTTAATTTAAAAAATAATTACATTTCATTTCAGAGTCTGTTTTATAATATTTAAATAAAAAATACAAATAAATTTATTTATCATATTAAAGTTCTTGCATTTAATGCATTCATAAAAGTAATAATAAATAAAAAAATATTATTTAAATTAAGAATTTCCGCAGTGTTTCAATTGCAGTTTAAATTAAAAACGCTTTATTCAGTTAATTTTTATTAAAACTAAAAGTGCTTAAAATATTTTTCTAATTTTAAAAAGCAATTTCAATGAGGAAAATTTAAATAAAATGAAAATAGTTTTAAGAAATCTTGTGAAATTTTACCAGAGAATTGTTTTTCGAAATTATTACTAATTATTCAACTTAGATGTTTATATAGTTGATTTTTTAAAATTTTTATTAAAATAATTTTTATCACGTATGTTACACAAGCACCTGTTATCTATTGAAAAATATGTAATCGAATAAATAAGTATATTTTATAAATCAAAAAATGAAATTCTAAAACACATTGATCAATTAAATTTAACTTGCTTTCAAAATATTCAATGATAAATTCTTTAATTTCTACAGAAAATTAGAATTCCATGTTCTTATACAAACAGCGCGAATCAAGTAAATATACCCTTGTCGCTCAGTTGTGGATGAAAAAAATTAAATATGCTGAATACTTCGTTTGGTGGAAAGCTCCACCTCAATTTGGTCATACGTGACGTCATTTCGTGGATGGCTTGTGGACAGCTGGTAGTCATCCACCGGGTGATGGTGACCAGATTTGATGCCGAAAAAGTTTTGGTGGCTGCGGGCAGCAGGCGAAGAGAGGATCACCCTCACTGTCTTACAGGAGCTCCAAGGGTAGGGTCGACGTTCATTTGTGACTCCAAAGACCATCAGATGGTGTGACCTGAATGTGGAGAGGAAGAAGATGCCTTTTTCGGTGTGATCTCATCACCTGTTCAAATTAAGAGACGTTTCGTGAGCACTCCGTTAATCTTGAGGTACAGTCTGGATCTCCCCTGCTCTGTTCACATTGCATCCGAGCATCACAAGCAACTTTACATTGTGAAGCAGCGTTTATTACAGTTCAAAACAATTAGAAACACTATCCTCAACAATTCAAAATAAAGTGCAATTTTTAATTTGAGCTAGCCGACTAAAGTTCGCCCCCTTTCTTTTCAGCGGTTCAATTCCACACGGGAATTCAAATAAAAATATTTAGTGATACAATGTGCATAATGAGACGAAAATTATTTCATAAATCATCGATTATTAATAAGTTTTTACATGCAAAAAGTTATTTCAAAATTTGTTTGTTTTGATTAATAAGTTTACTTGGTTTGCTTGAGGCACAATATTCATTTTTTGCTGACAACATCTAATAAGGCTGGAATTTCTAGTTTTAAGTGAATTTCGAATCAATACTAACATCGAAGTCCAAGGTGGAATTTGAAATAGTTCTAAAGAGGATTCCAAGACGCTACTTATCCATGACCATGGTTTGACCCGAATCCATGAACCCTTAAATCGAAGGCAAGAATGAAAATCATTTAGCAGCTTTTACCAGAGTTGAACATTTCTTTCACAGAAAGGTGCCGTTCCCTTGCCTATGGCCGACCGTAGTTTAAAGCTACGCGACAGGTGGCTGTGGCATAGGAGGGAGTTAATAGGGAACTGAGTACGAAAGGAAGAAGTATTGTAACGAAACGAGCTATAAGGGGGGATTAGCATAGCACATGCGCGCTAGATTCTGCCGCTTTCTTCCCTTCCGATTATATTATTATTGTTGTTTACTTTTGTTTGGAGTGTATTCTCAGAGAGACAACGCACTGAAGGTGTGCTGGTGGTGGTGTCCGCAAATGATATTGTCATGTTTATTAAGGTGAAAGTTGTATTAAAATTTATGTAAATAGTAAAAGTTATGTAGATTTAAAATTCTTTCTCATCAATAAATTAAATTAATCTAAATTGAAATTGTCAACTACTTTACCACCTCAGTACGTTACAACTTTAAATTGTGCCATTAGTGCAGATGGAAATGTTCTGAATGATTCTGAAGAACTAACGATTGATTCTGGATAAAAGATGTTTCTGAGAAGTGTTGTCATTCTGATGACAGAAGATAAATTGATAGCAACCTACTATTGATATTCGTTAAGTTTGATTTGGTGGCTTCGATTCCAACGCTTGGAATCAGAAGGCTATCTTCCCGCTATCTGGGAGTGGAACGGAAAAAGTGTTTCCAGTTAAATTCCCATCTGTGGAATAAAAGAAAAAAGGTTATTTCCAACCCTGGAAAAAGAAGCATCCAGCTTGAAGTATTAATTCAATCCATAGCACCCTGTTATTTTGATGTGTTGCATGTTATGCTTAATTCCTTCCAGTGGAATTGAAATATGCTGTTTTGATTCCTGCTCTTGGAACAAAAAGAAAATAGCCTTCTGTTTGTGATTTAATTGCACCCGAAATCTTGTGTTAAGAATCTAAGAAATATTGTGCTACTTCTCTGATTTTCGAATTCATCCTACTCAAATATACCGTTTCGGAATTGTGTGTTTTAAAATTCCTGTTCCTGGAATCAAGAAAAGTACTATAATCAAAAAGTATTGTGCGCGTGTGTTTTTTTCGGTGAAATCTCGAAAAAAAATTTTTAGTGAGATTTTTTTTTTTAAAATTAATGTGTGATGCATCCAAATATCCAGATGCTGTGGCCTTAGAAGATACATCATCCACATCAGTTGTTGATGCATTACTTCAAATGTTTAGCCGAATGGGCTTTCCTAAAGAAATCCAACATGATCACACCTTCGGAAAAAAATATATTCTTACTGCCGTGTGCCTTGCATCCAAATATTTGAATGCTGTTGCCTTAGAAGATATATCATCCACATCAATTGTTGATGCACTACTTCAAATGTTTAGCCTAATGGGCTTTCCTAAAGAAATCCAACATGATCACACCTTCGCGATAAAATATCTTCTTACTGCCATGTGTCTTGCATCCAAATATCCAGATGCTTTTGCCTTAGAAGATATATCATCCACGTCAGTTGTTGATGCATTACTTTAATAGTTTAGCTGAATGGGCTTCCTTAAAGAGATCCAACATGATCAAGGAACATCGTTTATGAGTGCTCTAACTACAGAATTTCTTGAGAGGTTTGGAATAAAAATAATGTATAGTTCAGTGTATCATCCCCAGAGTAATACTGTAGAAAAATTCCACAGAACTATCAAACGAATTTTTAGAGTATTATGTTTAGAATCTTCCCTAGATTGAGAGCCGCATATTCATGCAGCTTTGTTTGCTTTAAGAACAATAACTCACGAGTCAACCGGATTCAGCCCTGCAGAACTAGTTTATGGAAAAAATTTAAGAACATCAATAACCTTACTGTATGAAAATTGGTTACAGCCTAAAGAAGAGCAAAATTCTAATGTTGAATTTGTTTTAAATCTTATTAATTGATTAAAGCGATGTCAAAATCTTGCTGTAGAAAAAGGGAAGAATTTCAAGAAAAGAGCGAAACATATAGATGATAGGAACAGTGTTAAGCGAGAATTTAAGGAAGGAAGTTAAGTTCTTGTTTTGGCAGTTTCTCCTGCAAATAAATTTGCTGTTCAATGGCATGGCCCAGGTACAATTGAATCAAAAATCTCTATACTAACTATACTGTCTCTTTGCCTAATAAGAAAGAGAAATCACAAATTTATCATGTGAATCTACTAAAGCCCTATTACAGTAGATCCAATGCTATACATCTTGTTGAATTAGATGAGATGAAAGATCCTCCAGATTTAAAAATTAAATTTATTGAAAACAACCCAAATGTTTTTAATTGTTCCGAATTAGTTCAAAGAAATAATTTAGAGGAGAGATTAAGTAAAGAACAGATTCGAATCTTAAGTGTGAATTGCTATGTAAATATTCTGACATATATTTTCGAATGAGCCTGGATTAACAAATATTGTAGAGCACGATATTGAAATGATTTCCAATAAACCAGTACGTGCTAGACCATATAGAATGCCACCCCGACAAAATGAAATTTTAAAAACTGAAATAAATAAAATGTTAGCTAATAAAATTATTGAATCGGGAATGTCAAATTATACTTTCCCTATGATATTAGTAGATGTCCGTGGTAGAGAACCAAGGCCTTGTATTGATTACAGAAAATTGAATGAAATTACGAAAACTGAATATTTCCCACTCCCTAATATCGAGGAAAGGATTGAAACCGTTTCAAATGCTAAATTTATTACTATCATCGATTTAGCAAAATGTTATTGGAAGATTCCCCTTACTCAGAAAGCTCAACAATTAGCGACTTATGTAACAAATTTTAGTTGTTACAGACAGCTTAGAATGTAATTTGATTTAAAGAATGCACCATATTTTTTCTGTAAAATGATAACCGAATTGTTACAAGGAATGGAATCCTTTATGATTCCATATTTTCTAATAATTCGGAATCCCACCTTAAACATTTAGAGGATGTTTTTTGATGAATTAAAAGGGCAGATTTAAAGATCAAACCTTCTAAATGTGTTTTTGCTCAGAAATATGTCACATATTTAGGCCATATGGTTGGCCAAGGTAAAAAAACTCAGAATCATCAGAATTAAAAATTGACGTCATTAAAAATTTTCCAGTTCCAACCACCAAAACAGAAATTCGGGCTTTTCCAGGTTTGTCAGGTTATTATAGAAGATATATTCCTAATTATTCCATTATTACGCTCCCTTAACAGATAAATTGAAAGGAAATTCAAGGGGAAAAAAAGATTGTGGTCAGAGGAATGTGAAACGGCTTTTGAAGAACAGAAAAATAAACTGAGTGACACACCAGTGTTATACGTTCCTGACTATGAAAAAAATTTTTTATTGCAAACTGATGCATCCAATGAAGGAATCGGTGTAGTATTTTTTCAATTGGATGAAGAGGAAAAAGAACATCCTATCTTATACCTTAATACAAAATTTACAGAAAAAGAGAAAAAATACTGTACCACAGAGAAAGAATGTGCTGCAATCGTCTGGGCAGTAAAAAAATTACAATGCTATTTAGACGGTCAAAAATTTAGAATTGAGGCCGATTATAACCCATTAGTATGGTTAAATTCCAATGCTAGTTCAAACCCTAGGCATTGGACATTACCACTGCAGTCCTTCCATTTTGAATTAATGCATCAGAAAGAGGTTTTGCATAAGAATGCTGATGTTCTTAATAGAATTTGTAAATAGAAAGTTATCAGTTATTATTTTTACAAACATTACTCTTTATTCATATTATCTTGTTTTGTATCATATTAAACTTCAAAAATAAAAAAATGTTTCTATTCTTTAAAATATTATACCAAAAATAAAAGTAACAAATATATTTTTCATGTTGTTCTACAAGTATGTGGTTAAGCTTATTATGTTTTGTAATTAGTTAATAGTTTGAGTAATTGTAAGACTTTTAGTCCTGTAAAAGTCTTTCAGGAGGGGGAAGGAGTTGTAATGAGCAATGAGCGAGGATTAGCATAGCGCATGCGCGATAGATTCTGTCACTTTCCTCCCTTCCGATTATATTATTATTGTTGTTTACTTTTTGTTTGGAGTGTATTCTCAGAGAGACAACGCACTGGAGATGCGCTTGTGGCGGTGTCCGCTAATCACATGTCATGTTTATTAAGGTGAAAGTTGTATTAAAATTTATGTAAATAGAGTAAAAATTATATGTATATTTAAGATTCATTCTCATCAATAAATTAAATTCATCTAATTTGAAATTGTATTCAATTGCCTTGCCCCCTCGGTACACTCCAGTATATAAATATATCGACAGTTTGTGTCCAGGGAAATGGTTTTTCTACACAATTTAAAGGTGTTGTCCCGAAAGGATTCAATACTTGAACCATCTGAGGACTGTCGTGTCAACAAGGGTTATGCGCATTGAAAATTCCTTAACGTTCTTCATGTGGAGATCAAAGTATCGACTTCGTCACTTAATGGAATTCAAGAGAGCGCCACTTTGAGCTTTAAGTCACCTGCAATGGATGGCCGGCAGTTTTAATTTTAGTCTTAGTTAAATAATGCGATCAAATATCTTAAAGAAAGATAAATTTTTTATGTAGAAAATTCCTGTCACGAGTCTAAGTTTCCTTATCTATACTTTTCGTTATTTTACTTCAAAAAATGTAAAAAGTTTCTAAAATAAATTTAACACGTTATTAAATTATAAGGCACCGTAAGAGAAAATAGATTTTAGGGTGCCCCCTTGTCAAAAATTGACGAGTTTTTCGCCAAGTTTACTTTTTCGCTTATTTGAAGTAACAAGATAATGCTGAAAACGCGATAGACCCACTAGAAAATAACCAACATCGATAACAATATGGCAAGAAATTGAGGAAAATATCGACCACCCTATGCCGTGGGCGTAAATAATTTTTTTTGAACAATTACATTATTTAATAAGAAATAGTGAAAATAATGCATGAGGAGTGTAAGTATTTTAAGCAATTCACCTTTTTGGCAAAGATTCCGTTGTGTATGTTAAATTACTATTAGAAAGCAATGCGTTGCTTTAAAAGCGAATCCATTCGTGACACTCAAATAAAAATTCTCCCAATGAAGATGTTTATCTCTAGCACACGTAGCTCTTTAATTAGCGCCAAAAACCCGAACGCCGTTCTTCCTCCAAGAACTCAATTTTTTCTATCGATTATGTAAATGCCGAAAGAGAGAAGCGTGTCGGCGCCCTTCTGCCGCGAAGAACGGATGATCCGGTAGCTCCAAACGCCTCTTCCAAGTCGCGAAGTGATCTTGATTAGGGAAATGTCTTAAGAAAGCAAATGGAATCGAAAATTCTCACTCTTTTAACAATTTTAATGAAACAAAAGAATTAAAATTATTGATGTTTGTTTTGTAAATCATTAAGCCAAATGAAGGAGTTAGTGATATTAAATTCAAAGATAATTATTGAATTATATATATTAAGAATATTGCTTTAGAAATATAGTAATGACTTCAGAGATCATTAGTCTCGGAACAACTTGCATGATTGTGTTCTAGTATTCCATGTACTGTGTTGTATCAATTTCAAGCATATTCTTCACTGCAAGCATAAAATTTATCATTATTATTCTTGAAAGAAATGAATCAACAATGTCTGCAGAAAAATCTTAGGTCTCGGTTGCACACTTTGGTCTTTGAAATTGGCCCCCCGAATAATTTACCACTTCGTACGTCCATCAGTGCTGATTCCAATTCGTACCGTCAACTCACTTCTCCTGCAATGATATACTTCCTGAATAAATATCAATTTATTTAGATTGACGTTTTTTCTCTATAAGAAAACACATCGGACTGAATCGGGAGTCATTGATAAACAGGGTTTGACTCTTAGCACCCACTCTTGATATTCTGAGGACAACGTGCAGAATCAGCGGAACATTCACCTTTCTCGGATTATTTGCATTGCTCTTTCACCTGCATTCAAAAGAAGCTGTCTGTTCAGCTGAATAGCATTGTCTATTCTGTCTCGACCACCTGTTTGTGGCATATATTGACAATCGTTTGTTGAATTAGTTTGCAAATCATAACAAGGGTATAGTTTAAAATGACGCTTAGTACTCCTTTTTCTTGGATTTAATTCTACAGCCATGAAATAACTTTCTTTGCCATTCAAATAACACCCGCTACAATATTTAGTTACTTAAGACATTGGGATGCTGTGGAACACATTATTATGAAATATACTCACATCTTTTCTCTAAAAATAAAAAAAAGCCCAGTAATTGAATTACAAACCTAAATAGTGGGGGAAATAATTAAAAAATAATTTTAAGGAATGAAACGAACTTTTTGAGCTCGTTTTACAAATCTGCTTTTAGTATTTCAGCAATACTAATTAAAAGAAAATTTTTAATGTTGGCATAAGCAAGGCAATAGTCTTAAGATTTAAAATAGATTGTTTACAAATATTGCAATTATGGCACAGGTGTCGTATAATCCATGCGCCAAGTTCTGAGATTGGCGATTTTTTGACGGATATTCATTTGTATCTGGAAACCTGATTATTATTACGTCATACAGATGAAGACCAATAAGAATTAAGGTGAAAATTCAATTTTGACAACCCTAGTGCTTACGCCATCGCGACGAGAAATTTAGAACATTTTGTTCCATTTCAGCATTTTACTAGAAATTTTTGCGAGTTAACTTCGTAAGATTTTTTTAGTGTGTTTTAAAATTTGCTTGATATTTTGAATACTTAAATTTCAAGTTGTATTGCTCTTTTTCATTACTTTAAAAATTTAAATTGAATTTAAAGTTACTGTTTAAAATTGTGTCGACACATTCTTTCTTTAGTTTATGTGTGTATGGCATTTTTATAATTTATATTATTACTATAAAACACTATGTAATTTGTATATACATTTTTAAAATTATTATTTCTGTATTTAATTTCTTAAGGATATTCTATTTAACAGTTTAATTTGTACTTAATAATTTATATTTATTCTTTTCCGAATGCTGCTTTATTTTTCATTATTCATGTTCGGATTCTTCCGGAATTTTCGTTAGAATTCGTATTCTGATTTTCTTAAAACTGATATTTACTTTTTCGAAGTTCCCATATTTTCCTTTCGTTTCCTATTCTTTTCCGAAGTAATTTCGGAAACGAATATAAATAAGGAAAATATTTGTATTTTCTAATGTTTCACTTTCTGTTCTAACGTTTCATTATATTTTAAATCTTATTATTTCAATAATATATATTCACGCTCTTTATTTATCAGGTTTAAATTTAGTATTTAGATATGTAAAGTTTTTCAAAAACGATTTTATTACGTCACAATTACAACATATTCGCGCGGCATTACGTCACAATGACGTCATCTTGGCAACATTTCGTCGTCGCCAAAAAACTCAGCATTTGTAACCATGGCTTATACTGTACCTGTGCCACGATTATTAATTTTGAATTATTCTCTTAATAATGAAATTTTTAAATATTTATATCGCCCTTGCCGATTTAAACTAACCATAAAGTAGAAACACACACACACATATAAATATATATATGTAGAGGGTGATTCTAAATTGTTTTTACAAACTAAGAGGGGTGATAGTACCCCTCCATAGAAGCAATAATTACAAAGGAACATAAGGTGTTGCATTCCACTTTGAGAGAGAGACAGAAAAGAAAAAAGTAGAAACGTATCAAGGATCTATTACAAAATTACCGTATATAAATTTCCACAGAGAAGAAGCAGCATTTTGCTTTTATTGGTCACCAAAAAAATCCAATCAGAGTAGACATTATCCTTTAAAAAAGGCGCAACATCATCGCTTCTTGTATCATCCGGATAACATCGTCCGAAAATTTTCGTGAATGCTATGACGGTGTACAAGTACTAACTGAATTGGCTGATATGCACCTCATATACTGTGAAGCAAAAGGGAATGGACGCGAAGCGCGAAGATTGTAAGAACTGTGTTTTACAACTCATCGTATTCCAAGACACCCTACCTTTTCCAGCGTTAATTGACAACTGCGAGAAAGCTGCTCGTTTGCCATCTCAAACAGTAATACACGAAAGCCAGAAATGGAAGACCAAATTTTGACTAGATTTCAAGTATCTCATTCCACAAGTACGTGAGAAATGACTGACGAATTGAGTATTTCTTAACCAGCTGTGTGTCGTATTTTATAAGGGGAACGCATGAACCCCTACCACCAGCAAAAAGTGTAATCTTTGCAGGAAGGTGATTATCCCTGCCGAGCAGATTTCGTGAAGAGGATGCTGGGGATGATGAATAACAATCCACAATTTCCTGCATTACTATTATTTAGAGATGAGGCAACATTATGCAGATAAGGCATTTTCAACAAGTGCAATCAACACGTTTGGTCTGACAACAATTCCCACTGTACTACCCCTCGTGGACACCAGCAGAAATTTTCCGTAAACATCTTGCAGATTAACATCTACCGGTTAGGCCCGTACATCATGTCAGGCCGTTTGACTAGCGCAACATACCGTATCTTTCCAGTTTATTGCAGGCTGTTCCTTCCTCCATCCAGAAAGACATGTAGCTTATGCACGATGGAGCCCTAGTACATTTTCCCATCACGGTTTGTAACTTTTGGAATGTTACATATCCCGCAAGATAGATTGGACGTATTGAACATGTGACGTGGCCTCCTCGCTCACCAGACCTCAACTCACTGAACTTTTTCTTCTGGGGGCATATGAAATATTTAATGTACGAGACACCGGTGGACTGAGCTGAAGATCTCGTGGCTAGAATCGTTATTGCCACTGTCAAAATTAACACGACAGTTATCTTCGAAGAATTTTCAGTATTTCCTGGGACGTTTTCACTAAACAATAAATGGGATTATGAGACTTTTGGTATTATTCATTTGCTTACTGAACACTGTTACAAGTTTAGGTGGGAATTCTTCTTTTCTACTTCTTAGACTGGAATGTGACCCTATGTTTTCATGTAATAATTGTTTATTTGGATGAGTGCTATCATCACCCCTTTTAATTTTTAAAAACAATTTAGAACCACCTTGTATATATATACATACATACATACATACATACATACATACATACATATATATATATATATATATATATATATATATATATATATATATATATATATATATATATATATATATATATATATATATTAGGTTGGTGCGTATGAAATGTCGGATTCTTAAGTGATTGTATAAAACTGCATATCTTTCTTCAAAAGATGTTTATTCAATCAAAGTATGCTCCATTCGCTTCAATACACTTCTCCCAACGAGATTTTAAAGCGTAGATGTCTGTCTTAAAAAAATTTTGGTCTTTAGAATTAATAAACTCTGATATCGAGTTTTTTAGACTGTCTTCATTTTCATAGTGTTTGCCCCTTAAAAACACCTCTAAATGCTTGAAAAAATGAAAATCGGTCGGCGAGAGATCCGGTGAATAGGGTGGATGCTGAAATGATGAGCATACGTTTAACCGATCCAGCTTATTTCGCTCTGTCAGTGCGTGCGGTACCCACTTGTCCATCTTCTTAACCTTGCCAATCTCAGAAAGGTGTCTCAATATCGTTGTATGGTCAACTTTCATCCTGATAGCAAGTTCCCTCGTGGATACGGCTAGATCCGCTTCCACTAGAGCCTTCAGGTCATCATTCTTCACAGACGTTTTGGGTCTTCCGCGCGGCTCATTTTGCAGTGAAAAATCGCCAGTCCGAAATTTTTCGAACCAACGCTGCACTTTCCGATCGTTAACCGTATTCTCCCCAAACGCTTGGCTTATGTTGCGTGCAGCTTTTGCAGCACTATTACCGAGTTTGTACTCATATAAGAAAATGACGCGAATGTCGGCAGAATTCATATCGGCAATAAACTCAAAAGAAATAAAAAGAGAAGACCTTCGAGAAAACCTATTTTGCTGAAATGAGTCTCTGGCAATGGACAATACGAGTATGAATGAGGTTATGCCAAATACAAAAGTATAACGAAAACAGGGAGGAAAACGTCCGCATGTAAAGAGAATCCGACATTTCATACGCACCAACCTAATATATATATATATATATATATATATATATATATATATATATATATATATATATATATATATATATATATATATATATATATATATATATATATAATATTTTGTCATGTCTTTCATTTCGCTTTTTCTGCTGTTCTATTGTCCATGTGTTAATGGCTTGAATCAATGGGAAACCGTTTCTTAAGTCGAAGCTTTGGTCCTAATATAAGAAATTGTTTTATTTACAAAATGAACTTCGACACTATTCTTAGACATTGAATGGTGAATTTCGCCCTGTTTAATGCCGCTCAAAGAATGCGATTGGTATGCAGGCAACAAATTCGTCGAAAAGTCGAATTTACAACCCGTCTAAATATGATGGGATATGGATGAAACGTTATATGACGTCATGGATATTTTAAACCAATGATAATCGTAATAAGGTGTATTCAGGATCTCAACTGTAACAAAAAAATACCATTTAATAATTAAAAAAAATCCGATTCGAAATTCAGAATAACTACATTGATAATTGTTTAAGATTTTGACGTTAAGAAGATTGACTTGCATATTAAACTTTTTCTTCTGTTTTCTGCCATATTTAGAAAAATATTTTTTTAGTACTTATTATTAGACTATCTACTAATTATCTATGTAAATATTTGAATTATTTCTTAATACTTTTTGTTGTTGGTCAAATGTAGATTAAAATAATAATGTCTATTTGTAGCAGTTTTTCCAACAAACAAATTATTTTTTTATAGTACATATGATGAAAATTTTATGATACATATGAATTTGAAACCAAATGCCTACATAACCAGTTTCAACTGCGTACCCTTTCTACTCCTTATGATACACCAATGATTTGGTCATATCTGATATTTGAAGTTGAATGCCGTTGAGAATAAATGTAAAGATATCGCGCGAATGTGTGATTGGCTATTAGACATGACATCACTCCACACATAATTGACGTCATAACACTCATGCCACATTGTACGGGAGACTGCCAGCGGTTATGTATTAATTTTTTTCAGCATTTTGCCCGTATGCTGAATTTTTTAGCATCATACATAAATAACGTATAAGGATATCTGGAAAAGGAAATTTATAAAAATTAAGTCACTCTACAAAGTCAAATAGTGACATCCCACTCGAAATTAACATGGCCAATAGTTAAATTTATTAAAGGCATGCATCTAACACTATATAAGCTTTCTTGTATTCTTATTATACCTGGTAAAATGTAAATCAATCACATTTTATTACAGAATTCTGGTTTCAAGAATTTTTCCTTTTTTAAAAACAGAAATGTTGAGCAATATCCGAAAAATGGACATATAATATTTATCTTAACTAAATATTTTCCATTTTATCAAATATTTGCATACAAATCTGCATTGCGTATGATAAGTATTTCTTATAATTAAAATGCACTGGTATCTGATGCTTGCAAATACTTGTTGCTCGAAAATATCAAACCAAACTTTATGCCCAATTATTTCTACATAAAAATATATTAAGAATATTGCAAAATTTAAGCATTCAATAAAAGTTCAAACCTTATTGGAAAGATAACGTTAACTGCACATGAAGATGTTGCAAACATTTTGCAGTAATAATGACGCTGTCTTCTTGGTGAATTAAAACAATCCGCACTTTCTTGTTTCATAGGCAGAATATTTAAACATCCCTTTGGTTTTCGTTTCTGTAAAAATTAGGCATGCAGTTTTTAGGTTCAATAAAAGGGATCAAATCTTTCATTTTTCATACCCAACACTTGAACAGGTTGACCCTATGCAGGGAAGGAATTTTAAAGATTCAATACCTCGGGAGGGGCAGGTCTCGATCCTATTTATCACTGAGCAATGGGTGTAGGGATTTTCTTTTCTGTTTTCTTATCTAATAAGCAAAATGATTAGCAATCTTTCTTTGAGAGGCCGTGAGAACGGTTCCCTATTTATGCCAGTCTCTAACAGGCTTTTATAAATAGATTTGAAAGCAACTTACAACAGTTTTAAACTATTAGGTTTCAATTAGCAGTTTTGAAGAGATAACAAGGCTATTTCAAAATAGACATGTACAGCAATCTAAGTACGCGTTCTTATTTGTGACGACAATAGGAGCAATGGCTATGTATTTAATTCCGAGTGCTAGCAAATATAGCTTAAATATAGATAGTATAGCTTGCAGTAACTGTTGTTTAAAATAGCTTGTTTATCTCTAAATGAGGTTAACTTTCTACAGAAAGAATAGTCAATACATCACTTTGTTTGAATGATTAATAAATTACCTCATTTTGTAAAGTTAAACTAACAATTTAATGGTGAGAGACCTGGCATTCAGCTCAACAGTTTTTGTGAGTTTGATCCTAACTTCGAAAGTGGGATCCTGTAATGATTCGTAATCCATTTTAAACTATAGGTCCCGATCAAGTTAGTCCAATGGCCAAATTAAACCATTTCTACCCATTTTGTCAAAATATAGCAACTGCAATGACGTAATAAGTTTATGTATGGTTATTTTATGCGCACAAGGGTTAACTAGACTAGGATTAATGTGGGTTCCGAGCCACTACTGAAATTCATATCAGAGGTGAGAATCGAAACCACGAATGTTCGATAGCTCCACCGCTTATTTGGATTCCAGATAGGCCCAAGCTCATCTGAGAGAAATAATTTAAATATGCACCGCATTCCATAAATTTATGGAATAGTTTATTTGAATATTTCAAGCATGAATCTTAAATGAATACTGAATCTGAATCTTAAATGAATACTTTCCTATGCAGAATATTTGTAGCAATTTTAGTACTTGTGTCATTCAAATCGAAAAATTTTCACTTTTGTCAAGTATAAAAACCTGCTATTTTTAAACATCCACGTAAAAGAAGTGGATAAATGAAAAATGGTTACTTCAAGATTTTCTCGAAAGTCTTAATCGCCCTCGTAAAAATAAAAACCGAACTGGTTGTTCATACCGTAACTTTGTTTCATGATCTACAACTAAAATTTGCAAACTTCAATTTCATGATGCCCCCTAAAAATCCAAGGGGGAGGAGGAAACACTGGACGTATTAACTTGGCTTGGTAGGAAAGAGAAAATTTCATTATATTTTTTATCTCTTTTCTTTTCGTAAAACGCGCAATTTAAGCCTTCGTGAGGAATTTCTTTTGACACTGGGGTAATAGATGGTGGCGTCATAACAGGCGTGAAAGATGACTGGCTAACAACCAGGAAGGGGAGGAGCTTCCGCAATTGCCAGATCGGCAAGACTGATAAATTGTTTTCGCCGTCAACAGAAAGGATAAACAGTGGTCCGAGTTGATTAAGCGTGTCGCTTCCACACATGGACAAATTCCAATGATTAACCGAATAAAACGCCGTTTAATATCAGATATTCTGCCGCCGCCCACTTCAACATGGACGGTTTTTGAATGTTCATGTCGAACATGCTTTGAAAACCAGCAATTAAAAGTCTTCTCACTGCGTCTTCGGGATTTTGAAACTATTTTATTCATTTCAGACACTTCTTTCGAAATGCTTAAAATTGTGATGATTTTCTTTCCAGTAGTGGGAATGATTCAGAAAATAGTTTCTAGTTTTAAGATATTAAGAGTTCAACATTTTTATCTTATAAAGTGACCTACGTCAAATGCATAGCCTTAGCTTTTTAAAAACATTGAAATTAATTGTTTAAATTATTCTACATTAATTTTTTTTTAAAAAAGGAAAATTTTTTAAATTGCTTTTAACTAAGCATTTTTTATTTAAGTTATATTAAGTATTATGTCATGTATTTTTTAATGAATATTTATTATTTAATAATGAGTTATTATTAATTAAATAAATATATGTTAAACATTATGCCAAAAACGTATTTTATTTATAATTAGTAAAACTTTTAATAATAGTATAATATAAACTACCATCAAACACGACATTCTCATTCTGTTATCATGTTTACACACACGCTCCTTAGGCCATGAAATAACTGATTTTATATTTGACGACCTAATAAATCTATAGCACTATATCCTAAGTATAAAACTTTTTCCATTGTTCCGTCATTTGTTTAGTATTAAATTCAGTAGAGTTAAGAGATATTACTTTTAATGTTATTTTGCTTATCAAAAATATCCACATTCACATTCAAAGCTTTTTTTTTTATCTTACTTAAAATAAAACACTAAATGATAGATTTATAAATTTTGTGGATAGATTGCAAAAATAACTTCGCAGTTAAGCTTCGTAGTTAAAAAAGAGGCTTATCGACGCTGAAAGAAATCAACAATAAATACAGCATTGAAATTAATTTTCAAGAAATTAAAACATGTATGTTTGATGCATTTTGATATAAAATATTATGCATCCCTTGAAACAATATCTTTCATAATTTTTTTATTAAATGAATGTCAAAATAACTTTGAATTGAATTTAAATTATTGAGAATTCTTTATATTAAATTACGTGTGTGTGTGTGAATCTTGTGAAATATAAATCACACATAACCTTACAAGCACATTTTTCACGATTAACTGATTTCACTTTAAATAGATATTTACTAACAATGGTTGTAAATATTCAAAGAAATTTAAATGTTTTAAGTTTAATATTCATTTTTAAAACGAGATTATTAATTTAGTAATGTATTTAAAAAATAATTAAAGCTATCCATTTTTTTTACTCTAAGCATTTGTATAACGCATACAATACTTTTTCTTTCCATTAACTCACTTCTGCTATCATTTGCATGTTAAAACATTTTAAGGTATTACTTTGAAAGCATTTTAGTGTTGTTCAATTATAAATCTCATTTTCAGATAAAAAGCATAAACTATATCATATGAAATAAAAATAATCAAGTGCTCTTTCAGCGTTTAAATATTGTTTTATTGAATCTAATCAAATGTTAATATATATTATATACTCTCGATATTTAAATTAAAATAATATAAATCAAGTACATATATAACATATACTCGGTTTAAAAGAATGTTTCATATGATAGGGACTCCATGCATTCATTTCATATGGTAGGGAAATTCACTCACGCACACATATATATGCCTGCATAAATATGGTAACTACCAAATAAAGTTTTTATAACTTCTTTTATTCTTGAAAACAAATATGATGCAAATATTTAGTAAAGAATTCGCATTCTTTAAAATTTGAAAATAATAATAATAATAAATAAAATAATAAAAAAATTTTTTAATGTCGATGTAAGCAATGCTAGCCTTAAGATTCAAAAGAAATTATTCACACAGAACAGTTTGAGCAATTCGGAATAATAAATTTGAAAGAAAGAGCAATTTTCTTTAAATTTTTTCATGTCTGGTAGATATCGTTCGGATATAAAGGTAGAACTCAATCCCTATAAGGTGAAGATATGTGAATTAGTTACTATAAGTTAAATCTACATGTAAGACCAAAATAAGTAATTTACTCTTACATTCTGATTTTTGTGTTCAGATTCCACTCGGAGAATTATTCTCTTCGCATGCGGAGATTAAAAGCAGAAATGATCACTGCATGGCCTCGCGTACTCATATCTTTGTTGTAACAATTGCGGACATCTTATTTCTCCTTTCACAGCTCCGATTTCAAGTCTGAGCTGTAAAACTTCTCTGCAGATAGGAGAGACATTTTCCCTCTTAGTACCAAACAACTGTTTCACATTCCAACTCTTCGACTCGTATACCTTACTTTAGGAACTGAGAGAACCAGGGGTTCAAAGATTCAGACCTCATAATATCAAATAACTAGTTCGTATATGACTTTATTTTAAATCTTCCTTTTAATTTTTCAGGTTCAAGGATTCGACATTTAAGATACCTTTTCACCTTCTTCATCAAGTGCAGTTGTTTTACGTGCTTTATTTTTAAATATTAAATTTAAGTTATTTCAGAGAATTTACTCATTCAAAAGAATCAGAATTCTCATGTCTTCTCGTACTACTAAACCCATTTTTTTATGCAAAGATTTTTGAATGTTAAGCCTTTCACTACTTTCGAGATATCCTGGGAATCATGGATTCGAAATTTTCCAATAATAAGTATTCGCATTATATATAATGATCTTTATAATAAAATTTGAGAAAATTCATGGATCCTATGATTCAGTTTTTCTAAGTCTTTTTTACAGAATTAAGCATCTATCTTATACCAAAGAATCTTTAAAATTCAAATCTTTCTTTCAATTTTATAGATTTGAGAATTCATAGATTCAAATGTGTCTCCTGATGTTGAAATCCATTTTCAATAAAATAACACATTCTTTTTTTTTTATAAAATTAGTGAGCATTCGAAGAATCAAAGATTCGGACATCCTAATTCTTCTTACATTATTAAACATCTCGATTACATTAAGGATTTCGAATTTAAAATTTGTTCCAATATTCGATAATTTTGAAAATTTATAGATTGAAATATCTTATATGACTCATCAACAGTTTTACATGAAAAGATATTTTAAATTTCTATACATTTGAGAGATTCAAGGACTCATAACTTCGGACATTTTCTTTTTTAACAACAGCAATTATTTTCTTCATTCAGATTTCTGTATTTAATATTAGCTATCAGAAACAAGTCAAATTATAAGTTACTCTCCAACCAAGAAAAATCACCATTACAGTTACATAATTACATTAGAATATTTATTACATTAATAAATTACAAAATTTCTGAAAAGGAAAATAAAAAATAGCGCATTAATAAATCAGAACGGACACTTTGCATCTAATGACTTATTAATCAGAATGTCCGAAATGAAAATGCTAATGAACATCCAATTAAATTTCTATTAAAATACCCACTATAAGACACTTTCTGAAATTTTAATTAAAATCTGTCACACGCTTTGATCTCCAACTGCAGAACTTTTAATCGCACCCCCTCTCCAAAGAATGTGCCATTTTGCGACAATTTAAGTCTCCGGAAATGACGTGGTGTAATGGCGTGGAATTAAATTAATTCTGTCCACGGTTATACTTGCTTCTTGAATAAAAAATTTTAATTACACTTTTGATAATTTTCAGCTGGACCAACGATTTTTCATTTCCCCCAAAAGGAAGTGAGGTAAAAGGCAGCGAAAACTCTCTTTGGAGGAAAAGTTTTAATTTCCGATGAGCAGGATTTGTTAGAATCCATGTTAGTTTAAATGGAATGGCAGCGCATTAACAGCGGAGACGCCGGCTGGAGACTGAATCTCGCAAACTGACACTCGCTTTAATTGCTTAAGAAATCATACTTTTAGCATCAGATTACTTACAACTGCTTTACAACAAGGGTGCTAAGGCATTTGTGTAATCATTACTATTTAACATTTAAAATTAAGATTTACTAAAACAATGGAAAGAGAACATTTTCAGAGAGTTATTAGGATTCAAAACCATTAATTTCAATGAAAATTGAAAAATGTAGTTCTCTCTGAATATGTCAATTCAATTAGTTAGTGAAGCAAAATACAAGATTCCCTTTTAACTTATAAAGTTGCCATATAAAATATTATACGCAGCGTACGGCCTAATTGATGTTGGCTGCTTAAGGTAGTTTAATATTCACCTCGTATTAGCTTCTGGTAGGGCTTATCATATTCGCGTATTCACAAAGAGAAAATATGGAAAACTTCCAAGCACGCACTCCTTCATACAAAGAGCAAAACAAAACGTCCATTTCTTGTAAATTGGTTCCACTATAAGGAGCCTAGAACTTATCTTTTACGAAGAATGGTATTCTACGCACATCCTTCGATGCTTCTCACTGACGTATAAAGTAAACTATAAAGCGAAATGGGCCTCGTACCATCATTATAAACTTAACAGCAAGAAGGCCTGGTCACTGAAAGCTAAAATGATCATTCATATGAAAATAAATGATAAAATTAGCGAACTAATATCCTTTTCATTATTGGAACTTTGGTATCAGGTAGCTAGAAGCACTTGGTGTTGTGTTTTAATATTTCTACAGTAGAAAAATTATATTGTAAATTGATTCAAAACTATATAACATTTACAGCAATCTTTAAACAAAAAAAGTGGGAGGAACGGCTTATATTCAGCTATTTCAAAACAATTATCTTAAAATATTTCTTGGAAATGAAAGAGCAACATTCCTGGTTTGTGATGAAACGGTTAATGGAAAACTTATCAGAAGAGTAATAACGAGAACAACAATATTCATAAAGGCAATAATCGGTACTTTAATAATATTAAAAGTTCACATAGTATTAATATTTCAAATAGTTTTAATGGTTTTACTTTCAATATATAAGTGTCGAAGAATTATAGGAGAATATTGATAACAAATATAACTAAGTAGAACTACCAGTGGCTGCAAATGAAGCAGTAAAGTAGTGTGTTTCCTTACACACCAAATATTTTAACCACTTAACATCAAGTTAACTCGTATTTTGTGAGAAATTTACTTTTATGCCGACTGACAAGAGCTACAAGTTTTCATTACAAAATATTGATCAGAAAGAAATTTACCTCTCTTGTAATGCTTAAGAGAGTAAAATTGAAGAGCGTATATTAATATAGTAAAAACCTCCTATAATTATATCAAAAGGAATTACAATCAAACTGCTTAACTATTAAGGCAACTTTTCTATTGAATTTCATTGTAAAAATTTCCTTATGAAGTCTTTTGTATCCAAAATAAAAATGGAAACGACACCATGTATAAAACGCGCGTCATCATTTCCAAAATGAGTTCCATTCTTTTGCAGACCATGAGCCTAAGGATGGGGTTGTGTGAAATGTTACCTGTACTGGCGCTGAGCATCCGAACTGAAATGATGGAAGGGGGGTGGAGAAAAAGCGAAATGAAATCTCGGAACCATCCTGCTGCGAAAGGAAAAGAGATCTTCCTTAAATGATATTAGAGCATTTCTTTTGGGCCAGAAAAATAAGGATGTCTTCAAAACAATCTTGTTGGTCTGCGCTGATACTTTCCCATCCATGAAGACAACAAAAAATGATCCATGACAAATGCGGCCGCGCCTTAATGGGGCAGAAGCATAAAGAGAAATAATGGGGACGCTTTCCAAGGAGAGCATCGGAAAGTAACATTTCCCCGGGATCTGGCAACTTGCTTGAAATATTAATAAAGAGAAAGATAAATTTCAAATTCGAAAGAACTCTGGGAAGTCGTTAAAAGAGCAGACGATAATATCAGTTTGAGAGCTGGTTAGAAAAGGGTTATGAGATGTTCGATTAAGAACAAAAGAGAATCGTGAAATTACACGAGAAATAAAATCTTCGCTTATAAGTGTTCATTTGTTTCTTCTATTTCCAAACAGATTTCAGATGATTTGGATTTGCTGTTAAGATGATGCAGTTTACATTGAAATATATATAAAGAAATGTTCTTTTTCCTTAAAAAATACGTGACTTCATTTAACTGGGTCCTCTCACGCACATTTATATCCATCGAATATACTGAAGGGTTTAATTCAGAAAATAAATTCATTGAAATCTGTTAAAAAATTGTTATTGAAAAATACGCAATTTTTAAATAAAAGAAAGAATGCATTCAATGTCTTAATATATTTTTCATTCATCTTTTTTATATTAGTTGTATACGTTAATATACAGAAAAATAAGTATGTATTTTTAAGTAAATAAAAATATTGCTTGATTATAAGATATATTATTAGTCATAATGTACATAGTAACATGGTTTTATTGTTTTAATCAAAAATACATATAAATTCCAAGCAAAATATACAATCTACACAATTTACATTAATTACTTAATATAAATAACATACATTTTTTTTATAAAAACATTGGTTATAATTTACCGGGCAGTGGTGTTTACCATCAGGCAATATCAGTAGAAACGCCCTCTAGCGCGAGAGACAACCGGAGCAGAGAGCTTAATGGACATTTTGATAAAAAAACTCGAGTGTGTAACCAACCAACACTACAATTCACAGTAAACCTAACTATGCATAGGTAAAACATTTCTATATACTTAATAAATTACATAAAAAACGTAAATTTTTTTTAATCATGATGATGCATGAAAAAGTTTATTTCTCTTTGCATTTCATTAAAAAAATACAGAATGGTGTAATTTTTAAATAAAAAATACATATTCTTATATTTTTCATTGAAGTACAAAGAAAAAATTTTTTTTCTAAGTTTTTATAGTAATCATCACCCAATGAAGTCTTTATAATACAGTAAACATAAAAAAACAGAAACTTTTTATTTATTTTCTAAATTTTTTTATTTACATTTATTTAAAATTCAGAAAAAATTTACAAAATCAGAAATTTTCACAAAAAAACGTATGTTTTGAAACGAATTTACATGCAAAATATAATTTATTATCTCACTCAACTATCTTAATTTTTAATTAAAAACCGATCGTCACTTTTCTCCTCTTTTTAATACTGAAGATGAAACATATTTACTCGAATTTCATTTCATCAAAAATATCCCTTGTTGATATGAATTTATCCTAATTAAAAATCTAAAGATTGCTCCGTTGATTGCTAATATGGTAAGTATGAAGATGAGATACTTTAAAGCTTTCACTGAACATCTTCAGGAAAAACATCTGTGTGAAAGCAATCTCACGCAAAATACAGATTACTTTTAGCAATGAAATGAGGAATGATTCAATGACTTTTCAGTAATGAATTTCATAGGGTAAAAAAAAAAAAAATTGAGATAGAATCGCTTATTTCGGTATACCAAGCTCTTTAATATCGAAAGCAGCAACATGATTAAATATGAAAAGCAGATTTAAAACAAGTTATGGATTCAAAATGATTATTAAAACTGCAAATTATTAAAGACACGAATGAATTCAATTTGCATTTTAAATAAGAATTTAAATTGCTATTTTTTGTATTTTAATTAGAAAGTTTCCTGTAATATATTTTTTGAATAATTTCAAATTATCTTTTTTTCTTTATATATTTACATACATAATTACAAAGTATATGTAATTATATCTAAGTATGTAGTATTAAGTAAAACTGTGTGTATGTGTGGTAATATGAAATAAATAATATTAGCTAATACTATATTAACTCTAATTTTTGAATAATTTATTTTATGTAACTTAAGATAAGATTATTTTTTGTATTAAATTTGTTTTTATAGATTTAAAAGTTCTAAATTATTTTATTTCTAGTTGGAAGTAAAATTTATGTTTCAAATAAAAGACGCAAATTTTTAGTTATGCATGAGAATTAATATCAGCTACAATTTATATTGATAATGTAAATTACTGTTAAAAATGAAAGCACTTCCTAAATTTCATAAAAATGAATTATTTAATATTAAATAGATAATATACATACAAGATATTTAATGAAATAAACATATACATTTTCCATGCATTAAATGTAATTTTTTATTTTACAATTTTCAATAACATTATTTCATACTTTTTGATATTTTTTTCATATTTTCATTCAAGTAAATTATATACTTTTGATTGTCTTGTCCCATTTTTAAATGAAGAATAAGATCCCACTAAACATCTCTATCAAGTTTTATGACGATTGTTGAAGTTTTCCATTTATTAAAAAATTCGTGGAAGTGAATAATATAAAAATTAGGGAATAAAAATTCGAAAAATTTACCAAAACTTTCGTCGGAGTAGTAATCAAAATTTAGTAAAAGTGCGCGATCAAAGTTTCTTAAAATTATTTCTAGATTCTTACTATTCACTGACACAACAGATGCTCAGTATTTGTTTCTAGACAAATTTTTAAGGAAACTGAAATTTTGTCTTGAAGGGACAATATATATTTCTGTGTGTGCCAAGTTCTTCCTACTTAAAATTTCAAGATTATTTTGAAAGAGTTGTGTCTGTAGCATAAGTATTCCACGTGATGTTAAATGATCCTAAATGAAAGTTTTGAACCAATTCACTTTTTTTCTAAATATTTTTCGAAATTAATCACAGTGAAATACAGTAATATTTAGAATATACATTCTTTTGTGTTGGGCTCTGCAGCGCATTATCCAGGATGAACAAATTTGATTGTGTGGATTTTCTCCGATTTTGTTTTGAAATCCCAAAGGAGTTTTCTCCCATTAATAATGATTCGAAGCGTTCCATCTTTTCTCGTTATTTGTTTTGAAAGTGTTCAATAGCATTGAAACCAGGTGTTTGACCTATTCATTCAAATGCTTTCACAGCTGTAAGTCAATTTCACACCGTTTTGTGAGTGAATATTACAGCACAGCCCTACTGAAACATCCATCCAGAGATCCTTTTAAGAGCACACAAGTCATCATATTATTTTCTAAAATGTTCTTATAAACGTTTTTCTATGCATATGTGCGAGGGAAAGCACGCCATTATGATGGAAAATTCCCATTATTTATCGTTTCCGAGCTTCGCTGTTGGACTTTAGTACTATAAATCCATCCATTCTATAGCCTATTATGTACATAAAGCAAACCATCACTCCCAAACAATTGAATTCGGATTCCATTTTCCAAGAAACCTTATCCCATTCTTTGATTTTACGCCTTTCGTACTTCTCAGCGAAATTCACTTCAATCTAAGATCTTTTCATTCTATCATCGAATAAGATTTTATTTTTATTTATTTATTTATTTTTGCAGAAAGCTGCACATACAATCCAGAGTCATCTACACGTCATCTTATGCTGTCCTGATGCAACACTAAGCCGAACAACCGAAATGGTGAAAAATGAATTCATACCTAGAACAATTAAGGTGTTGGAGTCAGCCGCGTAACCAACTGAACACGTAAGGGGAGAAGTTTGAACATGGAAATGCTCTTCAAAGTCACAATTCCTTCGGAATGAACAAAAACTCTTGGCTAGAACGTATGAAACTTAGATCATTTCATCCCTTGACAATCCGCTTTAGTTCTCAAAGCACAATTCATGACTAAATATTAATGAAACCACACAATCTATTAGCTGTTTGTTATTTTGGATCCGAGTTCATTTCCAGCTACTGTTCTACAACGAGAGATGGACGCTGTGTTTCTGCATGCACATCTGTTGAGTTGGGGGATTGGAGTGCTTTCCTCTCTTACGACATAGGGATACGTCCTGTTCAATTTTTTTCGGGAAAGTAAATCCGTAAAGAAGCTATATAGCAGCTGTTTACGATACGATGTTTAAATAAACATTAAATGTTGCTTCATTTCGTTACATTAACACAAATAGTTCTAATAAAATTTCAAAAAATTGAACTGCTTCCAAACACGGCTTCCAACGTTTCAAATCACGGAAGAACACTAAATCTCACAATTGCTCCTTTACAAGTTTTACTTAGAGATAAACTGAACACAGAAAAATGTATCTTCTCAAACACATAGCATGCTATTCTCCTAGATGCAACCTGGGAAAGCTACCAAGCGCGATCCTGATGGATGGGTGGGTTGAAAGCTCAGTTCGCTTCAAAAATGTTTTAAACTGCGTAAATTGCTGAAAAGCCTTAAGAAATCAGAAAATGTTCATTTCCTAGTATTCAAAGGGGGAAAACTTGCAAGAATCCTTATGAACAGAATCCCAACACTCATTGCTGTTAACTCCTACTTCGAGAAATCGATGCACAACGGGCCGATTCCAGTGCGATGGAGTGGTCTTGCGTAAGTGTTGATTTAAAATCAGTCTGTCTTACTGCTTGTTTGTTAGAATAGAGTAAAAGTTGAAAACATCGATCACTTCTACAATAGTTTGCCATAGAGCTAAGGCCTTATTCAGCCTTACTGTTTAGCCTTATTGAATAAAAGCTTTAATGTTATAAGGCCTTACTGTTTTAGCCTTCTCGAATTTACTATATTAAGTTTGCTAAGTCTTGCTGTTCGCTTTCCTAAAACTCCCTCTAGTTCAAACTGCTAATTATCTAGTATGTTTAGTGAGGAATTCAGGATATGGAAGTTGGATATCTCAAAAGTACTCATTTTTTAACATTCATGCACGAAGCAAAAACATAAAAATTTTGTTAATCCACTGTGACTGGATCTGAACTAAATAATTCACTGCGACTGGATTTGCACCGAATAATCCATAATGATTGGATTTACTCTGAAATAAGAGCAGTTTTATCAATGGACTACACAGAATCTCAACTTCCAACTCTATAAAGAGTCTAATTTCTTATCATTAAAAACGCAGCATTATTTCCTTAGTTTTATATTTTTAAACGTAGCTTTTTAAACCAAAAACAAATGTTCAGCGAATTTTGAATAAACGAGCAGGAAAAATAATCAAAAAGCCGAAACGATATTGAGACGCAAAATAATCGAGGAATAAACTTTATCCTCTCCTCCGAGTATTAAAATTCTTTTAAGGAAACTTTGTTGCGTGTGGAAGAAGGGACGAAGCTGTGTTGCCAGGGAGTGAGGATGCACCCCGTTATTAAATTCTATCTGACAAGCCCGGAACGCAAACAAGTGTAAATTAGCCGGCAATTACCGCTGCGGCAACAACCTGACCGGCGATCCGGAATCCAATCGATAAATTAATTAAGCGAAATGTAATAACTTGTCGTCTCGCGCCTTCCGTTCGACCGGGGCCTGGTCCACCCCAATCAGTCGATCCTCCTGCAGAGACGCGGCCGGCAGTTTTCTGTATCAGAGGATTTCTTTCCATTTAATAAAAACTGCATTCATTTTAAATTGTCTAGAGTTGCTCGTGAGAAATTAATCTAAAATATTTATTATTCAAACTATTCAGTTTTATAAAACGATATGCATATTTCATTTTTCCAAAAATTGTTTTTAATTTTATTGATTGTATAGTATTTTTTATTGTTCGACGTAAGAACATTTTTTATTGAGTGCCATTAAAAGAATTTAAAAACAAGTAATTTTTTTTACGCGTGACCGTAATCTAACCATTTATGTACTTTGTACCTTACCCAATCCATGATGTTAATTTTCCTGTTGCAGTCAGGAGAGGATGTCAGCTCAGATGTCGAATTTGTCATTTGACCCAGATTAAAAATCTTATAAATGGCTTTAATGACTTCAGCCAATAAAAAAAGTATATATTTCTTCCCTATTATTTCAGTATATAATTTCGGATCATTTTATTTTAACAACTATAACCAGATTTCAGCAATAAAATATCGGAAAAGTGAACTAAAACATGAACAACCAACGCTATCGTTTTGAGTTTTACAATTTGTGGCTTCGATTCTCTCCTCCACTGAGTGTATTTAAAGTTATTTTGAAAATATTTTTCCAATGTAGGTAAATGAACGAATAATTCCTTGTAGCGAAAATAAAGTGACGAAACCCACTGAAAATCGACAAACTAAAATCAGCATTATTAACCACCTTTCAATTAAAAATTATAAAATATATTTTGAGACGTATCACCGATTAATTCTAATTGTCTTCTTAAAGAAGTCGATAAAGAAGACTGGATCGGTCACACGGAAGCGAACTAGAACAAATCCTCTCGTAGTTTGAAAGGAATTTCGAACCATTCCACGCATGTAAGTTCGATGTAAGAATCAAATCCACGAAATGTGAAACGAAGACAAGGCCACTCATCATTTGGCTGGCAGTTCGGATTGAGTGATGCGGAATAGTAATCTGGGATGTCCGTCTGGACACACTTTCTTTCACGCCTCTTTGAACGCCGGATTCGGTTTGTTTATCCAATAACGGTCACTTTTTGCACCCATGTGTATTGATACCGGCGAATTAATAGAAATGTCTTGATCAGTCATATACCGACTGAATATTTTGGTATCGGGCGACTCTTCGTGCGACCAGTAGACAGCCGCCCGTTTCCTCACATATCTTGTCATTCGATACCAAAGAACAGATTGCAATGGGCCAATTGCCAAAACGTCACATGCGGCCATCGCATAGACTGCACAGCACTCATCATTTGAACAAGCTTTGCAATGACATTTGGGAGTATTTTTTCACGAAGAGTTTTTTACCTGCAAGTTAGAAAACACGGAAAATCAACCACATCTATAGATGTGCATTCAGAAATGAAGTATCCATCTCGGGTTATTTAATGAACCTAGGATCTTTTATTCCAAAGTATTAATATATGTAAACAATATATCTATACATTGCAATTCTGAGATGCATATGCATAAACTAATATCTGTATCTTAGAATTACAATATAACAAAACTTTCGCCCGTCGTCACCTAATCTATCTAGTCGATATTTTTTCCCGTATACTTCAATTTGTGCAACCGATTCCCAAGAAAGCCAACCCAGTTTGGATTTCGAAGGACATTGATGGATGCCTGCAAGAAGTCGAGTCCCAGGCATGTCTCAGAAGTAATTTTCACAGACACGGAGGGATGGACGGAGGGATCCTCTGGGTCAAGGCTCTTTACTTAAAATATTTATCTGCAAACGATAGTCTTATGTTTGAATCCACTAATTTCACAAATAATTATCACTATATGTTCCTATACATGTTTTTTAAAGAAAAAATTAAACTGATTTACGAGGAAAAGTAAAAATAATTTATCGATTTCAATTACAAAAATATTTTTCATGATACATTTTTAAAGTTTATTATAATGTTATAAACAAATTTTAAGTAAATTGTTTGCTCTAATTTCGAATCACAATGACATTTTAGTATTGCGTTTAAATTTCAGGATCCATTTTATGCTCGTTGTAATCCTAATAGCCCTTATGAATAAAAATATTTAGCATATGTTTGTAAAAAAAGGTTTCATTCATTTTCAATAGCATAAAATATATAAAAAATATGTGTTAAAAAGTGAAATATTTGAAACAATAGAGAAACAGCAGCACATGCGACATTAAATGTACTTAAAATAATATGTCATCCATAATTAAAAGGTTTTAACATAAACCTTTTTTAGTTACTTTTTTATATTTAGAGTGTATAAATAATGTGGTTTTGCATTGTTTGAGCTTATTTTTTACAGATGTTTCCATAGTTACCATGTACAACATACTTAAAAGGACAGAAATAAAAATGGATAAAAAATAAAGTTGTCAGGATTCTGAAGCATTTTATGCAAATATTTTTATTTGCAATTAGAGATCACTTTGCTATGTAAATTATCATATTAAAAATGCTTAAGTATTGGTTGCCTGTGTTTTTCTATATCACAAAATAGTTTTATTTCATGAATTTTATATTTCTTACTTAAATAGTTTTTTTGTAAAAAGATAAAAAAGTAAAGTTTTCGCTATTTTTTAAAACCTGTTTTTTGTTAGTTTTCTCACAAAATATATATTAAAAGCATATAATTATCTATACATATAAACTCTATATATATATATATATATATATATATATATATATATATATATATAAAGAGAATTATTTTAATTAAATTTTGAAATATACTAAAATTTTGTGAATTTTTATACAAAGTCATCAAATACCAAATTGATTTATTTTTTATTATAGTAGAAACTAATTGCACTTAAAAATTAGGAAACTGTAACATAAATGTATAGGAATTACTATAAATGCTTGATTTCTTTTAGTTTGATTATCGCTCTGGGCCCAGTATCAACACAGTATACCATAATGGCGATCAGGAAACAATGGCTTGAGTTCATTTCGAATCACTCGAAATGTGTATGAGCGAAGTGGGACTGGAATGGAAGAGCTCCTCTATTGAATGTCATAATTTAGCTGCTTGCTCTGTCAAGATCTTTACTGAAATTAATTCTGAAATAATTTGTATATGGTTTATGAAATGGTTTTCAGCAAGGCTGAAGAAGGAAGTAAAACGCTTAGCTGTTTTAATGTTTGAGAATCGTTACCAGGTGCTCTACATTTCGGAATCTAAAAATCAGTCCAAGAAACAAAGAAGTATTCGAAAGTCTAAGGTACGTATGGAAGTGCACTATTTCTCACATGAAAAATGATCGTACTTTCACATTTTGGCACATCAATCTATCGGCGGCTTAAATACGTTGTAAGTCCATTTTGATGCCTACCACGTGGTTTCCCTTACTTTTCATGGATAGTGATATGCATTCACGCGTCGTCAGGTCTCATAAAAATCACAAGCAAGGATTGAGACAGAAATGCACGCAGAAATTCAACAGCTGTTTCTCGTTACCTTAGATCGAATCCGGGACCTTTCGTTCTGATCAGGGCTGTGTTACCACACGGCCATGTTGACCCTCCTACATAAAAATGTAAGCGGAAATTATAAATGTTGATACTATCACTGGTTTATTTACAAAAAAATTCGGTCTAAACTCGTCACTCCAACAAAAGAAACTTCTAGAAAGCGTACATGCGTGACGAAGTAATTGTGTAAATAAAGAAGGCACAATAAATTGTACCTTTTTTACTTTTAGTTTTACCCTATTTGTAAAGTAGACGATAAAAATGAACTAGCATATGATACTGTATGAAAACAATATATTTGGAACACATAAAATATCTTTCCTTAAATTTTAAGAATTTTTAAAAATTTCATTATAATACAAGGAGACATAAATTGCAAGGAAATGCCGCTTATCAATATTTACTTGTTGTCCACAGTTTCATCATTATGATGTCTTATGGCACCAGAACATAAAAAGACGATGGTTTCTTTATCCTGACAATAACTAATAATGGATCGCGGGAATGAGAGAGCTTTCTCAACAATCAGAAACAAGATGCAAGCCACTTACCCGCGCAGGAGAGACTTCTCATGGACAAAGCAGGCCGATGACAGGCTTGATTCTAAGCTGTGACTTGCAACTTCCTCCCTTATTACCGGAGGCCCTGCTTCGGGAAAAACACGAAAATAAATCCGGGGCCCTTCTCCCCTGATACACTACTCTCGACGGCAGTCCACATGTCTGCCCCAGCACATGAGAGAGAGTGCGTGAATCACCGAAAAATGCGCCGCGAGTCAAATGTTCCTATTGCCAAACAAATCTCTTGTTTATGTCTCACAAAGCGATAGGATAATAATAAAATCTAATATGATAGGAATATTTAATGAGTTTTTATCAAGAATTGTCATTTTGAATCGTTATTTCGCGTGTACACTTTTAAAAAATGCATAAGATTCAAACATCAGGAACTGAATTAGATTTGAATCCGAAGAAGTTCTGAATTTGCGTAATAACAAATATAAGATAAAAATTATAGAAACATATCATCTGTCAACATCACGTGGAAACCCACATAGCGGAGTATAGTAGTTTGGATAATATCACTACTTGATACCGAACCAACTATACATTATACCTGAATTTCCGGATAACATATTTCATTTTGGGTGTGACAATGACCTGAACATGAAATATATATAGAATATCCTATTATTTTTTATGTTATTCCAATTACTTTTCTTTCCTTTGTGAATAGCATCGTTTCTTTAAGCCTATTCAAAGAATACTTAACATAATGCTTCGATGTTAACTTAATAGCATTTGATTCTGTTCTGGATAACACATGATTACTTGATGTCGAATCAGAAACATTCGCGCGTGGACTATTACCTTTCTTTTATCCAATAACAGTTAACTACTTTATGGATATTATTATTATGTGCTGTGGTATTGATATAGTACAGCCTAACGTTTTGATATGTTGGGTGAAAGGGAATGTGCATTTCTTGGGACTAAGAGATTATGAGATTTATACTTGACCCAACAGAAGACAATCTAGGGTTTTTCGGATAGAATTCTACGAGTCTTTTCACACCACAAGATAGTGTAATGTTTCTCTGCTGTGGGCGACCGATTTCCAACCCGCCATGGGCTGTCGTAACTATTGTGATAGCTCCCATTTTTCTCGCAAAACAGAGAGTTATTGTATACATTTCTAGAAATGTTTATACTAATCAAAATCTCTTTGCTGCATCTGTAATCTGTGAAATTTAGTAGTGATTCTAACTGTATATAATAAAATTATAATTTATAAACCGTCGCCATTAACAATGGCAATAACACTCCATCGTCCTCCCTATAAAAGGCCATAGCAACCGGGCCCATTTGCATAGCAACCTCCTATCTCTATCATTTTACCTTAAGTGAAAATAACTTCGCGATTGTGTTACAGAGGTGTAACTGATATTTCAGATATTCAAGAACATTCGAAGCTTTTTTCCATTTTCAAATGCATTATGGTTTAATTTTAAGAAACAATCTTAATTGTGTGTTAAATTTATTCTTGTAGAGTATCAAAATCATAAATTTAGCTTTTGATCTATCATTAGAATCTACTACTCTAGATGCTCATTTCAGAATTAGATGCTAATTTAGACTCAAATGCTTATTTTAGAATTTAGCAATTAATATTTATTCCATAATTATTTGTGCTTTCAAATTTCATTTTTAGTAATCTTTTCCTTCAATTTTTTTTCTAATGAATAGAATAAGGTACTTTTCCGTTTCGCCGGCGCAAATCTCACCAAGCGAAAATTAAGTCGCCAATTGGCGACAACTCACAGTATACACATAAATATTTTTAAATAATGGTGTACATAAAAATTTTTAAATTTATTTATTTAATTGTTGTTCTCGTATTCACGCTATGCGTGGAATGATGGATGCCAGAGCCACAATTTATTTACTAATTATATTAGATTACAATTTATCGGGTGATGCATATTTTAAAATCTAATTATTATTTTTTTTACATATTTTTTATGTGAATTTGTTACGATTATTATTTAAGATATATTTTTAAAATCCGTTTTTTTCTAGAGAGATTTCGTGAAATTATTAAATTTGTATAGATAGCAACATAGGATAAAATTAGGAAATGGAAAAAAAAAAAAAAAAAAGAGTCGAAATAAAGTCGTTGACAGTAAAAGGCCGTCACATGTTTTGGAAACGTCGCAGTAAAAGGTTACCAGCATAGATATTCTCTCCAGCACCGGTTGTATCATTTTTGGCGACTTTATCACCTGCGCCGGTGAAACGGAAAAGTACCTATTTGTTTAAACGAACCTGATAACATTTGTATTCTAAATCTACTTCCGTTTTAAGAGTTCTAGCTTAAAAAATAGAAATTAGCATTGAAGAAATGTTCTAATCAATTTTATAAATGTACCTATCTATTATTTTTAAGGGCCATGATAGCCTAGTGGTTAGAGCATCGACTTTCCATCTCGAAGGGCAGGGTTCGTTTCCCCAATGATGCCAAAGACCCACCGAGTACATTCCATTTATGTGCTCGTTAAATCTGATGAATCGAAAGTCCTTGTGGTCGTTCGTTGAGCAGTTATCATCGGTGTAATGGGCTGGAGAAAATTTCCCCTCCTTTCAGATTACTGTCAAAATTGAAAGAGGAGGTACTCTGGTGGTGCCAACTATCGAAGAAGTCTTAGAGCTCGGAGAAGTCTTAGAGAAGTCGTATTTTCACCTTCGTGGTGCTCTGGTTAAACGAAAGACGCACTCTTTTGACTTAAATTCGCATTGCTAACGGCATAGCGAGTTTGGTTTGTCCAAATCCATAAATAACACAATATTTTCTTTCATTTTACTACTGTGTGTCTTGAGCATTTTTATTTATTATTCCACATAATCTTACGATGCCGTGTAACGTTTTATCCAAAGCTGCTTGGTATTAACTGCTTAAATCAATTAAAACATATGAGGTTGTGAATTGATCTTGCACCTGCAGAATTATTTGGTTGATTGATAGATTACTGACTGACGTAGTAGCTATATAAAAGTGACATTTGTTTAGAAGAATGAAATGCATTTTATTGAGGGTTGGAAGGCGCCTAACAAATCTTCTGCGTAGAATGTCTCAAACATGCTCAACTGGGTTGATGTCCCGAGAACACACTGGCTGTTTCACTCGCGTATGATTCCTCCGTCTAAAAGGAAATCTTTCACCAAGTAAACACGATTATGGCTACAATTGTCACCCATAAATATGAAGTCATCTCCAATTGCTGTAGTGTAAGGGACTATAGTAGGTACGAGGATGTCATCCTGATATCATCAACCAGTCAGACCTCTGATTCGAATGTTATGGAAATCGGTAAGCCCATCAAAGGAGATGACCATCACTCTGCGGCTACCAAATTTGATATTTTCATGGACGAATGAAGGATTGTTTCTAATGCCACGCTGCATCAGATAAAAATAGACCCATTGTCAGGATGAAATGGAAAACGGGTCTCATCATAGAAAAGAACATTGCGCCATTCATTTCCACTCGAGTCCACCTACTCTGTCGCCTCTCCCTGAGGACGCATGGCAGGCCGTATTGCTAACACAACACCCCCATTAGTCGGTGAGTATACAGCCCTACAGTGTGGAGGCAGTTTGTGTCCAATCTGGGGTAGCAGTAGTCAAGCGATGTTGTTGTTGAAGAAGAGAGGCATATTTATTTTGATTTCTAGAGCCGTTAGCGTTAAATAACGGTCTTTATTGGGTGTTGTTGCACTCCTACGACTTTAAGTAACAGAAAAAGATATCAAAGTTATATAATTAACTTTCAAAAAACTTTAAGTTTGCTTGTAATCAGGCATTCTTAAATTTAAGTATTGTAAATATTAATTTCCTGGGCGCATGCACTATACCTTATTATATTGACATATCATGTTCACTGAAGAAAAATATTCTACTAGAGGCAGAATTGTAAGTTATGAAGAACTAAATTTGTTTATGAGCTAAACTGATATGAAAATGGTATTTCTATACACGATAACATTAACTAGCTAAGAGCAAAGTAAATTTGTTAATTTAGCAAAAGTTAACGATGAACACAAAGGTTTTTACAGTACGATAGAAAATTACGAGGATAATGATGGCATGGGATCTGCGGCATCTTTTATTGAACTAGACATACTCATGGACTCACAGAATGAAGTAGATGATCTTTGAAAAAAAGTTAAGAAAATTATCTGAAAAAAATTAGGACCTTAACATAATATACCGCTAGCTCTTTGGGAAGAAGCAAACAAAATAATTATGCTATTATTAAATAAAAATATTTGTCATAAAAGCTACATGTTCTTCTACGAATAACTAAAATAGCATAATTTTAAGGACAGAAAAAAGAACGATCCTCATCTAGTTAAGTACTCAGTTACAAATTAAAGAAAGCTAAAGAAGTCTTCCTCATTGTCAAGTCAGCAGAGGAAAAATAAACCAAAGAAAATCAATCGGGAGAAAACAGACAGTATTGTTAAACAAAAGAAAATAACATGGAGCAAATACGTAACAAAGATATATTGTCATAATGTCTAAGATAAAGAAGCATTAAAGCGGCAATTAGACATGCAATTGCGATAGAAAAGCCAATCATAGACAAAAGAAAACTAACACTTCTTAATGTTGCCTTAAAAATAATTGATTACAACATGAATGAAATGACATAACAAATAAAATTGAAATTATAGAGATCAAAGCGCATCGAGAAAAACACGATTTGCAACACATAATTGTAGAAGCCGACAAAAATTTTTATCAGGCTCTAATAAAAAGAAAAATTCTTTCCTTTGGTCTACAGAATACAATTGGGTGTGAGTACAAAATCCTGCGTAGATGCTACAGCTGTCATCGCTTTGCACCCATTGCCAATTATTGTAAATCTTACCATATATGTGAAAAATGCGGTGACCGTGGCAGTGAACTAGCCTGTGAAGCTTAAACTTTATGCTGCATTAATTGCAAAGAATCTTATAGATGAGGAAGAAATTCTTCACAAACCATGCAGCTTTTTCTACACAAAGTCCAGCATATCAAAGTTTACTCCTAAAAAATGAAGCAAGTACAACACTCATCTGCAGCTCATGAGTCTGCACAGAAAATTACTCCATTTCCGGAAAAACCTAGGACAGGCATTATAAAATTTATCCAAATAAATTGGCAAAAATCTAAAGCAGCAACAACTCATCTTAATACTTTTATTTATCAAAAATACTGATATAATTGGAGACCAAGAGCTACATAATATTAAAGGTAATATTTTGAGTTTTCCTCAAGAATGGAATGTTAATTATTATTATAATGCAGATTTATATTCTAGAACAGCTACTATTAATGCAAACAGCACCTAGAATCGGATCAGTATTCATGTTGCAAGAGATATTACTGCAAATATTCGTGGGTACAAAGAATTAGAACTATTTATCACCATTGAAAGTCATAGAAGACTCCCAAAGAATAATTCAGAGCCGTATGACCATCTGTAAGCATCTACCAACAGTTATAGCGGATTTTAAAAGACATAATATTATTTGGATTTATTCCAGCAAAAATGGAATCTTTTAAAAAATAAAGCACTTCATAGGCCCAAACTATTTAATCATGGCCATTACTTTTGAATATTCAACTGTATTTATGAAAAAACAAGGAAAAGGTTGGCCATAGCTCTCAATGTACACTGTGGCAAAAATCTATTTAAGTAAAAATTTTAAGATATAAAATTAATTTCTTTTTTCTGATTATATCTAAAGTATAGTACAATGATATTGCCATTGTTACAAAAAAAGTGCAAATCAAATTGCATGTTTAAAAATCTTTCAAAGTCAAACTAGAACATAAATTTTCTTGGAACTGTCAAAAATCTATAAAGCGAAGAGTAGAGAAGAATTTCAATTTATAGTCGAAGTCATTAATGACACCATCATTAACATTTGTGAAGAGACATAAAAAGGAAATATTAATAAATCCAAAAAAGAAAATAAAGTGATGGATTTTTGCACTAAGTCAGAAATCCGTCCTTTTATTTTCTTTTTGGCAAAAAGTCAAAGCTTTGAGAAATTAACACCTGAATATGCTAAAAGAAAAGTTCTTCAAGTCGATAAAAAATAATTGGATATTTGTAAATGTCAATTTAAGAAGCAAAGTTAAATAGTCGGACACAAACAACAAGGAAACAATTAGCACACTACTGGGGTTTGCCATGGGTAAAATATTCAAGCCAGCTCTATAAACCAGACCACAACGCAAAAGATATCCCATAGCGAAGATATCATAAATAAAACAATGACCTCTTGTTTTCCTAAAGATAACCCTGAAAAAGATACACCGAACCAGAAAAAACTCAATATTCCCCACTATCAAATGCTGCTCCAGATGAGAAATTATTCACAAAACAAGAAGGCCATTAGAATACTCAAAATAGGTAAGGATCTGGGAAGGGACGGTAGAGACAAAACTCTTCTTAAGGCCATTCACTATGCTGCACCATCACTCTTCACGACTTTATTTAAAAAATGTCTGGAACTGCATTGCTTTCCCTGCACTTCCAAAAAGGAAAAATCATAACTTTTCTGAAGAAAAAGGAAATCCAAACCAATATGGGTTCCATAGACCTATTTGTCTTTTGTCTGCAATAGAAAAAATATTGGAAAAATTGCTAGTAGAAAAAACAAGTTACCATCTAGAAAATAATAAAAAATGAGAAAACTATTGTTTGGATTTCGAGCTAATAAATCAACAGAGCACGTCTTGAAAACCCTCATTAATAAAATTGAAGAAAATGAAAGATAAGGGCATTACACTGTATGAATAAACTTAGATTTTAAAAGCAATTTTGACTCAATTTGATGACCATGAGTGTTTGATAAAAATGGCTAAATTTGACAGCACCAGTAATTCCATTAAAATTTGGGTGCATTTTCTGACCAATAGAACGAGTCTAGTTACACAAGATAGTGAATATGTTCTACGCCACCACAACAGAGACTGTCCATAAGGATCTTGTCCGGGAGTTTTGCTTTGAATCACATATTTCATTGACTCTCTTCTCCATCAATAGCCAAATAACACAACATTGCAAGAATTTGAGGATGATGCGCTGCTCATAATTTCAGCGAAACAATATTCAGCGTTTCAAAAGAACAGTTAAATCTAACAGCCAATATCGCACTCTCACAATTTTAAGATTTCTATAAAGAGCAAAAGTCAACAATCGCCCATAAAAAGACTCAAGTCATTCTCTTTGGCAGCAACAAAATGCTTAAAGTCATATTCAATGACTGAAATTTCTAGATGACACATAAAAAAAGTTAAGGAAATGAAACAGTTAAAGATAATCCTCGATTACCAACTGTTTCAGCTTTTTTACATCAAGTAACAAGAGGTAAAGACTAAACCTATTGTAAACAGCCGAAGACCAATAACCTGTAGGAATTGGGAAGTAAATACAAGAATACTTATTACTTCCAATGATGGTACAAAACCATCATTGGAAGAATAATATGCTGTGGATCAATTGTCTGAGCAATTGTAAGATAACTATCATGTTTGCAGACACATTTCACTTAAGCCATTACTAGACGCTTCCATACGACCTATACGATACCAAATAAACCTTTTGGCGAGAGTATTCCTCTTACATTTAATGGTTCAGCTAGAAGTAGCTAAAGATGATATTCCCAACATCAAGAAAAATAAACTTCTGGAGGTAATTTATAATCCAGATGACTTTGAAATCCCCTTCAGAACATTGTTTCACTCAGCAATATAGATTGAAAAAAATGGTTCACACGTCAAATCCTAAACAGTGTCTAGACTTTCACCACTACATTTTGACAAATGGCTTAAAACAGAGTAAAAAGTGTAATCAGCCTTCTGCATCATTAAAAATGGGCAAGACAGAAGTCATTGGTGATTACAGTTAGAAGAAGTTAACAACGTTTACCAAGCTGAATTGGTTGTGATTGATAAAGTTTTAAAAATATGTATCCAGAAACAATTTATACAAAGCAGTGATTTGGTCAGTTAGCACTTTTGGGTATCAATAACCTATCACAGCAGTCTACTGATTGAAGATATTCAAAATCGACTCAGAACATGCAACGGTCGATAGCAAATATGTCTACACTGAATCGAGGTTCATGTAGGGTACAATGGAAACGAAAGAACTGCCATACTGGCAAAACAAGGAGCTCAAACATACATAAAAATAAATTAAAATAGCCAAAATCATATCTGATTTCAATATTACAAAGCGCTTTACAAATGGCTTGACAACAAATATGGAATGAGGCACAGCAAGGTAGATGGACTTACAGCATCAAACCTTCTATTTCTCTCGATTTCCTAGTTAAGGACCAAAAAGAAGTGTCGCTTCTTTCTGTACATACTCCAACATCAGAATACATTAATAAAAGTCACTTGGCGCCAAGTAGTGCTTGTTAATGATGTCATATTGGGATCATTGTACACTACATATTTGAATGCGCATCTAAAACACCAAAGAACTCAGAATTTATTCCTTTTCTTCGCGATGCTAGCAGAACACTTCTTCTTTAGCTTTAGAATTTATTAATATCATGTTGTGTTTCATTGTCAAAAAATTTCCCGGTATCTTTAATTTTAAATAGATTCCAAACCACAAAAATACATACATGGGGAATCGAAACTATGAATTCTTGAATTGAAACCCAGAGCGGAAACTGGTCAGCTATCGGATGCAAGATAGGACTTTATTTGACAACTTTTGCATATATTTATATATAGTTTATTTTCTATTATAAATTTCATCTTGAACTTTTTAATGCATTGTATTTTTATAAGTTTCAGTTTTTAGCTAATGTGTTTCTTTGAATTTTATTACTGAATGAGGAAAAACTTTTTACCTGCCACTTATATATGATTGAAATAAACCTTATTAAAAAGTAAAAGGGAGAAAAATATGAACGGTGCATTCAAATTTTTATTGATGGTTTCATGGTTGTTAATGACAGATATATAAGTCATAATAATAGTCCTGTATCGATATTGTAAAATTAATAATGGAAATATAATAATGTTGATTTGAGTCTTCCACATTTTGATTAATTTCTTTTGGTAAAATCTGTTACTGTAAGTTATAATATCAGCCGCAGTAAGATAAATAAAAAAGGGGCGTGATTGAGAAATTTTAATTAAAATCTATTTTTTTCAATAGTATTGTAATTTATATTATTTATTCGATTTCCTTAGTTATAAAAATCTTAACAATTACTTTTTCAACAAAAGTTTATTGTGAACAAGAATTCTATCGGCAATTTTAGAATCGGGATCAAAAGGATTATTCCAGGATTTCATCCCCATGAGCTTTCCTCTTGCTTATAGGATCTATTAATTGCAAGCGGAATTTCATCAGTCGAATTTCTGACTCTCCAGAAAGCCCAACCGGTCACCCCGAAGTTCTCTTTACTCTTCTTCTGGTTTATTTATTTTATAAGATTAATCCTCACAAGAAATGGGACGCCAGTTTGAAAGACAACCCCTTCGGGGTGGCGAGTGGAACTATCTTATTTTCCTTCTTGGGCTATTTCCTTGAGCCTCGTTTCGTGTCAGAGGTCGACTTCCAATCACCGCCAAGGCGTGAAAAGTCATCGAAGAAGACGTCTGTTCGATAATTGGCTGTCGCGCGTCATGTGGCTTCAGGACATATTCCCCATTTTCGGAAAGCATCCAGTTTTGAAGTTAGATTCAGTGGGGGGAAAAAGTTTAAAAGAGGAGGATTCCTTCTCTGGTTCTTTTCCATTCCTTTTATTTTTAAGGTGTTCGCTATTTCATGGGTTAAAATAAGTACATTATAAGTTGGAATTCGAAGAGAAAAATTCTATTCCCCCAGACTTTGAATGCCCTTCAGGTATGACGTGAGCACTTAACTTTCATTCTAACCAAGAAAAGCGTTTTTCTACAGCAAGGAAAGAAACAATATTTATTCACCTACAACAAGAGGCTTAGAGCATTTACTGATATGCGATTAAATCCCAAGAAGAATTTTTTGATCCTCCAGATACTTATTTCTATGAATAATACGTGACCTCATTCATTTTGTATTTTGTTTGTAATTATATGTATTTCAAAATACCTTACCACGCTTGAAGAATTTCAGTTAAACATGGACTCGTTGCCTTTACTATTAGGAAAAAATATTGTTAGCCACATGAGTAAAAGTCTCTCTTCCGAGAGAACATCGACACCGGGCTATATTCACATATCACGAGGGAGGAAAGCCGAAAAATATCCCAGCATTCCCCACGACTGACATGCTAAAAATTTTATGATAATGATATAAATCCATAGCATTCATGTTCACTGAAATAAACAGTAACACTCCAAATTCTGCTCATGCGCTATTATTTAAACATCATCAGTATAAAGAATATAGAAAATATTTAAAGTTAAATTTTGGTATATATTAAAGACAAATACGATGATATGCAAGTTGTAGAATATCTGACGCGATGTTTAATTTCTATTGGCCTGTTTAAAAAGGTATAAAAATGTAATATTAAAAATTTTTTATATTTATACATATGTCAGATTTCTCGTGAAAGCTAAGTTACATTAAGACATATACTTTTGGTCAAAATATAGCCTGAAATTCAACGAATTGGAAAAAATCATAGAAAAAGTATGAAAACATAACGAATATTAATTTTAAACTAACAGTTTTCTTGGTCTCTAAGATGAAAGGAGGCAATTTCAATGATTTTTTAGGTCATGTTTAGTCAATTTGCACACTCCTGCATTCCTTTTGTATAGTTGAAGACGATCGATTTCAGAGTCGAATCTCAGCTTTTAAGCACACTGAGATGAATACTGTTTTCATTGCCATGCAAATTTAAGATAGGTATTTAATATACAGGGCTCATTAATACGATGAACAAGAAGGTTAGAAGAATTTAATCAATCAATCAAAACAGTCCAAAACACCCGCTCACTCTGGTGAAGTAACTCACAGTGTCACTTAGATAAGCACAATGGGCATCCAAGTCTGCTTATTAGACGGAAGTAAAAAATGAAATTTTCAAATCGATCGTGATCAGAATGATTGGTGCTGTTTTTGTAGTTGCTTAGCTGATTGATGCATGTACAGGGATTTATTGTGGCATTGTAGATTATGATTTTTTTCTATATTTCTAATCAATCGTCGTCCTAGCTATTGTTTGAGATCGAACAGTTGATTTTCTTTCTAAATTTCACTCAGATAGACAGATATATCTTTATCAAACTATTATGTATCTCTGTGGGATCCCAATTGACAATTACATTGAAATAAAGGATTTTGTTTATCGGACATGAAACATTGGACGAAAAACAAATTACAATGTAACTAAACACTAAATTCAATTGCACTTCTGTTATAGCTATCTAAAAGTGAAAAGTTTCATAGTTGATAAAATTCTTAGTTTTCGAAATTGTTACAACTGTGATTGAGAGTTATATGATGATTTTAGAATTCAGATTTTGAGGATTCCATAAATTCTTCTTCAGCTTTTTAATTTATTAAAAAAATAAAACGCGTTCAAAATGTTATTGAACGAGTAAAATGCAATGAATAAATGAGCTCATGTCCCGAAGGTATTGCGTTTTTAAAGTGTTTTAGGAGAAGACCAAGTATTTTAAAAGAGCATATACACTTTGAAATACCCCGAAAGGTCCAATGCTTTTCCATTGCTTCGTGAAAGATGTCGGCTCAGATGTCGATCTTATCATCTGACCCAGATTCAAAATGCTAGATTTTTGGTTGTTACTAACTGTTTCCAGCAACAGTAATAAGCAGCTGCGAACTTCATGCAAAAACAATCGGCTGTGCACCGAAGATTTTTCTTCTTCCATACTATGTACAAGCCTGATAAAGTCTGCTCAAAAGCACTTGAGGAATCCAAGACATGAAAACGTGGGAAACAAGTAAGGCTGTAACAAGCCCCTCCCTCCAGTTGGCCTTAACTGAAAGACTGCTTTCGTTTCATAAAGAAAAACTATCATCCGGTTATAGAGCAAAATTAATTATAAGATGACAAATAATTAACTTGGATGATTCAAAATAAAATTCTGCCCTATTAAAAATATGAAAACTGATTCACAAAAACATATACAAAACAATTACTATAAAACGTACAAGAAGTACTATTGTTACACCATCTATTAAAGAAATATATTTCAGAAGCCGTAAAATGTTTCAGAGTTGGTAATGGTATCATGTACATGCAGCAAGTTCATGAATTTCAGAATTCTGTTTTAGTTGCAGAAAAAATTCCCTTAACTTAGATTTTAGAACTCTATTTTGCAATTTATGTTTTTAAATATCATCAATAAAAATCCATGAAGTGGTTCCCATTAAAGAAGGAGCTTCTGAGAAGTGAACTCAACGTATTACTATTTTAACTAAAACTGTTCAAGGAACAAAGAAACGATTATTTTTATGTGTTGTATTCAATTTTTGAATAATTCTTTTGATACAGTGTACATCGATGTCAGGAAAAAGATCTACAACTTAAACTAAACAAATATGGAGTTTAAAATTAAAATGTACAAAATCTTAAGAGATTATGATTTCTGTGCAAAGTGCGCCATGAAAGAAACAATGTTCTGATAATATTGACTTTAAGAGAAACATTTCTCTCTCTTATTACCTCTTGTACAAGAGAGCCACGAGCAAGAAATCTGTTTTGAGTATTTCCTATTTTCCCTGGGTACATGAAAATTTAATGCTTTCTCCGCATGGCTACAAAAGTATAACATGCATTTTCGATTTCGAAATGAACAGATACGGTCGCAGTTTTCTCAATTTCTATTACACGAGAACACTGGAAAAATATGATAATCTTATTTTCCCCAGCTTGAAAGACTCTCGTTTCATTTTCAAAAGTCTTTCCCGATGGCATATGTATGTTTACATCATTTTTTTACTTCGAGGTGACGAAAATTAGAACATTTTATTTTCCTTTTTAAAGCAGACAATAGACTTACAAAGAATAAAAATACATTAGTTACTTTAGAATTATATATTTATTTATTATTTGTCAAGAATACATTACTCGCTGTTTCTTCTTTCAAGATTCAGGAATTAAAATCCGATAAGTGTGAAACATTGAATAGAATGAACAAAAGTGCATTCATAATTCACTCATAGCTTATAATACTATAACGACTGTCAGTTAAAATAATTATAAATATTAACTTTTTCCAGATCATGCTTTTACAAATGAACATTGAATGACAAAAGAAAAACACAGAGAGAACAGGGAGAGTGGAGTTTACCTGTAAATAAAATCTCACAATTCATATGCAGCAATTAATATTTTACTGTTAATTATCTGCTCTCTAAAAGATTTTACTCAACACGCATAGAAAGATTTAAAATAAATGTTGAACAATATAATGTCAAATATTCAAGTTCGAGAAGGAAATGGAACCCATGAGTTTTTGAGCTTGGAGTTCAGAGAATTTTAATGTACTGTTATTCAGATTAGAAGTAAAAAGCTTTTCTATTAATGTTTTTAGGAGATGAAATTTATTAATTCTTTTTCTTTAAGAAAGTTTTTACAATAAAAAAGAGATTTTACATTTGTGTTGGTTTTCACACTCTGAGGGTAAATCTTATTTTGTGTGTACAGTCATCAACGCAGTAACTGATTAGTTATTGAAATAAATCACTAACTGAAATCATTTCAGGAAATTCGTTTCTTTACGAATATCGAGAGGTTGTATTGCAGAGTATTTAGATAAAGATGCTGCTTTGAGCAAAGTATTTAGTGTTTAGGAGTTATGAATAAAGCACAGACACCCGCACGACATGTACGCCCCCATCAAAAACAAAACACAGAGACCTTCGTCATAATTTGCATCCAGTTAACTTCGGCAATGGAAATGAATATGAGTTTATGAGGCCACTGCATTGAAAGCCTGGGCACTGATGTTGTGGCCTTCCACCAGGGCCTGGAGCAAGGGAGGAAGCAGTCGATAAGAGGCCTGCAGCCATTTCTGTCAGGAATGTAAAGTTATTGATCAGCTGGGGCGAGTGGACAGATTGCTGAACTTAAATCCAGCCGTAAATGCGCGCCGGCCCGCGAAGGAATGGAGGATCATTTATTACTCAGCCGGATCTTCATCGGGGAGTTTTATTCGAGGTCATGGAGACTCACAACCCCATAAAGGGACGATGGGGAACAATATTTTGTTACCAGCAACCTGAAATGAGTTTTAGACGTAGTGCTTGCCACTATCACGGGTGCTAAATATAGCACGGATTTCCTTGAAAGAGGCTTTGATGACAGCCGCTTTCCGGGCTATGGCCGGTTTACTGTTCTTCGGAATCGAACTGAAGGTTTTCTTCAAACTGAGAATTTTCTTGTCGATCACTAAATTATATATCCACTAAATATATAAGTGCGTTGCGGGTAAAAAGAGTTCATTACTACGTATGAGTTAAAAGGAAATTAACATAAATACACATATTTTATTTAAAAAACAAATATCTTTCAACTAAATCGTAACATTTTAAAAATGATTACCAACACACAAATAATTTCACTTCATGCTATTTAAAATAATATTAAATTGCCGCTTGGTAAATTGGTCACTGTAGAATACAATTGGAGCTGTAGAATACAATAATTAGTGAATTGAATAAAAAAAGATGGATTTAGTACATTATATCAAATTTAAATTTTAAAAATATTTTAATTAATGCTGTTAACGGACCACGTAAAAATGCAGCTGCATCAAAATGCAGCTTAATGAGCAGCATTTGCGCTGATTGGGATGCAGGAAATCCAGGGATTGCTCTTAGAAATCCAGTTATGAATCCAGTTACACTCTAATATAGTTATAGAAATTTGCAGACTCATTTTCAACAGTTGAAGTTTTGAATTAAAAATTACTTCTTTACTATTGGTTTTTACAGATAAATTTTAATTTTCAGTCGTAATGATCGCTATAAGTAGTATTTACAGGCCTCATTTTGCACATGATGAAAAAATACTTTTATATTAAAAATATTATGAATATCTTATGTTGTTGTGTTGCTGTTACTAATGACACTTGGACAAGAGAAGCTCGCTATGCCTTGGCTATGCGATTTTAAGTCAATTGGGAGCGTTTTTCGTTTTAATCAGAGCACCATGAAGGTGAAAGTACGACTTTGCTCTACACACATGCCATAGGTACCCGTTTATAGGGTAGGCAACCATTCACACTTCATTCATACAAGGAAAGGATAAAGACAGGATATATATATAGAGAAAGTACATCCATGCCCGAACCGGGAATCGAACCCAGGACCTCCTTATCCACAGTGAGGCACGCTGACCACTAGACAAGTTGGTCGGCACACATTACAAGTAGAAGCATCTTCAAAGTTCATGCATTCACTTTGCTGAATAGGAAATAAATTTCTAGAAGTCAGAATTTTCATACACTGTCGTTCATTTCACTGCAGAATTTGTATGCAAAAATAGTTGGATATTACAAAATGAAATGAGAGCAATTACAAACATTAAGAACTAAAAATTTCTTCAAGTTAAGTATTTTACACCCATTTTAAAAAACTCCTGATAAATCAGCCACTTATTTTTAGATGCTTGTTTGCAACAGATTTTTAAATTTAAAAGAAATATTTTTTGTTTTTACAATAATACATAAGTTTCACTTGATGGTTGAATTAATATCGAAAGTATATTGCTATCTTTTGTCGCAAAGATAAGATTTAAGTTGCAAATTTCCATCCAAAATGTATTTCAATTTAGTGTAAAGTAAAATTTTTTCAGAGAATGGTCTCTTTCAGTGAATCATGGGATTAATTTTCCAAAAAAATACTAATAAATTTTAATAATAAAAACAGGAATGAATCATAGAAAAGTTAATATAAATAACATTTATTATTCATGAAATATATAAAAATTAATATTTATTCAAAAAAATAAAAAATTACATTAAGTCCATTGTTTTCAGGATTTAAATCTGAAACAAAAGGCTTCATCAATATTGAAATGACATCTAGTATTATAGATTTGAAGGAGAAAAAAACTATTCTCAAGCATATTAGAAAGATAAAGGACTTTTAATGAAATTCATAGAAAGTAGAATAAGAATTCAAAATGTTTGAAGATTACATATTAATTACAAAAAATTATAAATACTTTTTTGCGAAAATAAGTTAAAACCTAAGTGAAAGATTAAAACATTGGTCTAGTATATTAGTGATCAATGAAATAAGAATGAAATATTCACGAATTTTGATTCCAACGCCACGTCAAAGACACGCAGCTGCTACTCAATATGTCCAAATCAATTCGACTGTTGTTCAGGCAATGTGGCTCAAAATGATTCGAAATGACTTCTGGAATCACGATTTCGGATACTCGTAACTATCAATATTTTATGCGTAACATGTTCCTCAAGTCAAAAGTGAAAAAATGGAATTAGAGAAGCTTTAACAGAATTCAAGAGAACGTGAAGGGACGCAAGAGATGCTGGTGAGCCAGGAAAGAAAACTTGAATCGGTCAAAGACACAAATCAGAAAAGATATCAATTTCCAGAAATTTCGGTAGCAATGTCATTAAAGATTTGAAAACTAATTATTTTGAACAAGAAGTAATTGTCAAGATTTTGAAAACTTTCACAGATGGCAAAAATTACAATTAAAAATAATTCTTTATTGCTGGTAAAAATTCCAAATGGATTTTTTTCTCATCACAGACGACACTCAGACATTCGATTGTGAATTACACTTTGTTTGCTGCAGCTCACAGAATGTGATTTGAAGGCAGGCAGCAAATTCTCCGACAACTCGGATTTACGAAACCGTCTCAATACGATGTCGTTATCAACTATGTGCGGTGTAGATGACGTCATGGATATTTTAAGCTATTCATAATTGTAAGACTGTGATTTAACCATGATTTTAACTGGTACGACGGAAACAACCACTTTATGATGTTAAAGGAAGAAAAACTTCTATTTTCTGGTGTATCTTGCATCTCTTGAATATCATAATCGGACTTCTTTCTGCTCAGCGTATGTGATGGAAACTTCAAGAATTTAACCCTTTATTTGTGAGCTATTTCATGAGCTCAATAGCTTCATGTCCTTCAACACCCTCAGCATCATCGCCATGAATAAATATAACAGTTGGTGATTTCATACTAGTCATCTCCTGAAAGGTCGCTTTTCTGCTTCGACCGAGGATGCATACGCTGCACTAAGGGCAAAATATGGGTGGATGGAAGTTCCCATGGTAACAGTGCAGTTAGAGACACATGAGTAAGAGATCACGTGACATACGCAAGCGATCGGTAGATTATTTTCCCACCATTTTTATTACTCTAATTAATTAAACTAGATATTTAAACACTGCTGGATAACATGAAACATTGGATAACCGAAGAACAATTAACCAGGACTCTACTGTTTATGTACATTTATAATGCATAAAACTATATTGAAACATTTTATAATATTTGCTGACATATCTCTTAAGGTAATTGCAGATTTAAACAAAAGTTGATGAAGAGTAACTTTGATTTTGTTCTTTTAAACAAATTTATATGTAGATTTGAGAAGATTATACACTTAGATTTCAATTAGATTTCAATTACTTAGATTTCAAGGGGGGTAGTTAAAACTTGTTATTTTCCCCTTTTTGCAAACTAATCAGTGAGTCACGAACACAGACTTCTGTATTATTTATTTATTATAATGTTATTCTCATAGACGTATTAACGTATGCAACTAATGAAGATAAACTCATATAATAATCATTTGCGAAAAATGTAATTTTTTTAACAATCCATTCATAATTATTTGCTGATATTTTTTCTCTACTTTGTGTATATTGTTTTATCCAATATTAAAAATATAAATAAATATTGGATATAATTAGGTATTCAAAGATTATAACGCTGAATTCAACGAGTAGAAAAGAAACGTAAATACTATTTGATCTCTCGTTTCTATAATAACTCACTTTGTTATTTCGCTATGTTAATGACGTCCAATCTCTAATTTAATTATGATCTTAGATTCAGAAATAAGAGTATTAGTGTAATTAGAATACTTTCACGGGGAAAATTATCATTTATATATGAAGCTGTGAAGGGTTGGGAGGAATAATTTGTTTACCTTTTATTAAATTATAAAACAAGAAAAATAAATAATTCGCAAACAGAAAATTTTTTCTGCTTTCATATCTTTACAAATTTGAAAGAAAACAATGGATACACGTTATTTTGCACAATTTCTATTACACATTCATTGTTTACGGCTGTAAATTACTGTTGAGGGATTAACACAAAATTCGCGTTTAATATACTTAAATGTGTAATGTAAATGGAAAATAATAATACATTTATTCAAAATAATTTTCATTAGTATGCATTCATATTTAGGGAAAACAAATACTTTTAAAGGTGTCATGTTTTCTTTTCTATGAAATTGAGGACGTACGAAACATTACCATTTAAGTTGAAAGTGAGGCATGTGAACAACTTTGGAAATTAAGTAATAATCTGAAAAACCAGACTAGACAGTAGATACTTTCATAAAAAAAATTCATTACATAGAAATGTTAAAAACAACGGGATACATCACTAGCAGACGACATTGAACACGTGATCAAATAAGGCTCAGTTTCTGTACCTTATTTGATCACGTGTTCAATGTCGTAGAACATTTAGTAGAAAGTAGAAATTGTGCTATGTTATACTGATAGCTTCTGTTATTTAATTGTAAAATTTGTTATGTTTTTTATATTTTGTACTGAAAACCCATTTTAACCCAATAATAATTATCCTTACAAAGTTTGACAATTTGTAAAGATCCTGAGACTGGTTGTAATTTTAGCTCAAAAAGATTTATAAAAATATAAATATATATATAAATATTGTAATCTTTCAATAATAATATATGAATAGAAAATAAATATATAAACGTAATATGTTATATATATATATATATATATATATATATATATATATGTATGTGTGTGTGTATGTGTGTGATTGAAAGCGCCACCAGAGGGCATTCACATGTTTGCCGCCGGACATACAAAGAGAAGAGAGGAGAACGACGATGTGATGGATGAGAAAAGACGCGAATGGATATTGAACTTAATTTGAATTATAACTAACTAAGATGTTAGATCGTAATTTTATATATTCCTTTGTAAATATGTAAATAGATTTTTCTTATTTTGTCCAAAACCATAATTAAATCATTTAAACAATAATGTGTATTTTCCTGACAATGAAGCAACCGAACCGACATTAATGGTGTCAGAAGTGACATTCGTGTTGATATGATGGTTGTGACGATGATGAAATAGTTATTAATTATTTTATGAGCGTGTAGTGATTTTCAAGTTTGGTACTCCGAATATTTTAACTTTGGATTTTGAATATACTACCGTTACAAGGATACTAAAAGTCAAGCATAAGAAAAGGGCATGTACATTTTTTTTTAATTTCATGATGAAGTTAAATGACATCAAAATGATACGAATTGCATTGCTGATCATTAAATCAGACAAAGTAAAAGTTCTACATAAATTTATTTTCGATTCTGACGGAGATCGGTCAAATCGAAAGCGCATAAGAGAATTTTCTGGTTTCAGTTTTGTTACAGAAAGTGAAGAATTAGAAAGAAATTAAAAGCAATAGAAGAAAATTTTTCTTTCAATGAATTAATTACAATTTCTAATATCTTAAATATCTCTTTCGAAGGAAATAAATCTGAAATAAAAAAAAAGATACCTTGAGCAAATGTGTTCATTGAATTCTTTAGCTGAGGGAATGAACGACGCCTGTATGTCGGAATCGGAAGTAGACGAAACAAACAAAAATGAAAGCGAAACAGATTCTCCAAAGCAATGTGGAAATAAAAATAATACTTTAAATGTGTGTGATATTGCTAATGAACTTAGTAAAAATAATGATTCTCAAAACATTTATATCAATTATTCTGATATCGAAAGCACAATTACCAAATTTAATGCTGAGTCGCATGAAAACATAAATAACTGGATAGAGAGTTTTGAAAATGTATCGAAACTGTTCCATTTATCAGATTTACAAAAGTTTATTTTTGATAAAAGATATCTTGGTGGAGATGCCTTATTATTTGTTAGAACAGAGCCGGAAATAAACTCGTGGGGAAAATTAAAAGATGCCTTAATCGACGAATTTTCTGTTGAAATAAATTTAGCGAATCCTCATGAATTACTAAGTAAAAGGAAAATGAAATATTCAGAATCCGTTCAGGAATATTTTTTAAAAATGAAAGAACTTCGCTCAGGAAAAATTGATGACGCCGCGTTAATACATTATGTGATTAAAGGACTAATGATAAACATGAAAACAAAATTATTTTATACGGATGCAAAAACTTGATAGAATTTAAAGTGAAACCGAAATTTATTGTGGTTATGGTGCCACTCTTATTCAAAAGTCCCTAGTAGATAATCAGTAATCAGTTCCACCCTGCATGAGTAAGAAAACAACAGAAGCTGAGCGAAAATATTCTAGTTACGAATTAGAAGTTATTGCTGTCATAGAAGCTTTAAAAAATTTAGGCTATATGTGTTGGGAATTCCTTTTAAAATAGTTACTGACTGTAATGCTTTTGCTATGACTGTGAACAAAAAAGATTTATGCACAAAAATTGCTAAATAAGCTCTAAAGCTAAGTGATTTTGATTACACAATAGAACACTGAAAAGGTTCTAGTATGCGACATGTCGATGCGTTAAGCAGGAATCCAATTTGTATGATAGATAGTCTAACACTAAAAATAATTCAAGTACAAAACACAGATGAACATACCAAAACAATTAAAGAGATATTAAAACAAAATCCTCAGGATGATTATTTACTCAAAAATGATGTTCTTTATAAATACATTAATGGCAATGAACTGTTAGTAGTCCCAGACGAAATGCAAATGCGTATAATTAAATCTGCATACGAGATTAAAAGATCAGATTGCAGTTAAAAGATCAGAAGATAGCTTGAAATCTAGCTTTTACATTCCTCAAGTTAAACAAATAATCGAGAAATGTTTATCTAATTGTATACAGTGTATTTTAAGCATTCGAAAAAGATGTAAACAAAAAGGAGAATTACATCCAATCGAAAAAGACAACACTCCTTTACACACATATCATGTAGATCATTTAGGTCCATTAGAAAGAACTCATAAGAGATATAAATATATATTTGCTGTGATCGATAGTTTTACCAAATTTATATGGCTTTAGCCAACTAAATCTACTGACGTTTCTGAAGTAATTTCGAAGTTAGAACTCCAAAAGATTGTTTTCGGTAACCCCTCTTGCATAATTTCGGATAAAGGTTCTGCATTTACTTCAAATGATTTTGAAGATTATTTGTCGCTGCGAAGATATTAAACACATTTGTATGACCACCGGTTTACCTACAACCAATGGTCAAGTAGAGCGCCTTGACTCCAGTATAATTTCTGTTCTGTCTAAACTGTCGATAGACAACTCAGCTAAATGGTATTTGCATGTTAGTAATGCACAACAGGTTATAAATTCAACTTTTCACAGAAGTATTAACACAACACCATTTGAATTGTTGTTTGGTACAAAAATGAAACAAAAAAATGACGTTAAAATTAAAGATCTCTTAGACGTAGAAATGCGAACAGATTTCATTAATAATCGCGATAACCTTAGAAAAGAAGCTAAAAAACAAATTTTAAAAGTTCAAAATGAAAATCGCAAAACCTATAATTTAAGAAGAAAACAAGCAAGAAAATTCAAATTAAATGATATTGTTGCTATTAAACGTATACAACAAGGTCTAGGTCTCAAGCTAAAACCCAAATATTTAGGCCCCTACAAAATAATAAAAGTTAAAAGCAATAACACATACGATGTGCAAAAATTTGGGATTGTGGGATTGAAAGTGTTACCAAAGTGCCAATCACATGTTTGCCGCAGGACATGCAGAGATTTAATATTCCTTTGTAAATATGTAAATAACTTTTTCTTTTGATTTCGGACATTCCGAAGATTTATGCCCTAAAGATTGACATGAAAAACATTTTAAACCTTTATGTATACAATATTTAGAAATATGTGAACGTGAACCACAATTAACACACTCTGTTTCTTGAATCAAAATTACCATCAAACTTTACTTTATTCACATTCATATTTCCACACGTAGAATTAAATTTATCATTAGATTCGTACCTCGAATTATATTTACCATTACCATCCTATTTGGATTTATTTTTATCAAAGATTAAGATCTAAAATTTGCATCATGTTTTGTTTTCATTTTATCGAAAGCATATATATTTACTCTTTGCAGAATAACTTTTCATTACTTCATACACTTTATTTTTAAAGTTATTTTTAAATTTTATCAAGTTTTTGCATCCGTATAAAATAATTTTGTTTTCATGTTTATCATTAGTCCTTTAATCACATAATGTATTAACGCGGCGTCATCAATTTTTCCTGAGCGACAAAGCTCTTTCATTTTTAAAAAATATTCCTGAACGGATTCTGAATATTTCATTTTCCTTTTACTTAGTAATTCGTAAAGTTAGCTGAATTTATTTCAACAGAAAATTCGTCGATTAAGGCATCTTTTAATTTTTACCACGAGTTTATTTCCGGCTCTGTTTTAAAAAATAATAAGGCATCTCCACCAAGATATCTTTTATCATATATAAAAAAAAAAAAAAAAAAAAAAAAATTTGTAAATTTGATAAATGGAACAGTTTCGATACATTCTCAAAACTCTCTATCCAGTTACTTATGTTTTCATGCTACTCAGCATTAAATTTGGTAATTGTGCTTTCGATATCAGAATAATTGATATAAATATTTTGAGAATCATTATTTTTACTAAGTTCATTAGCAATATCACACACATTTAAAGTATTATTTTTATTTCCACATTGCTTTGGAGAATCTGTTTCGCTTTCATTTTTGTTTGTTTCGTCTACTTCCGATTCCGACATACAGGCGTCGTTCATTCCCTCAGCTAAAGAATTCAATGAACACAATCGCTCAAGTATTCTTTTTCCTATTTCAGATTTATTTCCTTTGAAAGAGATATTTAAGATATTAGAAATTGTAATTAATTCATTGAAAGAAAAATTATCTTCTATAACTTTTAATTTCTTTTTAAATTCTTCACTTTCTGCATCAAAACTGAAACCAAAAACTCTCTCATGCGCTTTCGATTTGATATATCTCCGTCAGAATCGAATTTTTTTTATATCCAATGGTGGGCACACAAGGGTGACTGAACCCTATGCCACAACAAGGCCAGAAACTGATACTCATTTTTTGTTACCCAGCAAGCACCTGTGAACCAAGTCATCGAGGCGAGTAGCGTTACCCGCGCCATACCACCACAAACTCGTTTATAGGGCGGGCCACATTCATACAACATCACAGAAGAAAGGACAGAGAGAACAGAGAAGGAAGGAAACATCCCTGCCCGAACCGGGGACCAAAAGCTCAGGAGTCAGGAACGCTAACCACTCAGCCAATCGGTCGGTAGTAATTTTTAATTTTTTTCGAATCGAAAATAAATTTATGTAGAACTTTTACTTTGTCCTATTTAATGATCAGCAATGCAATGCGTATCTTTTTGATGTCATTTAGCTTCATCTTGAAATTTAAAAAAATGTACATACCCTTTTCTTATGCTTGACTTTTAGTATCCTTGTAACGGTAGTATATTCAAAATCCAAAGTTAAAATATTCGGAGTACCAAACTTGAAAATCACTACACGCTCATAAAATAATTAATAACTATTTCATCATCGTCACAACCATCATATCAACACGAATGTCACTTCTGACACCATTAATGTCGGTTCGGTTGCTTCATTGTCAGGAAAATACACATTATTGTTTAAATGATTTAATTATGGTTTTGGACAAAATAAGAAAAATCTATTTACATATTTACAAAGGAATATTAAATTACGATCTAACATCTTAGTTAGTTATAATTCAAATTAAGTTCAATATCCATTCGCGTCTTTTCTCATCCATCACATCGTCGTTCTCCTCTCTTCTCTTTGTATGTCCGGCGGCAAACATGTGAATGACCCTCTGGTGGCGCTTTCAATCCCACACACACACACACACACACACACACACACACACACACACACACACACACACACACACACACACACACACACACACACACACACACATATATATATATTGTTGCAAATTTATAAATAATGATTATATTTGTCTTAAAATATCTCAGACAGATCGGAAATTCTCACATTTTGGGCAAAAATTGCGGTATTTAGACGTTTTGTAGTTTAAAAGCTGATTTCCTAATAATTTGGCGACTTGGCGACAGTTGGCGAGATTCTTGGCGACTTGGCGACGGTTGGCGAGATTCTTGGCGACTTGGCGAGAAATCGATACTTCTGGAAACATCCATCACCTAAGCTCTAGGACCAATATTTTCCGAGATAGCCTAGAAGCTTCCAGAGCCTTGGCGAAATTGGTAGATTTCTCCGCCAAGTCAGGTATAAATACCGCAGCCCGACATGGAATAGTAGTAGAGTTTTGTGAAGACAGTCAGTGAGTGAAGACGATTAGTTGTGACTGCTAGTTGTTCTCTGTCTGAGGTATTTGAGACCTGTGATTAGAAGCTGTTTCTTATTATATCTGACGAATTGTAGCTGTATAATTGTGATTGTTACAGCGGGAATTTCGTTTATCTAGTGAGATTTTCTTACGAATAAAAGTCTTGTGTTCATTAAGTGGTTGCTTTATTCAACTCTCAATCGACACGAACCCGTGAAGCTCGGTACAACTGGTGTCAGAAGTGGGGTTGAAGAGTTGATGCAGCGTGTCACAAGAAAAATGGATATGGATTTAATGAAAAGTCTTCTCGAAAAATTAGCGGAGCAGATGGCTGAGATGAAAGCTGGACAAGAAGAGATGAAAGCTGGACAAGAAGAGATGAAAGCTAGACAAGAAGAGATGAAAGCTGGACAAGAAGAGATTAAAACCGAGATGATGAAAGAGATAAAATCTGGACAGGAGGAGATGAAAGCTGGACAAGAAGAGATGAAAGCTAGACAAGAAGAGATGAAAGCTGGACAAGAAGAGATTAAAACCGAGATGATGAAAGAGATAAAATCTGGACAGGAAGAGATGAAAGCTGGACAGGAGGAGCTTAAAAAGGAACTTAAGAAGGACATTGTAAGTGTTAAAGAAGAATTCTCCAACATCATTCAGGAGAAGATGAATGCAATGGAAGATAAGGTAACTTCAGTAGAAACTAAAGTTCTGGAGATAGAAGAAAACGTGGAAGAAGCATTAGACAATATCAATAAGGAGATTGAAAGCTTGAAGAAGCAAATGTCAAACAGACATGAGGAACCCAACGTGGCATTTGTGCCTTCCCTAGCCAATATTAAACTCTCAACATTTGATGGGAAATCATCCTGGCAAGTATACAAGACCCAGTTTATGATGGTAGCGGAAGCTAATGGATGGAATCCCCGAGCCCAAGCTTTTCACCTGGCGGCTTCTTTAAGAGGAGACGCGGCTGACATCCTCGAGACGCTTCCGGAGGAGCAGAGGCACGATTTCCAAGCCCTATCGAGTGCGCTTGAGCTGCGGTTTGGAGATAAGTGCACTAAAGAATATAGCAGACTACAGTTAAAGTCCCGCTATCAAAAAGCGGGTGAAAGTCTTCAAGAATTGGCTGCCGATATTCAGCGACTTTCCCATCTAGCATTTTCGGACTGCCCAGCTGAGACACGTCAAGATCTGGCTCTCCATCACTTCATCGATAGTGTGAGGGATCCGGAGATACAGAAAACACTTAGACTCGCCGATGTCAAAGATATCGGATCTGCCCTAGTCTACGCACATAAGATAGAGGCTGCCCAGCAGGCCACGCGTAAAGACCAGCACTCAATCAGAGCCGTCTCTGCTACTGATACGAACTATGATCTAAGAAAGCAAATTGAAGATTTGCGGCGAAAATTACGTAGCTTAGAATTGAGTAAAGGTGGCAGAAACACGAAAATTCAGTGTTGGACTTGCGGTGGAGTCGGACACGTACGTAGATACTGTCCGAAAACAAAAGATGGTGGAATTCCTAAAATGGAAATACGTCAACGCAAAGAAACTCTTCATGGAAATACTGATGCATTATCAAGGAAACCGTGTAATGAAAGCTGCCGATATTGTTCTAGAGTAGAGAAGAACTATCAGCTAGTAAATCCTTCGGTACGCCAAGTTACTGTTTCACCTCCATCGAAACCAGACCCATGGAGTGATAAAGAACTTAGAGAAGCCCAAAAAGAAGACCCAGATATAAACCCAATTCTTAGAATTGAAAGAATCTTCTAGTATGAGACCAAGTTGGCAGGATATCTCCACCTACAGTCCTGCTACTAAGCAATATTGGGCTCTTTGGGACTCACTCCATATAAGAAATGGTGTCTTATACAGGAAATGGGAATCCGATGATGGACGTAATTTCAAATGGCAGCTTGTTCTTCCAAAATCAAGAATTTCAGATGTTTTGAAAGAATTGCATAGTAGCTCCACTGGAGGCCACTTTGGAGTAATGAAAACTCTACAGAAGGTTCGAGAACGCTTCTATTGGAGCAAAACGAGACAAGATGTAGAGAAATGGTGCCAATCTTGTGATGATTGTGCGGCACGTAAAGGACCAAAGAAACGTAGCCGAGGAAGGTTGCAGCGGTACAACGTAGGAGCACCTTTTGAGCGGATAGCATTGGACATTTTGGGTCCTTTACCACGATCTTCAAATGGCAACAAATACATATTAGTTGTCATGGACTATTTTACTAAGTGGCCTGAAGCGTTTTCAATCCCTGATCAAGAGGCGACTACAGTAGCCGAGGTTCTAGTGCAGCAATGGGTTTCCAGATTCGGCACACCCTTACAAATTCATTCTGATCAAGGGACAAATTTCACCTCTGTTGTGTTTAAAGGAATGTGTCAAATTCTCGGAATAGACAAGACGCAGACCACGCCACTACACCCACAATCGGACGGCATGGTAGAGAGGTTTAACAGAACCATCTTGAATAATCTCTCACTTATGGTTTCCAGAAATCAGCAAGATTGGGATTTGAAGCTACCGCTGTTTCTGCTTGCGTATCGCAGTGCTGTCCATGAGACTACCGGATATACTCCTTCTCAGATGCTCTTTGGTCGCGAACTTCGTCTCCCTTGTGATCTTCAGTTTGGTCGTCCACCGGATACATCTTCATCGCCAGAAGAATACCTTCGAGACCTTCAGGCACGTCTTGAAGACGTCCATAACTTCGCTCGAGACCGAATCAACCTGACGACCGAAAGAATGAAGACAAGGTATGACACAAGAGCGACAGGACATGAATTTCAAGAAGGTGACAAAGTTTGGTTGTGGAACCCGATTCGACGTAAAGGACTTTCTCCAAAGTTGCAAGCCAACTGGGAAGGTCCCTACACAGTCCTAAAAAGACTGAACGACGTCGTGGTTCGTATAAGGAAATCATCTTCCTCAAAACCAAAGGTAGTACATTATGATAGATTAGCTCCTTATCGTAATGTAAAGTAAAAATTAGTAGACCATGGTCTCTTTGTAAATAGTATAGATAATTTTAATCTTTTCTATTTTCTTGTATTTTTAGTTGCTTGTGTATGTAATGTGCTCTGTATCATCTTGAAATGTAAATTCTCTTATATTAAATTTGGCCTCCTATCAGGGGATTGTACTGCCCGGGACGTGCAGTCCTTGAGAGGGGGCAATGTTGCAAATTTATAAATAATGATTATATTTGTCTTAAAATATCTCAGACAGATCGGAAATTCTCACATTTTGGGCAAAAATTGCGGTATTTAGACGTTTTGTAGTTTAAAAGCTGATTTCCTAATAATTTGGCGACTTGGCGACAGTTGGCGAGATTCTTGGCGACTTGGCGACGGTTGGCGAGATTCTTGGCGACTTGGCGAGAAATCGATACTTCTGGAAACATCCATCACCTAAGCTCTAGGACCAATATTTTCCGAGATAGCCTAGAAGCTTCCAGAGCCTTGGCGAAATTGGTAGATTTCTCCGCCAAGTCAGGTATAAATACCGCAGCCCGACATGGAATAGTAGTAGAGTTTTGTGAAGACAGTCAGTGAGTGAAGACGATTAGTTGTGACTGCTAGTTGTTCTCTGTCTGAGGTATTTGAGACCTGTGATTAGAAGCTGTTTCTTATTATATCTGACGAATTGTAGCTGTATAATTGTGATTGTTACAGCGGGAATTTCGTTTATCTAGTGAGAGTTTCTTACGAATAAAAGTCTTGTGTTCATTAAGTGGTTGCTTTATTCAACTCTCAATCGACACGAACCCGTGAAGCTCGGTACAACTGGTGTCAGAAGTCGGGGTTGAAGAGTTGATGCAGCGTGTCACAAGAAAAATGGATATGGATTTAATGAAAAGTCTTCTCGAAAAATTAGCGGAGCAGATGGCTGAGATGAAAGCTGGACAAGAAGAGATGAAAGCTGGACAAGAAGAGATGAAAGCTAGACAAGAAGAGATGAAAGCTGGACAAGAAGAGATTAAAACCGAGATGATGAAAGAGATAAAATCTGGACAGGAGGAGATGAAAGCTGGACAAGAAGAGATGAAAGCTAGACAAGAAGAGATGAAAGCTGGACAAGAAGAGATTAAAACCGAGATGATGAAAGAGATAAAATCTGGACAGGAAGAGATGAAAGCTGGACAGGAGGAGCTTAAAAAGGAACTTAAGAAGGACATTGTAAGTGTTAAAGAAGAATTCTCCAACATCATTCAGGAGAAGATGAATGCAATGGAAGATAAGGTAACTTCAGTAGAAACTAAAGTTCTGGAGATAGAAGAAAACGTGGAAGAAGCATTAGACAATATCAATAAGGAGATTGAAAGCTTGAAGAAGCAAATGTCAAACAGACATGAGGAACCCAACGTGGCATTTGTGCCATCCCTAGCCAATATTAAACTCTCAACATTTGATGGGAAATCATCCTGGCAAGTATACAAGACCCAGTTTATGATGGTAGCGGAAGCCAATGGATGGAATCCCCGAGCCCAAGCTTTTCACCTGGCGGCTTCTTTAAGAGGAGACGCGGCTGACATCCTCGAGACGCTTCCGGAGGAACAGAGGCACGATTTCCAAGCCTTATCGAGTGCGCTTGAGCTGCGGTTTGGAGATAAGTGCACTAAAGAATATAGCAGACTACAGTTAAAGTCCCGCTATCAAAAAGCGGGTGAAAGTCTGCAAGAATTGGCTGCCGATATTCAGCGACTTTCCCATCTAGCATTTTCGGACTGCCCAGCTGAGACACGTCAAGATCTGGCTCTCCATCACTTCATCGATAGTGTGCGGGATCCGGAGATACAGAAAACACTTAGACTCGCCGATGTCAAAGATATCGGATCTGCCCTAGTCTACGCACATAAGATAGAGGCTGCCCAGCAGGCCACGCGTAAAGACCAGCACTCAATCAGAGCCGTCTCTGCTACTGATACGAACTATGATCTAAGAAAGCAAATTGAAGATTTGCGGCGAAAATTACGTAGCTTAGAATTGAGTAAAGGTGGCAGAAACACGAAAATTCAGTGTTGGACTTGCGGTGGAGTCGGACACGTACGTAGATACTGTCCGAAAACAAAAGATGGTGGAATTCCTAAAATGGAAATACGTCAACGCAAAGAAACTCTTCATGGAAATACTGATGCATTATCAAGGAAACCGTGTAATGAAAGCTGCCGATATTGTTCTAGAGTAGAGAAAAACTATCAGCTAGTAAATCCTTCGGTACGCCAAGTTACTGTTTTACCTCCATCGAAACCAGACCCATGGAGTGATAAAGAACTTAGAGAAGCCCAAAAAGAAGACCCAGATATAAACCCAATTTTAGAATTGAAAGAATCTTCTAGTATGAGACCAAGTTGGCAGGATATCTCCACCTACAGTCCTGCTACTAAGCAATATTGGGCTCTTTGGGACTCACTCCATATAAGAAATGGTGTCTTATACAGGAAATGGGAATCCGATGATGGACGTAATTTCAAATGGCAGCTTGTTCTTCCAAAATCAAGAATTTCAGATGTTTTGAAAGAATTGCATAGTAGCTCAACTGGAGGCCACTTTGGAGTAATGAAAACTCTACAGAAGGTTCGAGAACGCTTCTATTGGAGCAAAACGAGACAAGATGTAGAGAAATGGTGCCAATCTTGTGATGACTGTGCGGCACGTAAAGGACCAAAGAAACGTAGCCGAGGAAGGTTGCAGCGGTACAACGTAGGAGCACCTTTTGAGCGGATAGCATTGGACATTTTGGGTCCTTTACCACGATCTTCAAATGGCAACAAATACATATTAGTTGTCATGGACTATTTTACTAAGTGGCCTGAAGCGTTTTCAATCCCTGATCAAGAGGCGACTACAGTAGCCGAGGTTCTAGTGCAGCAATGGGTTTCCAGATTCGGCACACCCTTACAAATTCATTCTGATCAAGGGACAAATTTCACCTCTGTTGTGTTTAAAGGAATGTGTCAAATTCTCGGAATAGACAAGACGCAGACCACGCCACTACACCCACAATCGGACGGCATGGTAGAGAGGTTTAACAGAACCATCTTGAATAATCTCTCACTTATGGTTTCCAGAAATCAGCAAGATTGGGATTTGAAGCTACCGCTGTTTCTGCTTGCGTATCGCAGTGCTGTCCATGAGACTACCGGATATACTCCTTCTCAGATGCTCTTTGGTCGCGAACTTCGTCTCCCTTGTGATCTTCAGTTTGGTCGTCCACCGGATACATCTTCATCGCCAGAAGAATACCTTCGAGACCTTCAGGCACGTCTTGAAGACGTCCATAACTTCGCTCGAGACCGAATCAACCTGACGACCGAAAGAATGAAGACAAGGTATGACACAAGAGCGACAGGACATGAATTTCAAGAAGGTGACAAAGTTTGGTTGTGGAACCCGATTCGACGTAAAGGACTTTCTCCAAAGTTGCAAGCCAACTGGGAAGGTCCCTACACAGTCCTAAAAAGACTGAACGACGTCGTGGTTCGTATAAGGAAATCATCTTCCTCAAAACCAAAGGTAGTACATTATGATAGATTAGCTCCTTATCGTAATGTAAAGTAAAAATTAGTAGACCATGGTCTCTTTGTAAATAGTATAGATAATTTTAATCTTTTCTATTTTCTTGTATTTTTAGTTGCTTGTGTATGTAATGTGCTCTGTATCATCTTGAAATGTAAATTCTCTTATATTAAATTTGGCCTCCTATCAGGGGATTGTACTGCCCGGGACGTGCAGTCCTTGAGAGGGGGCAATGTTGCAAATTTATAAATAATGATTATATTTGTCTTAAAATATCTCAGACAGATCGGAAATTCTCACATTTTGGGCAAAAATTGCGGTATTTAGACGTTTTGTAGTTTAAAAGCTGATTTCCTAATAATTTGGCGACTTGGCGACAGTTGGCGAGATTCTTGGCGACTTGGCGACGGTTGGCGAGATTCTTGGCGACTTGGCGAGAAATCGATACTTCTGGAAACATCCATCACCTAAGCTCTAGGACCAATATTTTCCGAGATAGCCTAGAAGCTTCCAGAGCCTTGGCGAAATTGGTAGATTTCTCCGCCAAGTCAGGTATAAATACCGCAGCCCGACATGGAATAGTAGTAGAGTTTTGTGAAGACAGTCAGTGAGTGAAGACGATTAGTTGTGACTGCTAGTTGTTCTCTGTCTGAGGTATTTGAGACCTGTGATTAGAAGCTGTTTCTTATTATATCTGACGAATTGTAGCTGTATAATTGTGATTGTTACAGCGGGAATTTCGTTTATCTAGTGAGATTTTCTTACGAATAAAAGTCTTGTGTTCATTAAGTGGTTGCTTTATTCAACTCTCAATCGACACGAACCCGTGAAGCTCGGTACAACTTGGTTCCCATGCCGGGAATCGAACCCGGGCCGCCTGGGTGAAAGCCAGGAATCCTCTCCTCTCAGGAAAAGACCAGACTCAAGTTCTGGTCCACGAATGTGGGCGTGGGTTCGAATCCCACTTCTGACACCAGTTGTACCGAGCTTCACGGGTTCGTGTCGATTGAGAGTTGAATAAAGCAACCACTTAATGAACACAAGACTTTTATTCGTAAGAAAATCTCACTAGATAAACGAAATTCCCGCTGTAACAATCACAATTATACAGCTACAATTCGTCAGATATAATAAGAAACAGCTTCTAATCACAGGTCTCAAATACCTCAGACAGAGAACAACTAGCAGTCACAACTAATCGTCTTCACTCACTGACTGTCTTCACAAAACTCTACTACTATTCCATGTCGGGCTGCGGTATTTATACCTGACTTGGCGGAGAAATCTACCAATTTCGCCAAGGCTCTGGAAGCTTCTAGGCTATCTCGGAAAATATTGGTCCTAGAGCTTAGGTGATGGATGTTTCCAGAAGTATCGATTTCTCGCCAAGAATCTCGCCAACCGTCACCAAGTCGCCAAGAATCTCGCCAACTGTCGCCAAGTCACCAAATTATTAGGAAATCAGCTTTTAAACTACAAAACGTCTAAATACCGCAATTTTTGCCCAAAATGTGAGAATTTCCGATCTGTCTGAGATATTTTAAGACAAATATAATCATTTTTTATAAATTTGCAACATTATATATATATATATATATATATATATATATATATAAGTTTATTAAATTATGAACTTATATTTATATTAATAATAAATTAATTTACTTATTAAGTTTCTAGAAGTAAACGAATACAGTTCAGTTTCTCGCAATTTAAATATAAAATACTTTTAGTATTTCCATATTTTATCTATTTTTAATTGTATCTATAGTTTATTTAATTGTATTTCACATCGCTTAGTGGATATCGGATAATTTAACATCCACTGCTTATATTGTCCTTCGGGAGGAATTTTTATAAATCGATAGCGGTATTCACAGCTCTCCCCCCAAGCACCCACCCAAGGGACGCAGCTGCGGTAAAACACGTGATCTTGTATTCAGAAGAGCTGTCCGCCCATCAGTCTTCATTGACTTTCAATGCTATTCTACTTGTAATTAATATGAGTATTCAAAAGATGAAAACTTTTTTATGAACTGTACCAACCAGAAAATTTTAGTTTCGGCTTTATATTTTTCGCCAATTTAATGGTCAGTATAAATATTTTTAACACCTTTGGCGTATTCTTGCTTTGTGAGAGGTGTTTCCCCAAAACAGCTATCGCCAAGCTGTCGATCACGAGTTATTCGTAATTCCCGAAGTCACTTTGGTAGATTTGGTTACCGTTTCTGATAAATACTGATTTCTCAACGGAATTGACAACTACTTGTGTCATGGAACATTTCGATGTTCAAGAAGACAGAGTTCCAGAGGCTCAGTCGCTGCACGATGCCTCCGGTAAAGATCAGCCAAGTGAAGCATCATTTGTCGCAGTGATGGAAAGGGTGACCGCGACATCTCCCTCACTGGGCTGCTGGAGCTCCGTGGGTTGGGAATGTGTTCACGCTAATATAGGACGTCCTAAGTCCTTCCGCTAGTGTGGCGTGGATGTGAAGAAATGGGTGCCAGTTCAGGTGTGACATCGTCTCCTGACCGTGGTTGAAACTGAGAGGCACTTGGTGAAAGGCGAATATTCCAAACCCGTTAAACTAAAAGGGCTCGTTGGCACCGCCGCTTGTGCGCAAGAAGACACTGCGACGCCGTGAAAAAGAAACCGATTAGTTTTCACAGCAATTGCTCTCTCCAAGAGCTTTCTAAAGAGAAACATTCGATTTTGATGTCTCACAGTGAAGTTAATGTTCGGTTATGTGTGATATTTGTATGCAGTTTATTGAAAATATGCATGGAAATACAAACACTTGTTTTGACAACGCCCTCTACTGGTGATGGATGTCACTCTATTTGGGATTTAAAGGTTAGGGTGGGATAGTTTAAATAATTTCATCCCATTTAATATAAAGGTATACTTTGAGTAAAAATTGGGGTGGATTTTAATCACACATTCGATACTACTTTATCGCGAAGATAAGACAATTTTTCCTCAAATCCTTTCATCAGTTGTCGCTTGTGTCTCCTCAGCGTGATGAATGATTCTAAATCTGATGGTGATGATTCAGGTAAAATTCATAAAAACCACGGTGTTATCGTGAAAGCTGAAGCATTTAGGGCTCTGCGACGATACATTCAAATAATTGCTCCAACATGCTAACAAACAATTAAAAAGAATATAAAATAAATTATAAAGCCTTATGTCGAGAACATTTTGTAATTTCATAGTACCATGTCACTTGGCAATATGTATATTGCAGAAAAAGTAAGCTTCGTTTCTGAAATATAAATTTTAGTAATTACAGATTTTATACAGTTCGAAACGAGTCAATAAATATTTAATAAAAATCGCTGTAGATTAAGTATATAAAAATATAAAAAATTTTAACTTTTTAAATCGAAAATATTTTAAATTATTATCATTATTACTTTTTTTGTATTCTTTGTTAAAAAGTGCAAACATCATTTACGAAGATATATCAAACCTGAATGCATACGCAAAAGAAAGAAAAAAATTGAATTTTCCATTTACCCTCGAATGATGTGATGTTTGCGTTAAACATATGAGATTTTTCTATTAGTCTGAAATTTCGATATATTTTTTTCAACATGAAAGGAAAGAATACTACTAAAAATAAATTTTAGCAATTTAAAAGAGTAATAATATACTCAGCTTATATTGAGTGTCAAATATGAAACTTTAAAAGGAGAGGGGGGAAGTGCTGCTTTTCAAAAGTAAATACCTTAAAATAAGGAATTCGCGTTGCAAAAAACTCGTTTTAACTTGAGGTTCGTTCTTTCTTATTACCAAAAAAACTAGCAATAAAAAAGTACCTTCTGCGTATGTTAAAAAGATTCATCTTTTTAAATTACCTTTCCTCCCATTTAAATTTGAGAAAACGCCTTCATACTTTTTGACTGTCTGTTGACACCTGCAGAGATAATATCGGTAGATTACGGCAACCATTTCCGAATCGGTGTTGCCAAATGACAAAAAAGAAATCTTTACTATTAGAAAGTTATTGGGTTCACTTTCATTCCGACTCTGGTAGAATATCACCATTTGTTTATTCTATCGTCAGGGTGAAGAAAAATAAATATTCGAAGAAATGTACAGCCTTAACCGAAGTAAGAAAAAAAAGCAGAGCAGTTGGAATGAGATTTGATACCTTGACGAAGATGAAATACTTTCTGGAGAGAAATATCACACCTCGGGCGGTGCGCGCGCATCCCTTGGGGCTGTGACACATTTAAGAAGATAAATTCTTTCTGTGTTTGGGGTAACAGGAGATGAATTAAAATTTTGTCTTTCTGTTCGCTTTTTTTCCTTTTACCTTCTTTTTTTTTTACTCCCCCCAAATAGGAGAGTAAAATAATGAAGATTGATTATCCTCTTTTCATTTCTTGGGGGAAAAAACATTTCTTTAATGCTAATTGAAATTGATCATTCGCGAAGTTATTATTTTTTGAGAATATATTCTAAGCAAATGAGAAAAACACCCAAAAAAGTCATAAAATATTCATTTAAATTTATTGATTCTATGACGCGTGAATTTGGATATACTAGTATTACTTAGCTTTTATTTTCCAATTTAAGTGTTTCAAAATATATTTGTCTTCCTTGTTTTTCCTAACTATTTATTTATCTAAATTTCTTATTTGTAAGAGAAGTATTATTTTACTATAGACATATATATAAAGTGTGATCACTTTTGTTACATATTATGCAATGGATCTTAAAATATCTGTATTACGAGTGTAATCCGGAAAGTTAGTTTCCCAAGGTTCCAAAAAATGTCGCTTCAAAATGAACGAAATGCGAACATGGAAGTAAGGTAGATTGTTGGAGTAGCTATCATATGTAGCCATCCTGGTTTTCAAAAAGCTTGTATGAAAGCTCTTATCGTGTGAAAAGATGTCCGCTCTTACTTCCTCCCCGGCAGATTGCGAGGTGAGCTCAATGATAAAGTTTTTGAACGCACAGAACATGGAGCCGAGCAAAACCCATCGTCAGTTGTGTTTTGTGTATGGACTGGATATGATTTGCTGCCACGATATTATGGTGAAGGCGACGGAAAACCTAGATAAGATTGCTATACATGGAAGAGACTTGGGTTGCTCGCTTCATCTCAAAAAACCAATAAATTGTCGATGCATCACAGTGATTCTCCGGTAAGGACGAGTCTGCTTGACCACAGAAATTGAAGAGCACGATCTTCTGGAACAGGAAAGCCATTCTGCTCTTTGGTTTTTGGCGAAGGGCGCAACATTAAAGGCTGAACATAACTCAGCACCTCTAAAAAACTCGTAACGAGTCATTCAATTTATACTACCAATTCTACAAAAAAAAAAAAAAAAAAAAAAAAAACTGGAGAAGTTTTGTTATGCGGTGCTTGATCATTCATCTTATAGTTTTTCCCAGCGACTTGAATGTGTTCTTGCAGAAATCCTTGTCTGGGCGTCCCTCCTTCATCACAGATGAAGACAGCTGTGATATGTTGGCTCCATTTCCAGGCGGCAGACTTCTAGGATTCTGAAATTCAAAAACTTAGCCCACGGTAGAGCTACCATTCACAGATGGTTCTTATGTTGAGAAGGAGCTGAAATATTATTGTATCTTTTCCAATAAATCCAGATGACCCTCGTGCATGCATGCATAAATATACTGAACGGACATCATAATATGATGCATTTGTATAAAATTATTAAAGATGAACATATAATTTAGCAAATGGAAACTCAACAGTTTCACGAGTTTTGTTTCCTAATTGCCTATGATTTGTCATCGGGTATGATAAAGCCTCCCAAGAGATTTCTCGCCAAACCTGCCGTAATTTGTTTTGATAATAGTGTGTCCGGTTTTCACTTTGGTGTTGCCAATTTGAATTTTGGAATTTTTTGTTGTTGTCAGGTTTGAATTTGTCTCATGTTTACGTGTTTTTTGTGTCATATATACGGTTTCTTTAAGTGGCAATAACGTTAGAATCGCTTGGCGAGGATATAAAAAGTCACTAAATAAGGGAATACTTCCTACTGGTCCTGGTCATCATTGGATTACCGAGATGGATGTAATTGTTCTGAGCATTTGATGGCCATTTAATTTGCAGTTTATTTGGATCACTGTGTTTCAAAGTTGACATATCCCATGAATAACTTTCATTCACTCGCCGCACTTCCCCAAACAACCATAGTCAGTGCTCATTCTTCATTCCGAGTACTGATCAATCACAAACTCTTAATGCTCTTTCTGCTACAGAACTGACCTCCGAGAGTTTAGTAAAGAATCCTTCAAAAATTAGGAAAAGCTTATTTAATTTCCATCATTTTTCCCCAAAACTAAAAGGAAAAATTTATTTTATAGGTGTTTTCTCAAAAGTATTTATAGTTTAAAAATGTACATTAACGATAGATGTTACGAAATGGTACTTGTTTACATTTGCTAAAAAAAATTCTTTATGGCAAAAGTAATGTTTATTTTTTTATTGGAATATATTAAAAATATAGTACAAAGTAGACCAATATTATTAACACATTTATTTAAATACAACATTTGCTTATATATATATATATATATATATATATATATATATATATATATATATATATATATCATACAATATTTATTTATCTTAAATTATAACAATTTGTACGCAATTTAAACTGTTAATTTGTTCCACTTTGTTAAAATGTGAATTTTTCCAATGCTATTAAAATATTTGCTTAAAATTGTTTGCAATTTAAATATATCATTGTACTTTCCTTGAATTATATTATTTAATTTTAAATAAGAACTATTCTACTTCTTATTTAAATTCATTGAAACTACAATAAGAATCAACATTTATATCAATAAAATTACAAAAAAATATTTATAATTTGAAACACTACTTCGGAATTAAATGGTTCAAATCTTTATTCCAATTTTTTAATTGCATACAAACGTGTTTCATTCTTAGAATTGTGTCACAAATAGCAGATCCTAAATGTGTCATGCATTTTTATCCAGAGCAGAGATATTTACGTAAGATTTGTTATCCTAGAATTTGTTTGAACAAAAAAAATTGAGTAATCAAATCATCCTTCCACTTTGTTGAATTATTACTTATAAAAGAATTCCACTGCTAATAATTATATCCTACTATCAGTACAAAAAAAATGATTATGAAATTTAAAACGCTATTGGTTGAATACATGCTTTGTACTCTTCGCTGAGTAAATGTAATTTAGGCTATTTTGTATTTTTAATTTTGCGCTCAAAGTATTTGTATAAAAATGACAAGAGGAGGAAATTTCAACTGACGCGGTGGAGGAAAAGCGCTTCATAATATTCAGTCAATACACGTGGTTGATGGATTACTCCTCAGAAAGGTTTGACGCTAATATCTACATGAATTGCAAAAATTGCAATCATTTTTCCTCGGATATTTATTTTCTGTCAAAAAGAATGTGCTCGGCCAGCAGCGAACTCTGGCGGCAAAAGAATGTTGTGTGTGTTTTCAAACTAAGAAATTCTTTTCTCCATGGAATACGAGAGAGCCACAGGAGAGAATGAACCTTCAATATTAATGCGAAATTTATGTTTTGGTGTGTTCCACGAATTTATTTTTGCGCCATTCTTTTCTGAATGCCCGCCTCAACAAACTCTTTCGGAACAGGAGTCCTCTGCTTAAATTGAATTGTAAGGAGTTTCAGACTTTATATGTCATGTTTGATTTTTTTTTCAAAAATTATATTTCGCAGGTCATTTACTTGCTTTCTGAAAAAAAAAATAAACTTAAAGCATTTTTTACTGCATAAGCCTTATGAGAAATGTATCGTTTATAACGGATTGTGAAATTTATTATATTAAATGTATTTTTTATCAATGAAAATTTTAAAAATGTATATTCTCTGATATGATTTTAAATTGTTCTTAAACTTGTTGGATATTTTATGTGCCTATAGGATAAACATAGAATTGTAATTTTATTTATAAAGATGATAGATTTCTATCTGAAACTGCGGCGTAAGTACTGAAGGAGACTCTCCGGCGGCCGCATGCAGAAACATGCGGCCGTTTCTGCATGCGGCATTCATTACGAATTACCAAGACTCAGCATTGATTACGAATGTCTGCCAGAATTAGTTTCTTAGAATGAAATTCATTCATTTTGAGAAGACATAGCTCTTTTCATTTGAAAAAAACTACCCAAACGGGAAAAGTACTGAATGTTTCCAAAATATGTATAGCTCTCTTACGACCACTTTACACTGATATATTATGTATACAACATGAAAAGAATTTTGTACGAGAAAAATAATACTAATGTGGTTATTATTTAAATATACTCTTAGCAAAGAATGAGTTACGTTCAGCATTTAACAAAATAAAGTTTAACATTTTCCAAAATTACGAATAGTTGCCTAAATTTTCTCAGTATTAGGTAAAACAGGCACGTTGTTTTTGCTAATTCTAATCAATTTGCTATTAGACTAGGTTAAATCCATGAAATTACAAATATGCAAAAGTCTGAAACAAGAAGCGGTTCAGATTCAAATTCTGCTTTATGAGTCGCAAACAGTGACAAATATGTTCAGGAATTCAGCAAAAGTTACTGCTTCTTACAGTTGGAAAAGGGCTCACTTCCCAAAACCAAATTAAGGACTCTTCATGTGCTTCCTGATATCGCTTGACGACAGACACTGCTGGACTCTTTGAAAAGAAGCTCTTTTCGGTTATCTGCCGCAGCATGCATGATGAGAGTGCCATTTTAATTCTTGAGTTGATTTTACAACAGATTCAGATGCCAGATCTCAAATACATAAAATACATTAATACTTATTTAGATAGAGTATCAGACTACTGAGGACTAAGTGTAAAACCCATTGCAAATGTGTATACCGGTAAGATGACCAATTTCACAGCGAATTGCAGATTAATTTTCGATTATTCTCTAATTTTGTAGGTATTAGTAAGAAATAGAGTCATCAGTCGAAATCCGGATACCATTATTGGCAGTGAAAAAATCTGCAACTTTATGAATTTTTTACCTTTCAGTTTTACTAAAAAGAAAAAAAAAACAGTTGTTAAATCTTTATAATGAAGCTACTAAAAGGTGTTGTGCCAAAGTTTTATGTTTTCGGAAGAAACAGTAATAGATAATTTACTATTAGAATCATATTTTTCGCTTTTACTTTTTCTTTCATTAAAAGTTTTGTTAGAAAAAAAGTGCAAGTAACTGCATATTTTAGCAGACATATTTCAATTTGAAAAATGAAAGATATTTTGTAGCTATACTTACCGCAATATTGCTGCTCGCGTCGGTCGAGACCCCATGACTGTTAGCAGAATATGGAATCGATGGGTTCAGGACAATCATACGGAACGTCATGCAGGATCTCAGCGACCCCCCATCACTAACAGCAAAGAAGACAGACATCTTATCCGCATGGTCACAAGGGATCGTACAGCCATGTCACGAACCCTGAGTCGAGAAATGGAGTCATTTTCAAGGCAACTAGTTTCTGCTCGAACAGTTCGACGACGTTTGCAGCAGCATGGATTGTCTGCACGGCGACCATGGCTTCGGCTATCATTGACGCTGCGTCACAGATAGGAGCGCCTTCAATGGTGTGATCAGTGACGAACCTGGACGCGGGAATGGCATCACGTCATCTTTACCAATGAATCTCGGTTCTGTATACAGGACCATGATGGCCGCATCCGTGTTTGGAGGCATCGTGGAGAGCGCGCATTGCCAACTTGCATTGGACATCACCATACTGGCCCATCTGCTGGAGTGATGGTATGGGGTGCCACTGGATACACGTCTCGATCAACTCTTGTTCGCATTACCGGCACTTTGAACAGCAACCGTTACATTTCCGATGTGTTAAAGCCCGTGGCTCTGCCCTATCTTCGAGGCCTCCCTAATGCTTTGTTTCAACAAGATAATGCACAACCGCATGTTGCCCGCATTGTTCTGAATTTCCTTGATACAGAACAGGTTCGACTGTTACCCTGGCCAGCACGTTCTCCTGATCTGTCATCAATTGAGAACGTGTGGTCAACGGTTGCCGAGCGATTGGCACGCTATCACTCACCATGCACTACTGTCGATGAACTGTGGCATAGTGTTGAAACTGCATGGACTGAGATCCCCGTACATGCCATACAATCTCTGTTTGACTCCATGCCTAGGCGGATAAATGCTGTTATTGCAGCCAGAGGTGGCTGCTCTGGGTTCTGATTTCTCAAGATCTATACATCCTAATTTCCTGTAAATCTAATCACTTGTTCTTTCCACTATAATGTATGTGTCCAATAAATATCGTTCTGTTATTTGCATTCTTTCTTAGAGTAGCAATTTTAATGGCCATATATATATATATATATATATATATATATATATATATATATATATATATATATATATATATATATATATATATATATATATACAAACTATTGTCCTTATGTAATACGATAATTCAATGACATTTCTTTGCCCCATTAAAAATGAAATAAAAAATTATAATTGTGGCAAAAATTAAACTTTACAACAGTTTGTCAAATTTATTTCTGCTTAATAAAATATATTATTTTAGAATTTAAATGCAATTTATTCAAACATTTTTAGTAATAAATTTATGTTATTAATTTAAAGAAATGTTATGGAAATGAAGTAAGACACAGGCATCCTTTAAAAATTGTTAATTTTAAATAAATGTGTTGTTAATATCTTACATGTGTCACTTTTAGGGTGGGTAATTTATTTCATGCATTGTGAAAGATAATTAAATTAGAGCACACGAGACATACTCGAGAGAAGATGATGCCACAGAATAAGTACAAATATTCTTCGAGTAAGTGACAAAAATATCATTTTTTTAAAAAATGCCTTATTTTCGTGATATCTGTTCTTGAATTTGTTAATTACTATGGAAAGTTAAGCAAATTATCATAAATAATTGCATGCAGATTGGCGAAAATTTCCATTTTCCATTGTTCCAATTAAATATCGTTAGTAAAGAAAATGTTGCAACTACTTGCAGCTTTTGCCGCTATTTAATATTTCCGAAATATGGTTGAGGGACGAACGCTGTCATTAGACACTGACCATAAGCCTTTATCTTTCACTTTTATCCAAAAATTAGTTAAAGTTGCTCACGTCAGCTGTGACATATAGACTTCATCTTGCAATCGACTACAGATATTAGATATTTTCCAGATATTGATAATATTCCCGCTGATGTTTCTCATAGCTGTGGTAGTTATTAGGAATGTTATAAATTACAAGGAATTTGTATAAGCTCAACATAACAAAATGATCTATATGAGTGATAATGATTAATAATAAAATAATAATTGACATGAAATGATGGCAGTAATCTTAACTCCAGATCAATCTGTTAAATTACAAAAATTGCAAATGGCTGGCTCATCAATAGAACTTGATTGTGATATTTTTACTAACACATAAGTATCAAAACCTCACCAGCGGCCAGTGTTTCTTTCCACTTTTTACATCCCGCAGTACGTAGGACCATAAAGGTTATCGCACGAAGATTTGTTTGTAAATCCATGCTTAAAGTCTTTAAGAGATGGACATATGCATTTATCCCTTGCCAAAGAACGAAAAAAGTGCAAAGATATATAGTCACTGATTTTGGGTGGTACAGAGTTCCTGATGATTTTTTTCAACACATCCACTTGAACATTGTGGAACTACTTTTTCCTCCGCAAGGATATTCCTACTGTCTTACGGCCATCGATCATTTAACAGGATGACCTGAAACATATCCAATCACAGATATGATTGCTGAAACAATTGCTACTACACTACATTGGTACTAAAGTGGATACGAAGATTTGGTGTTAGTATTAGCTACAAACCACTGCGTTAATTTGAATCGCATCTCTTCAAAGAATAGCAGCGTGCCTCGGAGTTGAAAAGACGCTTACAACAATTTACCATCGTAATTCCAATGGCATAATCGAGCAGACATATTGTTCATTTAACGCCGCACTAATGGCATAGGCCATTTTAAGTTGGACCCTGGTACTTCGTTTTGTTCTCCTCGGATTACGTTTCGCTGGAAAACGTAAATGAAGCTGTTGCTTTCCAGTTGATGTAGGGAATAATTCTTCGCTTACCTTTTCATGATTTGAAAATGGAATATACATCTGAATTTGAGAAAAAATTGTTAAAAAAACAAACAAACTGTGGAATTTAAAACCTGTACCATTACCCCCTCAACGAAATAAAACTGTTTTTATCCATCCACAAATCGGAAAAATGTACTTATATTTTCTTGAGGCATGAAAAAACACCATTGAAAGCACCACACGATGGACCATTTACTGTTGCGTCATGCTCTGCAGAGCGAATCACAAATTGTGGAAATAATAAGAACTTACATGTTTATGTAAGTAGAGTCAAACCAGCCTTTCTGGAAGTTACCGTTCAAGACATCGTTGACGAATCACCTGGTACCATTTACCCCAAACAATAAGAAATTCACACAGATTCTGATTGAATTACTCCTTCTAGTCTTCATGTTTTTCCGGAAAATAAGTGTTTAATTGATTGTCGACAACTTTATTACCAAGATCAAACATTGGGAAGAGGTACTGTGGCGATTCATAATCATAATCATCTGATATTTGATTGATTGATTATGAAATGTACTATAAATCCAGTCACATGATCCACATTGTCTCAGTATTTTAAATGAGAATGTGTAATCGCATCATGCTAATTGCTCACTCAAAGTCTTAAAGATGAACGCGTGATCACGCCAGTCAGCAGTTGTAGCAAGAATCTTAAAGGTGATCGTGTAATACCACCTTTAAGATGCTAACTACATACTAGCACCATGAAAATTACTCCCAGAATTATCATGATTTAAATTCGATTACACCACGTAAGTTACATCCTGAATTTTGATGGTGGACTCGTTGTTGCGATAGCCGAATTTATAAACTCTAATCTACCAAGATTCGGAAGAAGATATTCCATTAATAGTTTAATTCTGTTGCTAACTTCTTCTCTAATCTGAATTATGATTAAATTATATGCACTCAATTCTTAAACCTGTTCATACGATCATTTTTGAGGAAGTTAATTGTGATTTTCTCTAAATATGTCAACACAATTTTCAAGCAATTTTTTTGTATTTATTATAATATAACCCTTCATATGAAAATTTTTTGACCTCAATTAATATAATACTCTTTGCTGCCATGAATAAGTTTTTCTCTGATAAATATTTGAGAACATAAACATCCCTAAGATGAAAAGATTTGTTTCAGCAAATCCTTGTTATTCCAGGTATGGAGATCTCATTTGGCCGAGAGCTTCTTGCAATTCAACACATGATTTCAACTTACAAATTTTATAAAATTTTGAAGCAAAAGGAAATAACCTTATTTCCAGGCACAGTTTGCTTCCATCATGTGTGCTCTCTGTAAATAACTTCATTTAATTAAAAAATTCTCTGGGGAGAATGAATCATTCGCAATTTCAGAATACTTCTCACTTACGTCACAGTTTGGGTTTCTTACGATGATACATCTTCGGCAGCTTGTTCCGGTCAAATTGGTCCTGCAGGATTATGAGCTTTTGTTTTTCACAAATAGAACTTACAATGAGAGAAATTCTGTTAAATGATAAAGTTTATTAAGGTGTGACAAAGATTTTAAATATTTACAATCAAGTTTAACTGCTGTGGGCTAGAACGACATTCTTCAGAATAAAAGGTACCAAATACAATTAATGGTACTGTTGAACAGTTGTTTCTCTTCTGCTTTCCAAGCACATTTATCGAACTGAGTCCTTAGAGGCATTTCCATGTTACCTCTCTTCAACATAAAATTTTGCCCACCATCTATAAAAACTAATTCGGATGGCAACTCACTCGGTTAACACGAAAAATGACTTACGATAACCTAGGCCATTATATTATCATGTTCAAGGCATTCATCAATGGATTCTGGCATATTAATGGCTACAATCATTGACACTGCAACAACTACTTCATTTTGTGCTCCGGAAATGTGTTGCAGGTCTGTCGTAAATTGTCCAATAAAATCGAGATACTGCATTTGACGAGACGAGGCTTTTTCATTTTTTTGTTGAAAGGAATATATCAATGGTCGATGGTCAGTTTAAGTCGAGAAATGTCGTCCATTTAAGAGGTAACTGAAATGTTTAACTGAAGAGTAAACAGCCAAGCGTTTCCGATCATAAGTGCTGTACCTTTTATCTGTGAACCTCTTAGAGAAGAAACTCAGTGGCTCCCAGATGCCTGATACATATTGCTGAACACATCCGCCCATTCCGATGATTCCATTCTGAAGCATCAATCATAAGACATAATTTTGCTGTGTGCATTAGATGAACAAGTAGTGTAGCAGACACATTTTGCTTAACATCTGTAATGCTTGTTCGTTCCAAGGTAATGTCCCTAAGCTCGTTTAAAATTTAAAAAATTCTTGGATCAATTAAGCTAGATGACACAGTAGTAAGAACTGTAGAAAGAAAATTGGTCAATATACAAAAACGTTTTTAGATAATTTTGTTTCTTGTTTTTCATCAACCAAGAGTCCATATTGTTTAAGAAATTCAGCACCTATAATGGCGTTTGAAACATCAGCTAGTATGAAAGTCCAGAAAAATTTTCTTCGCAAGGCTAAATCTAATGTTAAACGAGTCGATCCGTATGTGTTTAAGAGAGCTCCATTTGCTGCAAACAGCGAACAATTTTTATCTGGAAATTGTTTTTGCTTTAAAGCGTCAGGTAAAACAGGTTATCAGCTCTTGTATCGATCAAAAACTGTCATTTACAGAAGAGATCATAAATGAACAGGCTACTAATAACTGACCTTTTAGTTTTCCTGATGGCTATTATCTTCAATATAATTGCATGGTTTCGTACATTTGTTGACTTTTTACCAAATTGTTTATGGTACCAACAAACTCCTTCCTCACTTTTGCGATCATATCTACTTCTTGGTCTGCGACGTTTATCATGATGTTGCGGAATTTTCGAAGTTCATGAATTTCTCATCCTAGTTCATCAATTTTCACTATAAACGAGGATAAATTCCATGCACTGTGTTAGCTGTTTCACTTCTAAATTTTCCAGAAATAGCATCCATATGGCTATAAGTTTCTAAAATTTTATCAGCTTTTCTAAGGACTCGGAACTAACAGCAAGAATAGCGTGTGCTTGGTGAGGTAAACGCTGAATCCAAAGTGGTTTCAAAACAGCATCATCATTTATTTTACCACTTGCTAGATTTCGCATTTCACGTAATAAACAACTAGGTCTTTTATCACCAAGTTCTAAACTAGAAAAAGTTTTTTAATTTGCGTACTCACTTAATTTAGCGGTTAATGGGCCTTTTAATTTCGCAAATGGCTCACATTGTCATGGAGATAAAATTAGATTACAAATAATATTTAAAATTTTTTTTATCTAAAGCAGCAACGACGATATTATATTTTGTTAATTCTGGTTTCACGTTACAATTACGATAAAATTAGATCACAAATAATATTAAATTTTTTTTATATAAAGCAGTAAAGGCGCGATTTTATATATTGTTAGTTCTGATTTCACGTTACAATTTTTAAACTGAACTTCGAGATGTGCGAACCATAGTTTGGATGTGTCATACCAAAAAGGTGGTGGTTTATCACTAATATTATCATCAAAATGTTTTTTTTAAAATTGGTACTTACATGTGAATCACTAACAAATTTCTCTTTAGATTCGTCCTCACTCACATTGTCTCAACCGCTTTCGATTTGCGATCCGTCTTTTTAATCACTTCCGAGGTCACCAATGAAGGTGTATTCTTAACTGCCCACAGCTATGCAGAAATATTTAAGTTCGAAGCAAATCATATTTTGTAAAGAGTGACATGAAAAACATTCTATAATTGCATTTATTCATGATAAAAATTATGACGGAAAAATCCAACGCAAAATAGACAAAAAGCCATTTGAATATAAACATTGAGTTGAGTAGTTCTGTTATATAAACTAAAATTTTGATGTAAGTGATAATAATACTAAAGCGACCTCTTGTAGTTCCTTACATTGTAATAGTTCAATAAATTGTCAGTTTATAAGTTGACGTTCTTTTCCCATTCCTCAGTTCCGATATTGCTCTCGGTGTGTGAATTAGGAATGAATTGATCTGCGTTTAATTCACGCATCTCGAACAGTGCGCACACACGCTGCCTCACGTGAGACTGCAGAAATAACTAAAATGTGTTTTTTAAATACAATAGATGTTCGTTTTCATAAAATCATAAGGACCAAATTGTTCCGAAAATAGAATGTTCATAAAATAGAAAAATTATTATAAGATTTCAAAACTATTTTTCTATTGCACAGTTTTCTTCTTACAAATAAAGTACTATTTGAAAAAAATGTTTAGCATTCATTATAGGAAAATCATGCAAAGTAAGATTCATATTTCAAAACAACTTACTTATATTTTATTGAGGAAAAATTAAGCAAAGTAATCCCTAACATTTTTCTATTCTAAGCCACATTTTTAAAAATACATAGTTTTTGATGTAGAAACGCAGTTCACTGGTGTTACCTTAATCTTAATTGCTATTCATCTGTTTGTTTTGCAGACGGTCTAAGCTTTAAGTCGTTTCGATACCAGTTTTGGTATTGTGTTTGATATCCGAATGTTCTTTCTCATTTTTATTACGTTCGCAATAATTTAATCAGCTAGTCATTCTTACGAACACACTATGCCTGAATTTATATTCAAAATTCTTCAACTGAAATTTCAGGTTTCTTTGTCGAAATTCATCGGACGAGTAACTTATTGTTACAAACTTATAAACATTATTTGCTTTTGCCTTAAAAAATCTTAGATAGTATGGAAATACTCCGATTTTGGCAAAAATTGCCCATTCTTTGTTAAAACAATTTGGAGACCATTTGGCGATATTCTTGGAGATGTGGTGACTTGGCGAGAAATAGGTATTTTTAGAAAAATCCATCACCGAAGTTCAAGGACGAATAGTAAGCGGGATAGCCAAGAGCCTTCCAGAAACTTGGCGAAATTTACAGATTTTCAAACTAAGTCAGGCATAAATACCGCCGCCCACACAGAATAGAAGAGTTAGTGAAGACGTTAGGGAAAGACGCTGAGAGTGAAGACAACCAGTCTCGAATGCTAGTTTGGTGCCGAATCATTAGAGACTTCTTATCTGAATATTATAGAATTAGACTGGAAGCTGTTTCCTGTTCTATTAGTTGTATTGAAGCTGTGTAATTGAGATTTCCTGGTATATAGCTGAAATTTCCTGTGTTCAGTTGAATTTGCTACTAAAAGTCTTGTGCTTATTTGACAGATTGTTTTATCGACTCTCAACTAATACGAAGGCATTAGAGCGATGCAATACCTTTATTCAAGTCACCAGATAAATGTTTTTGGATTTTCTACACTTTTAGTGGTTTATTTAATAAACCAAATTAGTCAAAATGATTTAGACATTTTTTTCAACATCATTCCAAACATACATTCACAAAAGTGTTGCATTTGGACTGACAACCTCGTAAGACGATTCCAAGACATGATTCCTCCTTCCAAAAGAATTTTATGATATTTCCCCTATTGACTGAAATTAAGTGCATGAAAAGTTTCATTAGATTGGAGGAACTCCACAATGATCACTTAAAAAAATCTGAGGTGAATAAAAATTTAGGCTAAAGCTTATTAATAATTCAAAATTGATTCACATAAATCACACTGCAATTCATAAAAATATTTTTCCGTAGTTTCGAGATTAGAGTCGAAACTACTTTTTATTTATTACGCTAATTAATATTAATTTTGTAGTTAGTTATCCACAATGTAAAGGATTTACAATTCTCCAGTAGCAACGTCGATCAAAGTATATCAACCGTAAGGAGGAAAAAAATTGCAAGTAAAAAATGCATGAAAACAAGTTCATAAAAACAAAGATTTTTCAAAATTTTACTTAGTAAATGGGAATTAAAATTATCAGTACCTCAATTGGGTATCAGCTGCTGATTCGGAAACTCATGAGTGTTCGTCGTAGTCTGTCATTGAGCAATTACCATGGGTGTAATGGTCTGGAGAAAATTTCACTCCCCTCCAGATCAATGTCAAAATTGAGAGAGTGGATTCTCTAGTGGTGCCATCTATCGGAGGAATTTAGAGCAAAGTCGACTTTTACCTTCTTGGTGCTCTGGTTAAACGAAAGATGCACCTTACTGACTTAAATTCGCATAGCCAATGGCTTAGCAATCTTGGCTTGTCCTAGTGTCATAAGTAACAATAACAACAACATGAGTGTTCGTAAATTAGGTGTTAATAAAAATGACCGTCTACTGTACTATTTATGTTTTATTCGTATCATAAAAGTATAAAGTTAAATATATATATATATATATATATATATATATATATATATATATATATATATATATATATATATATATATATATATATATATATATATATATATATATATATATGCATCTCATGTTTCATAAATTTAAAAAATAAAAATATTTTGATTGCACTGAAAAAGTGCTAAGTAGCAAATAAGATAAGGAAAGAAAAATATATGTTCATGCTATTGGTTTTTTCACATCTTTTGCCAAACACAAAACGAATCCATTTAAACTTGAACGTGATGCAGAAATGATAACTGAAACAGAAATTTCCTGCAAACGATAACACTGCCTTGTATTTTTTTATTCTCTCTCTCTTTTTCCGAATTTAGTTTTTACTCACCACAAAAGCAAACGATGAAAAAACTGATTGTATTGTTTTAGAATCCCGATTTATCTCTTTTTTTAAAGTACAATTTTCTTTATTTGATTTTGCTTATCTCAAGAAAACAAAACAATGGATGTCTCTAAGATTTTGAATATTTGGGTTCAAAAGCAAATGTTTTGTTTTGAATTTTGTTTAAATGACGAAGTCCTTTTACGAAACGCGGATACATATAAATGCTGAACACAGCAAAATATTTCTAATGCTTTTCAATGTTACCGGCATAGACTACTTAAATAAATGCATTTTTTTTTATGTTTCAAATATCATAATATGCAAAGTGTGTTGAAAGTCATTCAAATTGTCAGATGATGCAAAAAAAATTATGAATAATTATAAGCGTAAGATTGAAAGAACAATCTGCTGAATTGTTCAACTGAATCTATTTGTTCATTTCTAAAAAATAATGCTCTGACATAGTAGATATTTTACATGAATACTCATCAAACATTTACTTTAATGAATATTTCCTTTGTTATGGAAGCAATTAAAAGTATTTTTTATTAAAAAATTACATACAGAGCATCAAATTAATAATACTTTTAAATAAGTTTAATTTTAAAGAGTACCAATCATTAAAAGCACAATACAAATTTAAGAAACGTAGATTTGACTGTCGTCCGATTGGATCTTGTCAAATGTTTGATATATCTGTTTGATTAGATTAGAGAAAAGTGTTTTAATGAATTTTGAAGCAAAAGGGAAAATTTTAATAATCAACGCTGTTTTTAAATGATTTTTATATTTCTTAAAAAATAAAAAAAATAATTTAGTTCTTTATCCTTAATTTACAACTCTATAACTAGTAATTTCCTTCAATGAGAAATTAATGAATATAGTCAATAATTTTACTAGTTATTAAATAAAATTTTTATTTTAAACTAATAATATAAATAACAAAAATTAATTTGCATTTTAATATAAGTAATCATATTCTAACGAAAATCCTGTGGTCGGTCGTTGAGCAGTTATCATGGGTGCAATGGTCTGGAGAAAATTTCCTCCCCCTTCAGATCAATGTCCAAATTGAAGGAGTTAATCCTCTGGTGGTGCCATCTATCGGAAGATTTGAAGAACAAAGTCGTGCTTTCACCTTTGTAGCGCGCTGATTAAATGAAAGACGCACTTTACTGACTTAAATTCGCATAGCGAGCTTGGCTTATCCAAGTGTCATTAGTAACAACATATTCTAACGAAAATCACTGAAAATTCTGAACGAATTTTTATATTTCGAAATTTTCCTGAATTTTATTTCACTGGTCTCAGTTTTAATCGGATTTTTCTCGAACTGATTTAGCGATTAATTTATTCTAGACGTCAATTAGTTGTCATTTGTTTTATTTTTTTTTATTAGACATGATTTAATGGAGTATATTGACTACCAGAATTTTTTTTTTTGCTAGAGAAGGTGCTTTTGACTTTTTGAATTTTTTCCCCTAAGATAAGGGAATATAACTATGATTATCTGTTAAAGAGAAGGCATTTCACGTATAGTCTCATGTTGCTCTTTGCTTATTTTGTGTGATTTCACTATCATTTTTCACTGATTCTTTAACTGGAGATCCACTTTCCACTGATTTAAAGCAAGATTCTGACTGGGCACACAATAAGTTATGAGAATTGAATGAGAGGAGTTATAAGATACAATTGGAGACTTGTTGGTTGAATTAAGATTAAATAATGAATACCTGGTACCTTCCTGGGGCTTGAGCAGCCACCAGGCGCGTCGGCAGGTGGTGGATCGCCGAATGTCCTGTAGGAATGACAGGATAGCCTTGAATATAGAATCAGAGGCCGCGAACCAGCTCCCGTAAACCCTGGTGTTATGCGATCCGTGCTTAGGGCTAATTGGCACCGCGGTATTGGTGTCTTAACGGAGCCTCTAGTTGCCTGGCGAACTTCTAGAGTAATTTGCCTTGCCCAGTATCTCAGGCAATGCTGGGTGGACTTATATTACCTGAGCTTAATAATTGTTATCTTGTGGCTGAAAAGACACTAGAAATAACAAACCTTTCTGCATTTGCATGTGAAGCCTCTGTAGTAGACCTTGCTGAAAAAGACAAGGGAACTCAGAGGGAATATTGTAAAGGGGCAGTAATGAATCCTTCACTTGAGGTAGAAATGACCTCCAAACCATCTTCTTCTGGTGAAAGTCAGGAAGCTATCCCTAGCATGACTGACTTTCTGACCAGGTGGAACTGTTTCAGCAAGACCCTATCTGCTGGAAATGTCATACGCAAGAGGAAACGGCAAAGCATATCATTTATGAATGCGAGGCTCTTGCCCTCCCTAGATTAACTTCTTTAGGTATCATCCATACTAGAGAGTTACACCTAGACTACATTAAAGGGTTATCGGACTTTATTAATAAAGTGGGTGACCCGAGTAACTGGAACTAGGAAACATTGGGTTTGGAGTTAAATGATACAAAATGCTGATAAAAGCAGAGGTGCCCAATGACATACAAACCCAATTCTAAGAAGAAGAAGAAGAAATAATGAATAAAATTTATGGGAACAGTTAAAGTGGTTGGTAAATACGCAAGCACTCTTAAATTAATTACAATAAAAAAAACGATCAACAAACTAAGAAGTTTGAATGAAAGGTTTTCACTTCTTAGTAAAACTCATTATTTTTAAATTAATAAAGTGAGCAAAATTATATTTTATAAATAGATAAAGTGTCGCTGCGTACAAGCGTAACCCCGTGATGACCGAGGTACGAATAAAGGAAGCCCTTCTGAGATGAACGAGAGAACAATTTTCGTTAGATATACATTCGATATCATTGGCATGACGCGCATGTGGGCAAACCCAAGAAAAAAGTTTCTAAAGCGAGATCCGTTAGAGGAATCATTCGGGTTAAAATGAAGAAAAATCAAATATTATAGGCCTTTATGTTGGTTTATGCTTATAACTCAGGAGTGTATTATTCCCAAATTTTTCACCTTTGTAAAGCCAGGGTAAATTGGGTGATGTTTTTCAATTTAAACATTGAATAGGATTTCTATCTTGTTATTTATTTTTAGAAGAATGGGTTCAGCTCACGAGAAAAAAAAGTTTGACAAAAGGACGATCGGTTTCCTTTGCGCGGAGGAAGGGCACATCGGACGCTAAAATGAGTTCAGCTGCTCAAATTTTGCGAAAATAGGCCAGAATCGAATGTCACGCGCATCGTCCACCAAAGATGACCACTAAGCAAATTATAAGAACAAGAACAGGGCTTCATTTAATCTTAAGGTTAAAGCTGACTTACTAGACTGTCATGAATTTAACAATTTTGTATCTCGGATTATATGTACCTCACTAAGACCATTTCTTGTCTTGTGATTGTCTAGTGTTCTTTTGAGAGTGGAACTTCAGCGGTTCAGCTATCATGGTATATCGGGAGATAAATGTCGTTTACATGCACTGTTGTCGAAAAATGGGAGTTTTCCCCTTACGACACAATTTCGAGAAGAAGCGCAAGCAGTGGAGGTTAAACTGCCTTACAACAGCTTTCAAACGTTGTCAAAAGATGTCTGCCGGAGTCATGAAACAATAAATTATTGCATGAATTCCACCATTATAGCTTTGTATAACCGGGGGCTTGTTCATTATTCAAGGCCCATGAGAACAGTTTACAAAACATAAAAAAGTTCCTTAAAGGATAAATGTTACATTTTCCTTCGAAAATCATATTTTTATTGATGTTTTGACAGCGATTAGAAGTATGTGTAAAGCAAATGAACATATAAAAGGAAACGTGTACTTCAGAATATTAGCTGAAATAAATCATGAGAGAGGAAGTACATCACTATGGATTGCTTCATGCAAATACTTAGCAGACTATGCTTATATTAGCCAAAACAATTCGAATATATATTTCTCAGTAACGAAACACAATTTTATTCTAACATAAATAAATATCTTTTCAAGTAAAAAAAAAATTAAATTACTTAAAAAAATGTTAGATTCAAGATTCTGATAAATTTTAATTTCTTATAAAATTTTGATGATATATATATATATATATATATATATATATATATATATATATATATATATATATATATATATATATATATATATATATATATATATATATATATATATATATATGTGTGTGTGTGTATATGTGTGTGTGTGTATATATATATCTTTATAAAGCCAGGGTAATTTTGGTGATTTTTTCCGTACTTGCCATTTATAAAAAAATCTGATACATTATGATGTTTTCTATGAAATGGTCATAGCAGACATTGATGAAATCATGCGGAAAATTGAATAAAGAAGTTGCCTGCATTTAATAATACGCGTAAAGGCGATATTTATGAAAATAGAGACATTCAAACTAGGGAAGAAAATAGCTCAATGGAAATTTTTACATAAGAAAATATGACTTAGTCTGTGAACGTTTGCTTACATCTTACCATCAACGTTTGTGTTTACATCTTCATCATTCAATAAGTACTAAAACATCAATTGTCTCATTTTTAAAAAACTCTGTAACTTTGTTATTTCTAATAAACAGAAAATAAGAAACATTTTATTATAATTCATATAAATTTGTAAATATTTAATCCTAAAACATATAAAGGAAATTTTATGAATAAAAATTCTCCCAAGAGCATAGCAATAAAAATAAATTCACGTCCCCTTCTCTCCTCAGAAAATTATACATTCAACTGCCGAGTATTTTTATCTTCTGCATAAGAATGGAGCATAAAAATGGAACTTTCTTGATTCTACAGAGCACTCTTGAAAAACGCTCTGCGACATAAAAAGTCTCGGTCGCTTTCTTCATGGGCTATAAAAATCGGCGTTTTAGCACATCAGTGAAAGGAAGGCCGCTATCATCTGTCATCTCAATTTCCAAAAGCAGCGTGCTACCAGTTTACGAAATATAAAGTATGGAAAAGGCATGCATGCTTCCACAAACGCAAATAAGCCAGCAGGAAAAAAAAGTCTTTAAGAAAATCCCGGGAGCGTGAAAAGTTCCAAGTTGTGCTCCGAAAACCTGCGAATGATGCACTTTTTCTCACGGATAAAGAAGAAAAGAACATAAATATGCTCAAGGGAAAGAGAAAAAAGAATATCGAATGCAAAATTCTTAAATAAAGAAAACGTTGGTCGAAAGCAAATTGTCTACCAGTACAAATATAAAAATTTAGTTTGTAACAAGAGTAGCGATACGGGTGAAAAAGAAATGGTCGTTTCGAACCTTCCCCGAAAAAAGCGGGAAAAGAAGATGCCGCTGGCAACAAACTAGAAAAAGGATCGACACACCGGAATAAATGTGGGACGCAAAGTTTCGAATAGAAGAAAGAAAACGTTATCAAGCACTGAGTTATCACTTCTGCTCTGCAGGCTCAGGAACTGTAGGTTTTTTGTAATCCATCTTCTCAGAACAATTCTATTTGCCTATAAAAAGCATCGGAAATTTTACCCATATACAATCACCCCTTGCCTTAATCTTAGTCTTGAAAGTACCGCAGTCAATTGTAAATTTCAAGTTTAAAAAGGTTTTCGTTGTTAAAACGTCATTTTTTCTGAAATGCAGATATTATATTTGCTTAAAGTATTTAATTTTACATTTTAAAAGATACAGGACTGTTATTCTATTCATTTCAAGGAAAACTGTTGCTCATTACAATAAATATTTTTAAAAACATTTAAAATTCAATAATTATTTTACAGGAAAAAAATTGTTTGAATGAATAGTTGATTTATATCAGGTTTCAATAAACCGCTGAAACAAACATTGTATTAAAAATAAAATTTGTTTTTTTTTAATTTCCGTTTCTTTAATAAAATAGCAATTTAATAAGTAAGATCGCAAATTAATGTAATTACTTAAATTCTGAATCAGAGAGGAACAAAAATATAGATAATAGTCGTTTGTAATAATTTATAGAATTGTATTCTTCTAGAATGATGAAATATTTGTAAAAAAATACGCAACCTACTTTTTTTTTACATGCATACATCAGTTTTATAAAAGGGAAAGAAACTTACTTATTTGTAATGTAATTTAATTTTGGAAGCATATTTTTCAGAAAGAGTCTCTTATTTTGCACTGCACATAAATGATTGTACATAGTGCACTTGATCTCGACCCACAGATTTCTATTGGATGAGGCTCATACTCATCAGAGGAAATCGGCCCGACCCAACCGAAGATCGCAATGTGAAGTGAAGCTTCTTGGTCACTTCTTCTAAATGGTGAAGATCAACCCACTTTTGAGGTCACGATGGCATGCCCATTTTGCCTCTCTATCCCTTAGAGTTGAAGGTGATAAACCGAGCAGCAGGGAGTCGGGAACAACTTTAGTTAAAATAACAACATATCAACAAATGGAAACAAGAATTTTATGGTAATAAATTTAATATATATGTTAGTGAATATCATGTCTATATGTGGACACTTAAATCATGTTATTGAATTTCATATTTCAAAATGTTACACTACAGAAAGTATTTAAAATATATTTACATATATTTGTATATGTAATACATTTATATTAAAGTTAATCACTTCCATTAAAATTATGAGCATAATGCATTCTATAACAAAAACTTTACCAAATTAATCAACGAAGATGACAGGCATTTTTTATTTACAGCATTTCTTTCTTTTTGAAATACCGCGAAGGATGAAAAAATACCCTCTAAATCACTCCAAAACGAAGCATGCCTTGTCTTTCAATAGCGGCATCAGCAATAAAAGCGCCATTTTGTGTTCTCCATTCTCATTACGGTGTCGTCTGCTTTTTCCTCTTCACTTCTTTTGTTTAGAATTTGTGGTCTTGGCGTGATGAACATTTTTCACGAGCAGCCAGGTTTTTAGACCTGTCCGCCCCTTCACGCGAGATTTAGGGTTATCACGGCTGTTTAATTTTGTTGTTGATATAGACGTGTTGTTCTGGATAAAAGCTGTAATTTACGTTTCATCATACCTTAAAAAGATCATTTTTCAACAGCAGACGACTTTCACGCTCGAGTAAATTTTTGGGTTTTGATCTTTGGGTAAACGTTTACTCTTATGTTGCCACGCATAAACATATTTTAAATTAAAACTTTGTTTGTTTAGAAGTCTTTTTTTTATAGCGTTTGTTGTTGATTGATGTTTTGTAGTAAGATAATGCTTCTTGTGTACACATTTTCAAAATTACAAGGCAGGCTTATTAATGATTGAGAAGCTGTACTTTTATAACAGTTTATTTTTATTTTCAAATCCTATTTAACAATTTTACGAAGAATTTGTATTTTACAAAAATTAGTTCAAATTTAATTCTGAATATTTTTATCGTCTTTTTAGATAATAAAAATATCTGAATAAAACGCATTTACTTCAGCAGCTGTTTATAGAAAATAAGTAAATTTTCGTTGATTTTACTGGAAAATTTGATTTATATGATTTCCAACATTGACAAAATAAACATATCTTAAAAATGTCTACATTTCAAAGTATTTGCAAGCATTATAAATGAATTAATATAATATATAAAACTTTATGCTTGTTAATTTTGCGCTTCATGCCAATTTCTTTGTATGCAATGGTTAATTCAAACCTGCAAATAAAAATAGATTTAACCCATTTCAAGCAAGAAATGGGAATCGAAACGATGACTTGTTAAACCGAAAGTCAAAACTCTATTTACCCAACTGTTAATTTAAAATTCGGCTGAAAAGAGAATTTCAGTTTGTTGATGTATTTCCAACTGAATAATCCTTGGTAATCTTTAAAAATCTACTATTCAATAAAGAAATGGTTAAAAACTGAGATATAATGGAACAAACGATTCTTATGTAATTTTATATGGCCTACGAAAACCTTTTTCCTAGTGGTATCGTTCTTGTACCCAGAAAGCTGAAGATCAGATCCTATCGTAGGCAGACGTATTGAAAGTTTCTTTATTTCCCACTAGCATGGCATGTGTAGAATTCGCAGATTAAAAGAAAATTTCAAAGCACATGGAAGATGAGAATTGCTTATGTTAAGGCCAGCCATTTTGCTGCCAGCCTGGTTGAGAGATGTAAAGGTTCAACTAAAATGTAAGTGTCCCTTGACAGGTGGTTCGGAATCACAAGGCTGTGTTTGGCCGCTTTGTAAATATGCAGCTGTAAGCGTATCTTGCAATAATGTAATTTAACCCATACTGATAGATTATAAAAAGTATCAACAATTGCTGTGCAAAATTTTCTGATAAACATTAAAACTATTCGTTAGAGATTGCCTTTCATATTTGCGGTTAATTTGCAAATGAATGTCAATTGCTTCGATTGCAAAGGAAATTCATTTATTTTTCTAATATTTCATTTTGACAAACACGGATTTTTACTCAAGGGAAAATTGTAAAATGTAATATATAATACGATTTGTACTCGACTCTCAATTTTCTTGAAAATTTATTCCACAAATTGCAGAAATTATATCTCTCTCTGTTCTTTTAATCTTACATCAACAAGTAGTTTGTAAGATGAATATGCACCCTAAAGGAAGATTGTAAATAACATGAAATTTACAACATACATTAGTAAAGGTGAGGAATGCAAATGATTAAAATTTCTGCACAGACGCACATCATGCGCGCCTGTGTCGTCACTTCAAAGCCCTATTTAAGGCTTGGTTATCTCGACGATTTCAAGTTCGGCAATTTTGTTTTTCTAGTCGTTTTTTAAAAAAGATCAATTGTACCTCGTAGAAAACAGCGATCATTTTTTGATCAAGTATCCGAGGAAGGATAGTGGATTAGTCACGATTCTATCTACAACACCACGATGGTCGCATTCGAGTCTGGAGACACCGTGGAGAGAGAATGCTGAACAGCAGCGTTATGCACCGCCACATTGGTTCTGCTCCGGTTATTATGTTATGGGGCGGTATTGAATGTCCCTCTCACACTGTTCCAATACGCATCGCCGGTACTTTAAGCAGCCAGCGTTGCGTCTCCGAGTTGTTGGAGCCAGTTGTCCTTCCTTACCTTCAGGGCTTGCCCACAGCCCTATTTCAACAGGATACGATCACACGTGGCAAGCATTTTTCAAGAGTTCTTCGTCAATCGTCAGATTGAAATGCCTCCCTGGCCGGCTTGCTCTTCGGATCTTTCGCCGATTGAAAACATGTAGTTCATGGTTGCTCAATAATTGTCCCAAATAACATCCCCAGCTGCCATACCAGAGCAACTTTAAAAACGCGTGGAAGCTGCTTGGTCGGCTGTACCTCAAGAATACATCCAAAGTGTCTTTGACTCCTTGCCGAGGCGTGTGGCAGTGGTGATCTCCAAACAATGGCGGCTACACTGGCTACTGATTTTGGCAGCAAATACACTTCACAGAAGTCTATAAATTTAATCATTTGATACTTGGTCAACATGTAATCTACAAAATAAATTTTGTTGTGATATCTCTTGTCTTTGTTAGTGTTGCAATTTGAATGGCTAGCAGTGTATTAGGCCACCATACATAAATATATTGGCTTGTGAATTAAGTTGATATTTATATTTCGAACCTCTTAAAATTAAAGTTTAATTTTAAAAATACCCTTTTTTATGATTCTTTAACATATATGAAATATTAACAGTTAAAAACACATCTATTACCAAAGCTTTCTGAAGGAAAATCTATTTAATAGTTTATTTTGTGTATTGAATCATTACATCAAGAGGTAAAAAAAAATGCATACTCTTATTGCTTAATAGAGATTTAATCGTGTTTAAGTTGAAAAAATGCCACAGCTTATATTCCTAATCTTTTGATAAAATGTTTTTGTAATTCATGACACTTAGAGAAGCCAAGATCGCTAGCTGACGGCTAAGCGAATTTAAACCAGAAAGGCTTAATTTCGCATAGCCGCCTTCCAGAAGGGCTTAATTAAAGGCGTCTTACGTTTTAACTAGAGCATCGCGAAGGTGAAAGTACGTCTTTGCTCTCAGATTCCTCTGAGAGATGACAGCAACAGAAGATCCTCAATTTTGACTTTGATCTGGAGGGGAAGGAAATTTTCTACACATCATTAAAAGACTCTGCTCAACGACAGACTATTGATATAATGAGCACATTCTTTTCTTTCTTTGGCTTTCTTTCGCGACATCGAGAATCGAAGCCAGGCCGTTTTCTTTTCCTGTTTAAAATATTACTCCAGATTTGTTATGAGGATGCATTTTCAAGAAACACCAGCTTGTAATTATGAAGCATGCTCATGTGACGAGGTCAAGTATTTTGATGTCAACCTGGTGGTAGACGTGGTAACCGGCGGAACGTAAATTTGAATAACAATCAAGTGACGCAGTGGCATCTAAAACTTTTCTGTCCACATCTGTGGGTGGAATTACAGAACTTGGTACTGTATTGATTGGATCCTGTAATGGGCACCGCCTTTCACAGCATAATGGTTTCGGACAGTTAAGCTATTGAACCCGCTCAAGTCAAGAGATCAAATACACTCTTACTGCTGCCTCTGAATTTAGCACAAATACTAAAAAAGTTTACTACTTAAAAATTAGCTCACACTTTACTTTTAGATACACTATATGAAACGGTGTGTCACAACACTTAATGGTTGAAAATATATTTATAAATATTTCATTGCATTACTTATGCATACACTAACTGGAACAGAGTGAACTCTTAGAATTATAAAGATTCACTTATACAATTGCAGTTTAAACTTTCTTATATTATTTTGCCGAGCGGCTAACTCTCTTGCCTTCGGTTCAACAGTTCGAATTCAACTTTAAACCGTACGTCCCGGTCTGATTAGCCTTTGTGTGCAAAAAATGTTTATTTTTAAGAATATTTACGTAAGATTTTAAAATCAAATCTACTAAATTTCGCGCAAAAATATTATATCATGCTTCAATAAGGCACAGCTGTCGTATATACCAGCATGCCAAATTCTGAAATTGGTGATTTTTTTGGCTGATATTCTTGTTTATCTAACAACCAGGTTTTTGACCCAGATAGTTGCAGACCTATTAGAATTATGTAGAAAATTATATTTTGAAAACACTAGTATTTACGTCCTCACAAGACGTCACAATACGTCATCTTAGGAACATTTCTTCGTCGCCAAAAAGATTCAGAATTTGGCATGCTGGATTATACGGCAGTTGTGCCCTTAACTAATCTATAAAAATTATTTCATCTTAACCCATTGTTGTTCTTGTTATTTTTCTAGCAAATACGAAAATTTGTTTCCTTATTGCTCTCTTCAAACATTTACTTTGACGTTTGTTCCAAAAGTAAATTTGCAGATACTTTTGCAATTTTTTGTTCTAATTTTTTCATTGTACAGAATCGTTTTTAAGTCAACAACAAAGACCTTCATGGCACAACTGTTGAAACTCTTTGTACCATTCACGTTTTCTTCTGATATAAGTTCTCGTAAAGCATTCTGATGTCCAAGAAAGAATCATGAAAATTCTTGAGAAATTACCCTAATTGGCGTGATTATAGGAAGCAGAAATTAGACTTTCATTCCTTTTCCGTTCGGTGACTACGTTAAGGGCAGCCGATAACTTGATAATCTAAAAATAATTACACCTTCTTTTAAGGTTCTTACCAATTGCAGTTTTTACACTGTGAAGACTGTTAAATTGCTAACAAGTCATGCTCATGCGTTGAAAAGAAGCTGACTCGGAAGGATCCAGATCATTCACCTTATAAATATACATGTTAAATATCTCCGATTGCTTAAAAGTGACTGGATTTGAACTCAAAATTTTCCAAGCTGAAAAATGCATCATACTAATAAGCTAAGTGGTATAGATTATCACGATCTCTTTGAAACAAAGCAGTAGAGAGTTTGAGGAGTGCCGAAGTTGTAAGACAACTTGGAGTATGGATGGCGAGCCACATTCACTAGTTGCAAAGGAGGAAACCTCTAAAACTTTCAAAGAAGGAATTCTATTTTTTCATGTCGATAGATGTGAATGAGACAGTACAAATGTAGTATCCATTTTTATGTACAGCAATGGTTGGGATCAAATTTATGACATTCCATTTGAAACACTCATGTTCCATTTTCTGTTTGTCACTCAATGGTCATTTCTTGCTTATAAATCACGAAGTTAAGTTTACATTATGATTACTGCACTTTAAAGTAGATTCTGAACTACTACACACTTCTAAATTTGAGATAGGTTTCCAACACAAGATATTGAACCCAAGGTTAGAGAGTTGACCATCGGCACTTCTGTTTCCTCAGGACAATTTGGTTTGGTTTCTTTGTCACGTAACGATCATTTTTTGCACACGATAACTAATCTACCAGTACCTTTGGCTTAAAGTGTATTCCAAACCATTACAAACATCCATACCCAAGGTGGGATTCGAACCCACGAACTGTTGAATTGAAGGCAAGATTCTAACCATCCGACATTCATCAGGACATAGTGAACCCAAAATAATTAAAATATTAAATTAAAAGGATAATATATTTTATTCACATTCAGTAATTACTTTTATTTTGTATGTAAAATTTATTTACTGTTATTTTGAAAATTTATTTGAGCTCCAATTTCTTTTCTTTGGGTTGTCTGTAGCTTAGGTCTAGAGAATTCCAACAGGACTCATTTCAAACAACAGATCTCAGGTCGCTCATAAGACTTCTGACATTTACACCAAGTGGACACGTGCTTCAGTTTAAAATAAACTTTATAGGACTATCAAAGTGCATCCGATTTTTTTTTTATCTAAACTTTCATACTCAACACATTTATTTAAAGCGCAAGTAGCTGTTTATTTTAAACAAATAATGTTCTCCTTTCAAAGTCAACTTGAGGAGATTTTATGGCTATTCGCAGCTCCCCATTGTAAAGAGCGCGTACTCGAAACTACACATTTTAGGACCTTAAAACGCTTTAAGTTATTCTTATTGGAGTGCTTCACAGAATAGCAAAACTCCAGGGGTTCGTTAAAATTTCAAGGCCCCAGCATTTATGTCCTCGCATACTAAACACACATCAATATTCCGAGGGCAAACACTTCCACTCTTATTTGGAAACTTCGCCACGGAGATAAATTAAGTGCAAACCACACTTTAAAGTAATGAATGACTCGCGGGGCGGGCAGGGGGAAAATTGCACTCGTGTATTTCTAAACACAGTTTTTCTTTTCACTTTACAAAAAAGGAGAGGTCAAGTGCATCTTTGAAGTTAAGTTCCCTTTTTAACAAATAAAATATTTTTATGAACTTGTGATGATTTTAAATAGAATGTAGAATACTCTAGTACTTATTTTATGAAGAGTTTCAATCAGAACAATAATAGAACACAAAAAGCTTTTAGCCATTAAACTGAATTTGACATAACGTATTTGGGATTTCTGATAAGTCAAAGAGGCCGTTGTGTTTTACGACATTCTACTGCTTAAACTGCCTTCCGGGGGAATTGCTCGTAGATGTGCTGACGTGGTGCAAGGGATTAGATCTCAACACAACTCTCCATCACCCATCCCTACAGATGTGCATGCGGATGATAAAACCATAACGATCATTTCCTTTTGCTCAACTGTGGTTAGGATCGAGCCCATGATCCTTTCGTTTTGAAGAGTGCTGATCTACCCTTAGGTTATGTTGAGCCCTCCAAATAATAATATGCTAACATATTTTATGCAACATTTATCAATTCCATTTCATATAATTAAATCGGAAACGGATCGAACCTCATTTGTTTATTCCTCGTTTATAAGTTTTTAGTATATGTTGTAATTGTTTTTCAATCTACCGTTGTATATATTTTTATAATCTAAAATAGTACATAAATTGACTTTTTTAATTATAAGTTTATGTTCTTGATGTTTTTCTTATTCATACTCTTTTGTCTACTTATAAATTAAGAGATTTTATTTCAATCGCCTCACAGTTTTTAAATTTCTTATGTGACTTCAGAATTCTTTTATTTTCCTCTAAAATCGTCTTTACAATTCTCTCATCTGTCTGGCTGACAAACAAATAGTGTTTTTAAAAAGCCGTTTCAGATGTTGCCTTTGACTGTGGGCGGAACACTCAAATCCTGAAAATTTCCCGTATAGGGAGGGGGCATTGTAATTCTATTAGCATTTTATTAATCACTCTCTCGAATATTACTATTTACACAAAGTTCTGCGTTCATGGAGTGAACATTACTTTGAGAATTATAAAAATATGTTGAACCTTAAAAAGGTTTTGTTCATCCATCGATGTAGCCAATCAAATATCTGCTATCGCGTCCCTCACTCCAGACTTATCCAATCAGAAACACAGCGCTTCACTCCTGCTTTTGCTTGTAAACCAACGTGACATGAGTTTGTTTTGTTGACAATTCTTAATGGTAAATTTAATACCTGAATTTTTATTGATGACTTCAATTTTTTCAATTGCCCTTTGCAGTGTGGAATCGTTTTCTGAAAAAAGTTGAAGCACAGTAAAAAAATGCGTTCACCAATGGATATTACTTGAGCTCCACTTTCACTTTCTGAGAACTTCATAGTTCTCAAAAATGAAGGTTACCATATACCTATTGATAAAACCCTTGGCTATCATAAAAAAATGTTATGAACTTTTAACCGATACGACTAAAATTTTTGTGTTTAAAAACGACGTTCTCAGAAATTATCAGAAAGCAATAGAAATATAACTTTGGAAAACACACCTAACCATGCAACACAAAGCAAACATAATCCTACTTTTCGAAGTCGATCTCATATATTGCCAGAAATATGCATTGTATTCCTAGAAGAAAAATATGTGAAAGAGAAAATTTCTGGAAAAAAGGGAGAGAAAAACTGCTGCCAGTGAAGGCAATGGATATCCTGTCTTTCAAAAAAATGCCCCATCATCAAATATTTTGTGTGATATGTTTGCAGCAGTAAGTGCTTCGGAAATTTTTGTCATTGATGCACTAAATATGTCATATAAATGGCCACCAAAAGGAAAAGATTTGACAGTTTAAGCAACTTGTAATATTGTTCCAATACAACTAGTTAACCTTTTATCTTCGTGCTTCAGATGATGTCACTCTCGATTATTTTGTAGAAGTATCTCAAAGAGGCAAAGCTTAAAATTTTATCTATTGCTCAAGTTATTTTGCATTTAGCATCCAATGGTAGGAAATGACCATTCATCAATGACACTTTTGGTTCTTCCACACTTTTGGGATTATTAAATGGATTTGGCCATAACTGTAATCACTGTAATAACAGTATAGATTTCGTATTGATTACACATTAGGCCAGGGATGGATAACCTACGGCCCACGGGCCAACTCCGGCCTCACCGGAAGGTTTTATGCGGCCCCCGGATAGAATTTTAATTTGTCGGTTAAACGAAAATTAAAAAAAAGATGATTTATGTATCATATATCCATCTCTTTTTCTGCTTTGTCTAAATATTATTTTTTCCTTCCTTTTTCAAAGAGCTGATAATCTTTTTATTTTCTCTACTTTAAATTTCAAAGTGCCTATAACAAATATATGTAATATTACGAACGATGGAGCATTAAATATGTCAGGAAAAAAAATTGGATTTCTTGGACTCTTTTATCAAAATTATCCCGGAAACAATGTTTTTTTCTACCTATACATCAAGATGCAGCATTGAATATGAAACCCGTGTTTAATGCAGTCGTAAAACTTGTAAATATTATTCGATCTCATGGGTTTACCCACAGGCAATTTTGAGATTTTCTTCAATCCGTGCAATCTGAATACTCTGATGTACTGTATTACACGAAAGTAAGGTGGCTTTGAGCAGGATGCGCTTTCGAGCGAGTTTGGCTGCTGAAAAACGACATCGTGTCATTCTTCCATGCGAAACAGTGTTCTGCGGAGGTGCAGAGAATGGATTTCGGACTTTTTCACAGATCTTCATCATGTGAGCATCTTGAATGTCAAGATGCAAGGGAAAAATCACTTTATTGATGATATCAGGACCCATCTTAAAACTTTTAAACTAAAACTTAATCTGTTTGCTGGGCAGCTAGCTAAGAACGACTTGTCTCATTTCCCGAGGTTATGTTCAATACCCTCAGTAACTAAAGAGAAGCTTAAGAATTATGAAGCTGGATTGAAAAAAACTGCATTTTGAATTTGAACAATTTTAAGATTTCAGAGCCATTTAATCAGAATGGGATATTTTTACCACGGCTTTCAACGTAAATTGTGAAGATCTGCAGCTAGAAAATTAAGTTGCAATCTAACAATCATCTCAATCAGCTATTTGTAAATATGCCAAAATTAGAGTTTTACAAATCATTAGTGAAGGTAAGTTTCTCAAATTTAATATCTCCCGCCCAGAAAATCAGTGCTATGTTTGCTTCCTCTTATATATGTGAACAAGTGTTTTCAACTATGAACCTTAGAATCATTTCAGAAGTAGACTGACAAATAAGCATTTAGCTTCGTTCCTTAGAATCAGTATATCTCACTTCGAACCTCAATGCAAGAAACTTTTACAAGAGAAATCGCAATTTCACTCATCTCATTAACATATTTAAATCGTCAAACTTGTGTATTGTTTTTAAAATTTTAGAAAAATTTATCTTAGCCCACCAAATTTTTTCTTCGATTTTTGGCCCGCGACTGAAAATGTTTGTCCACCCCTCCATTAGGCCATTTTAATAGGTTAGCCAGAGCCTAAAAAAGCTCCTGAACATGGGAAATTTGAATTGCTTACCTATGAATTTGTTTAAGAATAATAGCAAATTTAATATAATACTTGGTATGAGGTTATTTCCTTCTAAAAGTATTTAATATTTGTAAAAGAACTATTATCACATATTTCAACTGTGGACCATACTTGTTTTTCTCAAGCAAAAATTGTAATTCTAAGAAATATCGAAGAGTTAACTGCACAACTAACATTAGAAAAAACATGTATTACTAATACAAAAGTTAAAATTGTTTTATTGAATTCATCTGAATATATATTCATATTCCTTTAAAAGTCTCATCATGCATGGTGCATTAATGTGAGTAATGCATATAATACAGAAAATGTTATTGATAAAATTTCCTTAATACTATGAAGAATGAAAGCCAAAATGGAACAATTAATCATAATAGCCATTTCCACACTTCATTCCATGAATGATTTATTTATAATTCTTTGCCATTTTTGTGACTGAATTTAGAGATGTTTTTCATTTGCTCTTAAAGTAATCATTTGTCTGTATTAAAAATTACTGAAATTTTTGACACAGTAAGTAATTAACATTTTTCAAAAAACTTCAAAGTATGTTTCCTTCAAGGGAAAATTTTAGTCAGAATTAATCGCAAATTTATTGTATTTCAAATAATAAATTATACATGAATGTTTTTCTATTCTATTTTCTTTTTCATGTTTGGAATTATTAATTACCTATTAATTAAGCTTCTACTGATTAATAAATGTGAAATATAATCAAAAGTTCATTTTAAAAGTGGTAGCGCGAGGAAATCTTTTTTCATAAAAAGTAAAATAATTAGGATTCTAATGTAAGTTGCATTTAAATATTGAAATGTAAGATTGGCAATAAATTTCTATTTTTTTTGTGAAAAATAATAGGTTAATTGTGTGTCATATTTTATGGTTGATTTTAATTAGCATTTTTTATGCTATTGAATGGAAACTTCAAAAAGACTTAATTTCACTAATGCAAATCTCATTACTCAGTTGTTTTAGATTTTTTATTTTTTAATAGAAATATGAGCTTCTGTTTTGGTATTTATAGCATTTTTATTAATCATAATTACTTTCTTAGAATTTTCATTACTTGCTGTCAGTTTGTAATTAGTATGAGAAAAATTTGAATAAAATAAAATATATATTTATTTTCTAAACAGACTTGTTTTAACAAACAGACTAGTTTAAAAAAATTGATCATAAAAATAAATAAAATTAATTTTTTATGAGCAATTAACTTGAAACTAATCCATTTAAAAAAATTAAAATAAATTTCATTTTATTCTCATTTTTGAGGAAAATAACAGGTAATGATAACTGATAAAAAATAACAAGTTGATAAACTGGTTTTATACGTAAAATCTATTTATGAAACTAGTTTATCAACCTGTTTTATTGTTTAATTTTATAGTTAAGTACTTATTTTAATTAGATGGGTTGATATGTATGAAATACCCTTTTTTACTTAAAAGCATACAAATGAAATTAATCATAAAAACATTTATAGTCTGAGACATAAAAAAAGCACAGATGATAACAAGAGAAATGCTTTTACTTTATAAATACTTTTCCTCAGCAAAAGTCTTTAAAAATTTTTAAGGGAATAAATATGTAAATACATAATTCTTTTAGCAAAATATTTGCTAAAATCATAAGTAGTAGTATTATTTTGTTTATGAAACACAATCCTCTCTAAAGCATTATTTATTCCATAAGCGACTGTATGTGCTAGGCTTTCTCTTCAAATTTCACTTTAATGCATGATCTGTGATAAAATTCCTCCCAAACTATAATTTATTCTGTAAGAAATAATATGTAAGGTTTTTCTTTTCTATCAAGTTATATGGAGCATTGCTTTTAGAAGAGTATTTTTGAATAAAACTCAAAGAAAGTATGCTTTCATAATCTATCCAATAGTTGTGCTTTTTATTTTATGTTATTAGAAGATACTATACTGCTGAAATAATAGTATCAAAAATATTTCACCAAAATTGAGGACACTTTTCAAAAGGAATTTTTCCCATAGCCACATTTTCCTTATTAATTCTTATGTACCACACAATAAATATGGGATGCCATGAATGAGTAATGAAATACATTATTGTCAACATTCAAGAAGAAATTACAGTATCTAATTGGTTTGGGTTCGGTGTAGAATCTGGTACCCCTTGGTTTCTCGATAAATTTTGGTTATAAATTTTAATTTTTGGTAAGTCTCAACTTTGGAAGTCTCATGTTAGGCTGACCACCCTAATCGGGACATATGCTTCACACCCTAGAGCTTCTCGGTCAGGAAAACAGAATGGGCACTGTAGGCCTTGGCCCACATGGGCTGTCGTGCTACAGAGTTTTGTTTTAGCTTAACCCTATCTTAGTTAACTTTCGTGTAGCAGCAAAGGCCATCTTGATGATCCCATTTTGGCACCTATCTTGGCGATAAAGAAATCACGAAAAAATTAAGGGTTAACCGATTGTGAACTTTTATCTGTTTTGCTTTAATAATTAATGCAGTTTATTATTAATTAGCATAATAGTATTAATTATAGTAATATAATGTATTACAGTGGTGCGTAAGAAAACTACAAATTTAAATAATTATAGAAATAAAGACGACATCATTATAAAGTCAAAGATGACACTATTTTTCTTCTTAAATGTTTCTTAGCAAAAAATGCTGCTCATATTTTCATTTCTACCATATACTCTAATAATGTCTAAATTATACACTTTTTTCTTTTCAATCGACCAGAAAAATCTTGAAAATTTTTAATAATTATTTTCATTTGTAAAAAAAATGTAGGCAAATTTTAATGTACTTTGTTATGTTTTATTTATGAGTTATTTTAATTATATATAGCAAGATTTATTTTGATTGTGTACGTTATACATAAAGCAAAAATATTAAGGTTATAATGTTGTTAACTGTTCTTTTTCTTCTTTATCTTTTGAGCTTTCATTTTACCTTTTGTACTGTGTACAATGATCCAGAATTATTATACATTATTTGTCAAGTATTGTACATTATTTTATGCTACTCTCTCTCAATGATATATATAATAATACGGAATTAAAATTTGGCTGATGCTTTTATGCCAATATTCATCTTTTGGGACATTAAAAAACTTATACATTCCTTCACTCAATAATCTCAATTTACAATTGTCTGCCTGTCAGTCATTTACATCATGAGCGGACATTTTAACTCTAAATAAATAGTGTTTAGAAGAAAACTAAAAATTCCGAATGTTACAGTAAAAAAATTGAGTAATAACTGACTCAACAAACGCATCAGTAATAGTAAAATGATGTTTCTGCATGTGATGGGCCGGCGAGATACTTGGAAATCCCCTCGGCTTTGGAGGCTGCTCCAAGGCGATGCACTCTTCCCTGAAGATTCGGCAAAGAATGTGAAAGGGACTCCCGTCGAAAGAAATTCTTTTGAAAAATGGAGTAACTTTTTTTAGGGGAAAGTCGATTGATTCTCCATGACAATGGTGAGCAACTTTCCTCCCAAAACTCTGAATGGGATTGTGATGACAGTCCTTTGTCTGTGATCTGTTGAGTTGAGTTGTCGTCAACTTTCGAGACACGGGGACCTCAATTTTTATCCGAGTTTTCCAACTTCCGTTCTTTTCTCTTTTATTGATTTCTCAGCTGATATATTTATGTGGAGAAGGGATTTATGAGCGAGTACTTTGGGAAAATGATATTGGAAAATGTTATCTTGAGAACATTCGGACGCTTTTGTATTCGATTTCGGGTTTGATTTAGAAATGATATTGAACGGAAATGTGTAAGCATTCACATTTTTGTTTAACAATCGATACTGGTGTGAATGTATAGAAACTGAATCCTTCCATTCCCTTCTGTGATGGATAACATGAAATAACGCATTAGGTGAGTCCTCATCAAACTTCTTGTAAAATGGAAGTTTTTCACTTCGGTGTTTTAATAAATAGCTCATTTGTAGGAATACTTTAAGTGTAAAATTAAAATAAAAAAGTTCTTGTTATAATTGCAACAAAATGTATACAACATGCGTGAAGAAATGTGTAGACTGGAATGGAGAAAGTGGACAAATTGTTATGTTTTAAGTCTTTATTATTAATTTAATCATTACTTAACTGATTAAAGCAACATTTTGTTCTTATGAAACTTAAATTGGCAATGCTTATAGTTTTATTTTCTTATGAAATATAAACAGTCAAAGTGATATATATATATATATATATATATATATATATATATATATATATATATATATATATATAATTACACTTTATAAAGCAATAAATATAAAGTGCAGCACATTAAATAAAAAAGTAAAATATATTACAGACAATCTAAGCAGCGCAAAAGCAGCTAAAGAGAGATAGGCCCGTATAAATAAGATGCAACCTGAAAAACAATAAAATTAATAGGACGAAATTTGAAAATCTCTGACAAAATAAAAACAATATACAATACAAAGAATAAGAGGAAAGCATAGGGACCACGTCTTCACCAGGAGGGAGATGGTCAGCTATGCAAATTAAGAACTTTTGACATACAGGACATAAATGAAAAGAATGTTCAATTTGCAGGGCTGAGACCATCACTCTCCCGATGAAGACGCAGTTCCTATGTTTTTCTCCCGTTTTTTGTATTGTATATTGTTTTATTCTAGTCAGAGATTTTCAAATTTTGGGCAACTAGTTTCATTGTTCTTCATATTGATGTCACTATAATAGAAATGAAATGACGTTATTAATTCTCTATCCCACAGTCGAAGTAATAAACTTAAATTTTTACTGAACATTGATGAAACATTTATAACTTTAGTAGAAATGTCTGGAATTTTCATTTAACTTATAGATTACAAATAAATCTTTGTTATTAGTTTTAATTTAAGAAAAAACAGGAAGCAAATCTCTGAATAAATAAATAACGATGCAACTATTGGCAAGAAAAAATAGATACAAATCACTGTAGTAAATGTGGTGTAAATTTTTGATGGCTTCATAAAGTTCTAAACTATTGATTAGAAATACTACGATGATTTTATTTTATAATCTATGATTCAAGTACATACTACAGAATAGTATGGTCAAAACGCTGACTTGAGACGCAGTGTTTGAATGCGACAAAAACAGTTAATTGTAAAATATTTTGACAGAGCAAAGCTTTTCAGTAGAACTAATAATTTCCTGTTAATGAACACTTCTTATTTGAATGCGTAATGCAAGTACCATTTAAAATACTTAATTGAGAAGAATGAGGCAGTTCATCTTCCGCCGCGGCATCACTGGCAGCAGCAAAGTAACTTCCTGAATATTTATCGGATTTTGGGGATAAGTTATGGGGTCTATATATTCCAGAGATATTTTTGGAATTTAATTGCGCTTGCCCTTAGCATTTATAATACCTTTTTGTTTTAATGTTTGCTTAAAATCTTTTTAATTGAATAGTTTAGGATTTCCTCAAATGATAGAAAGTAATTTTAGTAAGCATTTTAAACAATCTTAAATATGAATAGTTAAATCTTCTCTATTTCTTATCATTTTTCTAGTAGAGATATAGTGTTCATTACTTTCTTCCCTTGCATTACATTTAAATCAATAATAACATTCTCACTAATATAAAAATATTGTTAAGTAAAATTAAATTTTCAAATGTACATTCATTACTGTTTAGAAATTGTGTTTTCTTAAGTTAAAATTCAACTAATTATTTATGATTAATAATTGATGAACACAAAAATTATTTTTGTGTTGTAGTAAACTTTCGGATTTTTAGTATCCCAATTGAATTTGTGAACATTAAAAAGTTAATTTTTCATTCATAATTAACATAATTACATAAGTAAATAATACTTACATATCTAAAGCACTTAAAGAAATCACTAACAGGATGGCAAGTGTGAAAACAAAAGAATAATTATTCGTCCTGTTAAGTATTAACAGTTATTTAAACTGTTTACTATGATAATATCATCATTAAGAGAATATTACATAAAAACCTAACATTAGAATTCGACATTTTAAAAATATTTAATTAGTTATCATTTTAAAATCTCAAAACGAGTATTTTTTCGCACACAATAAAAAATTTTTCTGCTATAACTAACAGCCTTAATTTGAGATTAAATTTGTTGTTTCAATCATGGAATCAAATATGTTCTCTTATGGAACATTAATACACGGTGAGTCAAATGATTTATCGCTTTTATTGGATGTGCTTTCTTGAACCAAATAATTTTAATCTATGAAATGATTTTGTGTGGTATAAAACATTTTTTGGAAAATAATTTTCCATGCAGCGCAGGAATTCTGCTTCCTTTCATTGAAATGAATTAAGTGTGCATTTATTTGACAAAACGTCTTTAATAACGGAAGCATAATTAATAAATTTATGTTTTTTAACAGAAAATATTTCGATTTCATTTGGGTCAAAAATTATATTACTTGCTTCCTTTAATTTTGTACTAAAATAAAAAAATATATATTAACATTGGAAAATGTTTTTAACCATTCAGCAGCATTTTTTTTATTAAATTGTTAAACTATATAAATATAGCTTCTTTTTGGTTAAAACTTATCTACAGTTTAAAGCAGTGTTTCTCAAACTAATTTCTTCTACCGCCCCCTTTGAAAATCAATTATTTTTCATCGCCCCCATTTGTTATACATTCCTAAAACTTAAAAACCACAATTTCACTACTTTGATTAATTTAGTTATAGTGTACTATATTAGTCGGTTCTGGTGTTTAAACTTACACTCTAAACTAGAAATTTTTACCATAAAGAGAAATTAAAATGCAACTTTATGATATTAATAATATATTTTAATCAAATCAAAAGAAACAATGTAGATAGGTAATCAATTTTAGTTTTTGAACTAATCTAATGGGATGGATGAATTTGATGATTTTTAACAAGTTTGTTGATATCAGGTTCAATTTTACTCAAAAACAGTCGTAAGTTTGGTAACTTGCAAACGATTTCTCTTTTTAGTAAGCTGCGTTGTCACAGCGCTAAATCCACGTTCACACAAATATGATGATGAGAATGATGTAAAAAATTGTTGAACGATCGACCACAATCCAGGGTACAACTGCGAAATTGACTTTTGTAGCCAAAATTGTTGGTAGCCATTTTTATATTGGATTTTTATTTCCTCATTCGTTGTCAGTTCTATAAGTTCTTCTTCCAGCTGGAGTGATATTGCTATGTTGACATTTGAAAAAGTATCTAACACCCAGTCTGGTATTTCCAATTTCAAAATGTCCTGGAATCTTTCAATGAAATCACTGTGAAGATTTTCCAAATGTTGGCAGTAGACGAGCAAGTCGTCGTTGTTGCAGGATACTGATAAATTGGGAAAATTATGGAACTCAACGTCTGGCGATATTCTTCTTGTGTAAGAGCAGCTTGGCTACGAAAGCAGCGACGATATTTTTTGTTTTTATTAAGTTCAAGTCATCGCCTTGAAGTTGGAGATTCATATCATTAAACATTGTATAAAGGTCTGTCGGGTATGTGATATCATTCTTTGATGTGATGAGGTTTTCGCGCAATGCTTTGTTTTCCAAGAATTCTATGGCAGAGTTAAGCAGATTGTAAAAACGAGTCAGACAATTTCCTTTTGATAGTCAATGCACTTCTGTGTGAAAGATCAATCTGTTGAAATCTTCATCATTAGCAACACAAAGCTGATTAAATAATCTGTCATTTAAAGAGTTGTTTCGGATTTTATTGACTGCTCTGATGACATGTTGCAATGATTGAAACAGTCGTTCACTTAAATTTCTAGCAACTAAATGCTGTCGATGACACAATGACGCAATGTATAGCAATCACATCAGGAATTTTGTTTTTTGACATGAAGCCTTTTTGACACCCTGTCATAGCTGGAGCACCATCTATAGCAGCTGATATAATATTCTTCAAGGGAATTCCTTTTTCATCACAAAACTTTTCCAGTGTTTTAAATGTGGTTTCTCCTTTTGTGTCTGTCTTTAAATTTCTAGCAAATAAAAGTTCTTAACATATTTTTTCATCTTTAATGAACATCACGTAAGACAACAACAATGCTTCATTAGTTGGTAAAGTGGACTCATCCAACTGAATTGAAAGTTGAATAATCTTCAAATGATTGCACAATGACTCTTCAATGTTTTCAGCCATTTCATCAATTCGTCTTTGCACAGAATTATTGCTCAAAGGAATTTTTCAAATTATATCTGTCACCGGTTTATGGAGCACAGTAGTTATAACTTCTTTTATCGCCGACAAAATTAACGTTTCTCCGATGGTGTTTGGTTTACCTGTTTGAGCAATTAACAGAGAGATATTGTATGAAGCTTGAAGTCCGTCATCGTATTGCTTAGCAGCCATCGAAAAAATTTTCGATACACTTGGCTGAGCATTATGCTTTTTTCCAGATCTTGAAAATAGGCTACATTTTTGTCCTTCTTATCTGGATGCATTTTATTTAAATGATCTTGAAGTCTTGAAAGCTTTATTGCTTCGTTTGAAAATGTTTTTGAACAAAGAAGGCACAAAGGCAAAGATGGATTTGTCGAATTTTCTATGAATCTATATTTAATAAATTCCGCACTGTATTGCCGTTTCTCCTTTTTTGCTTGCGACATTGCTTTTTTTTCAAAAATATGTAAATAAAGTGTTGAACTTAAATACTCGTTTAAAGATAGCGCGTGAAACCACTAATGAAAATATAAGAAAAATTACGAGCTTTTATATAGGATTTAAATACAGCAAGCACCGACAGGAATAAGACAAACACGCACAAACTCGTTTATCTCTTTCGACGCTCAATCGTACTGAGCAAGTTAAGACAAGTATCGATGAACCAGCCGATTGCTACCACTTACAGTCCGTTTTTGTATTGCAAAACCGCCACCTGTCGATGATTCTATTCTGAAAAGGGGCAATACGCTGAGATGGACTTTTTCCTCAGACTGGTTTTTCAGAAGCACGGAAGCATGCATGTTAAGTAACAATTTCTCTTTTGTCTCAACCCTATTTTGATGAACTCGAGGCAGACCTGACGCATGGGTAAAAGTACTGAAGGTTTCTCCAAACGAAAACGGACAGTACGTCTACGGAGCACAGCATCATAAGTGCACCGGCTCCCGCATTTAGTCTTTTCCCCCGGAATGTTTGCCACATTTGGCGATTCATGCATTTACACAGTTGTATGCTTTTCGTCATTTTACAACGTACACGCATATGGCGTGCGGGCTATCCAACGAAATCTATGTTAAGTATTTTAAATTTTTATACCATCATACAAAGTAGAAATATAAACTAAGTATTCGTTATTGTGTAGTAGGTAGGTTTTAATTCTAGTGAAATTTAAAATATAAAGTAAATCAAATTACAAATCTACCATCGCCTCCCTAACCCACGTCAACGCCCCTCATTTTTTTCTGGGCTCCTTAACGCCCCCCTCTAGGTCTCAATCGCCCACAATGGGGCGTTATCACCCACTTTGGGAAAGACTGGTTTAAAGTAATGTGATTATAACAATTCATCAAATTCACATAAAATCTTCATCAATGTAATGACATTTCAGTATTTATAATGAGAGTCTTGTTCTTAAAACAAGTTACAAATACCAGTTAAAAAAACTAAATCTTTCCTAAAGTTTAATTAATTTCTCTTCTATCATCAGTTTTCCTCATTTTGACCATTCTCTGTATGCAATTTCTTTTAGAAGGTATTTTTACAGTTGAAAAGGATGTTTCGTATGAATTATAAATATATATTTACATTAGAATCGAATAGAGTATTTTTTGATGTTTGATTTCATTCATTTTATATTTTATTAATTTATATTTTTAGTATGAGAATGCACTTAAAACCACGACCGAAGTTTTTACATTTATGCTTCGTTTATAAATTCTTAAAAGGGATACCACATTTCCTTACTTTTGTAACCTTTAAAAGGAATTAAAATATCACTATTAACAATCATTGTATTTTACAACATTCGAATTATAATGATTTAATGATGAATTATGTATCAATATTTAACCGCTTAAATAGAACTTACTTTTATTCTAAAAAGTGGCAAAGAAATTCACGAAATCTGTTTGCAAAATCAAATGAAAGTTTCTCAAGCAAACTGATAAAAAATCGCCCAGAATAAACTTAACATTAACGTCTTTATCAAAAAGGTAAGCTTAATTTTCCGAGAAAATAATTTGGAAACATTTTTCCAAAAAACATTTCATGACACTCCAGCTTCCTTTTCACAACCATAACTGCGAAGACCGATAACTCCTAATCGAATGATAGAGCGCTAATTAATGAATATTAATTAGTTTCATTAGCAGGAAGCGTGCGTAACTAATTCCTTGATTAAATATTTTCATTTCTAGAGTACCTTGTGAAGATGTGATCTCCACCAAAAAAAATTTGAAAAAAATTATCAAGAGATATGCAAATTTTGGAGGTGGAGTTTTAATAAAAATGGATCTCATTAAGGAGTTCGCCCAGTTTAGTGCTATCAAAAAAGCTATTTGAGTCAAAGAAAAATTTCCCTTGCTATGGAAAACTTTTTTATTATTTCGACTTAAAATGAAGTAGTATAGGTTTTCCCGGAGAAACTAATGATTGTTAATGGCTGCTTAATGTTTGTAGATGCAGTTATCTAAAAGTTATTTAATGAGGAATTTTGCAAAAAGCAGGCGTGGAAAATAATGCACTGTTTTCATATTTTGGATTATATAGCCATAAATATTTGTTTCTACTAATCACACACTCTGTTAAATAAATTTACTTCCATTATTGAAAGAGTAAAATATTTGATTTTAATGTAAAGTATGAAAAGGTAAAGTGAGGATGTCATTTAATTAAGTGATAGCGCATCTTCATTCAGAACCGCCATACTTTTTGGCATCCATCTGCCTGAAATCGCCAACCTCAGTACTAGTGGTGTTCCCACCCTATAAAGATAAAATCTCGGCAAATATACATATTTCCTCATTAGCAACAAATTTTATTTTTCAATTAATACAATAGATATAAAATTAACAATAAATTATGTGGAAAAATAAATTTTTTAAGCAATTTTAAGCAATTTCTGTTAGTGGAACTATTACCAAATATTTTACTAAAACTAATAAAGAGTTGTCATTTTGATTTACTAGAAAAACGTTTTGTAAAACTATTTTCATGGAAATATTTATCATTGAAGATATAAAATTAGTCGCATATTTTTCGAATATCGAAAGGTTATGGGGCGCATTAAGCAACAATTCTCACGACGTTTGCATTTCAGAATTTCTATGGTAGAACCTTAAACACAGATGTTTCCTGAAATCCTACTCTCAGTTCCATGCCTCGGCAACTGTATTCGTTGGATTTCTTTTTCTTCTTTCAAATTTCTAAATATAGAACTTTTATAAGAGAATTCCTAAATGATTTTTTCTTGTAATTTTTTTCCATTTTAGTGAATCTTTCATTAAGCATCTTTATACATAGAATCTTAGATCAAATGAGGAGTTAGTTGATATTCGCAAATCAAGATTTTATAACAAAAAGTATTGGAATTCATATTGAAACAAATTTTTAAGTGAATTTCCTTAATTTAGTTAATGCGGAATTTACCAGTACATTAAAAATACGTTGGAAAGTTATCTACAGTTATTTATAGCCATAAAAGAATCAATTTACCATTTTTTTTACAGAACGCAGATAATTCAAAATATTGGATTCGGACCGAGCTTTTATTGTATACTTCTTAAAGAAAAAGTACAGCTTATACTTAATTTCACACATTTTTTAAAATTAAAATTTCAAAATATTCTCTTTTGACTGCATTAGTTATTCTTGTGAAAGCAATTCATTTCGAAATTGCTACGATTGAGTTGAAGGGCTGCCATTTTCCCTCTTTTCTCTCCGACAAACATTAATCAAGATGTTCTCTTTAAAAAGAAAAAACTATCCAATCAGGAGGCTCCGTGCTTCGTGGAATTTGGATGGCATGTCAGGTTACGATGTCAAATCGATGGGAAGGCTGCATTCAACAACCGGAAGCTCCACCAACTACCTTGTTGATGCCAATCTTATAAACTGGGATGCCACCTCTACTGATTAAAGGTAGAAATGTTATTCCTTAATTATACGTCTTGTATTATTAACAATTTTAAAGTAAGCGAAAAATTTTATAATTGAATGCCTTTAACTCATTTACTTACGCAATTTTAATACATTGGTTTTATACTTTATGCCAGCAAGAGTTGAGAGATGTGAGTTATTGGAACAGATATGTTTGTTTTAGGTTTTCATACTCATAATTTCATAATGAAATTTTCGCTTTACTGAACTAACACTTCACAAAACTGATATCATTTTTATAAATTACACGATTGACAATTCATTAGTGTTTTTCATTTCGTTTCTATTAAGTTTTCTTTTAAATTATGGCAGCTAGTCCAACGACCATTAATCCACGTAAATGAAAATACAAGCACAATTATCTTATTTTTACGCATTAGATTTAATATTTAAATTTAATATATTTCTAATACTTAAAAGTAAAGTAAATTCGTAGTTAAAATTTTAAAATTATGTTATTCAATCATCACACTAAAGGGCCTAAAATTGCACTCGTTTTTAATTTTATTTTTCAATCAAGTAATATCTTTACTTAATTAAGAGTTTTTATTTAATAAATTGATATCCTTTCTTTATTTTGAATTAGTTTTTGAACTGAATTGAGTTTTGCTTATAAAAATAATTATATTTGCTCGTAAGTTAAATGGAGAACAATACCGATACTGTAATATTTAAAAAATAATGTGTGGTGAAGTTGATTTCTTAACAATTTCATTTCAAATTTCTTCTTTGGAGGTTCGTGTTTGATACAATAACATGGAATTTCCAGTTTATATGAATGATAGCAATTACAAAATTTACGAAAACGAACTTAAGAGCATACAGATTTCATGCTACTACAATGTCCAAAATCTTCTCTTGATAGCGATATTTACCCATTTATTTTATTCTACCGAATAAAAACACTGGTCATTTTATATCCCAGTCACATGACTGCCTGTGTCACCTCACGGGCAGAAAATGCTTCTAATATGCAATGTTAATTGCTTCACGGTAATCATAAGTTGGTTAGGTATTCAGGTATCGAACCTACTGCCTAATTTTAGGAGTAGGATTATATATATTATACTAATAATAGGAGAACTACGTTTTCCCTACCAAGATATCACGATATTAATCATTAAGGAAAGTGATATCGAACTTGAAGATCCTTGATTCCGTATTATCACAACATAAATAAAAGTATAAAATACAAATAATGTCTTGGGTAAGAAGTAAGGTAGTACATTCACAAAATATATACACAATGAAGAATTTTTTTGACCAACATAAAAATGAATTAATTTTCTCCGTATGAATTTAAATAGTAATCTCAATAAATATTTGGCTGGAAGTTTTAGTTGAACATCGACGTCGAAAATGTTAAATATAGATGTTGCTCTTGATTTTTCTAAATAAACTCGCATAAAGCTAAATCACGTCTGCACAATCGAGGGAATCATACCACTTAACAGAATTTCTTAGAAAAGTACATCCGTTTCTTTGTGAGCTACCAGAGGTTTGTCATTCCTTTGAGAAGAAAGATACTGTTTTTCCATATCTTTGATTTGGGTTGTGAACACAACGAAAATGTTAATACGTACCAAACTTTAAACGCATTCGCAAACAAGGTACAGTTAAATATTTTTCAAAGATTCTTAGATGTACTGTTATATACTTTGAAGTTTTGCAACTAACATAACAAAACAGTATTTCCCTATTTGATTCATTTTCCTGCCAACATTTTTGCCAGCTAAAATGTTAACTATAGAAAAGGTGTACTTAAGTCATTCATTTGAACCCTTCTTTATATTTTTCACTGAGTAAAGAAATAAAAAGTAATCCTCCTGAAACCAAATATCAGATATAAGAAAACAAGAAGCTGCCTAAAATTGTAATGCGTTTTCTTTTGCTGATACATACATATGCTCCATATAAATATAAAATCAGAAATGGAATTTGAAGTATGACAAGTATTTGGAAGATATATTTTATAAATAGTTATAAATTATTTGATACAATTTAAATTCTAATATTATTTGCAGATATTCAAATAATAATACATTTATAAATATTTCCACACACCCTGTACTGACCATAGAAGAAAGAAATGAGAAAATAATAGTAAAGGTCTCCTTTAAATATGTTATTTTATTAGTTATCTATCATAACGTTTTCTTAGACAAAAAAAATTCTGTAAGAAAATTTAACGCTTTTACAATAAAAATGTTATATTTTGAAGAGTTTGATCTGACTAACATTGATTTTTCTAGCTCTAAGTGTTGAAAGACGGATATTTATAAAATGTAACAACCAGATGATTTGAAAACAGTTTAATTTACTGATTAATCTCTGCATGAACACTTTCTGCAAACGAAGAGTATCTTGACTTCATTTACATTTTAAATTGGATTGCCATTGCAAACAACTACTCGATCTCCGAACCTGCAAATATTTATACCGAAGACTACGCCTTTCAGTTACAGTCAAGCAGTTTCATGCTTTGTGTCATGTCCACAGGGTTCATTACCTGACCCAGTGGGTAATCCTTGCGCAGAAGGAGCTTTGTGGGGTTCACCACTAGTGTGGTGAGGAAGAGCCAGCACAGACATCACCCTAGGTATATGACCATGATGGAAAACCATGAGATCGTTTCCTGAGCTGAGCAGCTCAGGCCAGCAGAGATACTACGCCTTTCACTTACAATCAAGCAGTTTCATGCTTTGTGTCATGTCCACAGGGTTCATTACCTAACCCAGTGGGTAATCCTTGCGCAGAAAGAGCTTTGTGGGGTTTTCCACTAGTGTGGTGAGTAAGAGCAAGCACCTTAGGTATATGACCATGATTGAAAACCATGAGATCGTTTCCTGAGCTGAGCAGCTCAGGCCAGCAGAGATACTACGCCTTTCACTTACAATCAAGCAGTTTCATGCTTTGTGTCATGTCCACAGGGTTCATTACCTAACCCAGTGGGTAATCCTTGCGCAGAAAGAGCTTTGTGGGGTTTTCCACTAGTGTGGTGAGTAAGAGCAAGCACCTTAGGTATATGACCATGATGGAAAACCATGAGATCGTTTCCTGAGCTGAGCAGCTCAGGCCAGCAGAGATATGGTATCACATCAGCATAACACAGTATGCAATATTTTCTCCATCGAAGCTCTATCTAACGAGGATTTAAAGTGATCGATAGAATATTCGATCATGAATAAATAAAAATTGATGTATATACAATCTATCCAATGAATCATTTATCAATCTTACTTGCTTCTAAAATATTGAATGTCTGCACACTATTTGTTAAAAATATAGATTATCCTGTACTTGTTGACATTTGAACATTTATTCTCAAATAAATTGAAATCAGTTTAGCTGCAACGATGAATTTTCTCTTCTTCCTTTATGTAATACAGATTGCGGCATGAATTGATGAGCGTTTTTAGAGAAATTCGAAATAAATAGAATTTAACATGCAGGTAAAGCATTTATGTGAATTATAATATTATGCAATAATAAGAATAAATCCAACTAATTTGCATAATGGGGAAAACTTCAGTGATTAACTGTAACTTTGTGTACGAAATCATTAGTTAGACTTACCTGCTCATTTATAATCTTCTGAAGCGTTCGATTTGATGCAGTCACTCAAAATATGTACCCGGAACAGAATTCGCATATCAATTAGTCTTCACGAAGTTTTGAAGAATATTTATTTCGTAAATGTTGATATAAGCGCTGGGAACATCACCAAATATATGAAATGAGTTTTAATAATTACATTTGAAATATTTATAAATTTAAGATACCAAATTTTATTTTGCTTTGAAATGTGAAATTTAATTATCCTTCATGTAAAGTATCTTTTTTTAAATATTGTAACAGTGCAAATTTATTCAACTTTATGCTTTCAAAATAGTTGTTCAAAAGAATTTGAAACCTGAACGAACTCATTCAATTAAAAAATTTCAATATTTAAATATTTTATTTAAAACTTTTAAATATTGAAAATTTATAACTTATTTTAAAATAATAAATATATATATTATAAAAAATATTTATACATATTTTTAGAAGCGAGCACTACATACTTATTATATATATATATATATATATATATATATATATATATATATATATATATATATATATATATATATATATATATATATATATATATATATATATATATATATATATATACTGATAGATTCAAGCAATAATGATACATTACTTGATATTTAAAAAATTTTTACAAATTTATGGAAAGGAAGCACATTTATATAATAAATTTAACTATTGATAACTATTGATTTTTAACTATAACTATCATTAGTGATGCGATTTTAGCTAATACAAATAAAAATAAAAATCCTTTGCTTGTTCATTAAAAAACAAGTCCGATAGATTTAAACATTTTCCCTCTTTAGATGATATTCCCAACTTTATCTGCTTTAATATAATATTAAATTCTTTTCATAGCCATCAAAAAAATTTGTGTTATGTAATGTATACGCGTTACAAATACAGTTTAATTCATAAAAATAATTTTATAGTTAAATCAAACAAAACTCTTTCTGACCATCTTTGTAGTAATTTCTGTCATCAAACTAAAGTTAACTTTTGAATCATTTTAAAGGAACAAATACATTGCATAAATACATTTTAACACACTGAATACATTTTTGGAAGAAATTTAAAAATATATAGAAATAAGTTTTATGATCATTTTTATAATATATAAAAAGGAGAATAAATTTCATCATAAAACTTTACATGTACTGTTTTGAATTAAAGGGAAAACCAAAAAAGAGTATTTTATGATGAATTAGGTAATTTATGTATGCGGAAGTAATGATTGGTATAAAGTATATGTTAACTGTTTCGATCTTAACATTTGAAAGGTGTGGTGGCCTTACACGATTCATTGCAAATTTTTTAGGTAGTTTCCTATTTTCAATTAGCAAATGGTTAAATATAAATTTAAACATTGTTAAATTTTTACTTTTTACTCAAAAATTTCCATATAAATACATAATGATGTATATATATATATATATATATATATATATATATATATATATATATATATATATATATAAGTAATAAATCAAGAGATAAACATCATAACACAAGTCAATTTAAAAGCCATAAGGAATATGAAAATGCAGAAATGCATCACAGAGTCCCTAACCGCTTATCCAGCGGAAAACAGGTAAAGAAAGGTAAATCAGGAAAATAATTAGAAATATAAAATATACTTAAGACAAAATATGAAAAAGTAATAAGAAGCATGGGGACCCTGTCTTCTTCAGGGGTAATAGGGTCAACTATGAAAAAGAAATACAAACACTCTTTTCGGACATGCAACGAGTAAAGGAACGCGCAATTCCCCCGAAGAGTGTCTGCATTACAAAATTTCAAATATTAAATATCAAAATTATAAAACTTGAAAAAAAGTAGCTAAAATTGAAATGACAAAACATAATACCAACCCTATCAGCAACAATTTACAACCCAAATATAAACCTTTATGAGATAGATCCGTTGACATGTGAATTTAAAATAATTTTTACTGCTATTTATTTGTTTATTTTATATATATATATATATATATATATATATATATATATATATATCTTTATACCATATAAATTATTTTCTATTTATATTTAAAAATTAATGTTGTTTAAAATTAAAGTAGTTTAAAAATATAATAGCATTTTTAATAATTTTATTTACATTGAAGAAAACGTTTTTGTTCAAAATTTTTCAGTTTACTTGCCAATTTATTTTTGCATCATTATGAAAAACATTTTATTTTTCACTATCCTTTTGCATTTTGTTATATTGAAGATTATATTATTTTTAATAGTTCCGAATTGGAAGAATAAATTGGAAATATTTATTAAAAGGAGTTAATTCTTATAAAAACTAACAGTAACAGTCATAATTCTGAATTTTTTGATTTGGACATCAATATTAAGAATGATTTGACGTACATTTACATTTATGAGAAAACAAAGCACTTTAAATTTTAAAGTGCACAAATTAATTTACTTAGGAATTCTAACATCTCTCTTAAAATCTATAGAAATGTTATAATTAGTGAAATAAACCACTTTTATAGCATATGCAATAATATTGAGAATATTAGAAAACAGATAAAACGTTTAATTCTTATACTTGAAAACAATAATATTCCAAATAAATTTATTTTAAAATATGTCGGAAGCTGGGAATCGCTCATAAAATTAAAGTAATGCACAGTTTTTAAAACTAAAGAAGGGTCACCCAAGCATTGAAAGTTCTTATAAGAATCCTGAAAACACCTACAATTTTATTTTTTAAACTACATTAATTTTTATATTTAAATAGAAAATAATTTATGTGATATAAAGATTTATATATAATTTTTTATAAAAAGTAAAGAAAATAAATATTAATAAAAATTATTTTAAATTCATGGCAACGGATCTATCTCATTAAGGTTCATATTTGGGTTGTGAATTACTGATTGGGTTGGTATTACATTTTGTTTTTTGAGATTATACTAATTTTTTTCAAGTTTTATAATTTGGATTTTTAATATTTGGAATTTTGTATTGCAGACACTCTTCGGGGGAACTGCGTGAGTTTTTTAAATCCTTTTCTCGTAAGAAAAGAGTGTTTGTATTTCTTTTGCATAGTTAACCCTATCCCCCATGAAGAAGACAATAGGTTTTAAGAGAAGAATTTATGAACTAAAATTTCCATTCACAATAAATTTTTTCGTTTAAAATCCCTCTGAATCGATAGAAGTTAGTTTTTTCAGAAGTGTGACTGAATTAAAGATGTTATTTATTATCAATAATAGGGAGAATCACTCTGATACTTCCTATTTCTTCTTTGCAGTTCTCTCCCCCTCACTTTATAAAGATATTTTCAACAAATTTGTCTTGGAAGCCAAAAGAAAATAAGTAATATGTTTCAAAATTTCAAGACATGCCTTATTGGATAAGTAACTTATCGATGACTAATTTAAATTAAAATGTATGATTAATCATTTCGTTTTAATTAATTTAAATAGTTATGGAATTAAGACAAAGGTTTTATAATGAGGAAGATCTTTGAAGAATTTGAACTCGATTATTTTACCCATGCACACACTAATAACTCGATTAAGTGTAAAAAGACCGTTTTTATTAAATACTTTAGAAAAAATAATTCTTAAAATCTTGTACTTAAAGGACATGCATAGATGTACAACCATTTTTGACGAAAGACGCTCCCCATTGACTTAAATTCACATAGCCAAGGCATAGTGAGCTCGGGTTGTCCAAGTGTCATAAATAACAACAACAACTACACCATTTTTGTCTTATTCTTGAATAAAACTTCTCAGAGTTTCTTAAAATAAAATCACAATTCAGAATGTAAAGAATAAAAAAATTATATTTTACAAAGTAGTTTAAATGAAGTACTTGAATAGCCTTTATAAAATTGCTTAAAATACTTTTCAAAAATACAATTCTTACAATTTTTTTAAAAATAATTTTGTTTTGAATGTAAACTTAATGTTTAGAAAACTGATAAATATATAATTCAGATTTGATAATTATTTTCTTTTAATTTTATAAGTATTGTTGCTCTATTTCTATAAAAGCATCTTACAAACGCTTGTAAGAAAGTCAGTAACATGGAGCTGCAAAGGGATTGTGAAGGTTGTTGCAGAGCATTTATGTATCCACCGTGTACTGTTTTCCTTGATGCAAACTTTTCATAAATGATGGGCTGTTCTTACGTGTTTGAAAGGATAAAACTGCCAAGCATTCACTCTTTCTTCATCGGACGTTGTGTTAGGACAGCGTTCTTTGGAGCATAGGGTTCCGGGTTCCATCCTAGCTACTGTTGAACAAAGGGAAGTGGAGTCTGCTCTTGTGCCTCTTGCATGTTAGTCAGTCGAGGTGAATGCTGCGAAGTTTTCTGGGTTTTTCTCAATTGATATATATGGATACAGCTCATTATCTCCGAAAGCAATTTACATGAGTAGAGATTCAAATAGCTTCCAGCAAATTTAGACAGTTATATTGAACACTAAGCGTAGTTGAAGCATTCGCACTTGGTATTGATGATGACGAGGTAGGAGAAAAGTGTCCTTGGAACAGAGAGTTGTAAGTTGATGGATTGTTGCCGTTTTCAGCAACGGAAAATTCTAGCTGCATTGCGATTTCTGTATTGACATCTATCGGTTTGATTTATTGATCGATATCTGTTTTATTTTTTACTAAAGTGACCATTGACGGCCGTGGTTATTGTCTGCTCAAGAAGGCTTATTTACAAATTGAAATGGATTCGAAATTATAACCATCCTCACTCGAGGTGGGTGTTGAAAGCATGAGAAGTTGAATTGATAGAAGGAACGATTGAGTACATGCTTGTCGGGGAGAGCACTTTGGAATTGTGCAGGTGCTACTTCTGACAACACATGAGTTCGAGCCCTCACCTATGAAACCTTATGAAGAGTATTCCCTGGTAGATGAACAAGTAGCATAAGCTATCCTTGAACTGTTAGGTCATTTTCTTTGCAATGCTTCGTATACCAAGAGCTAAAACACACAATCTTTTGTTTACCACTCGTATTATCTCGATTTGAACTTGAAACTATCCTCTCCGAAGACTTGTCCTACTTCTAGATTGCAGGGGATTCTAAGCCGTTGTCATTGAAATGCTTAACCATGTCCCAGTTTATCAATTTTAAAATAGAAATATATGATTTCTGTATAAGAATATCTTATTTAAGCTACTGCTTTTTGCAAAAGATAAAACGGAATACTGAATGGGAATATTATGAGTGAAAGAAAGAGGTAGCAGGATGTAAAGACGTTCAAGCATTTAACACAATCAAAATCATTAATTAGGGAATTAAATATTTATTATCATATCGTTAAAATCGAAGCAAATAATACGAAAGTCTGATAAAGTAAAATACCTAAACAACAAACTATAAGCGCATAAAAACGTTTAGAGCATATTTTTGCTGTGTCGAGTCACTTGACATATTATATTCATATCTCCAGATCGATGCAAATAAAAATAAGATGAAAAGATATTGGATTTCAGGAAAAGTGGCGAAAATTCTCACGGTTACAGCTAAAAGGGATCGGGAAAGAAGAAAATCTAAAAGAAAATAAGTCCTCGTAAATGTCGCCCGGTGTCTTGTCACTCGGTCACAGTTGCAGTAAGAAATAACATCCTTGTTTATTTTTCATTCGAAAAATGCTTCGGTTATGTCGAGTATGGAATATTTTACTTCGAAATTGCGAAGTCTTTTGATTTTTCAGAATAAGAGACAACAAAAAGTACGCTTGTACTTTTATGCATTTTTTATGCTTTGTCAAATCCTGGATTTCATATGAAGGTAAATTTTTAAGACGGATTCATTTTTATTTCCCATTTTTTCCCCAACACCATATTTCCTTATTTATCAGAAATTGTTTGTTTTATGATTTTGATTTGGAAATACTAATAAATATTGGAGGAGTTGTAATATTTTGCCTGACTGTTTAAATAAATTATTTTACGTAGAAAAAATAAACGATTTAGTTTTTATGTTTTAGTTAATATGAATGAAGTGTGATTACAAGGTTTAGTTTAGTTTGTTTGTGACACACAGAGGTCATGTTTTACACTCAAGGGCTACTTACGCAGAGATCTACAGTCTAAAGTAAATCACTCGAAACACCACACCCGAGGCACATTTGAACCAAAAGTATTGAAATAATATTAACTAACAAAATAGACGTTTTTGTTAAAAGTTTGTTACAGAAAAAAAAAATCAAATAGTACCTCAAAATAAATTTTGATACAATGATTTTATTGTCAATGTGTTTAAAAATTATTTTTAGTTTTTTGCAAATCTGTTCGGTAGTTTTTAGTGTATAAGACATTAAAAGCTAATAACCTTCTTAAAATCAGAGCAAATTATTGATATTTTAGATGTTATTATTTAATAAAAAATTAAAATTCTGAATATGTATTCCATAGCTAAATGAAACTTAACAAGACATACAATACGTAACTTTTAACACCTTCGATTCATTCTTAAAAGTCTATAACTGCTCATTATAATTATCTAAAGCTAATTTTTGAGGTAGAAAAGTTCACTCACGTGGAGGGCATTAAATAAGTAATGAAATTATAAAAGAAAATTGTTCAGTAAATTATAAGAATTTGATATTTGATACAATTAGGATGCTGGATTGAGAAAGGACAAAAATATTACGAGCATAATTTACAGTTGAGATGAATTATTTAATAATATATATTAGGTGTAGTGTCTGTTCTGTAGAAGAAAGCACAACTCGAACAAATACAAACATTTATTTAAATTTAAAATTATTAATTGATAGTATTGTATATTAAAATTATAATTAATAGAAATTTGACTATGGGCCTACTCGGCCAACAGAACAAACACCCAAGGAGAGCCAGCTAAACCTCCTCGTTCGCTGGTCAAAGACAATCTCCTCTCTCCCGCCGGAGCGGACTCCCTCCTCTCCTCTCTCCCAACGACTACAGTGCCATCATGTGAAGAGAATAAGGAGTATCCTAACACTACATTAGGTTTATATAAGAACAGTATATTTTTATATGTCAAAAAGTAGGTTTGTTTGGCACTCTTGTGGCTATTTTTTGCTCCGGGAATCTAACTGGATCAAGACATCAATAACTGCTTGACAACTGCGGTACCGAAGGCAGGAGAGAACTGGGGCTCATATCAAGATGATGCGGCAGTACGTGTGAGGACAGGATGGCGTTCACATTGCAGAATTCGACTGTTGAGTAGCAGCGAGGCGTTATCCGATTTCTGACAGCGCAAGGTACGCAGCTGTCCATCGCCAAATGGTGATCGTATACGGGAATGACAGCGTGTCCGACTAGTCAGTAAGAAAAGGGGAGTGCACGTTTTTGTGCCGGCCATGAGAGTTCGGTTGACGATCCGAGAGCATGCCAGAGATGCACAGTTATCACTGCCCAACTAATCAAAAAGGGGAACGAGCTAGTGAGAAGTGAACGGCACGTGATATTCAGGAAAAGCAATGCGTATGGGGCTTGGCACTTCAACGCCTCTTTCGATATCATGCAGACACTGCTTTCCTGGTGTGAATCGTCACAGGTGAGAAGAGACTGAGACAAAGTGGGACCTCATGCACTGGAAGCATGCGTCGTCACCTCCACTCAAAAAGTTCAAAGCCATTGCGTCAGTAGGCAGGGTGTTGCTCACTGTCTTTTTCAATGTGTCCAATATCTACTACTTGTTTAATTTCTCGAGCACAGAAAAACCATCAATTCTGATGTGTACTGGGAGAAACTCTGACGCCTATGCAGTTCCGTCAAGATCAAAAGACCGCGGCTGATCACAAAAGGTGTGGTTCTAACTCATGATAACTCGCGTTCACACGTCTGCAGAATCACACACGTCGAATGGATGGTTCAAGTGGGAGAAACTTAACCATCCGGCCTACAGACCAGATATGTAGCCCTGCGATTTCCATGATTGTGTTTGATCCCCTGAAAAACATCTAAAAGCTCCGGTTGAACTCAGACGAATGGAAGCTGTTCAGGGACGCTATGAAAGACCGTGTCTCGTCACGGCCACAGAAATTCTGGGAACAAGGAATCCTTCGGTTCGTTAATCAATGATATTGTTCAGCTGAGCCAAATTGTACACACTTTGAATAAAATTTTCACTTATGCCACAGTGTCATTTCGTACCTTTTCATTTGCACATCCCTTGTATTTCACTCATAATGAGCTAAACATAGTCTGAATATTTGGATTTATTCTTGTACTTAAATTTTGTGCTTTTAATTTAAGCCAATGTTATCAGCATTAACGAGATATTTAAGCAAAGTTTCTTTTTTTAATTCATGAAAGTGGGGATTTTTATTCAGAAACGTGGCTATTTTATTACTTTTGGTGGGGATTTTTACAATAAAGTATGTTATTCTTTACAGCGTACACTTTTTACATTAACCATAAAAGATAACATTTTTAAGGCCTTAAAAGACCTAAACATTTTCTTCCTATTTCATGAAAACTTAAAAAATCTAAGCATTAAGGTGATAAATAAGAACCATTATAGAATATTCCTGGAAATCAATTAACTTGCATGATATAATTCCTGTAGTTATGCTTCTGATAATATTAACTTCCCCCTTTTTTTTAAGAAATCTTTTTAGATCTGACTTTTTAATTTCGTAAAAAGGCTAATTTACCTCAACTGAGAGCGCTGCCTCACCGAATTCCTTTATTTAACTTCAAGTGCACGTGAAGATTAATTCGAAAACTTACACATTTTTTTGCTCTGTTTGAATCTACTTCTTTGTTTTACAGAAATAGTTGAGTTAATGCATTCGGGTCACGTCCTCCCAATCAGCTAGAACAAGGCCCCAACAAAAACTGAGCAGACGACTCTTAGATTAATCCTTTCGGCCGTAACTCGTGTGATTTTGTTCGATGCGAATTGTTTGAAGTGAGTTTTCTCTGCCATTTCCTTATTAATCCACCCTTTCCAAGTCCTCCGAGGTTTTATGGGTCATGCCTCCATCCGTAAGGTGCGCAATCTAAGGAATTAGAAGCATTCTCTGGTGCATTTTCTTTTCAACTTTCTTCAGTCTTGTACTTATTTTCTTTTCTACGTGAGATCTTCTAAAACGTGCAGAATTTTTCTTTTCGGGGGTCCAATCATAAAATGAAGTCATTTTTTCAGTTTTATGACAAATGTAACAGAAAATTTCGAGGTTTATATGTACTCGACTTTCGATATTTCAGTTAAAAATAAAAAACAGATATCTGATCAAGTTCTCAATTTTAGCTTTACTGGGGAATAATCATTCCATTTCTTAAATAGGGAGATGTTTTTTTCCCCTTAAGCTTACATTTTCAAAACGATGGCAAAACCAAACTGAGATCTTCAGTTTAAAATATCAGCTCTTGAGAACAACCAGACTGGGAACCATAGTCTCAGACCTATAAACACAGAACCACCTGAACTGTAACATTGTAATCAGCACCTGAAATTTTAATTGTGTGGAAAAAGTTTTAAGGAAATATCAAAATAACCTTATATGAATTTATTTTTAAAAGACAGAGAGAGGTGCACAGTATTCAAATATTCGACATGAAATGAAGTTATATATACAATGTGTCCCATAGAGATATTTGTAAGCTTTACCTGGGGGTATGTTAAATGAACGGCGAACAGATTTTACATAAAAAAAATTCTTTCCAAATAATGGCAAGTGACACTTAGAGGATAGAGTTTTCTGGAAACTAACTGCAATCTTTTAAAAGAGTACATCACAGGAAGAATACATTAACGAATCACGGAGAGTAGGTGCTTGACATTGGGGGAAGGGAAAATCCTTTGAGAGATGATCAGTTGACACAGGAGTCTCGTAAAGGAACTTGTACTCCAGGAAGTTGTGAAATTTGATTTGATTTCGTTTAGCTTATCACTCTAGTCACCTTTTACACAGAGTCAGTTTGACAAGAAAGTTTCAAACTAACCAAAACTCAGATGTCAGATCCACCGAACGTATTATTATTGTATCTCTCTACAATATATACATGGCATAAAAAGCATTTCATTTGTATCGCATTTAAATGGGTTATATTGGTTTGCATTATAAAACATTTTTTTGTAAAATAAAATCTTGTTAAATATGCGTTCAACTCCCAACAGAACTGCTGCTGCCTAATTAGAAGAGCCGAACTCTGGGCTAAGTACAGGGTGTAATAACATGTGTTGTTGTTGCTTATGACACTTGAATAAGCCAAGCTCGCTATGCCGTTGGTCATGCGAATCTAAGTCAGTAGGGTGCGTCTTTCGTTTAACCAGAGCACCACGAAGGTGATCTGGTTAAAGCAAAATACGACTTCACCAATAGATGGCACTACCATAGAATTCACTTCCTCAATTTTGACATTGATCTGGAGGGGAAGAAAATTTTCTCACTCATGGTAACTGACCGACTACAGGACTTTCGATTGAGCACGTATATAACATGTAAGCGGTTAGTCTGTGGCTGCACTGGGAATTGAACCCGCTTTTCTGGACGGTTACCCTAACTACTAGGTTACCAAGGTCTTGCAACAACATGTTGATTACATTACGGTTGCACACCACGATTTGATTTTAGAATACTGTACAAAACTTATTCTTCAATAACTGCTATCTGTTAATATTCCGTTATGGCGCCTTTTTGTATGAAGCTTATTTTAATGTAATTAATTTTAACTTTATATTTTTATTGCTCAATTTACTTTATTTCTCGTTTTATATAGTAAATTTCATAACCATTAAATTCGTAACAGCTGATTATGCGTGAGTGTATAGAAAGTCATCTTTGAAACCATCACAACTGATTTTAATAAAATGCAATGCAGTTTAAAAGGAGATTTTAGAGATATTTAGTGCTTATTTAACAAGCAGATTTTCTCAAATAGATTTAGATTGATTTTAACGTTACATCAATCATATCGTATACTTTAAGAGTTAAAAATCCGCTTCAGCATTTTAAACCATGGTCGACTAGAAACGTCGACAACTGAGCTGGCATCCTCCATATAGCTCTACATTATGGAAAGAATATTCAGATCACAGATGGAGCTCTTCTCAGAGTGATGAGTTCCAATACTTAAAAGTCAGAAAAATGCTGCACCAGACTATTCATCACGTACACTCAGACTATAGACTTAACTTAAATAATCAGACTTAGTTTGTGTCTGATGAGAGACTTTAACAGGAAATGATTATTAATTTTCGGAAAGTAATTTAAAAAAGAGTCATCTTAAGCAACACAAGTAAAATCTTTATTCTGCTTCTCTGCCGAATTTTTGCCCGGGACGAAATGTGGTAAGGAATGAAATAAGCCTTATTTTAAGATGTCGAGGATCTATGGTTAAATTATAATAAAAACTAAAATTTATTTCAAATAAAATTAATCATTAATTAAAAACGCTGAATTAAATTTAGATTATAGCGTTTGTAACTGGCTTAAAACAATGCAGACGTTGAGTTGAACTCACTGTAAAATTTCTTATGTTCTGATGCAATTCATTGAAGCAATGTAGCAAAATATTTCTTGAATGGAATTCCTCCGCCCCTTTTAAAGTGTGATGTACTCGGCATGGAAGAAAATATTGACGTGCAGAATCTGTTTTTTTTTTTTCTATATTTCTAACATAATTTCCGTAATAATAATATTTAAAATTTTTTTCCGATTTTTGAAAGAGTATTATTATTGTCCTTTTAAGCGATTTTACCTTACCACAATTATGTCTTGGGTTGTTAATACACTGGAATGTAAAGGAACAAATTCCGACTTTAGCATTCAGTAACTTTGTAACAAAAGAATTTTTTAAGATCGTTAACTTTATTTAATTTAGTTTCTGATAATCTGTTTAAGGGATTAATTTCGTCGTCAAAACGGTAACGAAAGCACACTTTTCAAAATCTATTTATTGAAATTTTTTTTGTTATGTATAAACTTTTCTGTGTTAGTAATAAAACGTTATGTTTTCTTGTTAAAAATGAAAATTTAGTCAGAAATGGAGTTTTTTTAAAATTTTTCTGAAATTTTCGTTCATTTCAATGCGTTGTCTGCAAGGAATTTCTTATGCATGTTGTGCTCATAGTGTTGTTTCAAAGTCTGTCCTGTCTGTTCGTAACGATTAGGGATTCTCGAGTTCTGTTGACACATTTTTCCTCCGATGAAACCGAAGCGAAGTAAATACAAAAATATACATAAATATACAGACCTTTAAAATATCATATAGCCCCTAGTTTGTTGACAATTTTAACAAAATCAAGTCATTAACTACGAAAATTTAATTTGTAAATTAGTTAATCATGGATTACTGTGAGAAAGGACTCAATATGTGTGATACAAAATTTGCAACAAAATATAACTTTTGCTACATTATTAAGAAATAATTTAAAACGTAAAATAGTTTAAATCCTTTCATTCATAAAACTCATAATGACACTAAAAAGGTCAATACATTTTCATTTTGAACATTTTCTACATTTCAACAAAAAATTATAAGAGATTTTCCTTTGCATTAAATCCTCAATATCTTTGATAAAACATGCACAGTATGAAATTAAAGTAGAAAAAGAATTATATTTTCAGTAAGTTGGATAAATTTTATTATTTTCTTAATAACGACTCACACACAGAATTTAGTGCATCCCATATTCTTACTTGCTACATTATATTTTATTTCTTAGTCTTTATTTTATTACACGATTTCTTCCTCCTCGAGAGAAATGCGGAAATTACTTTGTTACAAATGAGAAAACTTAGAATAGAGGAAATAAAAGGGAAATTCAATAACTGTTCTCATGAAATAAACATTTTACTTCTTTCTCGAAGAAACAGACAAGATATTATGATAAAAAAGCAAACAGGCTATTCCAATTTCTCTTATATATTCTTCATGGGACATTCTTTCATAACATTTCTTATTTTTCAATATTGTGCATTATTTATTATATGTCAGAAACGTTAATAATAAAATTATGTGTATTTTTTATTAATTTTTTGCTTTTAACTTGTTTATATAATATCGTTATTAGCTACGATCATTTTTAGTATTTAATACAGTTTTATGTTAAAAAATGCTACTTTGAAGACTAAAATGACACATATCGACATTATAAATTAATTAACCCCTTAAACCACAAGTGTTTTTTTCAGAAAAACTGGTAACAAATGATCGAGTTTGCCATCTATGTTCAATAAGTTTACTTACAATCTAGCCTATCTAGTATTTTTGCTGGAACGGATCTCAGACGGGCATTAGTGAGAAGGTAACGCGGGATGTAAGAACGCCCATGTAAGACTCGAACCGGTGCAAATTTACGGTCCCTTTTTCCAGTGCCAGACACAGGCAAATGCATTAAAGGGTGCTAAACGTGGTCCATAGTAAGCTCTTTTCAGGGAAATTTTTAAAATTCAAGTCCTGGCACGGCTGGACGATGGCAAATGCCTGTAGAGGGAGGTCACTGTAGTGGGCAGCCCAGCAACCATAGCCTTACCAGTGCAAAATGTCCTTGATCTGCTGCTAAAGACCAATAAGTTTCAGCATTCCGCCACGAATGCAGATCTTCTCATCTTCGCCGGGAATGCAATGACTCATTCATTAACGAAAGGAAGAACATGATAGCTGATAGAAAGAGTTATGGTGTATGTTAGTTGGTGTTTCACTTTTATCAGAAGGTTAATTTTACGATAAATAACATTTATTGCAGACAACACAAGCTACATGGAAACAAAGAAATTTAGGAGGACTGAAACAGCGCGTCCTCTTAGTATTAAGAAAGAAAGAGTCTGCTATGTTCGGTCAGATCTCACGGACAGAATGCATGAACCGCAAAGTGTGCTAACTGGAAGGGACTATTTTATGAAATTAATATCATTGGTACAGAAATATATAGACAAGTTTCACTTCCCGATTTTAAAATTTACTTCGTGAATTGAGATGTTTTCTGAAGAGTTTCTTAAGAACGAGAGACGAATCACCACAGAGTAAACAATTCTGCTGTTATTTTGATAAGATAAGAAACTTGTTGCTAATGTAAGTTTGACATCTTCAGCAAAGGAATGAGAATGAAAGAATGATTTAAGAAAACTATACTTACACAATTAGGAATCAGTGACATCAAAAATAAATAAAAAATAATTGATAGACATTTGCATTGCTATCTTTTTTTGTCTATTGCTAAAGGTGCTGGGAAATTGGCTTATCAATCCGAGTCTTCGGCTTGCGAGCCCGAGTTTTCTGTATTTGCAAAGTTCAAATCCTTTGTCTTGAAAGAAAGACATCAGCGGAAGGAGCTTGTGAACCAGAATTCTTGGAATTAGCGTTCCGTCCACGTTTCGTTGTGAGGCATTGGATGTTCTCCGAACAAATTATCATCAGGGAAGATTTTTCAAAGAGAGTCATGGTTCATTGAGTTTATATTTTTTTCGCAAATAGTTGAGTTTGAATCTCACTATGCCTTTGTGGTAGGATAGCGCTCTTTTGAGGACAAGGACTCGGCCCAGCCATTGTTGAACAACTGCTACTTCCTGCATGCACTGCCATGCTACTTTGCTACTACTGCCATACAACTGCTACTTGCTGCATGCGTCTGCCGGGCCCTCGTAGCACTTGAATGCGGCCTATTATCTACGAAAGTTCTCCCGAAAGAAAATTTATCCGATGGATACAATAAATTCCTTCGTATTCACTACACGAATAATTAGCAATCTTGCCTTGGATGCAACTGTTCGTGAGTTCGAATTACCCTTCTGCGTGAATATTTGTGGCGATACGGAATATGGTTTTAACTTTATATACCAGCCCAAGTAATCTTGATGAGCAAAAAAATGATCGTAGAGCTACAAACAAAGCAAAGTAATTCATTCACATACCTGACGTCTGACAGGATTAACAAATTGCATGTCATTTTAAAAATAAATCTAATTACATAAAACATATTCTCTTCATTACTATTTTCTGAAATGAAGAATCTATGGAACTTCTCAATATTCAGACTTCTGTCATCTGTTTTCTTGTACATGAGGATTAAGTAGATTAACTCATAGCACACATAAGTTGTATGTTTCATACCATGAATTCTTTTAAAGTTTTATTTCCGACTGAGCCCCACTCTATTATGAACTTTGATTTACACGAGTAATTAAATTATTTCATTAAATAAAGATAAAACCAATAGAACTGTCTAAAAATGAGTTTATAAATTAATTTGGATTTAAATAAAATTTAAAAATTGAGTGAATCTTGTTCATTATGTAAAAAAATTGAAATTACTTTCCAGGTATTAAATTTTGGAGCTATTTAAAATTTCAAGTAGAAACATAATTCAGTTGTTCATTGAAAATAGTTTTTGAGAGAAATCTTTTAACAGAAAATATATCTTTATCAAAAAATTTAAAATTTTTTTTCTTTCGATTCAAGAATGGGAAAAATTTATTTCACAAGCTTTATGCGCAACATGTGTGCGCATAATTACAATTTTTAGTAAGTAATCTCTTTGCGAATCGTAAAAAATAACATTGTTTTACTAAAAGAGAATCGAGCAATTATATTTGTGAAGCGATGTGATACGCATACCATTTTTCTCATCTTAATTATACGACTCAACACAACCCATTCAATCAATGTTAATAAACGAAGCAACTGGGAATTTTATATCATGCTCAACCTTTATTTTTATGTAATAAAATGTTAAATACCATGCTTAATAATAAGTTGCATGTCACTCATATTTGAAACTTTTATTACACTTAAGCACATTTAACCTATATTTAAATTAATATATTACATTTAAATATAATATATGAAACGGTTAAGGAAATCGTCCTATTTTCGTATTTTTGCACGCACATTTCAATAAAATTATCTAGTTTTTTTTAAATGTTTTTTTAAAAAGAAACATATTTATAATTAATATACATTTTTTTTGAAATAATTTAATTATTTTTTAATCGTAATTTTCTTTTTAAATTTAAAAGCTCTTAAATTTTCAGTTTTCTAAGCAAAAAAAAAAAAAAAAAATAAAAAAAAAAAAAAAATTAGAATTTAAATTTCATGAGTTTGTCACTTGATGAAATTCATTGAGTATGAATGATTCAATGAACTTTTAATTCATATTTTAAGCAGCCATTCAGTCCAAATTGAACAATAAACAATAAAAAAGAAATTACACCAATAAATGCTTCTTTGCAATTATTTATACTTATTAATGTCAAAGTAATGAAACTAAAATGGAGCAAGAGTAATGAAAGGTGAAAATAATTAAATTAATAAATGAAACTTTCTGTCTCTTAATATTTACAACTGTATTTAAATAAACACACAAAAAACATAAAATATGAGATATATACTGTTTGAGAAAATAAAAAAGAGAAATTACGCCAATTAATGTTTCTAAGAAATTTCTACTTATTTATATCAAAGTAATGAAATTGTGATGTAGGAATTATAACAGATGAAAATAATTAAATTAATCAATGAAACTTTTTGTCTTTTAATATTTACAATTATATTGAAATAAATGCATAAAATATACGATATAAACTTAATGAGAAAATAAAAAAGGAACTAAAATTGATGCATGAAGAAATTCTCTAGATTATTCTTGCTTAAACTTTTATTTTTCTAATAAATTTTTTTAGCGTTTTTGTCATTAATTCATAGTTTTAAGTTTAAAATGTAAATAATTATCTTTTTTAAACTGGTATTTCTCTCATAAATTGATGCAATAGTAACATAAGTTCTCTGCCCTTAAACGAAGACTTACGAGGGTCACCCGAAAAGTAAGTTTCCCATGACTCATAAAAAAAAAACATAATTACCCAGAAAGATTTATTGCAAACTATACAATCATACTCGTATTTCAGCACTTCTCAACAACGGAACAATCGGAATGGTTGCACTTGTCATACCGTGGAATAAGATTTTGTATTTCAGGGTCATAAAATATACCACCTGGGACTGGAGCCAACCCCTGTCACAGCAGCTGCCTTCGTCTGTGACAGGAATCTCGTCAGGTGCCAGAAGAACATATTGAAGTCGTGGGCGCATGCGCGGGTGCATAGAGTGGATGGTCAAACAAGTCCCAGCTAGACTTTTGCTTTCAGTTTTTTTCCAATTCCCCGTACGAGGACAAAAGTTGTTGTGAAGTAAATAACACCCACACCTCTTGTTCTGAACGGCTCGTCGCAAGTCCTTTAGAGTTGCGCTGTAATGTTCAACAGTCAGCAGAAGAAGAAATAACAGCCAACATCTTTGCGCGCTACAACGACTTTGATAAAGGCTATACGAAATTTAGGTTTACAACATATGATAGCCCCACCCACAATCTACTCGACAAGTACGTTTTCATTTCGGTCCTTTGGCAGAGCCATCTTTTGCCTTGGGAAACTTTCCAGATGACCCTCGTAAATTGTTTTAATCCACAAAGTATCAAGTTTCATGTCTTGTCTGTCTACGCAGTACCACAATCTTGTTACATGGTTTTATGCAGAAGAATACATTTCAGATAATGTCTTATATCTGAGTGATAATGCTATAAAGCATTAATTAAAAAATAGGGTAGAAATTGTAACTTCTTTTGTTGAAACAGCATCTAGCTCATATATTCTGTGATTATTGTGAGTAGTTTTTTGTAAATTGTCATGGTATTCAGTTGTTTATGGTATAAAGTAGTATCTGTTACTGTAGTATAGAAGTATATTATTTTTGGTATGTAGTAGAAAACACAAATGGTGTTGAAGCAAATCATTTATTAAAGATTTATAAATTTAATTATTAAATTTAAAAAAAATAATGAATCAGAAAAGCTAAAGAAGTCGATTAGTTTTAAGGTTGATTTGCTTGGAGGTTTTCGTTCGAAACTTTCCTAAAATTGTAATCTGGATTTCCAGCAAACTGCATCTTACCTTAGACGTAGAGCAACTGATATTCAGAAATATCGCACATAAACTAATGCGATCCATAAAGTAACGCTTGAAAATTGAATGAGCTCCCATTTTGTTGTACACATACACCTTTCCCTTCTCATTTAAGGGAACTTCGCACGCGCGTGGAAGACATTTAGTCCTCTTATCGGGAGTGCCATTGCTTCTTCATGCGATGGAAATAATTTAGAAAATAGTACCTTCAAGCAACAGTGTTTAACTACTGGCATTACTTAACAACAGGGGTGAAACTGATTTAAATCGCTGTGCAGAAGGATCAAACAGTTTTGAAATCGAGTTTGAATTGTCAGATAGCCTGACAGCTGAAGGCTATTAAATGTATGATTTTTCGTGAGGACTTTTCAGAAGAAAAAGTATGGGTCATATTCGCATATTACAAAGGATGCCGTAATAACTCACGAGAGTATAATTTTGATAAATGTTTGAAAAGAACAGACATAAATATTATTTGGGAATTAATATATATATTTTAACACATGTATTTTTATTCATCTTTATTTAAGTATTGCTTGGAGATTTTATGTTTAAATAGAATAAAATAATAAACCAAACTAATAATAGGTCAAATAGAATGTTTCAATGTTTACTTCACATTTGAATAGCTTGGCCCTACGTAGAACTTAACTGTACAAGGTGTTCCAGAATCTTCTACACATCTGGAGTTTTAAAGACAGAAACAAATGATTTTATAGATATCAAGGGTTGTATTCTCGTTTCACGAAGTAGGTAACTAGAAAGCAACAGTGCTGCCTCCATCAGTGTTTAATAGTGTCAGGAATCAATCTCGGAGACACATCACTCTAAACTGTGTGCCACCAACACTTGGACTAGCGTTTGAAAAAATTTTCAGTAGTAATTATCTAGTCGAATTTTTCTGTCATGTTTAACTTTGAATAGTGTGCCATAAAGAACAAAGTTATTAATACGTTGCTTACAATTTACTGTCATTAGAACGAAGTGAGAATGTTATACTAATGATAATATGAAATGCTAATAATAATTACAGAGATAAGAGCTGTCCGACTAATGAATTTTTTCAAGAAAGTTATTCTAAATTTTTTTAAATTTCAAATGCAACTTTAATTTAACAGAAGTAAGGCCTTGTCACATTTTTTTGAAGTGTTCAGCAAATATCGATGAAAAAAGATAATTCAGAGTAAATATAAATAGAAGAACACATTTAAGGAATTTGAGGATATAGTGTTGTAGAGCTTAGTTGTTTTAAAATTATAATTTATTTTAATTTTTTATCTCTTGCTTATTAAGAGAAATTTAAATAACATAATTAAGTGGTGTACATTTCTAAATATTAACTTTTTAATTAAGTCATTTTATTAACAATTTCTCTTTAGAATCAAAATCTATTGTAAAAATATGTTGTGAATAAAAATGTGCATCGTGTTGTTTGTGTTCTATGGAATAATCATATTCTTTTAACTGACTGTTTAACGCGGGTTCATAAAGTTTAAGCACCGCCATAAAACTCGAGCAGTCCCATTTATATTTCCTCTGTAAAACCTTATTGACCATGAAGCCAGCGTTCTTCATCTCGCTATAAGCAGTTTATTCCTACAAATCCTCTCGAGCTAATTACCTTTTAAGTGAGCGCCCTCTGCCGGAGGGAACACAGCTATGTTGATTGCTGAATGTTGTTAATTAGTAGAGGAATAATAGAACAGCGGCCTGCTGATCTTCAAGGGAAAAAAAAAAGATGCTAAAAAAAGAAGAATGCGAGAAGTAAAAATACAAGAGTTTCTTTATAGTTTCCTTTTATTTTTACTTCCTTAACTTGCATTATCTCACCAACAAACAGGGAAAGAAAAAGTCTTTTCGGGGTTAAGACGTCTGCCCAGGAGAAAGAACAAAATAAGAAAACAAGCTTTCCCTGGAGTTGCCTATCTGATCCTGTTTTCCAGTGTCTGTCTGTTTGGGTTGCACTGTCATTTTCGGTTGATTCTCATTATCTGTAAGCAGAGAGCTACAGACATAGCCATTGTTCGATAACATTTCCTTATCTGCCATTGTTCCTTTATAACTGAGCTTTTTTTGTTGCCCCGTAATGGCAACGAGCCGCGAACCACTGGTGGAAAAAAAGAAGTGTTCTCTTTGACTTTTTCCAGCACTATTTATTTTATTTTCCCTCTTCTGTTCTCTATTGTTACTGAAGCTAAGATTCTCATTTGAATTCTTTCAACGTTGTATTCGGTTATGAAGTGAAGAGAAAAAAGAAAGAATTTTACAGAAGATTAAATAATTTTTTCCTTCGCAAGGGAAGCGTTCTTAAAAAATGCTAAATTCTTTAAATTGAGAAGGAAACGCAAATTCACTGTAAATTATTTTAAAGCTACGCGTGAATTTTTTTATACATATCATCCTTTTGTTAAAAAATAAATTTTTTGAAACTATTTTATAGGAAGAAATTGCATTATTGTGTTAACTTTGAGAAATAAAATTTTCCATTTAACTGTAGAAAATATAAACATACTTATTGAAATATTTTAAGTTATTTGTTCATTAATGAAAATGAATAATATTTTTGAGTTTTCATTATAAAAAAAATGCAAAATTTACATTTCGTGGATTTTCTGAAGAATATTTAAAAGTACGTTGCAAAATATTTGTGGAGTCTGAAACTCTGCCTATTTGGGTTTTCTTTTATTCTCTACCTTTCAACACTTTTCAAACCTCTGAACAAGAATCATCCATAATTTCTTAAGTATTATATTTTCATGAAAATGAAAAAAAAAATTTAAATTGGAGTTATAAAAGGAGTTATAAAATTATGCTTTTTCATGTGTGCATTTATATATAGGAGCCTATCAAGGGCATAACATATATATATATATATATATATATATATATATATATATATATATATATATATATATATATATATATATATATATATATATATATATTAAATATTGAAGCAAAAACTCTTTTCATTCGCTTCTTAACACAATTTTTGTCAATGACATTGTGTTAAAAATATAAACACGTATACAAATGAGCAAAAACAATTTCTAAATTTAAAAAAATGGTGAATGTTGATATTTAAAAAAGAATACGTTGTGAGAATATAGAAAGTAGAAGATCTGACTCTTTCGTGTAAATTTCTTTTCCACTTGAATGAATATTGTTTACACTTCGAGTGAATAATTCTAAGAAATGAAGTAAACAATGCATAGTCATTGAAATTCGCAGAGCCTACTGCTTAAATGAATGTCTAAGCAACTTTGGTGAGTTCGGATGAGAGTTAATTATGCTTCATGTTAATTATGAAAGAAAAATGAGATATAGATATAGCCTGCATTTCCAGCTCGATAAAAAACGAAATCATGACGTATTCTTCATTAAATTTTGAACAGATATTTTAAATTTTTGGAAAAGAATTTGGTGGGCAAACGAAACATGGATTTAAACTTTATTGGCTTTTATTTTAACTATAAGAAAATTATGTTAATGTTTGAAGATGGAAAAAAGTTTTATGAATTATTTAAAAATATATGTCACAATAAAATTATGATGAATGGAGCGCTAGTAAAACGATATAGAAATAATAAATACACTGTTGGGCACCCAAATTTCACCACCAAGAAAGACAAGAGATATCGCGAAAAAATTTATTTTGTGGATAACAAGTTGACCAAGTATCAAATAATTAAATTTATAGACTTCCGTGAAGTGTAGTTCCTGCCAAAATCAGTAGCCACCATTGTTGGAGATCATCGCTACCACACGCCTCGGCATTGATTCAAAAAGACTTTGGATGTTCTCTTGGGGTACCGCAGACTAAGCAGCTTCCATACGTTGCCAAAGTTGATCTGTTGTGGCAGCTGGAGATATAATCTGGGTCAATCGTTGAGCAATCATGGACCACCTGTTTTCTTTCTGCGAAAGATACGGAGAGAGAACAGGTTAGGGAGGCAATTCAATCTGGTGATTGACGAACTCGTGGAAAATGCGTGTCATGTGTGGTCCCACATTATCCTGTTGAAATATGACTGTGGGGAGGCCTTGGATTTAAGGAAGGACAATTGGCTCTAACAACTTGGATATGTAGTGTGCTGGCTATTTAAAGTACCGGCAATGTGTACTAGAGTAGTGCTAGAGTGATATTCACTACCACCCCAAACCATAATACCCGATGCAGGACCAGTGTGGCGGTGCATAACACAGCTTTTCAGCATCTACTCTCTACGGTGTTTCCAGACTCGAATACGACCATCGTGGTGTTGCATACAGAAGAGTGACTCAGCAGTAAAATCAATCTCATTCCATTCCTTCTTTCATCGCACCATTGGCGGCGGAGACGTCTGGGGTAGATGAGGCAATGGAGGTCTTGTGAACCAGAGGCGTAGCGACGGACGGAAAAAGGGGCTATCATGCCCCGGGAGCAGCTTGCAGAGGGCGCCAAATCATTTCAAAGATAAACAAATTTTTCAGAAAATTTCAATCTTAATTTTATCATAATATCAATTTTATTTGGAGAAATAAACTTTGCATTTTATAATTATTGTGTCATGTCCAGGGGAAAATTAAAAAAAAAAAAAAGCTCCAGGGAAGAATCGGATTTGGAAAAGAGAAGAGGTTGTTGATGAAAAATGGGGAAGAGCTGCAGGATCACGCCATAAATGAAATTCTTTCTCTTATATTTCCTTAATAATTTTGCATGGCTTAGTTCCTTTTAAAAATTGTGTTCTTTTAACCATGCTTTCGATTTTCATTTCTTAATCAGTTAGATTATCGCTTTTTATTCTTTTAATCCTTTCCTTTTTAAGTTTCATACTTTACTCAAAGTTTGTGATATTATTGTTTTGTACTACAAATCTTGTAAACGTATAAATTATGAAAATATCCTAATTTTTCATATGAAATTTCTGGAATATTAGAGTGGTCAGTTCCAATTTTTATGCATATGAGAGGTTTGTATTTTAGTATAAAGCTATTAACCAAATTATTTGTGTTAATGTTATATACAGGGTAATTTTTGGATCTGTTAACTCGGGGAGATTACGCCGAGCTGGCTGCCGAAAGGTTAGTGCTCTTGCCTACGATTCAACAGTTCGTGGGTTCAGATTCCATCTTGGGTATGGATGTTTGTAGTGGTTCGGAATCCACTTTAAACCGAAGGTCCCGGTCTAGTTAGCCCTCGTGTGCAAAAAATTACCGTTGAGCGGCAAACAAACCAAACCAGGGAAATTACAGAAAAATAAGCTCATAAAATACATCTTATTTTATTCTGTGATTACAGCAAGATTTACAATGCCCTTTATGAGTCCTAATTGTTATACAGGTCTTCTAAGTCAAGTTAGATATTAAAAAGTGATAATATTAACAAAGAAAATAAGTTTGTTTTACTGAAAATAAAAACTTCTAATGAATATTATTTCCACTGGACCCTTCTGGATGTAATAATTATTCAAAAATTCCAAACGTAAATTTTTTTTTCGAAATTATAATGTATTGAAATATTATTTGACATGCTAATTTTAATTTCTCACAAGAGATTAAATCATTTTATTTAACAAGCAGTATTTCATTAATATTTTTAATTTTCTTTTATGATAAAAAATGTGAAAATTTAATCTTATTTTTACTTTAATAACGTAATAAAAAATCATTCACAAAAAAAGAAAATTTCATATAATTTAAATATTATTAATGGGAAACTTGTAAGAATTTAAAAATGCTAATAACAGAAAAGTCAGATTTTACTTAAGCTATCAAAAAGAGATATAGAAAGATCAGTTTCAGTTGTTTTTGAGACTTTGTGAAATTATATGTTATCCATTGTTCCAAAATAAAAATAAAACCGTTGTATTTTTTTTTTATCTCAGGCTTTACTGTAACTTTACACTCGTGAGAAAATTCCTGCTGGGACGTGTTTCATATTAGAGATTCCCTTAGTCCAAAATATTGTGTCTGGCACGTGACTGACCTTCAAAAAAAGGGGGAAATTTTTCATAAAATAGCACTACTGCATGCGGTGTAGGAAATTGTCTTCCTTTAATGGAAATGGAGGGGATCGAGAACTAATAACTTCCAAATTCTAGGAGAAAATATATAAACTTTCTTTCCTTTTCATTATTCACACGGTTAGTATTTTGTTTATACATAAACGTCGTGCTTCATCGGAAACAAAAATGTATCAGTGAAATAATTGTTATTTGACTCGTAATTTTGTTGGCTTTACATTATAGTCCCTTTTATTGAAAAATTATTTTTTCAAATGGTAGAAATTAAAATTCTATTATTTTTTCCCTTTTTTAAATGCTTTTTTTCTTTTTTTGTATGCTTAAATATACAGAGTATATTTCTTAATTAATTAGTTCAATATATATATAAACAAACCTTTTAACATGAAAAATTCTTTCAAGAAATTTATAAGGAAATGGTATATATTTCCTATTCTACTTTGTAAAATTTTAAGCTCTTCTTTAAATGATATAAATTTATTGAAAGAAAAAACTTTATGCCATTCCATGAACGGCACTTCCTAAATGATTCTTCATAGAAATAAATTTTGATTTTAATAAAAAATTAGTCCTTATTTTAATAATAAAATATATTTTAATATCTAAAAAAAAAAACAGTTTTATTTAATGCCTTAAAAATACGAAGAAAATTTTCAATGTGAAATTTCCCATAAAGTTAAAGTTGTTTTTCACTGGAATTTTTTTGAAATTAAAAAAATGAAGTAAAATTTTCAGTTTTATCTGTGATAAATGAAATGTTAAAAGATATCACATTGAAAAATCAGGTGAGTTGATCCTAAATTAGGGGTTTAAAGTCTTACGCAATTATTATTTTGCAATAAATAGCTAAAATTTGTAAAGTTAGTAATATTATAGAATTTTTGAAAATTTGTTAAGATAAGTTATAGCATACGTTCAACACCTAATGATGAACAATTTGTAGAGTATTTCACGAATAAGATAATGCACAATTAATAGGGAATAAAAATGTTTGATTGCTTCAATTGGTTAACAAGCTAGAAAAAATACATTAAAAAATTTTAAGTCAATGATATGGTAATGTTAAATCATTAAAATCAATTTTTTTAAAGTTAAAAATTAATTGATAAATAAATAACCCGACTTCAAAATTGTAATATCCGGATCAAGACCTACAGTGCCCACCTGTTTTCATAACCGAGAGCCCTGGGTTGCGAAGCATATGTCCCGGTTAAGTGGTCAGCCCAAAGCGAAATCCCCTGTGTTTAGTACCCAAGCATGATTGGTACTCAGTTTATCGACCCACTGGAAGGATGAGTCAATCTTGCTCGAGGATCGAACTTCGGACCTGTGCCTTGGGAGCGCTAAGTCAGCGTGCTTAACGAATGTAAAAGTTTGGGTGAATTTTGTCATATAGATTTCCATGGAACAAAAGTCTATAAAGAAATGTGAGACTGAAAGATGTTACTCAGCAGTAGAAAAGAAATTAAACCTAAAACTCCATTAGAGCTTCCTTAGCTCATACGGCGAAGATAGAAAGAAGAGGTTTCCATTCAAATACTTTTAACTATTTCTGCACCAATTGCAAGCTGTGAACGTTCATTCAGCGAAATAAAATTAATTTTGACTTATTTATGATCCACCATGAGTCAAAACCATCTAAGTGATTTAAAAATTTTAAGTATAGAAAAAGAAAATTTTGAAATGATCAACTTTGACAAAATAATTGATCAGTTCGCTTCAGCAAAGGCAAAAAAAAAATGTGAATAGTGTAGTATATTAGATTGCAAATACTTACATCTGCTTATATGTATGATACGTGACAAATTATTTCATATTTAAAAAATTTTGTTTTTTTAAAATAATTGTATTAGTATATAAAATCAATAATTTCTTTTTATAATTAATTCTAAATCACATAAGTCCAATTATTCTAATGACACTTTTCCGAATACAATAGTATTTTTTTAAAATTAGAATTGAATTTCGCTTAAATTTAAAGCTTAGCTTGAGACTTTAAATTAATATATTTTCGATTATTTTATAGTATATATATATGTATGTACAATATTCTGTTATTATTTATATTATATTCTTATTACAACTATACTCTATTTATTATAGTAGATATATCGTTATATTACTATATATCTCTTATTACTTAATATATTTTATTCCCATATTTATATTCTATTACTATTTCTTTTTTAAGGGGGCGGCAAAAAAGGTAGCGTACCCGGGCGCCATTTATGCTCACTACGCCACTGTTGCGAACAGACCACTCTGCTGTAAATGGCGTCGAATGGTATCTGCAGATACCGAAAGATGCGTTACAGACTGTATGTTCTGTGTTATGGTTCATGATGTGGCTGAGCGAATACTTCACTGCCATGCGCACAATTTGCCTGTCATGACGTGAAGTGGTGCACTGATGTGGGTGCGGTTGCATACGTCGCACCTTCCTACATCCAATATCCGCATTATAATTGTTTGGTTTCATTCAACACGACTACCCATTTCCTTGAAAGATAATCCACATTCTCGGTAGGCCACAATCCTTCTTCTGTAGAACTCAGATACTTGATCAAAAAATGATCGCTGTTTGTACGAGTCATATTTAATCGTTTTTTTTAAATACCACAAGAAAAATACAATTGCCGAACTTGAAATCGTCGAAATATCCAAGCCTTAAATAGTGCTTTGAAGTGTCAAAAAAGGCGTGCGTGGTGTGCGTCTGCGCTGAAATTCTAATCATTTGCATTTCTCATCTCCACTAATGAAAAGTTGTGAGTTTCATGTTATTTGCAAGCTTCCTTCAGGGTGTTGCATTTACGGTTTCCAGTAGTGTAAATATACTTTTTGAAGATATAAGGCCTTGTTTGTATGTATAAAATAACGTAATGGAAAAAGACATCATAAGTGGAAAGATATTTTAAAACATAAAACAATAAATAATATATTAATAAAATATATAATAATTTATAATTTTCAATATTAATAAAGATTGAGTTGAAGCATTCGCAAAACTGAAGTAAAATAACGAATCGATTTAATTTGGTCTGTCACTCAACGGAAATGTTTTGGTATACTAGATTCTGTAAGATCAGGACATAATGTATTGAAGTATCGTATAAGTAATTACACCAACTATTTATAAATTAATGCGCGGTACCTAAATCACAATGATGATAAGATTTGGGATTCATTGAGAATCAGTAAAATCTGATAAATTTTATAATGAGTGTGTATAGCCATTGAGAAAAGTAAAAGTAAATTCTTTTATGTAATGCACTGCTCTGCAGATCATTAAAATGATAAGTTGACCAAAAAAAAAACATTGCCTAACTTGTCACACAAATAAAACAGATCTCCAGTTTGCAACTCACAAATTCAAAAGTATAGCCTCTTCAGTTATTGAAAAAAATAAATGTGGTTCGATGCAGAGGGCACCTAAAAGGGTCACATGACTGTCGCATTTTTGGTAAATCTCTCTGCATTTCTGATTCTCATCAAACAATCCAAAAAGCAAATAATTACCTTGTCCTGCAATCCCCTGGGTAACTGGCCGACGCGAAAGATTTCTGGAAGATGCGAGAGAGTAGAGGCAGCACAGATAAAATGACTGAAACCTTCACCATTGCAACACATCCGCAACCATCTGTCTTCTGCTACTTCAACAATTGCAGTAATGTCTTCAACTCATTTCACTTGAAGGTAATTGAGCACGGGCCATCCTTTCCTTCTTGTTCTCGAGGATAAATGAAATTCACAGCTCTTTGCTTTCTATAAATTCTTTTAAACTTACAAAGTAAATAATTTTCTCTGAGAAGTTTCTCTTGCTCAATAAAAATATATTTCAAATGTATATTTATTCAAATTTTCTAAATAAGTAGCGTTATTAATTTTAATAAAATTTAAGTTTTTTAATATTTTTATATTTTTTTTATAATAAAGTTCACAATCTTAAATGATACGCATATACATATACACTCACCCAAACACAGCGGACGATCGATTACGCAACAAATCGGACAACGAACATGTTGGGATGACAAACTAAAACGAATTCTTTACGAACACTTCTCGTCTCTCGGAGCATGATGTGTAAGGTTGTCAAGCCCAGCAGACTAAAATAGTTTTCTTTATACCTCTTGAAATATCTTGCGTGCTTATTAAACTTCACAAAGTACTATACTAGAAAAAAAATTTTCCACTAGAATATTAAGAGTCAAAATAGACTATCAATTTCAATCAAAACCGAAAATGATTTAATTTTAAGCACCTCCCTTTGTTCATTTGTTAAAAAAGTGGAAGGATGTCAGAGCAATGGTCTTAGAATGGCACCCAAACCTTTTACATTTGGAATTTAAGCACGTCATCATTATCCCCTTGTGCTTTAGTTTGTGAAACGCTAACTTACAATCGAGTTAATCGTAATCATCTTCTGGCCATTAAAGCAAAATTGTGGCTCAAGCAACAAGAAATAAATACTTCATGCATATTAAAAGCATTAATACATTCATGCATATTAAAAGTTCAAACAGACTGGTCAGAAATGTCAAAATAAATTTCCATTTGTTCCTCGGGTCTCTCTTTTCAGACTAAATCATTTTTTGCCAAAAGATATAATTTGTAAACTATTTCATCAGGTTTGAGGCCATCATGGCAGACAGATACGCTGATTTTTACAGATGCTTCCAAGCAGGGATAAAAAGTAAGCATTGCAATAGTTTATTTAACAACTAGTGTATGAATAACAGGGAAAATTAGTTCCATAAACTCCATCTTCTCGGCCAAGCCTATGGCACTACTTATTGCAGTCTCTAAAATTTGCACTGAACAACAAAATATGTCATTTTCACAAACTCTCTTTCTTGCATCTCTGCTCTTTCGGTTTGTTTCAGGTCATTACCAATTATTAATCAACTCTATCGATTCCAAATGCTTCAATCTTCCAAAAAGTGTTTGTCAATGCAGTTAGTTTGAGTTTCCGGACATTCAGGGATTGCAGGCAATGAAATCTAGACTCATTGGCGAAAACAGCAACAGTGAGTCAATATGCTGTACGATCTATTTCTTCTGAAGATCTGAAACAATATATCTAGAAATATTACTTTACAGAAAGACTCAATCAATGAAAAAATTGCAAATATGCTGAAACGTTCACTCATCTCACATCTATTCGAAAATATCTTAGGCTATTAAGATCTTTTCCTACCAATTCGATTCTATTTAGGTTTAATCTCTGGAATACAGATCTCTGTCAATGCAGTGAATCTGAAACCATAGATCATATTTTCGTAGAATTTCCTTTATACGAACATCTGAGGAACCAATTACGAAAAAAATTAGGAATAGGAGCATTATCATTCTCTTGGATATTTGAACTATCTACAAATCCGGTAATTAATATTCTTGCTTGTTGTAAAATCAAAAATCCTGGAACTATCCTCTATCACAAATATTTCAAATCCGAATTATTTGCTCACATATCAAGACATATCTCTTAGTGTTCACCGATTAATTAAGAGACTTGAATCGACTTTTCTTATAAAATGTTAATAAATTGACTATAAATACTCTCCAAATACCTTTTCCAACGTGAGGTGCAAACATCTTCGCATAGAACTCCAAAAGTGTCCGCCATAACCTCAAATTCATGCACAAGCCACGTGGGCTTTGTGCCGTTATATACTTCTACAGATCAAAAGGAAAGATTTTGTACCTGATATTGACGTAATAAAAATGCTCACAAGAAGATATTTTAAAACTTTCTTAATAACGGCGGGTACTGGGTGACTCACCCTTCGCACCACAAGGCCGAGAATGCTTCTCATTTGTCGTTACCCAGTAGGCACCTGTGGAGCAAGACACGGCGGTGAATAGCGTTACCCAAGCCATACCTTCACAAACCCGTTTATAGGGTGGCCTACATATACACCTCATCGCAGGAGAAAAGACAGAGTAGCACAGAGAGAAAGTAACATAAGCCCAATACGGGATTCGAACCCGAGATCCTCAGTTCAGGAGTGAGGAACACTAATCACTCAGCCATAGGTCTGCATTTCTTAAAACAGAGATTTATTATTAATCATTCCATATCATGATTTTGTAATCAGTAATGGATTTTTTGTTCTAATTCCACAATTATAATATATCTATGACAATTAGTTATTTTAATCATTATTTTAAATCCAGATTTCAGAATAAAAATCAAAAATCACATTTAAAATAATATTTTGATTTCAGAAGATCTTTTAAAGAAGAGGAAAATTTCTTAAAGAAGAGAAATTTCTAAAAGAAAAGATTTTCTTAGAGAAGAGGAAAAAACAAAATTATTAATTTCTGCACATTCTTCATGATGCTTCACAGATTTTGTAAATTCTTGTTGCTTTGCACAAGTAGGGGGAAATAAAGGTATTTTCTCCCTTTAATAAAGTGTTTTTTCCTTAATTTTGTTTTCTTCCACACGCAGACAATGGGAAATGCCTTGGAACGGGAGTGAAAGTGTTTAAGGGACTGCAGATAGTTTCCCATTCATTTATTTGAAATTGTTGTAAAGATATCTTTTAATTTTACAAAAATAACGCTTTAAACAATGATATAGAAACTGTATTACTTTAAATTGCAATTTTTCTCTGAAAGTAATTATTCTTCGAAGCTATTTGGAATCTATATTGGAAGCTGTGTCACGATGGTTTTTTATACGTAAGAAAAATGTAGAGAATTTTTATGTTGCCATCTTTGCAATGCAACTCTCTATAAATATTTAATCTCACTATATTAAATTTTCACGAAAACTGAGTTCATACAGGAGATAGTGTCTAAACTATGACCGCCTGAGGGCCACATTGAAAAGAAAAATTATTTGCTGGAGTCAACATAGAAGATTTTTTGAACAAACTGAAATAAAAATTTATGTAGTCTTATTAATGTTATAAAAATTTGAATTATATATATATATATATATATATATATATATATATATATATATATATATATATATATATATATATATATATATATATATATATATATATGTGTATTATTTATTTATTTATTTATTTATAGATTATTAAAAAATTTCATTTCATTTAGTTTGAATTTTGTAAAGATGAAAGAAATTCAAAATAACGAGATGGATGCATTGCAAATTTGTTTCGAATTTTATTGAAGAAGCAAATCGATTCGATAGACGTGGTTGCAATTCTTAATGCATTTTCAAGATGTTCGTCAGGGACTATTTTTGTATCCTTCATTCTTGAAAATAATTGTTCACAAATATAGAAAGCTGAAGACATTAATAATGCACGATTGTGAAAATTAGGATATGCATCACGGAGTAGGCAATCTTTATAAAACTTCAGTAAATAAATATTTCCAAATTTTTCTCTCAATTGAATGTCACTTTGAGTTGAAGGCATTAAATTGAAGATTTGGAGGTAATTTATTTATTTCTAGAGAAAATGAGATAGAAAAAATATGTTGCAATACTCTTCATTTTTTCAAAAATCTTGAAATCTAAATTCAAACTCTTGAAATAAATAAAAAATTAATGCAGCATATTTTACATATTTTGTACAATTCACGGGTTTATGTGAAGCCAAAGTACTGAAATGTTTCAAATATTTTACTTTTATTTGATTGTGCTAAAATTTTAATTTTCTTTCAAACGCTATTTTGTTTGGAGCATTTTATTAATAAATTAATTTTTCCTTGAAGTCTCAAATCTAATCTTCGTCTTCAAATTCAGTCCCAGAATTCCCTTTTTTCCATAAATATTTTATTTCAGTTTTTAAATCATAGTTCAATTATTTCAGTTTTTAAATCTTTTGTGCATACGTATTTCAGTTCTTTATTCATACTCTTCTGTGAATATTTTTGTTTGGGCCGCACTTCAGAGCTGATATAGAAAAAGAAAACAATAGAAAATTCTGCTTCATTTGCGAATATTTTAATCGAAAACTTGCGCGCAATCATTGATGCAGTTATGGCTAATATTTTTTGATAAGAGTTTTTCCTTAGTAAAAATTAAAAGCATTCTATTTCTGTTTATACTTTTAGGCACATTATTACCCAGTGAATGTGTCATGAGTAGATATATTTTTACTGGAAATAGTTTTCATCGGAATTAATTGAGTGATCAATCTATAACTTTTAAGGTTTACATATTTTTGAAGAATAATAGTCTTTTATAATTGAAAAATGCTTTTAATTTAATCAGACACTTATTTAAAATCATACAACCGCGAGATTGTAACTAAGAAAAAATTCGTTCATCTATTAAAATAAAATATTCTTATAAATTGAAAAAGTGACATTTTATAATATGTATAGAGGAATAAATATTTATATTAAGAAAAAATATTTTAAATGAATGAATGTGAAAAAACAATTATTTCTTAACTTTATTGATAACGTCATCTGAAATGTGGAATTTTTTGTTACATTTTAAAACTAGTAATTATTTGTAGTTAAAATTATACGGAAATGGATTAATTTTGAAAGGTTAACAAAATAGGCTTAGGGCATAAAACAAATATGATGCAAATTACTATTCGATAAAATTCTTTTCCTCCGTGAAACACTTAGTTTGTCGCTTAATCAGACGTTGTTTTATTACCTTACAGAAACTGTTGGAATACACTTTGACGAACTATCAACCAATGAGGCCGCTCGAAGCGGAAAATCAAAGAACGGCGACCAGGAGGCTTCGATAGCATCGGATGCGCAAAACTCTGTCAACTGATGGGGTGGAAGGACGTTTTTGTGAGAACGCAATCCATTCTTTTTTAATCTGAAGCTTTCTCTGAATTCTTAAGTGAGCTGAATGCATCTCGAATTATTGGCAAGTTCTTGAAAAATCTCTCTCAACCTCCCACTTCAATAGAAGTTAATATAGATTTCCAATAAACTCATTTATTCATAGCAAAGGAAGTTCCTCAAAATTCGATAATTTCGGAAAAAGGCTATACGGACACCATCAAATGTCGCAAAACACACTCTTCCCTTGAAAAGAAACTTTCTCTCTGGTGGAGGAGGAGAAGGGAACCACCCCATTCCACCACTACCAGGAAACTGAAATTATCTTTTTGTTTTCGATAGGAAGAGGGGGTGTGAAAAATGAAAAAAAAAAAGAAGTAACACCCCTGCGATTTTTGAAACGGGAGCCGTGTCAGGAGATGAGTATCCATTAAAGATGATGGTCGGGAAATTGTTAAAACTCATTCCGAAAGTGCTTAAAGAACTGAAAATTCGATTTTCTCCCGCTGCCGATAAGCTGCTTTTGCGGCTTCCACTCGATAATTAGCGTTTCGCGGGGAAATCATGAGCTTCGGACAGGTTCCGGGGCGGGGAGGGACGTTTTGAGGAGGAGCTCTGGTTCGAAAATATTTAAGAGTTTTTGAAAGTGCGGTCGTCTCATCGACTTGCTGGCTGCCTGCCCATCGTTCGTTGCTTATCGATGCTCTCTAGATTCTTTCCCTACATTATCGATACTCAGTTCATTTTTTGCTTCCGTGCGTTTTCATTCTCCTTTTGTGCTGAGAAGAGACACTTTGCGGCTTTTTAATGTGTCCACCAACATCACAAGATTTCTTTAAGTGCTTCCTCACTGCGTCTTCAGTATTTCAATCAGCCCACTCTGTCATTCGAATTCGAAAGGATTCGGTTTGGAAATCAAATGTGAAGTTTTCATTGAAAGATAGTGACAACAATATTCGTGCATGAAAGGAAATAACAATCAAATTGAATGTGTCGCCGCAAATTAAAATTCAATATTGCATTTTTTATCATGCATATGTTGCTAGAAATTTATATTTTTCGCATCTTTTTTGAGTGGTTTTAAATGTAATGTTATGATACAAATAATTGCTTAATGGTAAACCATATTAATATCTGGTACCAATTTGATTTTAAAAAAGAAAAACAAAAAACGAAACAAATGTATCATCTTAATTTATTTTACCATCGTAATCAGACAACAGCCTAACAGCCTAATATAGATTACATTCAAACTATGTGTAGTATATATATATATATATATATATATATATATATATATATATATATATATATATATATATATATATATATATATATATATATAGATATATATATATATATAAAGAGAGAGAGAGAGAGAGAGTACTATTCCTTGTATCTGCTTTTCCACAAACACTTTAAGTGATTTGATTTGTTTTTCGCTCACCGGTCATTTTTCCACATGAGGAATACTTAGACCAGGTCCTATAATTTAAAGTGTGTAGATCCAGAACTCCTATCAACATCATCTCCTGTGTTGAACCCATGAATTGATTGGTCAGAGGGATAACCATTCTGCATACATTTAAAACACTCAAGAAACAAGATTTATATACAATGCTCTTGGCTCTCATAGGCGTACCATAAAAATGTTTGGTTGGGTACTTAATGATAGCATAGCTTTCTTAAGATCAAAGCCTTGAATCACTCAAAATTAACATTAAAGTTAAAATTTGTTTTCTAACCTTTACACTTGCTTTCTTACAAACATAATAAAACGTTGTACGAAGTAACATATATAACTCTTATACGGAGTACTATAGCAATTTATTATTTGTGTTTCAGTAGATAATGGCAATATCATTTTTTCATTATTAATACCATGGATAATTTATTTTTAATTTACTTACATTACAAAAACTCATGTCCCTGGGACCTATAAGTTAAAGTACACCTCGAATCAACCAACACAAATACCCAAGGCGCAGTTTGGATTCATTTAAGATTAACATCAAATTATTTATTACTTAATTTTATAAGGCAATACAGTAATTACACTGAATACTATCTGCTCTCCTACAAATATTAAAACGAAAAGAAAGATTTATATATGATTGTCTTTTAATGTATGGCATGTTTTTGAAAAGATTATTGATTGAGTTAACAAAAAATTATTGGTATCAACGCTTAAATCAATTTACATGGTTAAAACAAAATTAATTTTTTATTTGTTAAACTTCTGCTTTATGTAAAAATGGTGGCTTAAATTTGAATGACTTTTCTACAATGTTATATATCTTTTTCATCAATATTATATATTGCAGTAAAAATTATAACTGATATAGATTATATATTGATAATTGTCTGTATATGTTTTAAATAATGACACATTTTAGAAACTATAATTGTGAAATTTGACATTAAGAAAAATAAAATCAAAGCTTACAAAGTAATATATACTTTTAATGTTTAATTTGTAAAATATTTCCTATAATTTAAAGCAACATTTATTTAAATTATATAAATTTAAGGCAAATAATTTTAAAAATTCCGTATTTTATTTCAATTCATAAATTTTAAGCGAACAAATTGAATTTTAATGTTAAATTTAAACGATGTGGTTCACACTTTCCATAATTATGCGTATAAAAATAGAAGAATATTTGTAAACGTATTAATAAATATAGAAATTTTCTTTTATTTAACAAACTAATTTTCAATTTTTTAATAAATAAACCATTTATTTCTATGAAATTTTATATATAATATAAAATAATGAATTTTCACATTCTGCCATTAATTTCCTATCATAAATTTAACTAAAGTTAATACTAAAATATAAAGGATTTATATCAGTATATACTGTCTATTTTAATAAACTATTTAAAAATAACCTATAACTTGTACTCATGATGTTAATATAAGCAACATTCTGATTTTTTAATTCAGAAAAAAATCAATTAAAATTTAAATATATTTTATAAAACTAATAAATATATAGATCTGAATTTTTATGATTTTTTTTAACAATTTTGTTGTAACTGTCTGTCAATGATGCGTATAATAAATTTTTAAATGCACTTTAAGTTTTGTATGATACAAATATTAAAAAAGTGTTACTTTTCCAAATAATGCTAATACCGCAATGATTAGTTCTGCTGTTCATCATTTACATTTCACATGCTAGCTGATACAAGCAGACTCAAAATAGATTCTGAGCAATTGCCAGCATCCCAAGTTCAAAGTGAGAATTGAAGATGCAGGCTGTGAGTCACATAACTTGACCATTCAGCCGCAGATTGACTAATGTCGCATGGGAAGACAATTCTGTTTACAAGGAATAAAATTTCATGAGGATTTTAACTCAAAAGATTCTATAAATATTGATTATTTTAAACAAAATTGCCTTATCAAAAATATGTATAAAACATTTTGTTGTTTACAATGTTTAAAGAAAAATTCAGTTTCGATAATCTAATAAAATATAACAGATTCTTCTATAATATGCGCTAATTATTGTGACTAAAATAAAATGATTTTTAATAATAATATGAACAGTTTTACTTTTAATGAACAGTTTTACTTTTTAATGAACAGAATAAAATGAACAGTTTTACTTTTTAGCAACAGGATTCACTGACAGTGTTTTCTATTCTCTGAATTTCAGAGAAAATATTGCTTAAATTTTAAGGTCATTTATTCGTCACAAGTAAAATCAGTTTCAATGAATGAATATTAATTGTTATGAAATTGGAATATGTTAAATGGACACATAGAGTGATAATTCCCAAGTAACAAACATCGAGAGGAATAGAATGGAAAATTAAAACTAAAAATTAAGCAATCAATAATTTATAAAATTATAACAAAATTTTACCAAATTTAGATTGTATACCTAAAATATTTCGTAAATATAAACTAAATGTTATTTAAAACTTCATGTAAAATTGATTTGTAAAAATTTAAGAATTTAAAAAAGTTAATTTTAATAAATTCGCAAACAATTTTATAAATCTTTAAGTTTGAAAAATTAAATGAAGCATTATTTCGGAAAAATTTCTATTTGTCACTATTTTCGTAAAAAAAAGAAATTTTTGAGCTTTTGTTTTTTACTACACATTTTTCAAAATTACTTATAAATTTTTTTTGAAATTCTCTCGCTAAAAAAATTTTATTTCTTAACCTTAATTTATTTATTCAGTGTATTTATGAAACATAGACTACTTATTTAAAATGAAATGTGAAATCTTATTTTTTCTTTTATTCTCTTTTTCTAATTCTGTCTGCAATTGTCTGTGATACATCCTTAAAATCTAGCTGAACAATACTAGAAATACAAGAAGTCACTCAGAAATACAATATTTGTTAACAGATAGGAAATTCTGCACTTCCGATGCTAAGGAACAGAATCTGAATGCATCCTAGTGGGACATTTTTTGATTGCGTAAATTAATTTCGAATTTATTTCAATAGGTTTCAAATGATATTGGGTACATAAACTGTTTCTTGCATTGTTAAAACTTAATTGAAAGTTAAATGGCTAACGCTATGTTCTTCACTTTCCTATCCCCTGGTTCAATTCCCGCATTTCTGTGTATTCAATTTAAGCAAAATCTCTGAATCATTGAATCGTTATGTATATAATTATTTAAATTGTTTGCAAATTTGTATATTTACATTCATAGAATCGTTATATATACATAACACAGAGTAAAATATCAAACCTTTACTCAAAAAATATGAATGTAACATTTAAAATTTCAGATCAATTATTTGTTACAGAATGCATGAAGCTTTAAAAAATTTCGATGCAAATTCATAAATGTTTGTTAATTTCGCACATAATAATTCATTGCTTTATTAAGCGATTATCACGTTAATGTCTCCCTGTTTAGCACTTATTAAATTTAACAAAGTGATCCATTAACGATATAATAGATTTTATTACCGTTTATTGTCATCAAATAAATACATCAATATAGGATTATTTAATTATATTGAATGATTTCTTTAGTACTCATCCATCGATTATTACCTCCTTAATTTTAGGGAAGTCCGTCGTCAGAGCCTAGATTCTAAGGAACAGATAGGCCCTTTTTTCTGGTCCAAAATTAAGGAAGATATATTGAATAAGCAGATACATCGACTCCTTCAGGAAGACAAAGCTCCATAAATTCTAATTCTGGAGGCCTGCCTTAATTGAGGAGCTCTTCTTTCGGAAAAAGAAGAGAGTGTTGAGTTGTTTGCGTCGTCCAATTAGGCGGCCGGAAGTGCTGCCTTTAATTGGAGGCCGCCACCTCGCCCCTCCTTTAATCGAGTTATATTTCAAAGCGCGCTCCCTCCTAATCTGGTTACAGTATTTGGATACCCAGGATACGTTACAGAGATGACAAGGCCTCTAATGACGCGAGATTTCGGCAGCCTTCATAATGCCTGCAGCGCCATCTGTCTTCTGCGAACTCTGTGAGCGAAGGCCTCGCGGGGTGCTCCACCGCTAATAAGTAACAGTGATCAGTCGCCCTTTTTACAATGCAGAGCGATAAATTGATTTGCTGGTTCAAGGGAAAAATACCCTACAATTATGAAAGCGAATCAAACTCTAAGCACCATTTAAGAACTCATTGATAGAAAACATATCAACAAAGGTTGATTATAAAGCATAAGTCTGTTTTAGTGTACGCTTTAAAGTACTCACTGCACAATTCTTCCATTTCACAATATTCAGTCGCATTTTCAATCTATCGCGACCCGTGCAATTGGGACACTTGAGTTCATCATTGATTTGAATATGCTGAAAAGAGTCTATTTATCCCCATAAATGAAAATGATTCGGTGCTACGTGAGATCTGTATAATGAGCGGAGTAAAACTTCCCATTTGAATTATTTCAGCAAATCATGCGCTGTGTGTGAGGCAAGAAGTCTTGCATAATCAAGAAGCATTAAGAGGATCATTTAATTTGAACTTTCAATGATGTTTTTTGTTTCCTCTCTTGAAAGTCTGTAATGTTTTGTTGGGGGAATAATTCATGAACGTTTCCAGTATGAGGTACGGATTATCTGGCATATCCATACGTACCATTCTTCAAGCTATTTCAAAAAAATGAACATAACCCTCTCTTTCCGAAATTTCAATCTCTACTTCTTAACCCTCCAAAATCGGTTATGAGATACTTTCAATATTTCGTTAACTATTGTCAAATATAACATTATTTTTAAATACATAAAATTTTCAATTAAAATATGTTTTGTAAGAAATGATAATTTTTTTAGGTAATCTTAAATTTTGAAAAAGTGTCCGATAATATCTATGATATAAAATGAAATATATACAGAGAAAGGATATTCGGTATATATATATATATATATATATATAGGGTGGTCAAAAATATCTCTATATAAATATATTAAAAACTAGTAAATTATGAATGAACTTCGAAGCAACAAAATTAAAAAATTTACATTTTTTGTATGGAAAATAATTACCATAACTGTGTCAAATAGTTATGGTACATTTGATTCCTTTTTTATTAAATATAGTAAAACGCTTTGATCTATAAAGTCATCCATGTGACAATGTTTGAATGAACGAGATTTCCTGACACTTACAAGTAATTTATTCTGCATATATAAGCTAACATTATTACGAAAGGAGTAAAATTATGAAGTTCAGTTTTACGATATAATGTCGTCACATGTGTAGACAGGAGTTTAACAATTACTACATTTAATTTCCTTGTAATTACCTTCAAATTCCTAATTAATTTATAAGGAACTTACAACATATTTCTATCAGTATTGAAGGTTTTTACTCATATAATTGCTTCAGTCGCATAATTATTTTTCGTCAAACACTCTTTTAGAGTTAGTCTATGTTTAAAGAAGGAAAACAATAGTTTTAATTATAAGTAAGTAATAAACCTATATACGAATATCTTTGTTTCATATATGAAAATAAGTTTGATAAATGTTGATATGCCATGACAAAAACAACAAGATTTGCAATATTTCGATGATTAACTTACCAATTTTGATTCTCGCTGTTTGAATAAGGTTGAGGAACATTCATTCATAAATATTTTGATCCTGTAAGAGAATAATAAATTAATATAAGACCACACACACACACACAAGTTAGGTTAAACAATAAATCACGACAACTGAAGATGACTTAATACTAAGTACTTTGAAGTTGAAAAATGTATTCTTGAGTTAGTTAAATTAAAAAAACTACACACATTTGCCAATAAATTAGAAGCCCAAGTTGAATATTTTATAGAACCACCTGCTGCAAAGCCATCTTTGGACTACCTTTTTATCTAGTCTATGGTGCAGCGTTTTTGGAAGGCTTTTATATTCAGAGAATGCCATGCATTAGCTATTGAGATTTTTAGATCTTCTAAACTAAAGGAGAGAGCTGTTGGATGCGTCTTTTCCCTTATTATCAAACATTTTCCATAGGGTTAACCTTTAGGCCTTGCAGTGTCTAGAGAAGGCATTAAAAGGCAATCTGGCTTTCAGTAAAGAATTCTGGCACTATGTCCAGTTCACCCATTAAGTAATCGTCTCCATCTGATTAAAAGTGCAACAATGCAGGGCAGTCTTGACCTACGCATCTCATGGCTGTCTGATTCTGTTCAAGAAACACCGAGGCACTACTCCCATGCCAGAAGAATATGGCTCACATCAGAATATCACCACCAGACCCTTGCACAGTGCGAGTGAGGCAAGATGGATTCATGGTCTCGTGAACAAATTCGACGTCTTTCATCAATGCAAAATAAAATGTAGTCTGATTCATCTGGCCTCATGAGCTGTTTCCAATCTACTAGTGGCCGATGCCTTCTTTCCTGACACCACATCAAACACATTTTTTATTTGAGGTAGAAATGAGTGGTTTTCTCAAAGACATTGGTGTGTTTATGCCTTCCAATCCTTTGCTCATGTCTCAGTCTGAAATCTATTGAAAAGAATCATGTTTGGTGATTTGATGCACAGTAGTCCCTGTTTTGTCATGCAATTCATCGGAGACGACACATGTCACGCGGTTGAAAAATTGTACGAGAACTGCTTTTACTTCTTCTAATCCAGGATTGTGGGATCTCACTTTATAAAACTTGCTTATGAGAGCCTGGGGAGATTTGCTGTCTTCAAAATCGAAGCCCTTGCTAAACGGGCACCAACAAAAAGTCAACCTTTTTCAAAGTGTAAAAGGGTTTTCACAAAGTGTTTTTTTTCCATTTTATTTCATTTATAGTATATTGCATTTGTGCATTTTACTTATGCTCTCATTTTAGAAATGTGTATAATCCACACCATAAAAACATTTGCCTACTTAGTCCTTATCAAGCATCGAAGTGAGAATCTTACGTATTTCTGATTCATTCCGTTCATTCAATTCATCAGTTGCGAAATACGTATATTTTTACCACTTCTTCAATGAAATTAATACTGCAACTTTTCTTTAAGCTGACACATTCTCGACGCGTGTAAAAGTGGTTGCATACATTTATAATTGTGCAGGAATATTGCAAAATATATGCATATGTGAGCTCATTTTTTAAATGGCGATTCTTTTTTGTAAGGTGATAATAAATTTACTATGAAATTTTTAAAATTTTAATTTACAAAAAGGAACAAAATATATTTTACACTAAAGTTGTAAATTTTTATTGAGTATTTTTTAAAATTGTTATACTATTATAAAGTTCGCAAATATTAATGTGTAAATCGCATGAAATAATGATAATGAGAATTCGTTAGAACTTAATTTATAACTAAAACATTAAATTAGGTATTAGATATTATTTTCTTACTGAATTAAGCAAAATGTGAATGACAAAATTTTTCAAGTCTATAATTTCACATTGATTTTAATAACATAAATAGCTAAATTAGGAAAAAAAGTATTATTTAAATATTCGGAGTAAAAAAAATTACTATATTTAATGAGAATCCAAAACGTAAATGCCATTTGTCTAAGAAAATTGTAATAGGATCAACAATTATAGCAGCAAACTAAAAAAAGTACTTTCAATTACCTATTTCATTTCGGGGAAATATTGCATTAGTTTATACATTTTGAAGCTCAATTGGTAAATAAACTGAATTTGAAACTAAGACATTGTTTCAGTTTGTAAAGAGTCCTATGAAGTCAAATTCTATCTATCTATCAATCTATATATATATATATATATATATATATATATATATATATATATATATATATATATATATATATATATATATATATATATATATATATATATATATATATATATATATATATATATATATATATATATATATATATATATATATATATATATATATATATATATATATATATATATATATATATACTAGCACTGGGATCTTTCTACACTTATCAAGAGTTAATATACTAAACGGTAAATCAAAACTTAAAAAGGTATCAGTAAATACTTTTATAAAAAATAAATAAATAATGAATAAATAAATAAAATTATCAAGATTAAAAATTTCTCATATTTTGGATTTTTATAGTTATTATATTGTTATGTTAAAAGAATTATACTAATTGGAACATAAAGCTAAATATCTGTTTTAATGTTTCCGTAACTTGACACCATAGAAAATTTTCTATTATTGATTGAATCATTAATGTCAGATTTTAACAGAATTTCTGCCTTGTATAGTAGTTTTTAAATGATGCTATGTTATTATCAAATTTTTTTGTGAAGTTAATTAACTATTTATAAATAGTTGAGAATTATTAGATAATCAAATAAACTGAAACTGTATGAAAGCAAGTAATAAAATTAATGGAATTTAAAAATGAAAGATACCATTTTGGAAACTCATTACTTAATATATATTATACTATTTTTTCAAATAAATTCTGGAAAAAAATGCTTAAAATATTAAAAATATTTGCTTCCAAATGCATGTTTTTTAAACTATTTTTGGCACCCATGAACGCAAGGTGAAACATACCAATAATATAAAAATTAGTTTTATTAACAAGTCTTTTGACAACAAGTCTTTTGACATTTGAACTATTAAAAATAAATGACTATTTCAAACACACATAGCTTCGTATAATTCGATGCCATAAAAAGCTATTTTTGCATAAAATGCCATTTTCCCACTTACAAATCGTATTACGACCTCGCTTAGGACGCTGAGAGCAAGCAGTTGAAGGGTTTCATACTTCACGGTTGTTGTTCATCTCCAACTCTGTCGAAGTCAAATCAAATCCAAAGACCCGCTCATCTTTGAAAAGACGAGAAGAGGAGAAAGTAACTTTCATTCTAAAGGAACTTTCCAAAAGGTGTGTTTGGCAGGAGCCTCGCGTTGGAGGACAAAGATTCCTCACCGTCAGAACAGGTGAGGAATTTCAGATGGTCAGTATCAAAGCGCAAGAGGCTGGTGTAGGCTTTTCAGTCACAGGAGAGTGTTAAAGATAGCTTCTTTACCAGAAGTGAATGTAACAGTTATTGAAGGTACCAGCCAATCAATCATTCCTAATCTGGAATTTTTTTCTGGGAAAAAAGTTCAAGGTAGATAAACTCTGAAGTACAAACAATAACTTGTAGTGAATGCTGAAAGTCATTGTAATAATTTTTTATAGCACACTGATTGATTTTTTTACCGTCATTTTTAAATGAGAGAGTCAACTGAACTTGCAGTTTAAAATATACTCTGAATCACTACAAACATCCAAGTTAGGAGTAAAACACATGAACTGCTCAAACGAGTACTAATTATTAGGCTTTCACTTTGTCAATCCCCCATTTAACCTTCTGAGACTTTTATCAGATAGTGCAGTGCATTTTTGTACCACAAAGAAGGAAATTCGAAATACCCTCAAGCACCCTCTCTGACAAAGCAGAAATGTAACATTTATTGAAGGTTATTCAAAAGAAGCTCAGTTCTCATTTTTGGCATGGATGTTTGATATCAGTAGAAATAGTTTAATAAACTAACTTTGTTTTAAGACATTCGATTATTCATCGCCTTTTGCTTTCCAGGTCATAAGAAATGGGTGATATTCATGTATCTCAAGGGAGAAAACCCAGAAACTCTTCAAGCTATCTAAGTGATAAATATGCTCGCAGAAAGTTAAAACGTAATATCAGTCTCCTGCTTCTTAACAGTGACTGGATTCGAAGCTGGAATTCTTTACTTAAAAGAGCAGAGTTCTGTCTCCATGGTAACCCCAGGTAGTTAATGCTTTAATGCAGTGACTTACAAGCTAAATAAAAAATTCCAATGCAAAAAAAAGATTACTAAGAGAAAATGAAAACCAAACATATTTAATGGTTCAAAATAACAATGACAGTCTTATGGTGACATGGAGGCTTTTTTATTTACTATTATATAATTTCTCGTATTTTCGTAGTAATATAATGCTTACCATAATTTATCAGGAACATATATTATACTTTTATATTCAGAAGCTTAATTTATTTCCGTACATTTAATGACGCATGCTCGAAATTAGCTGCAAGAGATCCTATTTATAAGTCAAACCATTTTCGTAAACTCACAGACGCTCGATTCACAATTATTCGCTTACGATCGTGTTGTGCATTTTCCCTTAAATCAAGTCATTTTCGAACACGGTGCATTTGCTGAAGTATATAAACAATTAATTAACCGTTAGAGACTTCCACACAACTGCCACTGGGGGTGAATTCCCCTGGTGCAGCCGAGATATTCCCGGGAATTGTTATAATAATTGGCCATCCCATTTCGCAGTTGCTGCTGAGGTCTCGAGAGGCAAATAAACCAATGGAACTTCTCATTTCATGGAAATCCTTTTAAAGCTTGATCTATTCAAATATAATAACTGTATTTCTCTCTCTCTTTGATTTTTATTTTTTCATTAAAATTTTATTGAATCAAAAATTTCATATTACAAGCTGATAATCGTAAAGCTGTATCTAAATTAAAATTTATTATGGAGTTATGAAAAGTTTTGATTCTTTCAAATTAAGCTAAAATATGAGCAGTTATTGGAAAGTTTTTGTATTCTTCAATGAAAAAGACAATTTCAAACCAATCATCATACTTCCGCGGCTAAGAGACAAGTGCGCTTTATTCCCAGTAATTTAGAAATATTTTCCACAATTCCAAAAAGATTTTACACTTGTCACAAAAATAGTGAAGTGCATTGAAACAATCAGCTTTCTGGTATCGGTTATCCTTTACAATAATCAATTAAAACTTTACAGAAAAGGATACTCTGTTAAGCTAAATTGAAAGAAAGATTAAATTTGTCTTGATAAGACAGGAAGCTGATTTTGTATACCTTACTGCGGAAATTTTAGAAAGTCTGAAAAAATGCGCTAATAGCGCTTCTAGGCTATCCAATATACTTATAAGAAGGCCACTTAATGCATTTCATGTATACCAAAGCAATTTATGTAATATAAAATACTTTGTTTTTGATAGTAATGATCCTAATTTGGGCTGAAGGCTGAATAGCTATTATCAAGTGTGCACAACTTTATCTTTAAGTAACCACCCACCTTAAAAGCGATTGTCTCCCCACCTTAAAGTTGATGTTTGTCATGGTTCGGTATCTATTTTTAATCATGGTCGGAAAGGAACTGAAGAGAGCTGAAACAAAAACCACTTTGAATGATGTGCGACATTTCAGTTAAGTACCAGTTATGGTTGGTTAGTTAGCTGATGCAGTTTTGACTAGTCCCAAGGATTGGTCAACAGAAGGCCAAAATTTTGGCCATTTAGATCCTATATCGCATCACGTAAGAGTCAGTACATCATTAAAATGAAAAGAAAAACAATTCGAGAGCTGTTGATAATAGGGGAAATTTTCCATTTGAATTGAATAATCTTTTTAATCATAATTTCCATTGGGCAATAATAATAAATGAATTGAGCTTAGTATTTAAATGGAAAAATTTTTGCTGTATTCATTTCTTAATTTCTGTAAATATCACACTTGATGTCTCTTTATTGATGTTGCTTTAGGAAATGTCCTCAGGAAGTTTAAATTAAAAATGAGGATAATTTTAAGTTTATGTTGCTAAAAGCTTTTAGAAATTTTTCATCGAAAAATCAATAGAATAGAAATGGTGATATTACTCATGAAAGATAAAAGATTAATTATCAAAATAAAGGTATAAGCTGTGGATATTTAATTCCTTATTTTTTACAGAAGCACATAATTTTTATCTCCTAATTTTTATATCTATTTTTATAAAATCTTTTATATCACTTTAATTTAACATTTTGCAGTTATATTTTATATATTACTGTAAATATTATGATTTAAAAGTATAACGATTATGCCAATTGAAGTCACCAGGGTAAAGAAAAATCTATCATATTAGATTGAGCTTGTTTTCTAAAAATAATTTTTAATAGAAATGCTGTCTCAATGCCCATAGTCATTATATGCAATAAACAATGTCATCTATTTTATATTTCATTGTCATACTCAAATTCAAAATATTGTATGAAAGTTTGAAAAAGCACACAAATTTTAATGTAATTTTTAAATGAAAAAGCTCTAAAATTTTAAATTTGTTGCCATAAAATAGTTTGTTTTCATTTTAAGCAGAAATGATTTGTTTACAAATAAACGCCTACTATGAATATACTGAAATAAATGAAAATAATTTTTTATTTCATTTTCAGTAAACCACTATACGCAATATGAACTTCGCTTGTCCCGTTCTATGCAATTTTATGCAGGATAGATTAAAATTTTTTTATTCTACTGTTTTATTTTCATTATAACTAAAATAAAATTGAACATTAACAGCTGTTTTATAGGGAGTAGATATATTTTTGCAATTTTTTTCAGCTAGTTACTTTATGTGTGATTAAAAAAACAATGTCTATTTACTTTTAATCTATTGACTTACAGCTAGAATAATATGCATTCGATTTTTCACAAATACTCGTATTTAAATTAAATGAAAAACACCATAAATTTTTTATTTGTAATGATATTTTCCTAAAATAACGTCCAAATTTTAATTTTATTAATTTCATATTCTTTCTTTTTAAGTCAAAAAATAAATTTTAATTTAGTTAAAATTTAATTTTCGACTTAATATAGTTTAAATTTCCATTGAAAATTCAGTCCACTTTTAATTTGATGGTCTCTATGTGCAGTATGAAAATTATTTTCATGTCCACACCTATATTCAAGTTGAATTATCCATACCTAATTTTCACGTAAATACGGAAATAAATTTAAGGAACCATAAATATTCGTTTTTTAACGCAAGCTCCATCTGCAGACAGAAGAAAGAGTTGAGCTGCGGAGTGAGGAAAAGTTCTCTCGAATCGCTGCTTCCACCAGGGAGAGAAAAGTGGGGCTTTTACCACATTCTTTTAGGACACCGTTCCGAAAGAGCGAGGACGAAAATGTCACTCTCAAGACCCACCCCCATGTTTATTCATGAAGTTACAGTAACGGGATGCATCCTAACTCGAGTAGAGAAGTAAATGAATAACGAAATCTAAAACCCAAAACCTCTTTTTTGAGATCTTAAGAAGAAAAAGAAATGTGCAGGTATACAATTTTTCCATTTACAGATTATTAAAATACTAATGACTTGAATGGACACTTTGTGAAGGCTCTTTTTTAATATCCTTAGAAGTTTTATGGCTGACGTCCATTTGAAAATGATTAATATTAGAGATCAGACACATTCGAATGAATAAATCCTTTAACAAAAGGTAAGCTTCGTAAAACGTAAGTTTTAGAGTATTTCTTCCTTAAGGGGAGTATAATAACTGTGGCATTTTTATTCGCTTAAAATTTTTATCACTTAAAGTGATACATTTGTTAATCTGTGTTACTTTTTTATGATGAATAGAACCGAAAGTAATATTTAGTATAAGTTTCTCATCCATTTCATTCTCATTAATTCTTCACAAGTTTCTCATTAAATTTAAATTTATTTTAAATTTGAGCTATTTTTGCCCAATTTTTTAGTTTTCTAAATCCAAATGAGTTTAAATCAAAATTTAACATAGGTGTATTAAAAGACATTTGTCTTTCAAATTTATTTCTTAATATTCTTTTTCATCATTTTTTGAAATAAAACCTTCAGTTTTAAGTAATTTCTAAAAATACTCAAAGCTTTTGAACATGTTTTATGTATTTACGTAAGAAATTGTGTAGTGAGCTACGTTTTATATTGTTTTGTCCCTTCTAATGCTGAAATTGAATTACACAACCAATATATTTTTAAATAATATCGTTAAGAAGCAGAAAAGTGATATTTTTGTTGTAAATAATATAAGTAATCGCAAAGAAACACAAAGTCAGTGTCTTTTCGTCTGTAAAGCTGTAGTCTTCTAAGACATCCGCAAATTTTACATCAATCGTTTGCTGCGCTGCCTTCTGATTGGTGGCTGTGTTCAAGCCGTCCAAAATCTATAAATACACCATGTTCTGTTCTCTTAGTTTAGTATATGTATAATTTCTTTCTTTGTAACTTGCTTCATTAAATATTCTTTTTGCGATCCATATACTCTTGTTCGTTTAACGATTTCAACAGCAGAGCGTGGTTTTTACTGTTATAAATTAAAAGCAGTTTCTAGTTTTAATTTCTTGCTTGATAGAATAAATTTATCAATAAGCAATGGCTTCGCCGCATGATTTGTATGGAGTAAATCTATTTGATGAAAAGAACTTAACTTTCCTGTTTGGTGGAGACGAGTGGAAGCTGTTTTGTCTGCGAAAGAACTGGAAACATACTTAGTTAAGGAGCCCGAAGTGAATCAGGAAGCAGAAGTCGCTAAAGGAAAGAAAGCATATGCATTACGCATGTCACTCTTAAGTGATCAAGTGGTCGTAACAATGAGTGGTGAAAATACAGCGAAGGAATTATGGGAGAAACTTCATGCTGTTTATGAAAGCAAAGGAGGGGTAAACTAAATACTAACTAGAAAACGTCTTGCTACACTTAAGAAAAACAGAGATGTTCCAATGCGCCAGCATATAGATGAAGTACACTGCTCAAAACAATTAAAGGATATTGTAAGTTTTACATAAAATAAAGATATAAGGGAAATTTTTTTTTGCTGAAAATGGAAAAAGTGAATCACAAATGAAAATTTTTCTGATTTTTAAACTGTGGAGTATGCTAATTTTGAATTCGACGTCAAAAACGTCACTTCAGCGGCAGTGAATGAAATTTGACTTTCAACTGAATAAAAGACAATGAATACAAGGATGATCGGTATTCAGTGACTGCTTTGTTTCGATGAGTACGATGTCTCAGCGAAGTCATTTAACCGATTCAGAAGCTTGGAGAGTTGTTGGTAGGTTAGAAGGGGGCCAAACTCAAGCCGGAGTAGCGCAAGCCATTGGAGTGTTACAAAGTGTGATGTCCAGGATCTGGAACCGTTTTTTGGAGACTGGAAGTGCAGGCCGAAGACCAGGGCAAGGCCGTAGATGGGCAACAACCCCCAATGAAGATCGTTATTTAGTGTTAACGGCTCGGAGACACCGAAATATGAATGCTACTCTTCTCCAACAACACCTTCGCTCGGATACAGACACCACGGTTTCAACTCAGACTGTCCGAAACCGGCTCCATGGTGTAGGTCTGTATGCTCGCCGACCGATGGTATGTGTTAAACTAACATCAAGGCATCGTCGCGACCGCAGGGATTGGGCAACAGAGCATGTGAACTGGAGGAGAAATGAATGGAGCAATGTTTTTTTCTGACGAGTCCCGTTTTTCTGTTCATCCTGATAATAGGCGTATTTTCATCTAGAGGGACCGTGGCAGTATGAATAATCCAGCATTCGTGCACGAAAGTGTCAGATTTGGCGGTAGGGGAGTGTTGGTGTATGGTGGCATCTCCATTGACGGGCGCATAGACCTTTATATCATTCGAGATGGACCTCTGACTGGTCGCCGATATAGGGATGAGATCCTCAGACCTATTGTAGTCCCTTAAGCTGCAGCAATCGGAGATGACTTCATTTTAATGGACGATAACTGCAGATCACATCGTGTCAGTCCTGGTAGAGGATTTTCTTTTCAAGGAAGGAATCGTACGAATGGAATGGCCAGCGTGTTCTCCAGACATGAATCCAATAGAGCACGTTTGGGACGCTCTAGGAAGACGAGTTGCTGGCTACCAACCACCCCCACAAACTCTCCAAGAACTGGAAAGAGCTCTTCTGGAAGAGTGGGACAGAATACCCCGACTCATGATTAATAGCCTCATTAACTCCATGCCTCCAAGGTATTCAAAGTTACTGGCCGTCCGTGGAAACCATACCCCCTACTGAAAATGACTTCCTTTGAAGACAACACCTTTTCTTATTATTTTTTTCTCATATGCACAAATTGCGTTTTTTTCCTTTTGTACACAAATGCGCAATAAAATGCATTTTTTTCTGCCAAACATGTGTAATTTATTCTCATATAACCTACTACGTCTGTCGACCATGTATCAATCAGCTAAAAAGTTTCCCAGCCACAAGATCCTCCTAAAACCGCAATATCCTTTAATTGTTTTGAGCAGTGTAATAAAAATTGTCACCGATTTACGAATGTCTGGAGCGGAGGTAAGTGATATTGATACTGTCGTCTATATTTTGATGTCTCTCCCTCCAGAATTCGAAAATATTAAGGTTGCATTAGAGAATAAACCGAGTGAGAATTTATCGTTAGATTTTATAACTCAGCGTTTGATAGACTCTGAAGCTCTTTTGAATGATTCGAGAAATAAAACAAGTATTCGTTTTATATAACAAACTGTGGATAGTGCGGCTTTTTCTACGAGAAAAGAACTCACATGTTTTCGTTGTGAAAAGAAAGGACATACAGCTAAATTCTGTAAAAAGAAAACATGCTATAATTGCGATTGTGTTGGTCATTTTAAAAAGAAATGTAAATTCAAATCTGAATCTAAGACTGATGAAAAATATTCTTCTGCTCTATATTTTGCTGCTGGCAATTTGACTTGCGGAAGTCCGAAAAAGTTCATTATTGATTCATGGGCAACATCCCATATGTGCTCTCAGAAAGACTGGTTTTCATTCATTAAACCGTCATCAGGAACTATTCGATGTGCATCTCGCTCCACTACACTGGAAGTGTAAAAGGCAAAACGTCTAATGGAATTAATATAACTTTAGAAAATGTACTTTTTGTTCCTGAACTCAATGGAGAATTAATTTCTGTAAAGAATATTGAATTAGGTGGATATAGTGTTAATTTTAGAAATAAAAAAGTGTTAATCTAAAATGAGAAAAAAAAATTTCTTTGGGCTATCGTGATGATAGCGGACTATATATTTGTGACTTTGTTCCAAATTGTGAAATTTTCCTTTCTGCGAAAAAAATGACTTTGATTTATGGCACAGACGACTTGGACATCCCTGTAATAAAGCCTTAAAAGAACTTGGATTGCCTACTTTTGATAAATTTTGTGAAGTATTTGCTTTTGCCAAACAAAGTGCTTCTCCTACAGGAAAAGGTCCTAGACGAAGGGCATCCGAAACTATGATATTGATTCACACAGATGTTTGTGGCCCTATTGATCCGCCTATGGCTACAGGTGAGCGTTATTTTATGGCATTAATTGACGATTATTCACGTTTTATGGAGGTTCATTTGCTGAAAAGAAAAAATGATGTTGTTAATGAATTAAGATGCTTCTTAAAAGCAAATTCTTCAGTACGGAAAATTATGTGTGACAATGCAAAAGAATATGTTTGTGGTGAGCTCATCAAATCTGCTACTAAATTTGCTGTTACAATAGATGCAGTTCTTCCTTACACAGCACCTTCAAATGGAGTTGCTGAGCGTGCCAATCGTACGTTGTTAGAAAAAGGGCAAACTTTAATATTTGAAGCAAAACTTAGCAAGAAATTTTGGGGATGTGCAATTTTAACTGATGTATACCTAAGAAACAGAATTCCTAGTAGATCCATAGAGAACTGTACTCCTTATAATTTAAGATATGGTAAAGATTCCGATCTTCAAAACATTATAGTATTTGGATGCGATGACTACATGTTGGTTCCTCCCTCTCAAAGGAAGAAATTAGATAAGAAGTCAAGCAGGCTGATATTTGGGGGATATTCGACTATGGGATATCGTTTCCCAGATTGGACCCAGATTCAAAGAGAATAGTAATATCAAGGAAAGTTGTATTTAAAGAAGAAAGAAAAATGGATTTAGAAGATAAAAATATTCTGAATGTGGATTCCATTATTTCAGAAAATGAGGATGATGTTGAAGAAATAGGTGGTGAAGAAAATATTACTGAAACAATTATTACAAAAGAAATTTTGGAAAGACCACAAAGGCAAAAGAAACCAACAGTTAAATATCCTGAACCAGAAGTTTATGAAGGAATGGTAATTTTTGAAGATTCATTATCGCATAAAGATTTATCTGCACTGCCAGAGGAAGAACAGAATCTTTGGAAAAAAGCAATGGAAGAAGAAATGCAGTCCATGGGAAAAAAAGAAGTTTGGTGTCTTGAAGAATTACCACATGGGAAACGTGCAATTTCATGCAAATGGGTTCTACAAAAAAAAAAAAAAACGAGATGGAAAATATAAAGCTCGACTTGTTGCTCGTGGTTTTATGCAAAGAAAAGGAATGAATTATGATAATATATTTTCACCAGTGTGTGTTATCAGTATTCCCGCATTACGTTTAGTATTTATTATTATTCTTCAAGGAAATTTAAAAGTTTATTCACTGGATGTTAAAACTGCATCTCTCAATGGTGAATTAAAAGAAATTATTTACGTGGATCAACCAGAAGGATATGATAGTAATAGTGGCAGGAAGTGCCGTTTAAAGGAAATCTTAAACGGACTTAAGCAGTCACCTCGTCAATGGTATGTAAAATTTTTAAATTTCATTCTCAAATTAAACTTTAAGTCATTAAATAGTGAACAATGCATTTTTATCCGCCAGTCTAAAGGTAAAAGAATTCTAATAGCACTTTATATGGACGATTTATTAATTGCGTGTACTGATGATAGTGAAATAAAAATTAAAATTGGATTATTATCAAAAGAATTTGAAATGTCTAAATCTGGAACAGTTTCTGAATTTTTTAGGAATTAAAATAACATTTACACCTGATGGACTGTATCTAGATCAAGAAACATATATTTTGAATTTATTAAAGAGATTTAAAATGTTTGATGCTAAAATAGTTATCTACTCCCCTGGAAGTAGGAGCAACAGCAGCTGATTTTGAGAAAGGAAGTGCTTTTTGTGGACCCTACCGAGAACTAATTGGATATTTAATTTATTTAGCATATTCATCTCGTCCTGATATCCTTTATTCTCTAAACTGTTTGAATCAACTTCAAGAACAGTCTACTGATAGTGCTTTTGGAGTGCATTGAAAAGAATTTTGAGATATCTGAAAGGTACTTCAACTTTAAAACTGGAATATAAAAAGTGTGTGGATAAAAATTCATGCTTAAATGTCTATGCAGATGCTAACTGGGGTGCAAACCAAAATGACAGAAAATCCATTTCTGGTAACATAATTATGTTTAGTATTTGTCCAATATTTTGGTCTTGCCGAAAACAAAATTGTATTGCTTTACCTTCCACAGAAGCAGAAATTATTGCCCAAAGTAAAGCCATTCAAGATGCATTGTGGTTGAAAAACATTATTTTGGAATTCACTGATATTAAAGAAATCATGATATTTGAAGATAATCAATTTTGTATTAAATGTGTAACAAATGAAAACAACAAAGTTCGATTAAAACATGTAGACATTAAATTAAAATTTATTCGACATTCCTTGAATTGTCATGATATAAAAGTTCACTATATTTCATCTAACCTACAAATTGCTGATATGTTTACAAAATCTCTTTATCTAAGTTTAAACTAAAGGAACTTTTACCATTATGTGGATTAAAATTGTATTAGATTTATATCATGTTAATGTAAATATTGAATGGCTTGAACGTTTCTAATTTCTTAATGCAAACTTATTTCTATTGATTTATATGATTTTATTGTGCATGTTTTTTGTGATTAAGGGCGAGTGTTGTAAATAATATGATACAAGTAATCACAACGAAACACAAAGTCAGTCTATTTACGTCTGTAAAGCTGTAGTCTTCTAAGACGTCCGCAAATTTTACACCAATCGTCTGCTGTGCTGCCTTCTGATTGGTGGCTGTGTTCAAGCCGTCCAAAACCCATAAATACACCATGTTCTGTTCTCTTATTTTAGTATATGTATAATTTTAGATAATTATGTAAAAGCTGCCCTTATGTCCCTTACAAATCTTAAACTAGAGTCAGCGGGCATCTGCCTGTAAACTCACACCCAAGTCTTGCTGACGAAATAGGATATATGTATAATTTCTTTCTTTGTAACTTGCTTCATTAAATATTCTTTTTCCGATTCATGGACTCTTGTTCGTTTAACGAATTTCAACAATTTTAAATGTATTCTTCATTTCTAATTTTTTGGAAAAAGAATTTTCTTACTTTTTTAACTATTTTTTGTATGGAAATTAAATAAAATAGCAACACATTTTCGAAAGGTACTTTAATCCGTAAATAAAATTAAAAGAATACCATCCTTTTAATCAAACTCCGTGTGCGCCGGCTTAAAATCAGCATTGAATATCATTTTAAAGCTATAGGAAAATGTATTAAAAAATATTTAAATATTTTAGGGAACAGATATTCTATTTTATTTTAGAATAATATAGCTTGTAATCAAATAAATACTCTATATTGAAGATATTTAGAATTTATTTGATCAGAGGTTATGTCAGTCTCGAGTAAAATCTAGTTTCTATCCACAAGAGTATTGAAAGCATTTACAGTTTTTTTAATCTTTCTTGAAAAGCTATACGTGGTGTGCAGTCGACGGTGTCTGCTGAAATCCTTGTTCAGGTCAGGAGTTCATACAAGACATGCAACTGACTTCTGCTGTGCGCACGTTCATTGATGCATAAAATACAGTAAATACAAATGCAAAACATTTCACTCAAAGTGTCACCAGCTCTAACTTTGTCTGAGAAAAATACTGCTAATGGATTAAACTTTAAGCAAATTTTTATTTGCGTTTATATATTTATTTATTTTTTATTTTATTTATACAAATGCCTGTCGTTTGGGCATTAGACAACGGGCTCTCCAATATCTTGCAACACGACAGGAAAAAAACAGATAGTGCAGCACATTCTTGCAAAGCTGAAGCAGCCAGAAAAGAGAACACGCAGTGTTGAAACGGCACTATTGAGATGGGCACGGAGAACTCGGCGGAAGCTGTAGCAGATTTAATGTTCAACTGTTACGTATGTTTATTAAACATAATAATTTGGAATCTAGTCATATTTTTTTCCAAATAAATAATTTGTACTTTTATGAAAAACAAATCCTTTAAAGTTTGATTATATAACAAATAGAATACACTTTTTTCACACAGTTTACAGCTTTTCTTTTATTATTTTAACGAACGTTTTTTTATTGGAAACAATCATTTATTTCTCTGAAAGGTAATTTAAGATCACATTTTAAGAAATAAGAAAATTATTTTTTCAGTCGAAAATAATGCTTTTTCACATTTTCTTTCGATATAATGAGTAATATAATACACGCTGTCAAATATCTGCTGTTCTCGTTAAATTTTATAAGATAAAATAATCATTTTTTCTTGTCCAGTTACTTTAGACTTGTAGTTGCATGAAAAATCTTTAAAAGTTATTGTTTTGTATTTCTTTAAAAATGTCGGTAAAATTATTTCTATATTCCTTAAGTCTCATTTCCGATTGTTGTAGTTCTTGAGAATTATAAAGAACACAGTGTAAATGCAAAATTTATCTTTTCATATTTTCTAAGCTTTTTTCCAGAGTGAAATGAAAAGTAAAATGCCACTAAGTTATTCTTTGCAATCTCTATCCTCTCCTAAGCTAAAACAGATTATTATTATCAAACATCTTATGTTTAAATTATTATTAATAATTTAATCTTGATTTGAAAATTGTCTTATATCGCCTTTCTTAAAATATCTATTTTTTATAGTAAAATTTAACTGATTTTAATAGACAAGGAAATAGTATTCAAATATTAATGTTTACATTACAAAAAATGTATTAATGTTTATACGTATATACATAAAAATATTTTAAACACTTCTTCAAAAATAGAATGCACAGAATTTGTTTTCTTTTATAATATTTGATGTTTTTTGTTGTAATAAACTATCTTGATATCCTAAGTATTTATTTTAGTTACGTCAATTAAATTTTAATGCCCTATGCATTTTAAAAGTTATTTTTAATATACATACACTACTTGCTATAGAAAATATAAGAACTATGAAGGTTTTGTTGTCGAAATCCGATAATTTGGCAGTATATATTGGGAAACATGTTATGCACATGATTTAAAATAAAAGTAAGTCACATGATTGTATTTCAGTATGAAAGGAAAAATAGCGGCGAATAGAAGTTCCTTCGGCGTTTACTAACACAATCAATTTAGGAAATTCAAACTAAGTAGGATGTGTGGCCTTGACAACATCCTCAAAGGCAATTACGTCAAACTGACGTTTTCTTAATGATCGGATTGCAGCCTTAAGTGAGAGTTGTAGGTCTTACTATTGCAACGCTTAAGAAAAGCGTATAAAAGTTGGCATATAAATAGTAAAAGGAAAAATGAGCACAGGATATGACAAGTCGCAAAATACCACTAGTTCCTAAACGAACAATGGAATACACGGATCGGGAGGAAAGCTGTGACTACCCCACGAGCAACTTTTCTTGACATTCTGGGAGCTCTGAATGTCCCAGTATCTACGAGAACAGTTTTATGTACTGAAAATGTATTGAAAACATAAATCCACCTTGACGAAGGCTGCTCGTCAGCATAGTGAAACACTGCGGTGGTTTCGATAAATGAGAATTAGTGAATTTGGAAGAACTTTCTGGTGTTCAGCGACGATTTTCTATTGTGTTTTATCTGTAAAGTCCCCGGATGAGAGTCTTGAGGTGTACAGGAAATAGAACCAGTTCAAACACTGTTGTTGAAGTTTCCACTTCTCGTCTACGAGCAGAAACAGTGAAGGGTTTAATCAGTTTTAGAGGGCTTGCCAGCACCAGAGACGCATTGACGCGATAGGGATTGTTGGCAGCGCACAGCAGATTGATGTGGTTCGCACTTTATCTTCAGAAGCTTAAATTGCCATTTATTGACAGACGCATGAAGCATCACACGTGTCACTTCTCAGCAGATAAGTCTTGATATGTATCCAGTTTCTTTTTTGACCTGCCATGTCTTCTGACAGATAGACTGGGACGTGAATGGATGTCGATTGACCTCTAAAACGTCTAACGTCAAAAATGATTCGAAACTTATGAACTCCCATCCCTTTACCATTCACTACTTAATTAAGCTTTTATCTAGAAGATTATTTGCATTATCAGAAAAATTGGTCCCCTTTTTATTGATTATTCTGCACAGTATCTCAATGTATAGTTATTTTTCGTAATCAACATCACTCACTTAAATATATAATTTTTGTACTGTGTTTATTTTATCTGTCATTAAATTTTCCAGGTATTTTTTACATTTTATTGTTCGATTGATTATTTGTCATGCATATACCACGAAATTTTAACCACAAAAGTAACTTGCTTAAGCATTTTAAAAGTTACTGATTTTATTAGAATGTTTTGGAATTGCATTTAGAATTTACACAAATGAATTCTAAATGCCTTGTCCCATGTACCTCTGATGAGAAGTTGTTACTCAACTCTTTATCCATATACTTGGTAATTCTTATTCATTCCCATTCGTTCTTATTCCTCGTGTACTAATCTGATTTTACTTTGTTTACTAGGTGATTCCTATTGTATATGAATTGAAAATATTTTATAATTTAAAAAAATCTCTCTTTTGTTTGCGCTTTTTTAGATACTTTACATTTTGTATTGTTTTCTTCAAAAATTTCTAAAAATATTTATGTAAATTACATAAATTACTTTTATTTTTGCTTTACTATCTATCAATGTTTAAATAGCTACCTGTGGTTATATAAGCATAAATTATATTGGTAATATTTAATTATAAAATAATATTAAACCGCAGATGTATTAATAGCTTCAATCTGTGACTGAGTATGATAGAGAGCTTCTCGAGTTGAATTTCGAAACAGCCCCTCGAAAGGCTCTATCATCTTAGTTCTGATGATTTTCATATAATTCTGGTATCTCTCGGATTACGCAAATAACAGTTAACTGACCCTTGGCGACATCTGCCGCAGTGCGCGCCACTCTCGCAAATGACTGCAATTCCTCGTCAACCACTTCAGGAGAAGTTCAATGAATTCATTTCACAATGCGCCTCACTTCAATATATATAATACAGACTATAATATATTATCTCATTCCTAAAGCAGTTATTTGTTGAATCAATTATAAGAATTTTTAATAAAATACTGAAATTTTAGTATTATAAAATAAATATTTGGAGCTCGGCTGAAAAGGAAGCTGTATGTATCAACAGGCTCAAAGCAATTACATGTCCTAGTTCTTTTATTCTTTATATTCTTTTAACTTTATTTTAAGTATTTTATATTAAATTGGTTAGTATTATTTAAATCATTATACCTTCTACATTTGAATAAGTTAGCCAGTTAAGAAGTTTCAGTCAATTTAATTTGTGTTTAGTTATTAAATTTTTATATATTTAAAAACATGTAAGTATGTAAAAGTATTTTAAACTGGAATTTTTGAAATCTGTATTTATTTCCTCATACTATTGCAGAAAATGGAAGTTTTTTTTATTTCTATACAAACACGAACTTTCTTTATCATAATAACTCACTGTATTGTTTTGAGACGCATTCTAAGAGACTATGTACCAGTCTTTTGGATTGTTATAATTCTTTTTAATTTTATAGTAAAAAAATTATCTTTTTATTTACATTTAATGATGACTAAATGTTCATAGTTAATTTTTTTTTTGAGAATTCACACTAACTACCAATGACTTTTTCATTATTAAATAATAAAAATCAGAATTAAAGGAAATTATTTTTTGTAAAGAATGTTTACTTTATTATTAAAAGAAAGTTCAGATAAATTACCTAGTTATTTTTCAATAGTTTGTATAAATAAGCATTGAATCCAAATTTAATGAATCTACTATTGATTATTAAAATACGAGATGTGGGTTTACCTACAAAATTTATCGCTAAATTTATACATTTGTTCTTAGTTTTCATGACTTAAACATTAAATATTTTTTATTTTCATAACGTGTTAAAAATTAAGCAATATTTTACGTTTTATTAAATAATAATATGTTGCTTTGCTTAGTTATATTGATTTTGATGATTTTATACACCCGTTTTTAAGTGACTATTATATTTGTAGTGACTTTTGGATTAAAAAAGCAGTTATCATACCTCATTTTAGCAAACAATTTCTTCTGCACCAAAAATTATTTACATAAATGGACACAGTAAAATTTTTTATGAAATTAATCCTTTTAAATAGCTTCACGAAACTGAGAAATGTTTTTAATGCATTCATATTTGATTAAGAAAATTAATTTTTCAAAGGAAATAGTTTTAAATTTCCAAATAAAATTACCAAGTTATTTACTTGTGATATGCTTCATAATCAAAATTTAAATTAAGAAAATAGAAAATGCTTATGATGAAACATTTAAAACTAATTTAAACAGATATTATTAAATATTAATTCCTTTAAACTTTGTTATGTAATTCAACATTTAATAACATATTCTAAGCATTATTTACTTATAAAAGTAATGATATCTCCTTTAAGACAAAATTAATTTATTTATATTTAATGTGTGTGTGAGCTTACGAAATAATTTGTATTTCTGAGATTACAATCTTAAGAGTATTTAGTCATAAAATCTCAACTTATAAACAATCGTAAAATCGGTAACTAATAATCTTGAATATTTTGAAATCACTGAAAATTTTTTTATTTCCTGACTATAAAATTGGATAAAAGTTTTATTTTAATTTATAAAATATTTTAATTTGTTGAAATTTTTTATACTGTTCCTATCATTTAGTAGATAATTTTAGTCCTAATACAGCTATTACACACTTTAGTAAATGCAGCCTAAAACAATTGCTTTAAGTTATTGAATTTATGGTAAATATAAGGAAGTATTTTAAATAATGTTATTTTGATGAACGTATCAAAAAGGAGAGAGATAAGATCTCATTTCATGGGAGTGAAAGATCCTAGATTTGATTTGAACTGCTCTAGAAAAATGGACAATAGATTTTGGGTAATGCATACTTGTCTGTTGGAGTAGGAGCTTGGGAGTTTTCTCTTTTTGTTAAATATTGGTTTTTGCCAATTAAAATTGTACTGGAAGTCAAAGATGCCATATATATATATATGTATATAAAACCTTGAAGTAAACTTTCATCTACGAAATTATTCCTTATGCAGGTCTATAACCACAATAATAAGTTACAACTGTTCCATGAACCACTGAAACACCAATGGTTGATGTTTCGACTTGGCACAGTTTTTGCTGTTGCAGCATCATGTTTCCCTGCTCCTAGCCCACAGTTGGGATCTACTAGTTAGCGGAAGCAGCCGAAACGAAGTCTGTAATTTAAAAACAGTGATCAAGCAGAAGAATGCGCAGATAATGCTTGACCTGCGATCCCCAGAAGTATCATTTCACTTGCAGGACATTGCGACCAAAAACTGTTTAACGTGGCTCATCTGCCTTTAGTGAACACGAAGAATCCTTTATTCAGCCGGGATTCAAACATACTACCTTCCGATACCTTTTGTGAGTCATTTTAATATTCCCAGTGAAAATCACATGATTCTTCATAGGCAGTGGGCCGCAATCCCATGGCGCACGATAAGAAAATAGAAAAGCTCAAATGACTCATCTGAACAGAGTTGCATGCCCTGATGTTCAGCAGTAGCTAGAGCTCGAATCAGAGACCTCTCATTCTAAACAGCGCTAGGAGATGGCGGGGTCATGGTTCAGTATTGGTATCATTTCAATTAACAGTTGTTTGATTCTTGAAGCAATTCATAAAATAAATTTAAATTTGTTTAATGGTAAAATTGAGTAGAATTTATTTTGAAATTTTTTATGTTGTTTTAATCAATTCTTTCTTTCTTTCTTTTTAATTTTTATTAACTGACTACCGTTTGGGATCAAACACTTCTTATTGCTACAGAAATGGAGGAGAAGCCCAAAAGTGCATTCCTCCTTGACACGTGAACGATCTCTCAAACAGTAGAACTCCAAAAACTGTTCTAGAATGACTGTTCACCTAGAAGAAAACGGAAGGATATACTTTTCACGAAAATGTTCTCAGACACAGCAGAGGAAAAGTTCCAAAGCAGTCTTTTTAAAGACACCCTATTTCGTGTTTATTTATGATTTCAACCACAGAACTAAGACAAGCGCAGTAGAAGCTTCAAATAAATGTTGCATTTGATAATTTGTCTGAGAAAGGAAATCTCTCTTTAAATATGTGACGTGGCCTGTGACAAAAACAAAACTATCCGCGTAAATTTATATCTTAAGAATAAAATTTCTTTGATAAACAATCCCGAACAAAGAGATTAGTTTATTTAATATTAATAAAAACTAGAGCCTTTTTGCGAAGCGCATTTTAAAAATTATGCTCAGCAATAGAAATATCTTGTAATTCTTCAAGATTTGCTTCTTGTAGTTTTATAGAAGTTAAAGTTTCATGATGGAAGCTCCCATGATCTCTATTATGACACCGTGAAGTGGATAATCTAACATCCAGAACCCATTCTTAAACATCTGCCACGTGTCTTTCGCTGGTTGGGCTCTTTAGCAGATAAGGAATCATAGTCACGTGTTGTGAGAGAGAAAACCCAGAAAATTCCCTCGTCTATCAGGTGAGTGCGTAGAAACAATTCTTTTAGATTCCTTATGCAGGCCTCTATGTTTACCGAAGCTGATGAAAGATCTTCTATTTAACACAATAATCCAAGTCACTTGGAAATTCGAGTAAAATTTCAAAGCTTCATCGTGTGCTTAGGGTAGTGTGATAATCACTCTCTGAGAGTATCTGAAGTCTCTTTTTTTCGTCTGCTTTGAGTTATAAAAAGAAATCGCTTTCCAATTAAGACTCCATAAAATATACTTATTTTAAATTCCTAATTGTCTCTACGAATTATTTAAAAAAATGTAAAAAGAATGAATAACTTAGCTAATCAAACATCAAATGCAAATGATTCAAATGATTTATTAAATGTGACTAAAACACAGAAACAAAATAAATAAGGTATAGAATAACTTTATTTATTGATGTTTTAAAATATTTCGTACTATGATCCTTTTGGGACGTTTATTTTCCTTGATAACTTGTACTTTCGATTTTATAAAAGTATTCAACAAATATTTTCGTTTTAGTCGGAGCATATATGAATAACGTGAAAATTTTTTACGCTGTTCAATTTCCAGCTAATCTATGAGGACTATAAATTTTCATTTTTAAAAATACTTTTGAGAGGCTCAGTATATATGCATACATACATTCATACTTATACCTCAAAGTACGCTTCAAAATATTTGTACATCTGATGAAAGTAGAATATGTGTGAAGTGGTTTTCTTTAATACAAATCTTTAATCCACGACAAACTTTTAACTCTAAATGAATAGAACTTAGATAGAAAGAAATTGACTTAAAAAAGAAACAGAACTCGTTTATTATTTTCTTGATATCAATCTGTCATTGCGATGTAAAAACATAATAATTCTTTTTTTTTTTGGTAAACAAAAAGTTCTGTTGCCATATTAAGAAAACAAAAAAGTACAGAAACTAAAAATAGATGAAGAGGAAACAATAGAGGTCACTACACACTCCCTTCCCAGTGAAAGTGATTATGAGACACAGTCCTTTAAATGATCTAGAAACTTGACAGTCTTTCCACTGCGTGTGGTATTGTTGCGATTGACCGGGGACGAAATTTTCTCCCGAGGTTTGTGCTCGATCTGGATAATTAATGTTTCTGTGAGTTTCAAGAGTCTGTTTTTCATTATCTTCTATAATGAAACACGGTTTCAGTCTATCAGTTGAAATTCTTTTAAGAGTTCCATTCATTTCAATATCAAAATACTTTGGTGCTCTGTTCTTGACAACATAAGCCCCAAGATAAACTGGCTGCAAAGATGAAGTGCCTGCGTTATTGTAGACAAAAACATGTGAGTAATTCAAAAGGTGTTTTGAAATGAATATGGTTGTATTGCCATGGGTAGTCGTTGCAACAGGTGTTATGTTACGGAAAATATTTTGCAGCTTTTGCATGAATGCGTGACATTAGGAATCGTAGTGACGAATTCTCCGGGTAAACAGAGGGGACTTCGACAAAGAAGCTCGGCTGAAGAATATCCAATATCATCTTTTAGTGCCGAGCGCAATCCAAGAACTAAAGGTAAGACGTTTACCCAAGATTTGCTCTGTTGTAAATGACATTTAAAGCTTGCCTTTATAATCCAGTGTTGTCGTTCAATCAATCCATTCGATTGTGGATGATATGTTATTGTTCCAGATTTTTGAAAACCAAAGCATTTGCTTAAAGATGACAAAAGTTGACCTTCAAATTGACGCCTTTGGTCAGATGTAATACGCTGTGGTATTCCGAAACGAGAAATTCAGGTTGATATCATGCCCTTTGCAACTGTTTCTGCTGATGGATACATCATAGGAAGGGCTTCTACCCATCTTGAAAAACGCTCAATCATTATAAGTAAATATCTGAAACCTTGACATGAAGGCAAGGTTCCGACAATATCAATTTAAACATATTGAAAACGTTCAGGTGGAACATTAAAGTTCATGAAAGCTGACTTTGTTTGTCTTTGAACTTTAAATTGTTGGCATTCCATCCATTCTCTACACCATAACTGCCAAACTTTATTGATATTTGGCCATATGAATCGTTTAGTGAATAATTTTCTTGTACTTCTAATCCCTGTATGTGACAGATTATGAATAGAAGAAAACATCTGTCGGCGAAATTTTGAGGGAATGTATGGACGATTACTGTTGGAGAACACATCATAATAAATTGATTTGTCAGTGTCAGGAATGGGAACCTGAACTATTTTTAGGCTTGGGTTGTTTTTTAAAATTGTTAAATCTTCATCATCTTGAGATTCTGCAATAATTTCGTAATCAGTTGGAGAAGGTGTGGATATGGTATTAATTCTGGAAAGAGCATCTGCAACAATGTTTTCTTCTCCCTTGACGAAACGAATATTCGTTGAAAATTGAGCAATATACTAACTCAATAGTCTTGCTTGTCTGGGAGAGGCTTTGCCTAAATTTTATTGAAAAGTGAAAGTAATAAGTTTGTGGTTCGCATAGATGTTGAAAGACTTTCCTTCTAATACTAATACTGCTATAAAATATTTTACTGCAGTGTAGATGGATAAGAGCTCTCGATCATATGCGCTGTACTTTCTCTGTGCGTCAGTCAACGAGCGTGAGAAGAAACTTAATGGACGCATCTCTCCCTGTTCAATTTGAGGAATCACGGCTCCCATAGCTGTATCCGAAGCATCGCATGTGAGAGATATAGTAGCATCAGTTGAGGGATGGACCATGATAGTAATATGACATAGTGCATATTTAAGATTTTTGAATGCATTCCGAGAATCTTCAGTCCATGTTAGCGGTATTTTACTATTTTTGCATCTTCCACTGAGGAGTGATAAAGATTGTTGAAGGTTGGCACAGTCTGGGATGAAGCGGTGATAAATATTAATTATCCCCAGAAACTTGCGCAAGCTGATGGATGAAGTGGGTTCGGGTATGTTTTGTACGGCATCAACTTTCGTGGTAAGAGGTTTTATTCCTTCCATTGTGATTTCATATCCTAAGTAACTCAGTTTGGAAGTGCCAAAAATACATTTTACAACATATTGCAACATATATACATTTTGCAATATATATATATATATATAATACATTTTGATGCATAAGCCATAGTCAGTTAACCTTTGAAAAACTGCGTGTAAATGATTACGGTGTAATTTCTCATCTTGAGAAGCGATTAGAATGTCATCTAAATAACAGAATACAAAGTCTAATCCAGACTGTACCATGTTCATAAATCGCTGAAATGTCTGTGTTGCATTGCGTAAGCCAAAGGTCATGAATGGAAATTCGAACAACCCAAAAGGAGTTATAATGGCTGTTTTGGGAATATTGCTTTCAGGTACTCGAATTTGTTGGTAAGCTCGAACTAGGTCAATTGATGAGAAAATCTTTCCGTGTAGGATGTAGCCACAATCGGTGAGGAATAGCAAAGGATATCGGTCAGGAATGGTTATATTGTTAAAAGCCCTGTAATCTCCACATGGTCTCCAATCCCCCGATTTCTTTAGGGTAAGATGCAGAGGGCTGGCCCAACAACTTTTTGAAGGTCTGCAAAGCCCTTGTTGCAACATAAACTAAAATTCTGCTTTTACTGCTTTTAATTTTTCGGCTGATAGTCTTCTGACCTTAGCTGCTACAGGAGCCCCCTTGGTTTCAATGAAATATTCAATTTGGTGACTTTTGATTTCTTTTTATTGGCGATTGTTGACCACAGAATATCTGTAAACTTTTTTAAGGATTATTTCCTACTGATAGTGTACTGCATGAACCTTTGATGAAACGTTAGCATAGAAAGGTTTACCCGTAGACGACAAGGAAGTGATGTCATCAATTAATTTGCAGTTTTTGATGTCAACCAAAAGGTGAAAGTGAGACAAAAAGTCAATACCTATAGTTGGCTTATTGACATCGGCGATTATAAAAGACCAATTAAATGCTCTTCGAAATCCTAAATCCAATTTTAGCAGCTTTTGCCCATACGTCATAATTTTAGTTCCGTTTGCTGTGAAGAGTTCCAGCTTTGCAACAGTTCTTTTTTCTTTCGATAATGGTGGAACCACGGAAATTTCCGCACCTGTATCAATTAAAAAAATTGGGTGGCACTTCTTTTGTCTCTAAGGAAAAGATGACACATTTCTACCCCTTGACCCCCTGTCGTCTGTGAGAGTCGGGTGTTTAGTTTTCCTACGGGTTAGTGTTAGGCCAATTGCAAGGATAATTACATTTGTAAGCTTTATTGCCAAAACGTGAGTGATAATAACATATATTTTTATCTCTGCTACTACGGCTATTAATAGAATTATTTCTAGTGCGGGGTTTGAATTCTTGACTTCTAGAATGTCTTTTATTCAATTCGTTGATTTGTAGAGACAACTCAGTTATCTGCTCTTGAAATTTAACTCATACGTTATCATCTCTAGAGCAAGTTACGGCAGCATTCTGATATGACGTGGAATTTATTTCCCACTTTTATCGGCCATTGTTACCAATTTGATTAAATAGTCGCCACTGATAGATAAAATACTAGAAATTGCTGTTGGAAATCTTTGAATCCAGAGAGTTTTATGAAAAGTTTGACTTACTTTATCTGATGTTAAATTCCTCATTTCACATAACAACTGTTAAAGTTTTCTATCGCCCAATTCTACTTCAGTTAATAATTTTTTAGTCTTTTGTGTTTCGTTTTCGGTGAAGATGGAAATTAGTCTATCTTTAATTACCACATATTTGTCGTCATTTGGGGGATTGATCAGAATATCTGACACTTGAGATAATATTTCAGCATCAATGGAGCTTCATAATCGTACTTTGTTTGATCTGTCGTACTTGCAGCATTTTGAAAATGAATTTCCAATCGGAGAAACTATATCTTTGGATCCGGTTTCCAAAACGCAGGAAATTTAACTCTTGAGATCGATGATGAAACGTCGCTTTTGTTTTCCATTTTCGAATGTCACGTTCGGTAGTCACCAATGAAGTGGTTTTCTTTAATACAAATCTTTAACCCATGAAAAACTCTAAATGAATAGGACATAGGTAAAAAGAAATCGTCTTAAAAATGAACAGAACTCGTTTATTATTTTCTTGATATCAATTTATCGTTGCTATGTAAAAACAGAATATTCTTTTTTTTTTTTTTTTTTTTTTGGTAAACAGATGTTTTTCATCTGTTGCCATATTAAGAAAACTAAAAAGTACGGAAATTAAAAATGGATGAAGAGGAAACATGCATGTCTAAAGTATTTTCTAATATATATTATATGACTTGATTTTCTTTTCAATGGGATATTTTTTGATTTCGTTCTCACAGGCCATATTCATTAATTATTAAAACAAGTTGGTCTTTGATTTCTTTTAGATGAGCATGGACTCTAAATAAATTAAATAATATATAAATTGTTTCAGTACTCAAATCAGAATACTTCTAGGAGGTAATGTCTAATAGATGTAAATTTGTAACAAGGCAAGAGAGAATTTAATTATTGTTTGGGATTAAAAAGTTACGTTTCCATAAATGTGACACTGGTTTCGTTGTTAAATAATTTTAGAAAAGTATCAAATGAATCTCAGAAAAATAATCAAGTTCATTTTAATAAAAACAGTAAATTTCGACGTTGAACAATCTTGAAGATGTTAATATGGAGGTATTTAAAAACATGTTTTTTAAGTTGACACTCTCTGTTTTAAGATCGTTCAAAGTATCATGCAAGGTAAATTATGTGCATTAATTAATAAAATGTTAACCTGTGTAGGTCTGGGAATTTAATTCATAAACATGCGTAAATGCTTATATTCTGCCTCCCCATTCAATGTCTGGGAACCGAAGCATGAAATATTAACACTAGAGAACAAGAACAATTAATGTGAGTTTCTCATTTAGAAGCGCATTCATAAAGGATTAGAATGGCTTCTGCTGCTGAATAATAGGTGCATCGTGCGAGGTGATTCCATCTAAAAGGGATTCCGGCAATCCTTTAACTCAGATTTTAGATGAAGATGATCAGATGGGGTCATACTTGGACCATGAAGCTGCGGAAGGAAAAAAGGGGAAAGAAATCGTAAATCTCTCCCCGTGGAGTGGGAGGCCGAGGAAGACGAGGAGCAGCGTCCTGGCTTTACGGCTCCCGCGGGAAGCAGCTTCCGCACTGCTGCTAAATTCTTTTCAAGCTTCTGGCCCAGGGAAAAAAGAGGGAACCTAAGTGCTGTTTTCAGGACTTGAAAAGGATTTTCTTCATGTTTATTCATGACGCCTGCAGTAAGCGCATGCGCAGTCTCCTGGTGGAGTGGACTCCAGAGGAAGCTCCGAACGAGGATTCTCTTTCTCGCGAAAGACTTCTTCCAGAATAAATGCGCCACTTGGATAAAACTTTTTTTGGATGTAGCTTATTCCTCAAATGCTATAGATAAAATAGTTAAACATTCTCTTGTTAAATATTTTTAATTGGACAAAATAAGTGTCTGCTTTTAAAAACAGTTCATAATTTTGAAATTACAAACGCAGGAATTTTGTCCTATATTATTTACGCAATGGGAATTAAATACGAAAAACAATCACAGTCAGGTGATTTAAACAACTACAAAAAATGCACGTGTTTCAACAATAGCAAACACATTCCGCTCTTAATGAGTCATTCCAAGTTAGAAAAGAGTAGAATTATTTTAAGCAAAGAGGAAACAAAATCATAATCGACATTTTAAATAATACTTAGATATTTTAAGAACATTTTGTGACGTCATAAGGGATTTACATGTGTAATACTATTTTATGATAGCACAAATGATTTGATATTAATAATCACAACTATACTTATTTGAAAGAAAAGGAAGAACAATTACCTGGTTAACTAAAATACTTTTAAAAAATACTGAGTATCTGTAGAATTGTTATTGTTAACGCAGCTCAAGAAAACAGAACTTGAAATGTAAAAATTGAAGATATAAAATGGATAATGTTCTCTTTTCAAAGCGATAAGGTTTTTAACATTAATATTCAAATATCTTCTCATTCTTGAAATAAGACATAAAAACCTTGAGATTTTTTTTTTTTTTGAAAATTGAAATTCTTTTGATAGCAGTTTTCGTAACTTTTCCTCTATTTTATTGAATCATACAAATTAATATTTTAAAAATCCATGGTTTTTTTAACTATGCATTGCGTTCTTTAATCGTCTTTTATTATACTGCACTTTTTTCGAAAGTCAGAATAAAACTAAAGCTCACATTCGCTGAAACTAACGCTTTTAAACCATAAAGTTTTTTGGCATATTTAAAGTTATCTATTCAATTTAGTGAGCATAAGAATATCAATACCCAATTTTGATTTAATGAAGTAGATATCCTAAATAAAATACACATAGAATAGGAAATTATGTATATATATATATATATATATATATATATATATATATATATATATATATATATATATATATATATATATATATATATATATACTCGTATACACACACACACACATATATATATACATATATACATTATATATCTATCTATCTATATATATATATGTATATATAAATATATATACATTTTGACTGTCACACTGTGGATTGACAAGCTTTGAATATGCAAGGCGAGATGGGAGCCTATATATATCTTTTCATTTAAGTGTAGTCGATTGAACAACAGCGATGATATCTGTCACCAAATTCCGTGACATTCAGCGGCAGATATTTGATAAATGCTGTAGAATTTCTTGTTAAAATGCTATAGAAATTTTTGTGATAAATGTTAACACTGTAAGAGCCCGAATAGTTGGAGAAATTTGGACCGAACATTTCAACTTATAGAATTTTTAGAAGTTGGCTGTCCAAAGTCAGGTCAGTGAACACACAAGGCAGCAAAATTTACTTAACAACGCAAAATAATGATTGGAAAGGGAAATCGAGTGATAAGAGATTGGCTGCTATTGCTATTAATTGTGATGTCCAAAAAGAAAGCTTCCAACACGAACATTATCATATGTATCCTCCGATATTAATAATAGTAATTGTGATAAGAAGCCTTTATACAGAAAAAACTTCCACCAGAGCAGTAATTTCCTTTCACAGATATCAATACCAAAGTCGTCCTACAGGCTGCTAACCACAAAACGTGGTCAACTGGAAAAAAGTCATAAGATCAGAATAATTGATTTCAGCAATTTTCTTCTTAATAAAAAAAAATGAATATTTGAATCTGCATAAAATTTTGATCGTGATTGTCTGATTCCCGATACGAATTACAGAGACGTATCTCTCTCTGTACAGAGAGACAACCACGTCGTTGATTTCTTTAAATTTATCCTGGTCTGATCATAACCCTAAAAAGAAGGATCACTGAACAAAAGTATAGAAAATATTTATCTGAGCAGATTTATCTTGTAAGCAAGACAATGTTCTTGTAGGAGACGAACTTTATGATAATGCTCCTATTAAGGCATCGGTTCTTGTTCAATCATGATTTAATAAACACAAGTTTAAAGTTAAACGTTTACTTCAACCCATTTAGTTTTTTATTTTCAATCCGGTCTTTCAATTCGGTCTTTATTTTCATAATGGAATCGTTATGATCTACTTTAAATTGGTTAGACTAAAATCAATATCATTTGCTGGAATCATTCCCAGAGTTTTTTCATATCTCCATAAAGAAAGTTATAATGTTTCTTTAACAACTATTCAGCCTCTTTTGATTCGATTCAAAAGTGATTCGAGCATACATTAAATATCAAATATGGTCTTCCCCATTTGATAAACCATTATAAATAAACACTGTTGCGTAAATTGTTACACTGCAGTGTAATTTTCAGTAGATAGCCATTCAATTGTATACAAGGAGTTCCTGCAATCAGTATAATGAGCACCCATTTCAGTAAGAAGATTCTACGCATGCAGATGTCAGAAACAAAATGTCGTGGGGGATCTGAGCGTACACAAAATGTGTGTGATCTTCTTATGCAGCTCAATACTCCAATAAAATGAAGGATGGAGACACAACCAAAGATATTCGCTGCAAGTGAATAGGTTCTATCATGAAATAGGGCTAAAAGGTTACTTAGATGACTACACACGTAGATGAATAGCTGGGAAATTGGAAGAAGGGTATAATGTCACCAGCGCAGCTGATGAGTTGGGAATCAATGAAAGTGCAAATATGCGCTCACTTGGAAAGTTTTCGAATTTATAGGTACGCTATTAGAAAGAATTACAGTGGCTGTTCCAGGAAAAAAATAGCAGGGAATGACCAACATATTATCCTACAAGTGAAAAGGGCCTGAAGCCAGTGAGCAAGATCCACTGCTTATCAACTGTATACTGCAACGGGGTGACAATTGTAGAACTCATTGTGTCCAGATGTCCTCACAAATGTAGATTAATTTCTCACCATTTTAAGCACTGAATTCCATTTAAAGTTGGTGATCAGCGCCTTGGTTTAGAATGGTGCAAAGGATAAACAAATGGACATGTTATCATTGAAGTTATGCCTTCCTTACAGATGAGTGTCGTTTCAATCCCACAAGCAAATATCAAAGCCACTTGATTGGAAGAAAGTGGTTGGGATTTGGTTTCATCGCAGTAACATCATGGAAAGAGACTGTTGTCGTAGTCCTTGAGTTGTCGGTTGAGGGAGGGATTATGCTGAATGAGTAGAATGAATCCTCTGTGCTTTTAACAGAGGTTCTGTAACAGGAAATCGCTGTTGTAATAAGGAGATCTTTCCTTATGTGCGTCTGTACCAAGGTGCCATTGGGAAGATTTTATGGATGACGATTTCTTAGATTATATATATATATATATATATATATATATATATATATATATATATATATATATATATATAAGATAGACAGATAGATGTGTGTATGTATGTATCTATGTATGCGAGTATTTGTGTTCATGGCTGTGTGTTTGCATTTACATATATTTATAATGAAAATGAAGGCTTCTCTTTATCATCAATATGATATTTATTTCTATGGCTCACTGTAAATTTGTTTTGCATATTTAAAGGATCACTTTTTATAGATTGTTCACTTACTTTATTTATGAAATCACTTAGATCTATATGTAATGTAAAATGCTTGAATATATGAATTTGAACAATATTTTTAAATTTAATGAAAGTAGAATTTTTCATTTTTTGAAAATGCACAAATAAACTAACACATTTATTACTCTTGATAAATCATTAGTTTTTCACAGTCTTATTTGTCGAAATTTATTTTATTTCAACATTAGTTTCTAATTACTCACAAAACTTCATTACAGATTACAGTGACAGAGATTTTTTTATTCCTCTCTTATTATTAACAGAATTTTCGTAGAAGTCTTTTTCTCAGATTACTGTAATAAGCATAACGAAACTATTAACGAACGTATGACATCAGGAAATGATTGAGAAAGTGACGCCATTTCAGCAAGTCGTGAAAAAGAATAAAAAAGTAGTAACAACTATCTCGATACATTTCACATGCCCATCCATTAGGCACCTGATTCACCACAAACAGAGATCTTTTATTTTTTTTGGTTTATATTCTATGCCTCTCCTTTCTTTTCCAGCATTGCTAATATCTCCAAGAAATTATTAATTTCTACTGAAGTAATGTTATTAATTTCTATTGAAGTTAAGTTTACTTCCATAATCAGATTTATGCCAATTTTATTTTGATCGTATTTTCTGAAAAAATCAATATCATTTTAACTAAAAATCTAACTAATTTAACAAATTTATCCTATTGAACACAGAAAAATATCTTTTATTAAATATTGGAAGTAACCAGAGATAATTAAATAAGTTAAATGAATCATAAATTTGATGTAAGAAGTTTTTTTTAATTGACAAGGTAAAAAGATTTGATAAGATAAGAAATAATTACGAATGAAAGAAATTCGAAAGTTAAATTACTCTTTAATAAAAAAAAAGACTGTTTTCAACAGCAAAAGAAGTGAAATATATTTATGATTAAGTTACCGCCATTTTTTCGATTGAATTGTCAGTTGATTTTAGTTTTTTTTCTCCCACACGAAAAAGAGTGAACTGCTTGGAAGGAAAGCGAGCTGCAAGCGAGGGTGTGTTTGTCGCGTCACGTGCAGCTGTATCTAATATGACGGATAAAAAAAAGTAACAAGCAGTTCCTTCTGCAAAACGACACATAATTTGAGAAAAGAGATCGTAAGCATAGGAAATCAAATGATGATATTCTGCTGCATAATAATGGCAGACTTCATGCTGCTCATAAAAGAAGAGCTTTGCTAAGATATTTCCAATAGGATGTTAGACCCCATTCGCCATACAGTGCAGAGTTAGTGCTTTGCAGCTTTTATTTGCTTGGAAAAAATGATGAATAACCTTTTTACTCAAACAGGCTTGATATCCCTAAAACGCTTCGGAAATGAAGAAATTTGAAATCATTGCATCTTAGAGAAAATTTCTCAATCGATCAAGAACTTAAATCGAATTGGTTGGAAAATGACAGAAGAACTTTCTCTTTTAACAAAATTAAAATTTTTGTTCAATGAAGCGCAAAGCACTTAAGTGCATTACAACTAAGAAAAATGTGCTACGGATACTTTTTTTTACAGAGCAACGAATAGTAGAAGAGCAGAAATGTAATTTTTACTGAGCTTATACTGTAATATGTGAATGTATTTTATTTATATATATATACTTTCCTTTGCGTTTTTCTTACTCAAGTGTAAATTATTATTTTTTCATTCATCTCATGCATTTCAAAATAAATAATATAATTTCCTAAACCCATGCACTGCTTATGCAATACTTCAAAAGCTCATTCACATACAGATGAGATGTGAACAATAAAAGAATTATAACAGAGTATTAGTGTCAATAAAAGTTCAACATACTGATTGTATGATAGATTGCTTCTGAAAAATTATAAAAATTAAAAAAGTTAGTCAAGGTGTCCATTATTTTCATTCTTTATTTTACAAAATAGGGCTGTTAACATAAAATGTAAATAATTTTTAAACTGAATTTTTCATTCATATTTCATTTTTTGTATGATACGATTGCGCACACAAGGGAATGTCTATAAAAGTAAATTTCGTTCAATTACGTTCTGTTTTTATTTATTTTTTGTTTATATTTTTTTATTTTTATCAAGTAGAATTACTTTATGAATATAGAGAGCACATTTTGTAGAAGTAATAGATAATATTATTAAAAAAATCATCATTTTAAAAATGTATAGAATAATTTATCCATTCCACTTGAAAAATCTCATTCTACAAAAAGTTAAAGCAGCATAAATATTTCTTTCACAAGTAAATAGGTTTTACTGTACCTGATCCTAGAGTGTAATAAATGTATGATATGAAGGAAAATTGTTGTATTCGAAAATAGGAGTTACTTTTGGTTACAAATTTCATTAGAAAAGGGATACTTCAGCCGAACCCAGCCTGCCAAGAAAAGGCGCTGTAATGAAATAAGCTGCTGGGAATTAACTATGAAATCTCTATTTACTTACCATTCTGAAATCGCCTTCATTACTTTAAAGAATGGGCTTCGATGGTTTTCCGAAAGAATTAAACATTCATACCATAATTGATGGAAATTCGCCCGCCGCTCAGGATTTAAGAAAATAAAACGGCGAAATGCCACTAATTTAACCATGATGCCACATCGATTATTCAGAAAGGGTTCTCCCTCCTCACCATATTTCGCTGAATGGAATCTGGCAACAGATTAGTTGTTGAATGGGGATGGAGCCGCGGTATTGACACTCAGACAAACGATACCCGCCGAACTGATGAATACGAAATACGTTGCAGCAGCAGGGGGGGGGGCATCGGAAAATCTAAAGGTCTGTCCGTCCCACGAGCGATTTGCCTGCTTCCCATAGCCGATCTCTTCACGGTGAATTCTGGGATGGATATGAAACGGAATAATATCAAAAGACATTGCCCTGATCCATTATTTCAAACAAAGGAAAATAGGCCCGCTACAAAATTAAAGTAATGCTTTTAGTTTTAGCCATAGCTTAAAACATTTTTCATTGCTTTGCATATAATAAATCGATGCGTTTTAATGTTAACTTATGAATTTATTTATCTACTTATGTAAGAGAGCACCCTCCAAGCGATAAAGTGGTTTTACTGCTTTTAGGCAGAATCAAAAACGAAAGGAAATATAATAGTTTACATTAAAAGAGATAGCACACTTTATCTCACCCTTTATATACATATATATATATACACTGCTGGACAATTGCTAAGGACGGATAACACTATCATCCATAGCAACCACAAAATGAAAGGAAGCAAAATGGAAAAATTAGAATAAGTGCGGGATATAGTAAGAAAAAGTATGCGTTTGCAAATTTTTTTGCATGTCTATTCATCACGTGATAGCGTTCTTAAGAGCTTTAAAGGTTTTGACGCGTGTGGACAGTTGTTGTTTCATGTCAAAGTTTTACAGGAAAGATTTATTAAACAAACTTGAAATTTTTGGCATTGGATTCTGTCATTGGATTGTAGACGCCAACTGATCTGGCGCGAGAATGGATGATAAGCAGTACGCTTATCGTCCAGAAAATATCCAGGAAAGGGACCGATATCCGACATGCAGTGTCATGGTGTGGGCCGGCATCATGATCAATGGCCCCACGCCCCTACATGTGGTTGCGAATGGGACTATGAAGGGCCAACGATACATTAATGAAGTTCTACTTCCTCATGTTCGTCTTTTCCGTGGTGCTGTCGGTGATAAATTTGTTTTTATGGACGACAATGCTGTGGAACGGACACAACATGTCATCGAACACTCGCTGTTCAGGATTGTCTAGAGAGCGAGGGTATTCAACGTCAAGTATGGCCATCACGTTCTCCAGATCTAAACCCTATTGAAAATGTGTGGGATGCTTTGGAGAGACAAGTTGCTGGTCGAAACTATCCTCCGACAAACAAGAACACCCTCATCCGTGCACTCCCAGAGGAATAGGATAAATTGCCTCAACAGCTGCTGGATAATGTTGTGCAAAGTATGATACGACGTGTGGAATGTTGCTTCACACTCCACGTTGGAATAACCCGTACTCATACCTTTCTTCAAGATGCCTGCTGAATTTAGATATATTGTTCCATTTTTCCATATGCAGGATCGAATGAACATTTTTTTCTTTCAGATGTTTCACAGCTTTTGTTCTTTCAAGAACAATAAATATTCTTTATTCTAATGTCTGAACAGTATGTCAACTATATTTTATCCTACTAGGCCTCATGTCTCGCTAAATGTTGTGCTACATTGCAATTTGTGATCCGTCCTTAGCAATTATCCAGTAGTATATATATATATATATATATATATATATATATATATATATATATATATATATATATATATATATATATATATATATATATATATATATTGAAAATTGATATTATATATTCAGGAAATGAATTCAATCTTTCAATCGATGTGCCTTGTGTATGTTGTGTATTTCTTTAAAGTCGTTACTTTTTCAAAGAAAGGGAAATGATTTAAGATAGAAATATTTTTAATTTACCTAATTCATGTATACATATAATGCCTATATGTGTGAAGTTTTATCATTAAGAAAATATATTTACAAGTTAACAAGTTTTATTATTAAGGAAGCATCTTCAAGTTGACAAATTTCACCAAAAATGAATTTTGGTGAAAGGAATTACCATTTGTTGAGTCGGAGTGCTTCATCATGTTTATGGTATCAAAAAACTGCTTTTTGTAGCAAATTGATCATTATGGTCTCTATATGTTAATTTCTTTGAAGAAATTCTAGATTGTTTTTTTTAAATTGTTTTTATGTTCTTATTTCTTCTCTTTTCTTACAGATATTCTTACCAATAAGTGAAGCTCCATTAATTTGCAACTGTACCAAACTTAATTCTATTTTCAGTTATAGTTTTTAATTTTTTATTTAAATTCGATATCATTACATTTCATTAAAATTGCCAAGTTTATATTCTTAACTTACAGAAAAATAAATTGGTTGAAAGTTTTTTTTTAATATTTGCTTATAGAAATCGCTAATAATTTTAATCGGCACAGGTGCCGTATAATCCATTGTCTCAAATTCTGAGTTTAATGTTTTTTGGGCGGATATTCATTTGTATCTGGCATCCTGGTTATTATTACGTCATACAGATGAAGAACAACTAGAATTAAGTTGAAAATTCAATTTTGACAACCCCAGTGTTTAAGTCATCGCGACGATATTTAGAACATTTTGTGCCATTTTCCCATTTTATTAGAAATGTTTGCGAGGAAACTTCGAAAGAATATTTTTAGTGTGTTTTACAACTTGCTTAACATTTTGGATTTGAAGGTGAATTGCTCTTTTTCATTACTTAAAATAATTATTTTTGTGTTCTGCATTTATTTTTTTCAGCATTTGTCAAAACTGTTATGATTAATTATGTCTGTGGCTCAAAATATCGTTTTACAATACCAAGGTGTTCTTAGTTCTGGATTGACGTTCAATTTCTCCTGTGGTAAGCAGATTTTAAGTCAAGATGGAGAGGCTAATCGTTTTTTCTGTTTTCAATTGTGTGAGAAAAGGAAATTCTTTTAGAATTTTTGCGTGAAATTGGAGCATTGAAATCAGAGTTAGTATGCTTAAAATGCGGAAGTCAAATGAGAATTTCGGATAAGAAAAGCCTCTTAGATGAATAGGTTTTCTACTGCAACCAAAGTTTTAAAGGAGAATCTTGTGGTTCCCAGAAGTCTATTAGGTATGGTTATTGGTTTTCTTGCAGCAATTTGAAGATTGAGGAGATTTTTTCTTTTGACTTATGTGAAATTGTTCGCGGTAGTAAAACAACTGATATTCAATGGAATATCCTTTTAGCAAACATGCTTTAGCAGACTGGAGGCAGTTCATAAATGAATCAATGCTTTACTCAGTTGAGTCATCTTCAGAGAAGAGAGGTGGTGAAGGTAAGATTGTTAAAATTGACGAGTCAAAATTTGAAAAGAGGAAGTATCATAAAGGCATCCGATAGAAGGTCAGTGGGTGTTTGGTGGTGTCGAGAGAGTTAGCAGAAAGTTATTTTTGGTACCAGTACATGATAGAACAAGGGAAACTTTAGTTAATAATATTAAAAAGTGGATTGAGCCACAGAGACAGCCATTTATTCCGATTCTTGGAAGGCTTATGATTCATTGGAGTGAGGGCTATCAACATTTGACTGTTCATCACAGTGTCACTTTCGTGGATGCAACAACAGGATTCCATACAAAGACTATTGGAAGCACATGGAGACAAATTAAAAGCAAATTTCCGACACACACACACACAAACGTCAAACGGATTTTATATTTTATTTGGCATTTTATTTATTCCATAAATCCTGTGAAGAAAAGAAATTGGACCCACTTAATGTTTTTTGGGAATTCATTAGAAAAATTAATTGTGATGAATTTAAAGTTACGGTTTAAAATTGTGTCGACTTATTCTTTCTTTAGTTCATGTATGGCGTTTTTATAACTTATATTATTAATATAAAATACAATATGATTTCTATATGCATTTTTGAAATTATTGTTTCTTCATTTAATTTTTTAAAGTTATTATAAGTGACGGTTTAAATTGTACCTAATAATTTTATTTATTCTTTCGCTATTGTGTTGTTTTATTTTTCATTAGTATTAGTGTTCTGATTCTTCTGGAATTTTCGTTTAGAATTCATATTCCGATTTTCTTAGAATTCATATTTACTTTTTCGAAGTTCCCAAATTTTCTTTATTCGCATTCGTTTCCGAAGTAATTTCGGAAACGAATACGAATAAGGAAAATATTCGTATTTTCTAGTGTTTAACTTTCTGTTCTTATGTTTCATTTTTTAAAAAATCTTATTATTTCAATAATATATATTCACGTTCTTTATTTATCAGGTTTAAAATCAATATTTAGATATGCATAGTTTTTCAAAAATGAATTTGTTACGTCACAATTACAACATATTCGCGTGGCATTACGTTACAATGACGTCATCTTGGCAACATTTTGTCGTCGCCAAAAAAATTGAAAATTTGAGACCATGGATTATACGGCACATGTGCCTTTTATTCTTATGTATTCAATCCGATTAAAATCCATTATTAAAGCAATGAGAATAAAACTAATTTTCCAGTTCTAATAACCAATCATTTAAAAAATTCTTTGAATAATAAAGATACATATGATAAAATTTAATATTAAGTTATAAAATTGTTAAATGTTATTAAGTTATTTGTTAAGTTCTTTTTGACATTAATGACTTTTTCTTTACTTTCATTTATTATTTTTTTTAGTACTCAGATCATTCATGATTGCATCCATTGCTGAAATGATTAAGCAGCTCGCTCAAAGGGTGTTCCCAGCATTAAAATCGTTCCTTTTGGGAAAACAAGGTTTGCTGCCACAATCGTTGGTCAACCGACTCTTTAATACTAATTTAACAGTTTTATAATTTTGTAGTTACAATATATATATATATATATATATATATATATATATATATATATATATATATATATATATATATATATATATATATATATATGTGTGTGTGTGTGTGTGTGTGTGTGTGTGTTCGTGTGTGCGTGCGTGTGTGTGTAGAATTTCTTTAAGGATATTCGTTCAGTAAGATTATACAAGATTGATTCTTCTACCGATTCCAGACCAATCTACCAGAAGTACCTAAATGGAGAACGTAGGCACCATATTGAATGTTTGATCATGATATAAAAGCTTTTTTGATGTTAATCTATCCTTTTTTTTAAGATTAATCATGACCAAAGAAATTAAAAAAATCAATTTAAAATTTAGAATAGACTCACATTTTCAATTATACTAATGTAATATGTAATCACGATATAATCTTATCATTTTCTAACTACCTAGAAGAAAATGCTTACCACACGCTTAAGTTTTCTGAAACCCAAAGAAATATTTCTTCGTACAATAAATTTTAGCCATGAATGAATAGAAATTTAAGAAATATTGTTATGAAATTGAATATAAGATAAATAGAAAATTATGTGAGATATTATTTATTTTGTCAAAATTTTTAGTGCTGCTTTGCATTTTTTTAAAGAATCATTGGATAATGTTCAAGCGTAATATTTCAATCTCAAGTAAAAATTCCGAAGGAGCATTCAGAACAATTTTGAAGATGAATTTCATGTCATTAATTCTCTTTTTGTACAGTTGGAAAATAAAAACTCATAAATTAATGTATTTAAAATATAATAAAGAAACTAATGCATTTAAACAATCGTATTTTAATGGCATAATTTTGGACATTTATATATATTTAGGCGTGAAATAAAATATAATTTATCGAAAAGGATATGCACGGCAATATTTTCAAAAAAATAGTTACTTTTATATTTCCAGTTGATTTATTAATTTAAAATTTACATAATTTTTCATTCCTTATTCTTTAAATTCACGCTTTATGAAGTAAGGAAATTTAAAATGACTCTAACAAACAAATTATTGCAAATAATAGTTTCAAAGAGTTGACTATTATGTGTTTGTTTTCAGGCTCGTGTTGGACTCAGAAACATGTAAGCCGAAACAGTCAACCCAATTCATGTACTGATATGCTGGGTAAAAAAGAGGAAAACTTATCAGTCAAACAATTGAAATCGTACTATTTCAAATAACATAATGAACTGAGTAGTTTTTATTTTTGCATATTTAACATTGCACACTATGTGGAAAATATTAATAAAAATTGTTTTTACTAAAACTTCATACTGTTTTACTACACTGCTTGGAACCGTAAATGCAACACCCTGAAGGAAGCATGAAAATAACATGAAACTTACAACATGCATTAGCGAAGGAGAGATATGCAAATGATTAGAATTTCAGCGCAGACGCACATCACGCGCGTCTGCACCGTTACTTTAAAGTATTTAAGCCAAAGAGAGATTTCCAAGCCTTAAATTGCGATTTCAGTTCAGCAATTGTGTTTTTCTTGTGGTTTTTTCAAAAAGAAAAAGATTAATTATGCCTCCTAGAAAACAGCGATCATTTTTTGATCAAGTATCCGAGTTCAACAGAGGTAGGATAGTGGCCTACAATCATTGCATAACGAATCACTCATCCACATAACGAACCATAGCACAGCACATTCAGTCTGTAAAGTATCATCCAGTGTCTGCGCGTACCATTCGACGCCATTCACCACAGAGTGGTCTGTCTATAAGACGTCCATTGCTTTGTCTACTCTTGACGCAGAAACACAGACGTCTCCGCCGCCAATGGTGCGATGAAAGAAGGATGTTTACGGCTGAAAGGAATGAAATTGAGGATACTGAACAGCTGCGCCATGCAACGCAACACTGGTCCTGAATCGAGTATTATGGTATTGGATATCACTCTCCCACTACTCTAGTACGCATTGCCGGTACTTTAAGCAGCCAGCACTACATCTCCGAGGTGTTGGATCCAGTTGTCCTTCTTTACCTCCAGCGCTTGCCCACAGACATATTTTAACAGGACAATACGTGACCACACGTGGCACGTATTGTCTAAGGATTCTTCGTGAATCGCCAGATTGAATTGCTTCACTAACCGGCTTGCTCCTCAGAAATTTCGCCGATGGAAAACATGTGATCCATGGCTGCCCAACGATTGACCCAGTTCACATCCCCAGCTCCCACACTAGATCAACTTTGGCAACATGTGGAAGCTGCTTGGTCTGCGGTACCTCAAGAACACATCCAAAAGTCTCTTTGAATCAATGCCGATGCGTGTGGCAACGGTGATCTCCAACAATTGCGGCCACTCTGGCTACTGATTTTGGCAGGAACTACACTTCACAGAAGTCTATAAATTTAATCATTTGATACTTTAATATGTTATCTACAAAATAAATTTTGTTGTGTTATCTTTTGTCTGTCTTGGTGTTGAAATTTGGGTGCCCGGCAGTGTATTGACTCCAACTATTTTATTGCTGATAATGCTGTGTTAGCCATTTAAATGGTTCTTTGTCATACCATTATAATGTAACATCACTTCAAACTACAATAAAAAATTGGTACAATCTTAGAGATGAAATAAAATTCAAATTATGTATATAATCATAAATGTAATGATAACAAAATAAAACTTAAATTGGGTACATATATATATATAACTTTATTTCATCATTTTTCTATTATAAGCACTCTTTTAAAGAACTTTCTCTATTAATAGAGAAAAAAATAATTTGGAAATAATGAGACTCTGTGTTACACCTTATTTATTTTTTACAATAAATTCATCGAGTGATTAATACAAAAATGATTTCTTCATAATCAAGTAACATCGAAAGCATATTCATACGACAAATGAGCTGACAACTGCTGTCCAACAATTTTTGAGTTCGATGCTCAGCAGGGCTAGGGAAAGAGAAGGGCTAGCTCAAATGCTCCCCAAATCTGTCACCGGAAATAGCCGTTGATGACGTAGTGAGGCATCGAAAAAGAATAAGCTGCCTGTTGAGTTTCTAAGCAAAATACTTATTTTTTATTTTTAAGTTTATTTTGTTTTTAATCAGAGAGTAAAAAAAACTACAAATGCCTCTCAAATATTTAGTAAATTTGCAATTATTATTTAATAAACCCAAAACTTATTATTAATATTGAAATTAACTTAAAATTATATAATCAGTATAAAAATATATTTACCTATTAGCTTCAGATTATCTTGATTTTTTTACTATTGAGCCATTTCTTGTTATTTTGTTGAGCTTTATTATGAGATACTATCGCTGTATTTCTATTTAAATACTTAATTCGTATAAATGTTCTCAAGTGACAAAAATGTTTAATTGCCTTTCGATTTACAGTAGGAAAAGAAGACTCTGTTTCATTTATTAATGCTGCTATGACATTTTTCCCTTTAGAAAATGTGTCGCCATGAAATTTGCGAAACATTATGTCCATTAGTTTTATAGTTTGCATCCATGCTTTTGTTGGAACAGTAAGTCCCCCAGCAGAAATTAAATTAATCCACTCGGAATGATTGGGCATATCGACTGAATTTCTTAATATAGTTCCAAGTGAATTATCTTTAATTTTATAAGCAATATAACCTGCCACATAAACCATGGCTTCTTTTTCAAATGGAGATATATCACGATTTGGATTGGAAGAGAGGCAAGTTCATTTTACCAAGATAAAGGTCAGGGATTAATTAAGACAGTTTATGGCAAATTTTTATTTCCCCGACATCTTTATTCAATATATTATATAATATTCTAGAATTTATAATTGTACCGTCACGCAAAACTAAACCACTATCTAAAAAATGGTTCCTCAATAACTTGATTTAATGAGGCATATCAGCGAAAACCCATATCTTCCTTGAATCTTTTGAAGGATCTCTTGAATCGTTTAATTATTCTTGTTGTAGAAGTTCGATTTCTTTTTTGCTCATTTTCAAGGAATTTCACTGTATTTTCTGCGCATAATATCCTTTTTTTCAATTCTTCTATACTTTTTAAATATTCATTGCATTAAAGGCATTTAATGTCACCATCACATTGATTTTCTGTATCACATAATTTATATATGTGGACTCACACACTCAATTCTTTCAATAGCTTCTACTAATCTTCTTTTCGTTTGTCTCTTTTCTCTTGGAGTATTTTGAATTATGTTTAAAGCCGGTGACTTAAGATTAGGCAGAGCCGTCGGTTTTAATATTTTTCTGTCTGGCAAACCAAGTAGTCTATTTTGCATGTCGTCCATATATTTATTCAAATCAAAATGCTCACTGCACACTCTAGCATTCTTGATGTTGATTTTGTCACTTCTTCGACATCTTTGCACCCATTCCTTCTAAAGCATTTGATTTTCTTCTGGAAATCGATGAAATATTATGTGTTTTCCTTTTTTGATACGTAATTGAACACGTAGCAACAGCACACGGTGTCATGTTTTCCTCTTTAAAAAATACTCTTGCTTAAAATGAAAACATTAACATTAAACAAGCCAAAATGAATGAGAAAGCTGCGATCAGACACAAGCTAGCATAGAGAATGCCAGCCAGTCGATGCCCAGTGACGTCACGCTCTTCCCCTCTCCGGTGACAAGGCGGCATGCGATACATCAAAGCGATGAGCCAGCCCTTATGTTTTCCCTAGTCCTGGATGCTCAGTCTAAGTGCATGGATGCTTATGACGGTTGGGAATGTGATTTGAACTGTTAAATTATCCCTCTGGTGCGAAAACAGATCGTTGTGTGGCGAAGCAAATGAGGCCACAAGGAAAGAGCTCAGGAATCGAATTTCAGTTAAAAGAACAACGGGAAGAAATGTATGCAGACTGTGGAAGGGATGATAAGAGCTGAACCTGCCAGAGTGTTTCGCCAAGAGCCAAACGAACGTTAAATTTTAGTAGGTTCTAATTTCTGGACTTTACTTGGGGACGCCCTCATTATTCCATTATTCGAAATTAGGAGCTTGTTGAGTGGTCAGCATCATCCGTGGATGAGAATTCTGAACGAGAGGATGTTTAGTAGTGTTTCGAGGCTTCCCTTGGCAAAGATAGGGTTTTAAAATTGACCACCGTAAGATAATTTAAACTACGGTATACTTTGTTGTTTAACATAATGGCAACTTTTTCAGAAAAAAAAACGTAAAAGTCATTTGTTGTTTCAATGTAAGGTAGCTCCTTCGTGTAAGTGATTTTAAATGGATATCGCTTTCATTTCATTGCACATTACCATCCGCACAGACATTCAAGTGTTGAGTATTTGGCATTTCTGACTCCGCTTGCTCTCATCAATGCACAGCATTCCAAAGAGCTTGGAATGATTAACGGAACATAATTATTCAATTAATATTCCGTGTGGAGTGGCTTCCAAATAATTGTAAACGGCGTTCGAGCGTTTGTGATCGAATTCGGAAAACCGTCTGTTTGTGAAAGGTGACAACGCGCTGTGAGAACTGTCCGCACGCCCCCGCGTTTTGCAAATGACGTTTGCATGCGCCGCTTATTGAAAATGCAGAAATGGATCCGCTTCATTGAACAAAGCCATCAATAATGTTCATGCAAAGTTTTATTTGCATTATTATTTTCGAAAATGTTATGTTGTTTGTTTTGTTTAGATTATTTAATTATGCTCTTCTAAATAATACACCTAGCTTCTAAATAACTTCTAGGGTAGCTCAACAATATTGAAGAGTAAAATCTCAATGTTGATTGATATGGAGAGAGTTTTGGAAAACTAAGCATTATAAAAATGATACTTATAAGGATATTACACAAAATACGTTTCATAAAAATATTTACTCGACTGTGCTTTATTTGTTTAACAAAGGAAAGTTACTCATTAACATATTTCAAATGTTATATTTAAAATACTGTTTTCGAGTTGTGTGTGTATCAGTTTTAAACAAGTATATATATATATATATATATATATATATATATATATATATATATATATATATATATATATATATATATATATATATATATATATATATATATATATATACTCAAATTACTTTAAAAAAATCGTTTAGTCGAGAGTATCAGAAGCATTAATGAATTATTTTATTTAGTTTAATTATAATGAAAATTGGAATAAAACACTTATACTTCATGAAAATGTATTAGTCGAATTGCCAGTATATTTTGATTCCTTTGCAATGGCCAACGACTATAGTCATAACAAAACAATACCAAATAAGAGAACAAAATGTATACAAGACTACAAACAGAAAGACAAACAATTAGTATATAAATGTAAATTTAGAGAAAATGTCAAATACAACAAGAAATTTGGACTTATTTTTTAAATTTTTTAATTCCAAACAACGTAAAATTGGAAATAATACAAAATTTGGATTAATAAATGTAAGCACTGTTGACAATTTTTACATCTCCTCAAGCATAATTAAAGTGTAAAAATAAAGTATATAATTCCATTTTTAGCTGATTTTCAGCTGAGTGTATTGCTAATATCCCACTTCATTGATGCGTTTATTACTTTTCCTCTCAATCTTCCATAATTTTGCATTACATACAATGTTTTTCTAACTTTTATATATTGCTCATGAGGAAATTGTCATCTAAGGAAGATAACATGTTAATGTCTCCATTCGAAACAACCATTTTTGTGGAAAAAATATATTACTATCTCATTAAAAAATTATTACAATTTATTTACATAAAAAGACTGATTTTATTATACATTTACTCGTAATAAATGTATTTCTAAATAATGATTTAAATAATGTCATAGTTTATTTTATGCATAAATCTGCATTCTGAATAGAAATATTATTTTAAAATATATTTGTAGAAATAATGTTTGTTGAGTAGGTAGCACAAGAATTTGTTGAGAGAATAGATAGGAATGCCATTGTAAGTATATACTGTCTTATTTCCTTAAATAGTTGCATTAATGGGGAATCTGCAAGTAGAATTCTTCCTGTAATTGTCTAATAATAATAACACACACAGACGCATGCTTATTTTTATGAAGTAAATAACATTCCTCTAGGAACGGGAAGATGTTTTTTTAATTTTGTTTGAGTGACTGATATACTAATATCAGTTACTGATATATTATAGCTTTTTAGTGGAAGCTTCGTATTTCTTTTTTTAAAAAACCTCTTAATCGAAATGCATATACAAGCTGTGTTTCGGTGTTCTTTTGGTTTAGCGGACACTTTCATATCGAGCTGAGCATTGTGGTAGTCACAAAACCAACTTTCTAATAATACATTTTAATAAACATTAAAACAAAATTTTAGAGAAATACGCAAAAATAAAATAATAAATGTTTTGTTAAAATACTTGTTTGATCAATAAAATATGTTGCAGTATATATATGTGTGTGTGTGTGTGTATATATATATATATATATATATATATATATATATATATATATATATATATATATATATATATATATATATATATATATATATATATAAACTTTTATTTTCCCTGCTCGAAAACGAAACACATTTTTATATAGCCTAGTGGATGCATAAGTTACTATTTCAGTAACCTGATGTAACTAATGTTAGCTGAAAGAAGACTGTCTCTTGCGATGCAACGTCTGTTGCAGTGTGGAAACTCGAAGAGAAAGGAAACAGCTTTGGCACCTGACAAATCATGATTTAAAAAGTTTCAGTTCAAAATCCAACTGAAAATAAACTAACACAATGAAAGAAATTGGGAACAATGATGTTATTCTTGCAAAGCTTTGTAAAACAAAGTAACTCCCTAGTGGTCTGGTGGTGAAAAGGATCGTTTCCGTGAACGGTAAGTAATATTTATCTGACTTATAGACAGATCCATCTGTTTTATTAATGGCTGCTGAGAAACATAAAATACTCTGCCCGACATTGCAAATGCAAGAGCAAGAAAGAGTGGTCAGAAAATTATGCAAACTTTAAGGTATACGTACCTCACCGAGTTATGCAAATGATGTAAAATGCTTACTCTCCAAATCATGTAGGATAATATACAAGGTGAGGAAGTGGCAGAGTGGTTTATTATTCGTGCCGCTATTGCTGCGTGGAAAATAATCGCTTAAAGTTTGTTCTTGTCGCAAAGGACGCCTATAATTGCAGAGAAGAACAGACCACCACCGACAGAGTCAGTTGCAGCAGACAGACGAGTTAATGAAAGGCATGGTGATCGGACTGAGAAGGGCATATTGGTCCTTACGGCAAAACTCAGCTGACAGTCATCTGGATGCGTCCACAGTTCATCGGCTGTGGTGAAGGAGGTTGGAACAAGGAACTGTACAGACAAAGTGACGTCAGCAAGCGTGGATCGACGAGAGGCGGTGGTGGCTCTGAAAGTACGTCTACCGAAATTCTGTAGCATGTGCAAGACACCCTGGATGCTTCCATATCGAGCAGAACCATTTGGCGTCTATTGGTTGCAAGTGGCCAGTGCTCATGGCATACGTTGAGAAAACTTCTACAGACCATTGCCATTGTTTTCTGAGTTTCATCATTTTCTGGCAACTTCTTGATGTTGCTTTTTCATTGTCGGTCAGTTATGTCATGGTTAATATGTTCTTTGATTGGTTTAGCGTGAGGTGTGAATAGAAGTATTTCTGCTCTGGTGCCTATTTAATCACATGATTTCGGATCACTGTTAAGAAGAAACTGTATGTACTAAACAGCTTTTCAGTTGGTAGAAACAGGTAGCAGAATTCGTATTTATTGCTGTGTTGTGGATGGAATAATCACTTGAGGCTGCAGTAGGGTATTTTGACGTCCAACGGAAGGACTTTTTATGAATAATGGGAGATATTCAAGAGATGCAAGGGAAGAAAACTGGAAATTTCTACTTACTGTGTCTAAATTTAAGTAGTTGATTTGATACGACACAGTGGATATCCTAATTGCCTAAGACTGTTGCAAAGACTTTCAATATCCTCCTCGCGAATTGCCTTCTGGGAGAGTTTTTCACGGATAGAGGTCCATATTTTTGTAGCAAGGAGGAAACATAGGAAACTTTCAAATACTCACTCTATTTAGCCTGCATGCAGAAGACGGAAGCAAAACAATTTACTCCAATTATTGAACAGCGTCCTGTGTTTGAACCCTGGACCTTATGCCTAAAAAAGCGATTTTATCACTAGACCACTGTTGTTCTCAGCCGAATACATATTGTAAACAAATAGAAACAAAATAAGTTAGTGAGTTTGGATATCACGAAAGAAGGGATTGCATTAATTTACAGGAGATATTGAAAGTTCACTTTAAGTGTTCATTTGCTTAGAGTTTGTAAAGAAAAGAGTGTAGTGTGTGTGGTGAGAACTTAAATTTATGGTTGAAATTACAAGAGGAATATTTTCAGAAATGAAAATATTCTTGTTTCAGGAGAAAAAAAATTCTTTGGCAGCTAGAATTCCGTTAAGGGATATAGAAGACCTTAAATATTTCTTTTGAATGTGAAATTACTATCTACTATATTAAAAAAGACATTAGTTACACTCATTTTTAATTGGGACTGTACTGTTTAACGCATTTGCCGGCGTCTGACAAGAGCCGAAATTTACCTACAATTTTGCACAGGCCCGTGTCTCTCACGGGTTCTCTTGCATCTCGCGTAATTTTATTTCTAATGCCCGTCCGTACCAGAAAAAATATTCAGGCTAGATTATAATTAAACTTACTTAACACTGATGAAAACTCGATCATTTCTTATTAGTTTTTTCGAAAAAAAATGCTTTAAAGGGTTAATGTGAGGCTATGAATTATATTTAAGTGTTTAATGTTTAGCATTTGACATTTCTATATAAGACCTGCTTATCTCTCTTTAAAAAAATTTACTGTATTTACGCATATATATAATTATATGTGGGGTGCAAATAATCTACCATGTCGCGTTGCTCCCTGGGTAACGGTAGATCTACATTTTGACATTATTTGTTGCTTTTAAACAAGTTTGTTCTTCTGACGACAGTTGTCTTCAGATCGGTCATGTGTCATTAGAAAGAAAATACTCTAATAATTTTATACAATATATATTTGAAAGCATCACACACACACATATATATATATAAACTCAAAATATCAAAATAGTATATATGTCTATACAATTTTGAGAGTTTATATGTATACATTTTCGATGAGTTAAAACTGACTTAGACAGAAATGAATACATTTTTAGAATGCTCGTTACATTGTCTTCCATGAAGACTCCTTACAGAGAGAATGGCAGAGAAATCTGGAGAACCCTGAATAATGTGCATTCAAAACATTGTTGATACCAATTAACAGGCAGTAGATATCGTATTATTAATTAGTTGTGTTTTTATTAATTATAAGCTACATTCAAACATATCACATAGGGAAAACCTGGTAATTTATCAAGTATCTACTTTGAAAATTGGTTTTGTCCCTCAGTCATGGTTAATTCTTATAATGTAAAATTTATCTCGAAGTGGAAGCTCCAGTGCGCAGCTTCGGTTCACATCGTCTGCTTTCACAACACATCAGGGGTGCACAAGGGAAGCAACTGTCAAACTGGTGAGCAGATGTCAGCTTTTGAAAAGGTTACAGTTAATATTAGAAGTAATTACTTTAATCCAAGGAATTCGAGATATTATTCATAAAAATTCTTTGCTTAGGTACAAAACATTATTAATATAAATATTTTGTTCATTTGTATGAATGCCTTGAATTTAAACAATTCAGATTTTAAGTGAACATGGAATAAATCATATATTAAGTCATATTTTTTTAATAATTTTCACTTGCTGTGAATTTAGGAATAATTTTGAAAATTTGAAATATAAAATTTTTAATTGTAGACATTTTTTTTAAATTTTTACTATTTTTTCCTTAATATTAATAATGCTTTGAATGGCATGTAGGAATTATTAGACAAAATTCTAATATAATAAAAATGAAAAAAAATACTTTTTAATTATCACAACAAAAAAGTTCATATATATCATTTCAAGAATTTCATAATGTAAGGAAAGCTGTTAAATTCTTCATATTTTTCTATGATTTTGTTCTACACACTTTTTGTTGTATTTAACTATCGTTTCTATATCTTGCACAAATGAAAAAAACATTATTCACAGCATGGTTAAATTCTTAAATTGGGTAGGTTACTGCTTATTGGATAGAACGGTAAAGGTTATTGGGTTTATTACAGAACAACCAGCTTCCATTTTGTGTAGATAAACGAATAAAAATATAAAATAAAAAACAGTTGTATAGGAAGTCATCATTATGTTTAAATGTATGAAAATGCAGAAAAATTTGCTTAGATATTCAGTATCATTTATTTTTAAGACAAATATGATTTTATTGTCTCCAAAAGAAAGACAGTATTTCTTTTCACACCGTTAAACATTATACATACATAGCAGTGTAGGTGAGCTCCGGACTGTACGCTTACGTTAACGGGTTTGGAATATTCGCCCATTACCAACGCTTCATTTTTAATCACGGTCAGGTGACACCTGAGCAGGCTCCTTACTCTCCTCATGAACGCCTCACCAAGGGAACGATTTCGGACGTCACATATTTACGCAGACACGTCCCCAACTCCCGGAGCTGCAGTGAGGGGCTTCACTTGACTGATCTCAACGGAAAGCAAAGCGAAGCTATTGGAGCTCATATTGAACAAAATAATGAAGAATAATCAATTATGAATGCCACTTGTTGTTTGTATTAAATGTTATATCAATTTATGAGTAGGAAAATTATTTCAAACCGGCTTTCTGAAAATCAGTATTTGGTCTCCCAAGTGTTACGACTGCACGTAAATATAAATCAAACCTGTGGTGGCAAATCATAACTAAAAAACAACTTTCTCGCAAAACATCTATAGTTACAGTTCTTATCAGAGCGATGATATCTGCTCTACATGCGTGCATAAGGTCACATGGCTGTAGTTTGTGTTCCTCTTTCAGTCCACATCTAAGATTCTCGATTACAATAGTATCGCAGACATTCCAATTCAGATTGTGTCTGACTGTGGTTAGGTTCCCACGAGAAGTCGAGTTCAGCCTTCATTTGGATGGCAGAGATGAATGACCTGGAAAGCGTAAGATACATTCAACCTCCCCCCGAACATTCATGAACATCCATCCACATTCCCAGAACATCCAAGAATACTTTCAAAATAGAAGCACACTGAGTTCGCCAAGGTTCACATTAGAGCATTGTACTGTCTATGACAATTATACGGAATCACTAAGAATTCCTTGACTGCATTTTAAGACTGTATGTGGCATCAGTTGCTGTTGCTTAAGATTTAAAAGTCAGTGAAGGGTATTCCTGTTGAACAGTTATCGTTGACAGTTATCTGGAAAGGAAAATGATTTCTCATTGGAGTTAACATCTTTTTTTACGGCTTGAGAGCCATCAAAAATCTTTGAAATTTGATCGTATTTCCAGATTTTTTCCCAAAATGGAAAATTGTTCTTCATAATAATTTTTATGTATCTAGGGTAATTTATTGCTATTAGATGCCGCGATGTCCTGAGTGTCATTCTCTTTTCCGGAAGGTAGTGAGTTCAAATCCTAACATAACCAAAGATCCTTCGTGTTCATAAATGGTCTTTAGTGATTCCATAAGCATCTTATAACATATCAAAATCATCATTTTATTCACAGAATTCTTTGGTTTACTCCATAAATAAAATATATTTGTTATTTTTCTACAGCATTTAATGAGAATCAAAAAGCACTTGTCAAAATGTTTCTACATTGTACTGCTCTGTCCGTAAATTGTAAAACCCTTTGTAATTAATCTCATAAGTGATGTACAATAAGAGTATCGTGTTTAATTTTATTTGTTGAACATGAAACAGAACACAGTATTATTACTATATCCAGTTTATTTTCTGAAGAATTCAAGCAAGATAGTCCTCTTGATGGATGGTCATATCTGTTTAAAATCAGTGTAATCATTTAGAAAACAACCAAATGAATGAAATCACTATAGGTTTCTAATAAAGCAAAAGCAATCTATACCTAGCAAATTTGACTTAATAGCAGATGCGTATTAACATTTAAACAAGTTTTAGTATTTTTTCTGCTTTGATTGAACACAAGTTCATCTTAGTATTCAAAAGATACCAAAAGTTGTAAAAATTTAGATTTGCCAATTTTAGAAAAGAGGATCATATACTAAGATTGTGACGTAGAAAAGACTAAAGCTCGAACTTCTTCACCAATGAGAAAGTGAAGTCTTAGAAAGAAAATTCTATCTGAAACCCTCTCACTGGCTATGATGAAAAAGAGAGCATTACTAATAAAAATAACTCGTTTTCATGAAATATTCATTGTTTTTCCATTTCGGCTTTTTTCCCCCCGAGAAGAGTTTTCCGGCGAAAGAAAAATGGAAAAACATGATCCTTTTGAGACTGTCGAGGTCCGGCTTTTCTTTTTGCCAAAAACTCAGTCCTGAGGAATACTCATACCCTGCGACGAAGAAGACATCAATACTGAAGAAGCAGAGCAGCGGACCGTAATTTTAAGACTTCATGGTCCGTAAAGAGGAGCGGAAAGATCACTCATGTTGCTTAAAGCCCAGTGGACAATGGATCAGGGTAGTCAAGGTCGCTCGAAGACATTGTGGGCCAAACGTTAGTCTTGGAGTTTGGTCGTAGACTAAGCATCTTTAATGGGTTCTTACTTATACACGGCTTAGGAAAGATACTTAAAAAAAGGACTGAGCATGAAAGAAATCTTGGATTATGTTCCTTTTCGTAAGAGATGTTCTTTTAAATTATATCAGCAATATATTTTATTACGTTACTTGAAGTTTACAACATATTGTCTTTAGTTTGTATTGATTTCAAATGGAAGTTAATTTTTTAAGAGTAAATTATTTAAAACATATTCATCATTTCAGGATTATTTTAGACGCGTTTCGTTAAAATATACTTTAAAAAAGAAAAATAAAGATTCGAATCATTGAAACATGAGTAAAAATTTTAGTATTTGAAGTTAACAAATGATATCCTTGATTAAAAAGCTGCTTTGTTGAAATTATTATTAAATTACCGCATTAAGATCTTTCAAATTTTTGAAATCAAATGAGAAAATCCCTTGAAGGAAAATAGTTTGTAAATAATTTAATAGAAATATATAAATCTTTGATGATGATTCTTAGAATATTATTTTTAATAAAGTGTTAATGTAAATCCTAGTTCATTTCCAAGCAAATGTATAGAAAGAAAGGCTTCTCAAACGATTATTACATTTGTTATATACTTAGCTCTGTAAATCTAATAAATTTCGACTTGCTGTCAACTTTGCTGAATAGAAGCATTTTTGAAAAAAATTTTTTATATAATATTAAGCGCAGTATAAAATAATTAGGAAATTTATGACGTGAAATAGGTTGCAAATAATGAAATTGAAAATTGTACTAATTCTAACAGAAATACATTTATGGACAAAAAAGTAAATTCATTTCATTACTCTTAAGATAGACAAAATGATTATAGTTTGCCCAACTTTTTATTCCAATGGCTCTAACAAAACCTCGTAGATGATACAGGGGTTTGTGTGTAAAAAATATCATTAAGTTTCTTCGAATAACTTTTTTGTTATAAGGAATGATTTTAGCCATTTAAAATAACTTAATTGCTTAGTTCGAGAGTAATTAAGCTATTTCAAATTCTGGTGAACGCGGGAAATTCTCTTAGGTTTCTATAAAGCGTCATATATGATAAATTCCCCTGTAATGCGAGTATTGAAATAAAGTCAAAAGCTTTGTCCTAATCAGATAAGTGCACTGATTTCTCTTCCAGTCTCTCGAAGATTGATCCAGAAACCCATCCATACATTTCTAAACAACGATTTAAACTAAAGGAGTGAAATAATGTTACTCAACAGCGCTAATTTTTTGACCTTTGGAAAACGTCATCTTGAACACAATGCAAAGTTGTAGTTACAAGAAAGTAAAACTATTCTGGAGTTTCTTAGCTCAAAGTGCTGTCATAATTTACTGTATGAGTATAATTTTTAGGACCACTGAGCATTCATTTTTATAAGATGCTACAGTTAGTTGTGTTTTAAACATTAAAATATTTGCATGTAGGTTGCAGACTTTTGAATTACAATGCTTAGAACATAATCGTGTGTTTAATAGTCATGTATAAAATATAATCTGAATGATATTTCATTTTTATACATACATACATATAGCTTTTGTTACATTCAATATGAAGCACTATCTAAAGATATATATATATATATATATATATATATATATATATATATATATATATATATATATATATATATATATATATATATATATATATATATATATATATATATACACGAAGAAAATAATATATAAAAGTAATTAATTTAAGATTTAAATGCACTTCTTTCATTCAAAATTGATGCCACGTCTTTCAATTTATTTGTGCGGAATTCTGGACTCATGTTTCTCAGTATTTTGAATGATTAAGTGCTCCATTAAGAAATTTCCCGCCCTCATAAAAGTGAGAAATGGCGACAGTAATTATGCAGTTTGCAAATCTCTTGAGCTTGAAACTTGATGTCTGGATAGGGTGATTTTTCATTTAAGTTTATTGGCAATGGCTACCTTTAATTTCATGATCCGGTGTCCCCCCCTCCCTCAGGAAGCAAAGCGGACCCTTACCTCCGGAAGACAGAGAATGCTACCACAGGCATATTTTTGAAATTAGAAACCTAAAATGTGATACTGAAATCCTTATGGGGCTTCTGCGCCTTCTGAATGAAAAATATTTAAAGCAATTTCTGTTTTTTATATTTTCTATACAAATAGTACAATCCTATTGTTTTCACGGTGTTTGCAAAATATTTCACACATTTTGATACTTAATAATTCCTAAAACAGCAAAGATGGATTGAAATTATTAACATTAATTGTTAGATACATTTAAAGGTATTTCCATCCTTGTATCAACAAGCACCCGCGTGTATGCATTTCTTCACGCAGTTGACGTGAGAGGTTTTCACATCAGGTGAACTTGTCAGCTGTTGCTAATGGAAGTCTCATTCTTTTACAAATAAACAAATGAGGGAATTTTGGGGTGCCATATCAAGTCCTGTGAGTGCTCGAGAAATAAGGCCTGATTCATCTTCTAGGGAAATGGCCTTCGTGGAAAGTATAGCCGAACTAAAAAAGAAAAGCGTCTACAACACTAAGAGATTATATTTACATTAAAAAGTTTTAGAAATGAAACACTGTATATACACAAATAATATGAATTATTGTAGTAATAAATGCGCCATCGGTTTGTTTCTATCCATATTATTTTCATGATTAAACATCAAAATGTGATATATATTCTGTACTTACATATTAACCTACGCATGAATTGTAAATATAATGAAAATTAAAATAAAATAGTATGAATAGAAATTTAAAAGTTTATATATATATATATATATATATATATATATATATATATATATATATATATATATATATATATATATATATATATATATATATATATATATATAAGATAGAAGTGTAGATACTGCAAATAAATTAAGTGATTCAAGTGAAAATTATTTAGGGAAATGTATATATACCAGAAATTTTCATTCAAAGACAATTTTACTCTTTTTTAAATGTAATTTAAAATACCTTCTTGAAAACTTCTTTACAGCAAATCTTAATTCGCTCATTAATTATTCCAAATTCTCCACTTCACTTCATTTGAAATGTGATTAATTCAGGTTTTCACACTTTTTCTGCCAGAACTCCAACAAAGAAATGCAATTAAGCATCAGCGATAATTATCCATTCCTAATGTATTCTTTCATTTTTTTGAAATAAGTGATGTCAAGACGCTTAATTGCACGCTTTCTTTGCAGACGATTCCACTTAAGGAGAATGATTACTAATTTGATATTCTCCGAATGGCAACATAAGACGAGTGTTACGATTCTTCCTTTCCCCTTCCAAATTCAACCGCAATCTTGGGGGAATTGTTTTATGCGTTTACTGATTGTTTTCCTATTTTTAATACAAAATTAAAAACATGCAAGCGTGGTGCAGTTGTTAAAATGTGCATTTTTTAGAATACTGAATCTAGTTATTGCATAGATTATTTAATTTGTGCCACTGAAGTCAGATAAGACGAAGAATTTTGAGTTGATGTCTCTGATCCGACAAAGTTAATGAGCATAAACTGCGCCCCTTTGTTTTATTGATTTCCTTGCACACTTTCTAAGACATGTGCTCGCGAAATGAAACTGTAAACATTTAGGTATCCATTCATTTAGAGAGAGGATGTATACTTTTGATTTAATAAGTTGAAAAAGTTAAGGTGTCAACATAGTTCTTTATAAATTCTTAATATTTAACAGCAATACAGAAAAATAATTTTGGTAAATTTATTTTCTTGAATATATATTTTTTGCGAATATTCAGTAAGAAAATTGAATTCATATTTTTGTCTGTGATGAACGTACAATTGTCATTGGTTCAACTTACAATCTTATAATTACTGTGAGCTATTTTCTACAAATACTAATGATATGTGAAGTGCTGTTGAGTACTTATCTTTTGGACAAAAATTGCTTCTTATAAAATTGTTTTTATAGGTGTATGATTAGCTTCTTTTAACGACAAACATCCCGCAATTTTAGTACAAAAATTATCCTCATTTAGTGAGAATTACACGTGTTGAATATATTAATTGCCTTTTATGATATTTTCAAAAGAGAAGCTATCAGAAATTTGATAAATTCAATTGCAACAATTTCCAGCACCATAACTTGAATTTGGTTAATATTACCTTAAATTTATCATAAGAAATATAAATATCTATACACATTAACTAAATATTTAGTTTTAATGTTCAATTATGCTCACAAAATTACTGCAAAAAAATTATGGGATTAAAAATTACTTATATAAAAAACCGAAATAGCATTGTCTGACTAAAAGATAATTTTTATTTTAAAGTGCGCCTAATGTAATAATGTAGGTAACTAATCAAGATAAATCGTAGATTAACCAGGTTATTTTAAAAATTAAATGCTTCAGACTTTGCAGACTAACTTAAAATATCGATTAACTGAAATCACAAATTTATGATATAATTTATATGAATGCGTGTATACATTCTGTTTTACATGTATATTACGCTCATAATTTGATTGCATTTAAAGATGGTGCATAAATATAAGTGGAATACAATAAAACAATGAATACACTCTGCTAATGCTTTGTTATTTGAATCTTTCAGAAAGCTTCAGGTGGCGAATGCATACCAATGAATCCAAATAAGTTACCTGTGAGAATAAATCACACAAAATGAAAAAAAGGTAATAAATACGTTTTCTTGAGCTGCATATCAATTGTTTAATCATTCATATAATAACTTTTTCACACTAATTTAAGCTTTCATTGCCACTTCATTCCTTGGATATTAAAATTCAAAATTTTCCAGCGTTCATCAATACAATACAGCAAGTTTAAAGTCTTTATCAGTTCGAAATTGTTGGTCAGAGACAAATAAGTATCTCACATTCCTGTCTGCATCATGAAGGGAGGGAAATTACTATTGGAAATTTTTCAAAACTCTACACTTAGTGAGATTAAAGCTGTCTTTCAGGAATGGAGCATATTTTGGCGAAGAAAGGCGTGACTTTATTGTAGCGTGCTCGATACATCCTGAGAGGCTGTATACGTGTTAACATGTTTACACATCTATTAAGGCTATAATGACCCCCGCTGGTGTGAGAAGGAGAGGGACAGCTCAGATTTCGACTCAGGACATCAAACAAGGAGGTAATAAAATAGGCATCACTATAACCTAAACTAATTTTAATAATCGATTGATGAAAAGATAGAGAGGAATGTTCAGATAATTTAGCTAAAATAATCAGTTCGATGAATGAACTTACAGATTTAAAATCTCCGCTTCACTGAAGAGACTATGTAAGCACCCAGTAATAAAAAAAATCTCTTATTTCCTCGGGACCCTATTCGAGCTTTGTGGGTAGCAGCAGAGACTCTCTGGGCACCCATTAAAAATTCCCAAGAGGAGTTGGAGCAGAAAGCATCCAATCGTAAAGAGTTCGCACAGATGGCCTTAACTTCTCTGGATGTGCGATATCTGCTTCCATAAAGATGCTTCAGCAAAAGGCATGGAGCAAGATTAAGGAGAGCCAACGAACAGGAGACGCACAAAAAGAAATAGTTTCTTTTCTTTTAGTCCAATAGAAATGTTTCTCTGAAGAATGCCACTGAGCAGAGAAGGAGGGGAGGGAGAGAGAAAAAGTAGACAAGGGATTTGAAATTGCGTCTGTCCGTCCAGCACGCTAACACCGTCCCTGGAAGCATATGTCACGTGGGATCAAGTCGGCTTTGGCAGGAAAAAAAAGAGCAACCATTGGATTTCCCAACAACTATCCTCTTTTAGGGAGCAGCGAAGGTGTAAGCCATTGCCCGGTTTTCTTGATGGGGAGGCGCATTGTTCTTCGGGCTTCTTTTTATTCACAGAGAAGTGTTCCCAAATACGTTGCCAGTTGAGGAACTCTTTTCCCTTATCGTCCTTGACAAACGATCTCCCGGTTTTGTAGGGCTGGAGTGAAGAATGCAAAATCCATAGTCAAGATTGCTGCATACTATAAATGTATGTATTAAATAGAAATAATTTTCAAAATAGTTTTATTTTGTGATGTTTTAAGCCAGGATTTGAAATTTACAATTAAGTAAAATTGTATGTTTTATTCAATATCTTTTTATGACATCTATGCAACTGATTTATATTGACCGGTACATTCAGTCTAAGTTCTTCATATTAATATAAATATAAAATAATATGAAGTATAATTAATATTAATAAATGTATAAAATTATTAGATATTTTTAAGATTAAATTTAATAATGCCTATTTTTTAAAAATTTATCTTTAATGATTTTTTTCACTTTAAGGAAATGATGATAGAAATTCAAATCAGTAAATATATTATTCCTTTGAGCAACATATTACTGAATAAATGAAAATTTTTCTGCTGATTGCTTGGTTTGTAGTAATTTGTTGCGCAATGGCCGGCTGCTCCACCCTTCAGCACTGCAGGGGGCGGAAGTGGGTCTTCGCAATTTAGAGGCAGGGACCAAGCAGAAGATCCCAGATTTGACTTAAAGTCATAAAAATATCTTTAGAGAGTAAATAAGAAAAGCATGAATTTTAATCAAAAAATCTTTGCTATGATTTTATGGTCTAATCTGTAAATAATGTTATCATTTACAGTTTTTAGTGAAATTAATAATTCTCATTCAATTTAAATTGAAATGAAACACATTCAATTTCATTAATTTTCTCAAATGTGCCAACTTGTGCAGAAAAAATAGCAGATAATTAAGAGACAGAATAATTTTTAATATCTGCGCAATAGAGGCGTAAATGTTTAGTAAAATAAAGGATATTCTGAGTTCGATTCCTGCCCCAACCGAAGATGATCCTTTTTAAAGGATTTATGCATGGTAAATGTTCTACCAGATACAATACTCACTGAGAGGTGCGGTGCGTTAGAGAGAGGAGGGTGCCATCTCGGGTGTTGTCACTGGTCTAAAATTATGAGACAGTGTTTCGCAGCTTAAATAAGCAAACAGCATAATTTAACTGCAGCAAAAACTTGATGAATTTCCAAAATATTTGGTAAATATTCTGAGGTGGGACCTAACGTTTCTATATTAAAGTTTTTCTTTAATATTCTATATTTTGTACTTATGTTTATGGTTAAAAGATGATTTTGCAGAATTTTACTGGCTATTATTTCTGCTGAACAAATCTGTATATCACTGACGAAAGTGTTATACATTTGAAGCATTTATTAATGACAAAGTCGACGCCGGAACTGGCACTTTTCTGACTAACTTCCATACTCCATCAATGCTTGGACATCATTCCTTACGAAAGATTATATGGTCAGATTTTCCCAGCACAGGACTCTTTCACTTGATAATAACCTCATTTTCAGGTATGAAAACGTCCCCATGTCACATCAGCCTGCTCTTGTCTGAATAAAGAAATCACACTGTTCTCAATTTTTATTATTAAGGTTACAATACAAATTTTAAAATAAATTTCAAAAGTAACTTTGATTTACATCATCATACTAAATCCCACTAACTGAATAGTAAGTTTTGCGTTATTTATGGGTGCTGAATTTATACTCGCTGGGTGTCCATCTCTCAGTGTGGGTGCTTGGCAGTTTTCCGATTTTTTTTATCTTTTGGATTATATATATACATATTTGGCTTATATATATATTTAGATTTATATGATTTACTGTCTATGAAAAGTCTTTCCCCAAGGTCATTATGGTGATTATCAAGGAAAAAATCTGACAGCAGCCTTCATCCGTTGATTTATCCTCTCTTTCACTATTCACTGAATGTCTTTTTTCTAATATTTTTCTAAAATTATTTTATTTAAGTTTGAAATTCAATCCAATGAATGTAATTTTTTTAAATGCACTCATTAAAATCTGACCATGTAAGAAACTTGAATCTTTAGAGTGCCGTTTCTTATACAAACTAAACACTTAGTGTCTTTGAATTTCACCCAACAATCCATGTGTTGTGTTTCAATTTAATATTTTACTACAGTTATAAAAGCTCTCTTCTTCTCATCATCCCTGGGTTATGATGGGCGATTCTATCGGACGTTTCTGAACTTTTCTGAGTGATTAGTTCCCACCCCGCAGATGCACATCGTAAAGAGCTCTTTTATCGGCATCGGATTTATTCGGGGTGAGAGAGAGAGGGCGGGGAAATAGCACTCTACTATTAGGAGACCATTAGACCTGAGACCAGCCCAACGCTGGGCAGCGCGCAATGCCCCCTCAAAGCACTTCCGGTTCCTAAAGTAATGGAAGGAGCTGAAGATCGCTCTATAAAAAGTCCTTTGATTGTATTCGTGCACTGAATATTGCACTCAGTAAGAAGATAACTTACTCATTATCAGGGGAAATAATTGCTGCGGAATGGTTGGTCTATGCAAAAAAACTTCCAATACACAGAAATGTAAGATTTTTTTTGCATCCTTTTTATTGCGCGATTTTTCAGGCAAAAGTCTTAGTGATATTGTACAAACACATAAAGTAGCTCCACGTGTCTGTCTGACGATACAAGTGGTAAAAAAAAAAAGCTTAAATCCAATTGAAAATGCATTAATTTTATCTTGAACATTTTGGAAAAAATATTTAAATATCAGATCTGTTGTTCATCGTTTGAACCAACTATGTTCTAGTCTGAAAATTCATATTAATTTATTAAAATTTAAAATTATAGAAAACAAAAGCATTATCGGCATCGTCCTAGAAAATTTTCCGTCTAATAAAACTATTAATAAGTATTTTAATTAATATCTAGTAATTTTAATCAATGCGGCTTAAAAAAATTGAAGTATCTAATGAAAAGTTTAAAATTAATTTTCTGTCAAACGCGCTAATGAAGTATCATGTCACTGACAGTAATTTAAAATTTAAAGCGTCGGTTTTGCTCTCATTTCAGGCGTTGGTGTCCGTGGTGATTCCTGAATCTGATGTGAATTGCGAGACACAAAAAGTGATTCTAATAAATAAGCAAATGAATCCAAAATATTGAATATCCGATTGTTTGTACATATTTTTCTAAGGTAAAATTCTCAAATGGGAGTTTGAAATCCACTGGTAAGTCAAGAAATGATTAGAAATCATTCTAATTTTAAATAATAACGGAATATTCTATATATTTTCTTTCTAAATCTACCATATCTACTAAGACAGCGAATGCATTTTGAAAGATGTTTTTTTTTCAGAGATCTTCACTTAAGAGGGTGGCGGAATATTCTAATAAGTTTCCATCATTTGCAGTAATATGATCTGCCAAGTTATATTAATAGTTCATTTATCGTTTGCTTTCAATTTCGCCTCCTGGTGGAGTTGTTTTTTATTCAAAAAGTTAGGTTTCGTAAATAGTTGTGACAGCGCAAAGTTGGTTTTCAACGGATTTTTCGAATTTTCGGCAGTCTGGCGTTGGCTCTTTCTTTAAAAAACCGAATTTTTTGCGATGTCTTTGCTTCCATAATTTTTCATACTTTTAATTTTTCTTGTTTTTATTTCTGTTTCTTTCCAGAGTATTCAGAGAGAGTTTCTCTATGAATACTTTTTATCAGAAATATGTGTCATAAAATGAAATCTTTGTCAACGTATGCTCTTTAGAACTTCAGATTTGTGGTCTTGTAACTTCCTTACATGAACCTAAATGAATAAAAAAATAAAGCTTCTTTCAATGCATCTTCTTTGAGCATGGGAGAGTTCAGTTTTTTCTTTTCTGATGAAACCAGAGGGATTTTTCATATGTTAGTGATCCAAGATCCACACATGTTAGTGAACAAGAGCCAAGATATCATTTGAAGTTCTAGATTAAAATCATGGTATCTAAGTTCATCCTGCTCTGTGCTCTAAGCAGCTGCCACTGCGTGCCCATGACACCTGAATATCGACTTCTTCGTTCGATCACGATTCCTGTACTTTGCGGCTGACTTCAGCATCTGAAGATGGATCACAGTAATTGAAACTAACTCTGTGATGAACAGGCTAATTGAATACTTGAAGCACTTTTAAAAATGTGCGAAAAATTATCGAAAAAATAATTTTTATTTTTATTTCTTTTTTATATTACTGTATTATTCAGCTAAAAATCAAATGCTATAAAAGTTTGTAAAAAATTTTGCTAAATTTTAAATGATAAAATATTTTTGTGAATTACAAATAAAATATGAAGCATTTTTTTAAAAATAAGATGCATATTTTTTTTGAAAAAATTACCTAATTTTCATTTGCATTTCAAATTACAATGTTTTGTAAACTTTACATTTATTAAACAAATTAAAATATTTATTGCATTAAACTTAATATTAAAGAAACATTACGTTTTTTATCATTTATACTCTAAAAGTTCATGGGCTTACAGATTATTTAAACACTTCATAAAAAATGAATTCATTTAGAAATAATTGAGCTATATACTGCTCAATATACTTGAAATGAACTTCAATATTAAATGTTATCAGGTTTATTAAAATACTTTTAGTTACTGTTTTTTTCTTAAAAATAAACCCAATTTTTAAAACTTAAAATATATTTCTTATATTTATCAAAAAGTAATTCTTAAAACTCTTCTCTATTAATCCTAAAACTGAATTATGTTAAAAATATTTTTTGTATTTTAAAATCTTTACAGTTTGATCTTTTAATATCTAAACTTTATAATATAAATTATTTAGAAAACTAACCATAACAGAGGCATTCATCTAATGTAGACGATAAAATGCTAACATTTGTCTTTACAGTAAACCTTTCATAAAAGATGACCTAAAATTTATAACATACATTAGATATTATTATTTTTAATGTATAATTTATTTCTATTCATAAATGAATTAATATTGATCTTTCATTCCCTAAAATATGCGAATAATCATTTTCTTTTTTGTATAGTCGAGTCAGTTAAGACAGCACGAAGTGGAGGCAATCCCCCACCACATTGCACGAGCGACATAACTCACTAATCGGGTACCCTCGTTTATGAAGATACTCCGGTACACGTCCATGTCCAGTCGCTATCTGGGCTATGATGGCATTACCGAAGACTCTCTTTTCAGTCACTGTTGGAATGAGTCTGTAGGTTTGGCGGCCTACTCCTGCATTCTCCCATCTCCGCTGCCATACACGCAGTGCTTCTTTATGCAACACCTTGATGAGGTGTGACCTTGGTCGTGACAGGTCCAGCGTTGGCTCTGGTAAGTCCGCAGCCTCCTTGGCCAGTTCATCGGCTCTTTCGTTACCGAAAGTGCCTGCATGAGCACGTACATAATGCAGGAATACCTCCCTTCGGCAAATCACCTCCCGATAAGAGTCCTTTACTTTGTTAACCAAGATGTTTTGGTTATTCGGATCGGCCAGCGAGTAAAGGGAGGACAACGAGTCACTGTATATATGACAAGTGCTGTCGTCCTGACTACTTTTGAGCCATTCTAGAGCCTTTCCCAGCGCCGACATTTCCGCCTGAAAGACGGAGTTATCGTCACCGAGTCTAGCCCCATAGGTAACAATCTCATGCTCAAAGTAGTAGATGGTGAACCCTAAACCAATTTTACCATCAATGCCTGATCCGTCCGTGTATATTTCTAGACCCTTGACAGACAATCAGAATCGTTTTTTTAAATTTTAATTGAAAGTCATATGAGAGATTCAACAATTTTATTATTGAAATATCCAGACGAGGGGGGCGCCGAGTAGTCTACATTAGCGCTCACAGATTTCATAAAGGAAGACAAAACCAAACACGAACTGCACAGCAGGAGAACTACGATTTTTATCCTAAAGTTTATAAAACAAATTGAACTCAAGACCCCTCAACCATTTGCGAGGTTATCCTTGCATTTGAGGAAGAATAGGGCAAAAGGATTCAACAATTTCTAAACTACGTGCTTCCCATGTCGTAAGGGGGGTGTCATTTTAAAGCGGCGGAAATGATGCCGTCATCATTGACGGTATTTACGTCTCAACAGCGTAAAAAGTTTGGAGAACGCTTTTTGATAAAGAATGTTTTTTTTGTTTACATGAAGGCATTAAGCATTTTTAGCAATGAAAAAGTCACATTTGTTACATGAAAGAAACCAATAGATTATCAGAAAGAAGAATGGAAAACAATGTATCTATAAATTGTACGCCACATTTTGAATCTTAATAAATCATAAAATAAAGAAGTTAACATAAAATAAGAAATCATGTTGCAATTACTTTTTAACAAATGGGAATACTTTTAAAAATATTTCAATAATTAATTCATTTTAAGTAGGATGTTTTTGTATTCTTATCTGAGCATCCTTGGCATCCCAAATACATTGCATAGAAATAAATACAGATGCTAAACAAATGCAACAAACTCGATCTAGTTTTTATAAAATTTATAAGCATTTCCCAAACACATTTAATAACTTATTTCTTGATGAATGGATACAGTGTTTCCTACATTTACAATAATCTGTAAAAATACCTATAAAATCATACAAGTACTTAGTTCCATATTCCTGCAAAACAATATTATAAAATGATCTGAGAAATCTAAGAAAGAATTTAAAGTACAGAGTATTATTAAAGGTCATCGAATTTATTTAACTCAGGAGAAGAAATTTCAACCTTGAGCCCAGTGAAGAATTTTGTGAGAAAAGAATGCTGGAGCAAAGTTTCCAGATTCAAATCCTGAAATCATCTTATGAACAGAGAATCAAACAGCTCTTTCTCAAAACGAAACAATAGTAACAAGACCTCTGGTGTATCGTACAAGGTAAAAAATTAAGAATGACACCTAAAATAAGGAATATTTTTCATAGACCTTCTTGAGCATTGTCTTCAATATAATAAGTTCAAAATTATCAAAAATAATAGAAATTATTTTACAATTAACCATTCAAATCGATTTGAAAAGCAGTTCGAACAGTTAAATTACCGTCTGAAAATAAATCTATCATCACCATCAGTAATTTTGGAGTGTAGAATATACCCATTTTTCTTACATATTAACATTTTCATATTAGAGGAGATTTCGGCACCAACTATTCATTCTGAATCGAAGCCATCTTCAGTCAGGTAAGTATTTAAGTCCCTTTATGGATAATCGCGTTCGTTATGATGGTATTTTTTCTGCCTTTTACTTTTAGTTTAAACTTATCTCAAAATAGCAAGTGATTATACAGTTTTCTAAATAAAAATTTGAAATGAACCGATTACAATGTCAAGGGAATCTATTGTAAAAAAATTTATTCTTATGTCTGACATGACAATAACCCTAAAAAAGGATTTTGAAATCAAATCAATGTTTCCATAACTTCAGAATATTATACATAGAAAAGATATATTAAATCAGATGACCTTTTCATATAAATTCATTACATTAAAAAATTAAGAAAATAATTTATTTCACACAATATTATTTCTCAGACAGAAATAATTAATTATAAATAGAATAAGTTATAAAAAATATTTAAAACAAATCGACATTAAATAATATCGTATAATATCCTTAAATATGATTTTTTAAATATTCAACATGCTGTGTGCTTGTTGTGAACATGTCACAAAATTGGTGCTAATCTTCTCAAAGACAATTTTTAATTTGGCACTCTGCACTTTCATAGGCGTCTAATATAAAACATCTTAAATTATTAAAATTGAGAAACTTATATAAATACGAGTTTAAATGTCTTCTAATAATAATTTTTTTAATAATATAATTCTTTCTTGTAATTATATTTTCTTTTTCCAAGGAAAAGATTTCAAGTGCTAATGTGTCAAATTATTAGAGCATTCATTCGCTGCATACTAAATGAAAATAAGAATTGAAAGCTAAAATTTCTGCTCAAGTAAGAAGAAAAAAAATACTGACACAGTGGCTTACATAAGTTTAATAATGTCTTTATTGGTAATTAAAGTTCCCAACATTATGTTAATGTTATTTAAATGAAAACGATCGCTGCAAAATAATAACGAAGACAGCAAAGAGTGAGCACTTGGGAGTGAAAGGGAGTTAGTTTCTACCTTAGACACCACTAAATAGAGAGAGTGATGGAAATTTCATCGCTCATTTTCGTATGCACATTTATCAAGTTTTTCAGGTTTTATCGCTCGCGACATAGGAATGTGGCCTTTGAATGCCAGATGAATCTGTGAAAAAAGTTTGCCAGAAAGGAGAAATGGATGTTAGTGTAATGTTGTATGTTACCCAGTACTTAGCACTCGGTTAGGCAGAAGCAGCTGGGTGGAGTCTTCGTGATTTTAAAGCAAGGGCCAAGCAGATGACCCGCAATACTTGGTCTGTCTTCTATAGGTATCATTTCACTTGAACGACATTGCAACCGCGCCAAGTTTTAATATACCATAGCCACTTTTAGAGAACACGACGGATCTTCGGTTAAGCCAGATTTCGAACTCACTGCCTTCCGATGATGAGAACGACACCCTCACCAAGCAGGCCACAGCAGCCTTGTTAATGTAATGGTGCAACCTTTACAATTATAGATCGAAATTTCAATTCACAAGAGCATTTGACTTGTTAGCTCATTCCTCCGCATAGCACACTCAATTGTAAATTTTTGCCGAAAAAAAAGGCTTTCAGTGGATTCGCTTCATGCGATTGACAAGATAATATCAAACAAATGGAATGTTAATAAAAATTATGCAAATGAGTGTACAAATAAAAAGATCGAATCAGAATTGTAATGAATACAAATATGGAAAAATTTAGAAAATAAAGAAGAAAACGTAAAAAAAAGTATAGATGGTGTATTGTTGGAGCTGTTTCTTTATGTCTGTTTTTGATTAGGTACTTCAAAAATAGAAGTATCTATAGGGAGTTAATAATCTGAAAGATGAAATCAGCACAGTAGTATATTGGCAAAGAATAGAGGACACCCTCCGTCACGTGGTTCGTTTCTTTTAATGATACCCTAGGAATACCTATGGAACAATATGCTTTAACATTGAATATCTACTCAACATTCAAATTATTAGTTGGCCTATTTTCAATTAAATCCGCATGATGAACGTGCCAGAAGAAGCCAAAGTATTCTATCCATCCATCAAGTGAAATGAAATCCAAAATACCAACCTGCAACTTTAATTGCGTGGACAAAAGTTAAGTTTCATTCTCATATTTTCTGTTTGATTTGACTAACAAGCTGCGAAATGTTAAAAGTACTTTTGTGTCTCTAAAGTAAATACATTGAAATATCAACTGACAAATTAGCATTTTTGCTCATGCTAGAATCTAACCAACAATGCAAGCAATTATTGGTTCGATTCTAGCATTGAGACTGGTTGCATGTAATGGTTTGTAAGCCATTTAAACAAGAGATTTCATCAAAAAAATGTGTTAACATAATACTTTTCGCAATACATTTCCCACTTTTCACTATATATAGCCGGCGCATAACAGAACTTGATAGAAATTAAACTCATTCATAAAGTCTTCTTGATAATGATTTAAAATCTCTCGTCAAATAGTTTTCAATATATATTTTAACCTCAAAAAATGTGTGTGTTGTTATAGATACACCTTGTATCCAATTTCAATCCAATCGATATATTGTATGCCACATGGTAAAGAAAAAACAATCACTTTTATATACATTTTAAAAAAATTTAAGCACATCACAGAAAAATGGAAATGCCTATTTTTTAAAATCAATTAATCAATAAACACATAACACATACAGTATACTGCTAAGTATCGTGCATTTCGATAAATTAATTTCAAAATAAATAATGTTCTTATCAAAGGGAAACAAATATATCAATTTATTCATGTACAGAAATAGTTGATTATTGCAATTATTTATAGGAATACTTATGAAATGTATTTATTATCTGATATAATCTATTTTTCATCTTTGGAATGAGTTCAAATGAACGAAGAGGGAAATCTTTTCTGTTCCTTTACCAAATCTCATCTGTGAAAATATCATAGCTTTCTGGTAGGCCAGAGGGTAATTAAACTTTATAAGCAACACATGCAGCATTCCCTCTTCTCAATATTACATCATTAAATGAGTGTATTGATAGGAATTGCCCACCGCTAGTTTATGGAATTGTAATTAAAGAATGCTGAAATATATATTCAAAACATATCAAGACAGATCCAGTGATTAATTCTTTTCAGTTTCAGAAAATCATTAAATTGTTACAATTTGAAAATTAGTAAGGTTGACTAACATTTATTTTCTTGACTTTTATTATCAGTAAAAATGAATACAATTACAATAATAAATTAACTGTATTACAATTATTGGTAAAATTCCTTGAAAATGCAATTCTTGATCTTTTCGTATTCATGTTCTTAATTTCAATTTAGTTGTAAATTATAAAAAATATATAACACACACTCTAACAAAGGGCTCTATTAAGGACCAAAAGAAAGGTTTCGAAGAGCTCTTAACGATGCCTTTCAAGAGGACTTTCCTTAATCCCAGATCATTATGGAGGCAACACAAGACTTGGAAACCAAGAGATTCCCAAGCACGCACATGACCAGACATTTCATGCATGAAGCAAAACTGCATCATAGCGTTTCTCAATAATGTCTGGGATTTAATCTGTGAGCTACCATTTAGAAATTCTCTATCTTTCCATTGGATGATGGTTGAATCAAAGAAATTTCTTTTACTATTATTGAAAATAAATTATTTATTTTGTGAAAAGGTAGAATTCCTTGAAATATTTTAAAAGTTAAGCTAAATTCTTCAAACTATAAGCAGGAGATATGAATAATTTAGAATTTTTCCATATATTTATACACTGCTGGCCAATTGCTAAGGACGGATAACACTATCGTCCATAGCAACCACAAAATGAAAGGAAGCAAAATGTGAAAAGTTAGAATAAGTGCGGGATATAGTAAGAAGTATGCGTATGCAAATTTTTTTCCACGTCTGTTCATCCCGTGATAGCGTTCACAAGAGCTTTAAAGGTTTTGACGCGACTGGACAGTTGTTGTTTAAAGTAAAAGTTTTACAGGATAGATTTAATAGACAAATGAAATTTTTGGCATGTCTTCCCGATATCACTTAGATGATTTTATGAGTGGCCGAATTATTGGAACGATCGAAGAAGGGCGAAAAATAACAGATGTTGATAGGGATTTCGACATCACTCACAGCGTTGTTTCACGGCTGTAGAAGTCATTTAAAACTACTGGAATGTGAAATAGGTGGCACGGGGGAAGTCGTGTTAGAAGTACGACGCCTGCAGAAGGCAGATATATATTACTTTCAGCAAAAATGAACAGGTGCACCACAGCTCAGCAGGTGGCAAATCAGTTTCTTGCTGCCTCAGGAAAGCAAATCTCCCGAAAAACTGTTGCCAGGCGTTTAAGGGGAGGAGACCTGTTGTGTGTGTCCCATTGACCAGACAGCACCGTACTGCCCGTTTGCAATGGTGTCGTGAGCATTGCAATTGGACTGAACAGCACTATTCTCAGATGAGAGTAAGTTCAGTCTGCCATCGGATTGTAGACGCCAACTGATCTGGCGCGAGAGTGGTACTGCTTATAGTCCAGAAAAAATCCAGGAAAGGGACCGATATCTGACATGCTGTGTCATGGTGTGGGACGGCATCATGATCAATGGCTGCTCGCCCCTACATGTGGTTGCGAATGGGACTATGAAGGGCCAACGATACATTAATGAAGTTCTACTTCCTCATGTTCGTCTTTTCTGTGGTGCTATCGGTGATAAATTTGTTCTTACGGACGACAACGAAACATGTCATCGAAAACTCGCTGTTCAGGATTGTCTAGAGAGCGAGGGTATTCAACGTCTCGTATGGCCATCACGTTCTCCAGATCTAAACCCCATTGAAAATGTGTGGGATGCTTTGGAGAGACAAGTTGCTGGTCGAAACTATCCTCCGACAAACAAGAACACTCTCATCCGTGCACTCCCATAGGAATAGGATAAATTGCCTCAACAGCTGCTGGATAATGTTGTGCAAAGTATGATACGACGTGTGGAATGCTGCTTCACACTCCACGGTGGACATATCCCGTACTGATACCTTTCTTCAAGGTGCCTGCTGACTTTTGATGCATTGTTCCATTTTTCCGTATGCAGGATCAAATGAACATTTTTTTCTTTCAGATGTTTCACAGCTTTTGTACTTTCCAGAAGAATAAATATTCTTTATTCTAATGTCTGAACAGTGTGGCAACTATATTTTATCCTACTAGGACTCATGTGTGTCTCGCTTAATGTTATACTATATTGCAATTTGTGATTCGTCCTTAGCAATTGTCTAGCAGTGTATATATATATATATATATATATATATATATATATATATATATATATATATATATATATATATATATATATGTGTGTGTGTGTGTGTGTGTGTGTGTGTGTGCGTGTGTGTGTGTGTGTGTGCATGTGTACGTGTGTGCGTGTGTACGTGTGTGCGTGTGTGTGTGTGTGTGTAAGAATTCACATTTATTTGTAGCATTGTGCTTCTGTAAAACTATTATATAGTTATGCGTACAACTATGGAAGGTGCTTAATAAAAGTAGGAATCTGCAGATAGGTAAATGATGCCATCCATCAAGTAATCAAGCACAAACTGTGGATGAAACAAATACAATATTTCATCGTTGGCTGAAAACTTTAAAAATTTGAATTGTGAACGGTGTGAACTATTTTAGTTGAACATTGGGATTTTACTACTATTTAAAAGTGTGAATCGGGAAAATAAAGTAATGATTATTTAATTTTCTTAACTACATTTTCAGTATTTTTTAAAAATCTTTACAACAATCAAATCACCTAAAACAATTGTTGTATTTCCATCAGCAAAATACAGAGCATGAGTTTTGTGCTCTGATTAAAGTATTCACTTTCATGGGTCATTGCGGGGTGATGAATAACGATGTTTCTACTTCACTAAACCAAATACGGAAAAATGTTTCCTTCGTTCATATATTAAATGATGTTTAAAAGAAAAGATAAATGGATACATAAAATAAGAGCCATGCATTTTCAGCAGTAACCCCAATGTCAGAAACGAGTGCACACCTATTCTTTTTCTGAAATTATAAACTGATGCATAAATGCGTTGATTATTGTATTTGCAGCGATTATCAGTTAACAAAATTTTATGAAAAAAAGGGTGTTAAGGAGGGAATATTATTGACCTTCTGCAAATGATCTTGATTACGTAAGGTTCTGAAATATGAAAACTCATTCTTCGATTTCGTATGACAAATGTGTATATTCTTAAAAAAAATTTTCCGCCTCATTGTGAGAAATAATTAAAAAAATATTAAGTATCTCTTTTTCAAGATCGGTGTGGCATCAATCGCACCAGTGAAGAGTTTGTTGCATAAATGTAAAACCTTAAAATATTTTAGTTCAGCAACAAATAAAATCGACGATATAAAAACGTTTATCGATATAAAAATAAAGTAACTAGTGAACTTCACGGTTTTCTCCATTTCTAGCAGCATTCAAGACCTTCGGCATATTCTCTGTCAGGAGATGGTGCATTCTGGGTTTGATACTTTCTAACATTGAAGTAATCAAGGGCATACCTGCCAAACTTAGAGGGGGAAAATCAGCAGATTCTACTGGTTTTGAGGGAAAAATCGGGAGACTCTTTTAGCGACATTTTTACTTGAAACATTTTAAAACGGAAGCATCCCAAAAAAACAATTTTACTCTTTAGATTAAACATTTTGAGAATGATTTATGTTAAAAAATATTTTCTGTTAATCTTAACTTTTTAACATAATATTTATCAACCTTTTAAGGAACTATGAAAGATAAAAAAACATACTACATGCAAAAAAATTAACTTCAATGTTTATGTCCCAATATTGGGCAACTTTTTTTTATTACACTAGTGGAATTTATAAGTATTAAATTTATAAAATAAGATAAAAATATAAAATACATTACTAAATAAATTTAATTTAGTGACAAATACTTTGTTTGAAGGAAATATTTTTTCGTAATTAAATAACTAGTAACATTCCTCCTAATTGCACTGCTTATGTAAACAGGCTCCTGGTGCCTCCTCTGAATGTCAATTATGTGACTGCCAACTCGTAGGCAGCCTGTGGTTACAGCGTCGTCCTCGCACGGTGGAACTCAGAGGAACATAAATAATAATATAGCATCATTATATATTAGATATTAGTGCGCCGTCTGTTGACTATTTGAGCTCCTAAAACAACTCAACAGACTTTTTTCCCAGTAAAATTTCGGCTATTTTTAAATTTTTCATTGAAATGCCGAATATTAATAGATTTTTCATATATTATCAGAAAATCGGGAGAAATGATGTAAAACTCAGGTGTTTTCCTATAAAATCAAGACAGATTGAATAACAAAAGCGAATTTTTTGTCCACAACGAGCAATTTTTTGCACGTGTGTGCTAATTAGACTCGATCGGCTCCAAAAATGACTGATAAAACTGAACATTTTCATTTCAAGTGGGAAAACTAAAAATGTTTAAGATCTACTTAAAGCTGTATATATGAAATTAATGTATCAAGGTATTCACAACAATTTTCTTATGTAAAATACTGTAGTTACCAGAATCAAAATATATTACAGTTGATTAAAAATAGTAAAAGATTGATTTGTTTTACGGTTTTATTTCCAATTTTGATTGGTAATCATCTTTTCTTTTCTCTTTCAACCTTCTCGACGCAATTTTTCGTTAAATATAAGAAATTTATAGAATTTCATTTTAATCTGTATTACGAATTTAATAAAATTCTAATGGTAAAATTTGCTTTAAAAATTCAACATAATTACCTTAAAATTTCAATTTTATGGATATATATATATATATATATATATATATATATATATATATATATATATATATATATATATATATATATATATACATACGTGTGTGTGTGTGTGTAGTTAGAATTTATGATATGATTCATCCACTATTTTATATGGCCTTCAATGTTTTTTAAATATGGTCTCTGAACAGGAATAAAAACATTTCCCAATCCAAAAGCAGGGAATAAAAGCAGTAATGAACACTATTATGCTGGTTTCATTTTGTTTTTATCGCTTCCATTGTAAAACTATATCTCACAAAGACTTTCACATCAAGTTGCTCCAAAGTTTCTGAACACGGATCCTATAAAACCTTTTGTGCGAAATTCTCCTAAATAAGCTTTTTCTTCTTTATGCCATATCATGCAGTGGGGGATGTTTCGTATTTCTTTCCGTTATTGATTTCATTTTTTCTCGTAAATTTTCATTTATTTGACAGCCTTCGGCCGGCCCTCTCATCTGGAATTTATGACATTCCCGAGAATTCCTCGCGCCCTCCATTTCCTTTTTCCTCAAAATTTCCAGTGCAATAGATGCTTTTGGCAGATGGAGAATGTATGGTAAAATAATGGCTACCAGGAAAAGTTGTGGATAACATAAAATGCGAAGGCTGCAACGCAAAGCCAGGAAAAGTTCTAGCTCTACGCTGTCATAAATATTCTTATCACTAATAGTTTATTTCCGAAATGTTAAGAAAAGGAGCTGCGTAAACTTTAAAGCCAGTCCCTTGTAGTATTTTACATTATTTTTTACAATTTCATTCTTTGTCATTTTCGTTAATTAAAATATGATGAAAAAGACTTTCAATAGGGGTTGCTTAGTACGTGCGAGAAAGCAGCGTTGAAATGAGATTCCAGTTTTGGATTAGCTTCATCTGAGTCAACATTTCCAGTCTGAACTGCAGAACGATTTCTGAGCAAATGGCTTTCAAGAAAACTGTAAACAAGCTCGAATTTACAGGTTGAATTATATATTTTTTTCTTAAAATGATTTCAGTAATGTTATAATACATGCATTCCATATGTAACGTTTTATCATATTTGCAGATGTAACCATAAATAAACTGGATATCGGGTTCTAAATAGAATTCGAAAAATGTATTCATTGAGAACAAGCTGTTGATGTAAGCTAAATGTCTGGCATTTTGTTGATAGTTAAAATCATGTGTTGGCATTCTTTTGATTTGTTAGTTAATTAACTACATTTCAACATAGTTAAGGCAAGAATTCCACTTGAAGAACCGTAAGGCTTTCATGCAATATGTGTTTATTTCAGACAAATATTCGTTCTGGACCACCTTCATTAAAATACAGCAACTCTCTGAAACAAGTGAGAACTAGAGGAAGAGGCAGCACTGAGCAGGACAGAGTTCTCATTTTGATTATTTTAGTGCTAGTGATAAAACAACGTGCCACTGCTAAAAGATTCTGTCTTTCTCTGAATGTGAGACGTGGTGACACGGGTTGATTTGTAAACTAAAAAACATCATATAATCACAATGCTTGACTTAATCCTATATGCATATTTTCTGATAGAAGATCAAAACGGGTTTCGTATGCATTTTTATCGCATCTATGGTTTTCCCATTGATCATCTATTCAAACTGGGGTGTTAAAAAGTTAAGTATTGTTTTTTTAGATACATCTACAACATTATGAATTTGTATACATAAGGTGCTTCTTTTTTTTGCTGCGTGTGCTGAGCTTAAAGCACAATTCAACCTTCACTTTTACAAATAATATATATCTCTAAAGAGCTGCTTATGTTCGCTCTCTATATTATTTATCAGGAACTAATTTACTTTTGTTAAGTCGTAACTTCATTTTGTAAAAAATATGGAGAATTAAAAAACTTTTTCATCCGTTTCGAGTTTTTCATCCGGACATTAAGAACTCAATTTTTTATTTATTTCAAAGCAATTAAAAGATCGCTTTGAAACAATTTTTAATATAATTTTCAAAATGTTATTATCTATGACTCCCATCTTAATTGTAGGTATTAATAGCGTTTGGAATACACTCTAAATGAAGGTCGAATGAGCGTGTGATTCACAGTGGTCATCCTGATTCTCTCTGCTGAGCTGCGTCAAATGCCAGCGCTTTGTTTTTTAATGCATGTTATTATACAAGGCGAAATTCACAAAGCACCATTTTCCATAACCTCTAAATGTATTGAAGTTCAGTGTAATATTGAAATAGCAGTGAAAATTGATTTAAAGGAAATTATTTATATGGTTAACTGATACAAAAAAAACATGCAGTTCTATAGAATCAACATCAATTCTGCACATTTCTATAGATACTTATTATCTTTATCCAATTAAATATTTCGCTTATACTTCTTCGTAATAAACAGCGCAATCCAGTCAATATTTTTATTTGAAAAAGCCGTCATTTTTGTTGTCGAAAGGTAGTGAGCTCGAATCCCGATTTAATAGAAGATCCATCATGCATGTTTAAGGTAGCTGGTTACCTTAATGGCAACATCATCCAAGTGAAGTGATAAATCTGGAGCTAGCAGGTCAAGTGCTGGGAAGTCTTCTTCTTTTAAATGACGAAATCTCTGAGCCCGCTTCTTCCACTTCATTGGCAGAGTCCAACTTCAGGTGAAGCACAGGTGCAACAACAGACATCGCGGGTTAGAATCATTACTCAGTTATATCCACTGTGTTTATATATTATTTAAGGCATAGATTGAGAAAATTGTTAGCTAGGAAATGTAGTGCAATATCTTACTGTACATCTCAAATAATTGTTTCTTTATTTAAGCAATTGCCCCTCCGTCAATTAAGAATTCTTCTCCATTGAATAACTACTGTCTGTGTTTAATACTTATTCCATCAAAAAATAAATTAATTATAAAGATTCAATCAAAAATTTTTTGTGTACATATAAATATTATTATAGTATCTGTATTAGTTATTATTTTATTGTATACAAGAAAACTCTTACGAAAATCATGTAATTTTAGTATTCAATAAAGTTTCATGAAAGTAATTTCAACACAGTATTCAATAAGTACTTTTGCCTTAGCTATTGTTTAAAATTAATTATTTAAAAACCAAACATCTATTTTCCAGCAGAGCTAAAAGTTTAAATTTTTTAATTTTATATGAAATTTTTGACAAATAAACGGTTGAATTATGCAATAGGAAAGCGTGCTGTAAATTGTTTTTATAATAAAATTATTTATTTTCTGTCAATGAAAGTGAGTCAACTTTTAAACATTTTTAAGAATTGAATATTTTTTATCAAAGCAAATAATGGCTCTATTAGAATACAATTAATTCTAGAGTTAATTGAGATATTTATTTGTAGTACTTCTATAACCATTAGGGTTACCAAAGTAATTACTTAAATTAACGAAAAAAGAGTTACCTGGTTTTTAAAAATTTCATTGATTATTAATTTAAATGTTTTCCTTCTCTAATTGTGTTAGTAAATAGTAGAATTGTTGAAGCGTTTTCACACATTTTTGTTCTGAATAAAATTATATAATAATAAAAGTTAGATAATTTTGAAAGAAAAAAAGTAGTATATCAATGGATAAATATACATCTGAATGCTATCAATGAATTTCTAAAATAAATTTATATTTCATAATATAACATGATTTTACTTTACCGACAGGATTATATTTAACGATTTAACATGACATTATATTTAACAATATAACTTTTTTCATAATTTTTGTTCAATTAATCAAAATATTCATTAATTGCTCATTAAGTTCATTATTTTTAATTATCAATAATTATAATTGATTTTGTAACCAAAAATTATTTTTTTTTAAATTTTTATAAATAACTAAATGAATTACTATCACTTTTTGATAAATTTTTTTATTGATTGTGATAAAAGAAATTATTTTTTAAATAAATATTCTTAAAAGAATTATATTTAATTGAAAAATTACTCATTTATATTCAATCAACATAATCCTTAAAAACACTTTGCATTATTTTAAACTATATATTAAATAAAAGAAATTATATTTTTTCAATAAATATGAATAAAAACTACTATACTTAATTATAAAACGATTCTTATTTATTCGTATTCAATCAATAAAATTCTTACGAACATTTTGCATTATTTTAAAAGCTCGATACATGAAATTTACTAACCACAAATAGGGAAGAGAACAAGGATTTTGTCTTCAGTAAAAATTGTAATTGCTAAATTATAAGAAATGCAAACTTTATTGGAGCTTCACAGATTAAGTAGAATGTTCTACATTATGTCACAGAAGTGGCCAACCTGCTGTTCTTAGAAGGATTATTTGAGGCTCTCGATAAATGAACTCGAATCCCCTTTTCATTTTTGTGTTACTATATTTTAAAATATTTTTATCGTTCCACATGAGCTCCAAAATGTCTTTTAAATTACTAACTACAAATAGAAAAGACTAAATGCAACGTTGCTACAAATTTCAGTTCCGTCCAAGCTAAGAATGATATGACTCATCAAAAAACTGTTAGAACGAACATAAACAGAGTCGTAATCCTCCGTAATTGACTGACTCCAGACCGATTTTGAATTTGTAAGCTTTTATTAGAACGGACAATTGACATTGTGCTCTGGAGGAAAGAATTTGTATCACTGTTGCTGCAGATATAATTTGTAATCTAGAATTTTGGGTAAGTAAACTATAATTTGTTTCGTAGTATGTAACACGTGTTGCTGTTGTCCTAATAACACAAAGTTTGTATTTTCCCAATTCATTTATTTCCAGTTCTTTTATAATATGATGACAGAGAAAAAAAATAAATAAGGAAAATACGAGCAAAAAAATAGAAGTTTTAATAATGAGTGGGAGGAGAATTTATTTTTTATTGATAATTATTAATATTTTTTTATCGGCATTGATTGTAATTCTACGGTCAAAAATTATATAGCTAGCAATTTACGTCGGCAATATGAAAGTAATCATCCTCAGTTTTCTAATCAGTGTCCACCAAATTCCAAATTAAGATTAGATAAACTAGCATCTGTAAGATCAAATTTAAATAAACAACAGTCCATTTTGATGACCCTTAGGAATCAAGCTAATAATGTAGCTGAAGCCACTTTTATTATTGACTTGAATATTGCTCGTGCAAGAAGCCCGTATGGAGAGGGAGAGTTAATTAAAAATAAGTTGAAAGATGTACTTCAGTTTTTAAGTCCAAATTATGCAGCACTGCACAAAACTGTTTCGCAAATTCCTATCTCGAACCACACAGTCGAGCGAAGCATAACTGCACTTATTACATCTCTTGAATGTAATTTTAAAAAAATAATTTGAAGAAGTGAATTGCATTCAGCTTAGCCATTGTCGACAGATATAACAGATCTTCTACAATTGGAAGTTTTCATACGTTTTTTTTTTTACTTGTGTGTGTGACTTTGTTATTAAAGAAAAGCTATTAGATTTAGTGGCACGTCAGAGTCAATCCACGTATCGATATTAAAGATACATTAGATTTCATAACAAAAAATTTTGATGTGCCGCTTAATAAGCCTGTAAGCATTGCAACTGATGGTTTGTTTGTTTGTTTGTTTGTTTGTTTGTCGCTCAACGGTCATTTTTTGCACACGAGGGCTAATTAGACCGGGACTTACGGCTTAAAGTGGATTCCGAACCACTACAAACATCCATGCCCAAGGTGGGATTCGAACCCACGAACTGTTGAACCGAAGGCAAGAGCGCTAACCATTCGGCTGCCATCTCGGCTTGCAACTGATGGAGCAAAGGCAATGCTGGGTAAAAAAATGCAATTACAATATAGATAAAATAATTAAGGTATTTACGCATAAATTATCAAAAATTACTTTATTTTATATTTCATTTTTGCTCATGATGACTTATTCAACCTAGAACTATGGTTTAAAATAGGCTTTATAAAAGAACAAATGTACCCACCCTAATTGAGATTCGAATCACTCATTATTAATCTAGAACCCAGAACTAATTATTCAATTGATGTTTTGGTACAGCATCAAAAACAGTATTAGCAGAAAAAGTAATTTTCTTAAAAATTAATGTGAATAATATTTTTCATTATTACGTTTCATTTCGGTACTTTTTTAGATCGACTTTCTGAAGCAGCCTGAATGAGATCACACGTTTGGAGTAACTGAAAGACAATTTATTATGCAGACGAAATGAGAGGAAGTGTTTACAAAAGAAGAAAACTAAACAGTGATTTAGAGAATAACAGAATAAGAGATATTTGATGAATAGTCCTCATATATCACTACATATTTATGCAGCTTATTAATTAAAACTTCAGTTGTTGAGTTAAAATAAATGAGAATGTGCCATAATATAAGGACACTCAGAAAAAAAGTATTTTTTGTGACAGTATTCATTTAAAAAATCTGCTTGAGAGCTGCACGCATACACATACCTTTGGGCTTAAATTAATTGAACTTGCTGGAGGTAAATATTTATTTTAAAAGAAAAGTGTGCTATCTTTCGTTGGGATGAAGTTTTTTATGGAACGATCAAATGTGATAAAGATTGATGGCGGGGATAAACCCATGGAAAATGAAAGCAAATGTAAATCACGGGGAAATACGTTTAGATAATCCTTACCTAAGCATATTCGAAACTGAAACTTGAGAAAAATGCTGTTTTTGTTAATTACATATCAGTTTTTTTATAGTAAAAATGCATTTATTATTTTAGATTGAAGAGCATTTAATGGGTCATATGTAATAATAAAAATAATAATGCATCGCCATTTTTTAAATTACTGATTTTGAATGTTTTTAGAATTTAGTTTTTTTATTTTTTTATCTCATTATACATATACAATGTTGTATTTCGCAGTTAATAACTATAAAAATAACAAAAAAGGGAAATGTTTCTTCTTAAATAAAAATTATTACTTTCCTATTTATAAATGAAAATTTGTCCATCAGTTTGTGACCCGTATTTCCATTAGAATGTTTCCTTAATTAAGCTAAACATATTGGTGGTAACAAGTGCTAAAAATCTATTTATTTAAAATCTATGAATAATAAAACAATGTGAAAATTTGCAAAATTGTATTCTTTCCAACTTTATTTATAACTTCTTTCTAATTTTATTTTAAAGGAACTTATAACCCAATTCAGTTTAATAATAGTGAATACTGCCCTAAAGTGTGATCTGTTGTTCACACAGATTGATTATTTTGAGAAAATCTCATTATCCTTTATTTCTCCACAGCTCACACATGTCCATGCAGTTCATGTATTCTTCCCATTCAACAGCGCTTTCTGTTGGCATAAGTCAGTATTGATTTAGGAGAATTGGTTAACAGAAAATACTTGATTTTATACAAAAATGCCAAAAAATCTGTATTTCCATTTTTGCTTTTTGAATTCCCTTTTTAAAAGTATCAGTCATTTTATTTACACATTGTAATAAAAAAATTAAATAAAAAAGATAAATAAGGTAAATATAAATAAGCAGCATAATCGATAAGGAAATGTATCGTAATATTTTAAAATTAAACTTCAAGAATATTTATTCCTTAAGATTCAAACTCCCCAACAAACAAAGTAATTAAATAACAGAAATTAAAAGAGTATTTTTATTGTTAATAAAAATTAATTTTTATAATGGAGTAATGTGAAAATTTAAAATTTTCTCTATATTGAACTAAGAATTTTTGCCTTCCAAGAACCAAATATAAGATTCTTTTTTATAATATATATCTCCTTTTTAGATAAAGAACAAATTCTTTAGGTTTATTGGGGAAATTTACTATTTTCAGATTAGTATTTGTTATATGAATAAACGAAGCAACACAGTTTAAGAGAATTTAATTTTAACAATGAATTATATAATTCTGGTATTTTACCAAAAATCAGTGAACAAGATGACGAAACTAATGTACTTCTAAATTTAGACATAGATAACATCAGACATGGTATGATATATAGCAGTTCAACTGATTTGGTTTTATATGAAAGTGATATCCACAACCCTTAAAACTAAGAAGTTACTAGTGAAGTACTTCAATAAGCTTCGTAGTTATGGAGATCGCACATCTGTATATCTTAGAAATTGGACGAATAGACAGAGATTAAAAACGAATGGTGTTTTTCTTAAATTCACTCGATGAACTTTGAGAATCGGGAAGTTGAAGAGCATTCCATTGAATAAATTTTTAAGATCTTGAAAGGCTTAACTGGAGACAACTTTAAAACTGAACTTGGCACCCCTACTAACAAAAATTAGGACCGGTTATCTTCGTCAACTTGCCCTGAAGATCATTAACCGAATTTCTGCAACAGCTATTCAAATTTATACCAATGGAAGTAAAACTGAACATAACCTTTGAAGCATCAAATTCCTTATAAAGGCTCCTGACTGCTTTCATAAAACCAGCATCAGAAATCCAGATTAGATCAGAGCTAATAGCCATCCATGTGAAGCCCTCAAAGTCATTAAATCTGTAACATCATTCCCCGATACTTGGATCTCAACTGATAGTTATAGTTACATTCAGCATATATGTAACTGGAATAAAGTTGATAAAACTACAATCTCATTTATTAATATTTTTAAAGAGCTCTCCAATCAGCACGAGATCTATTTCCAGTGGATCCTTCCCTACATTGGACTTTATGGCAATAAGACAGCTGATATTTTGGCCAAGAGAAGGAGCCTATAAATTGCCCGAATAATAAGTAATACTCTGACTTTCTCTGAGATCGGATTCAAAATAAGAACTCATAATGGGCAATTATGGAAAACTGCAACGACCCACTCTTGGTATAATGGGTAGGCCCCAGGTCGTGCCTTTTCCATCAAGAAAGATTATATTGTTCAGTCCAACAATAGTAGGTTTACCATAAAATGCCTCTGTTTCGATAAAGGAAAAATATCTATGTGACATGTTTGAATAACAACAACTCTGCCTAGAGGTCTCCAAACCACCTGAAGAATTTTGCGGGTCTTGACAGGGGGGACAGATTTCTCAGTCCACGATCCCAAAGAATCATAAAACTGAAGTCTTACGTTAAATTTATGTCTTACGTTATTTCATTCTTCCCGCTATTAAAGAAAATATTTCAGAATATTAAGAGAGTACTCATATTGAACCAAAAATATTATTGATTCAATGCAGATAGGTTTAAGAACCTCTTATTATATTGTGCATAACAAATGGTTTCAAATTAAAAAAATTGGATGCATAAAAACTTTTCTTGCAATGCCCCAGGAGAGAAACATGAGTAACGCAGTGACGGAAACTTAATTCATTTTACATATGCTAATGAAATGTTATTTACGAAGTCGGTTCTATTTGTAAATATTATGTTTAGTAAGAAAACTCAAATAATTCAGTCTCAAAGTCAAATTTTGCTTTAGTTAAAAGCTAAAACAGTGTTAAATGTCTTGGATATTATATTAGTGTAAATTGAATAGTATCATCGAATCACTCAAAAATTTTGCACAAGTGTATTACTAATGAAAATAAAAATATCAGAAACAACTGACATAGGAAAAGAGGAAAATGAGTATTTAAAGCCGAATACTTATGTGTTTAAATAAATATTAATTAATTTGCTACTTATATATAATATACCTTCTGTTTCACATAATGAAGGGAAATGATATGATTACTTACAGCATATCACATACTGAGCCAGCTATAAGCTGTATAATACAGACATAAACCTCATAGATTTTTGAATTAAAATAGTAAGTATATCGTTTTCTAATATCTCTTAACCTGAATAAATACGTATTATATGAATAATATTTATAAATGTGGTTTTAATAAGAAAAATATAAAATTTCTAAGAAATTGTATCATCTATAATTGAGAATTTTTAATAAAAATATCATATAAAAAATTCAAAATTCATCCAAATGTGTGCGATAAATACCATAAAAATTCAAAAGCATGTAAAACTACAAACTATTAGAAATACAAGACTGATTTATTTTTTTAAAGAATAATTAATAGGTTTACTTATATATTGAACTGTAACTTAACGTATACAGTAAAAGTCCAATTATCCGAATCGTTCTCAGAAATTCAAAAAGATAAATTAGACTGAAGAAGAAAAAGAATAAGAAAAAGGAAAAACCTCAAGAAAAGGAGAGATAAGAAAAGAAAGAGACGTGTTATACTTGAGGAATTCAGAAACATTCTTTTGAAAATTCCTGGATGCTCAAAAGTGAGTGCTGAAGATATAGAAGAATAGATAATGAATACAGCTCTAGATTTTTCAAATTGCAAATGATGATAAGCAAACTGAAAGTGTATGGGAAGAAAATGATTTTCTTGTCGAAGTTGAAATAGACGATGGTCCATCAGCTAGTGGAGCATTCGACGATTTTGAAATGGATGGAGCGTGAGACCGCTCGCAAATTCTCACTGTGAAGCGAATGGCTGCTCGAAAACGGATGATGAAGGCCGTGAAACAGCTGCCCGAGATGTTCAGCAAGCAGTGCCTTTCTTTTACACCTCTGTTCACACACACTGAATGAGCACTTGGAAGTTCCTTAATGTGTTTTTCCTTTGATTAAGAGTTTTTTCTTTAAAAATATGGAGTTTTTAACTCCTATTTTCAATGTGTAATAAATAATTAAAATTGATCCTTTTTTCGAGAATATCCAGTTATCCGAATGGGGTGCTGTACCAATTGATTTGTATAGTTGGAATTCTACTCTATTTCATTTTTCGATACATGATGTCGCACTCCAAAAAGTGGGAAATGGAAAATTTCATAATTATTAGTATTGGTTGATATTGCAAACCTCGCTTTAATAATTGGATTGACTCTCAAAAATATCTGTTCAAAAAGGACAGCACATAAGATGCAATTTAATGGGTGCAAATATGTTCACCTTATTTAACACCCATAAATTTACTCTATATTAATTCTTGGGATACGATCATATGCTACAAACTCTTTTAAAAAGCCATCAGCATCATTTTTCAGAAATATAACAACAATCTTATATTACTAAGAAACCCTCACGGAAAACCATTTAACCAAATTAATACTCATGCAATTTCTCATCTTCTCAATTTTATAATCAAAACGTATTTTGCATAATAGATTAGAGATTTTAGGTACGATGTGTTTTTTTATCACTTCATGAAAAAAGCCCCTAAAAATCTTTTATTATAACATTAGTCCTGGACATTAATTTATATCAATCATAAAAAAAATTAATTAAAGTATACATTATTTAAAATTCAATTTTTTTGCAATCATTATAATTTTGATATTTGTTAAAATATCGGAGGTATCATTTCCGGAGCAAAAATAATGTTGGCTGAAAAATGCAGTCATTTCTATGCATTTAATTAGATACCAACTATATTTACATCAAGCACGTTATCTTTCAAGCACGTTATCAGATATAAAAGTGTTAGTTTCAAAATGAAAAATATTTAAGTTTTGAATACAAAATACTAATTACTTTTAAAATATCGATGAAAAAGAATTATTAATTTAAATAATTGATTAAATCAATTATTCAAACTAAGTAATCAACTGTTTTTTTTTTCACCCTCTTCTCTCTCTCTGCATGTATATATATATATATATATATATATATATATATATATATATATATATATATATATATATATATATATATATATATATATATATATATTGATTCTCAACCACTCTCACGCGAACTTTTGTGTGCTGCCAAATTTTAGAAATGTATGTAATAAAAATTGCAATGTCTTTTTTATATTATGAGTCAAGTAATAAACGTACTCTTGCGTTTTTGTAGTACTTATTATATTACATTTTGCATTCGAATTTGATATCAGAAGCTATTTTACTCTGGCTTATAGGTCAGTAAACAACTTTTTTAAAATTATCTTTTTCTTTGTGTACCTGTAAATTTTAAAATCGTTAAAAGTATGATATGACAAAATAAGTTTGAGAATCACTGAGATTATATATATATATATATATATATATATATATATATATATATATATATATATATATATATATATAATATATATACGAAAAAACTCTACAAAACATTTAAAACTGCACTATGTTCCACTAAAATATTCCTTCTTGTATAAAAGGCAATTTTTAGATCAAATTCTTTAAACAAGCAATATTGTATCACATGTGTAAATGTGCTTCAATGAAGCTGTATTAATGAATGTAACATTGATGCTGTAAAATTCTCCGTGCTATTGGTACGTCCTATTCTAAAGGCAAATAAATGAGTGTATTATGTTAAAGAATCTAAAGATGCATGATTTATTATTTTTTCATTATGATGTATTCATTCAAAACTGTACTTCCAAATTACATTAAGGGCATTCACTGCTTTTGATGAGTCAAACCTATTCAGGGTTAGGTACAGGGACCTCTGCTGGTGTTTACCTTACTGCTTTTGATGAGAAAAATGCAGCTAAAATCCGAATTTTTGTTCAATAAATGAAACCATCATCTATTTCAGAATCCAGCGAAAGTTTTTTGATTGAAAGCACGCGCTCTTACATTAAGTGTGGGAAATGAAATGACGATTACTGTTACGCGCAGAAAACTGTAATTCAGAAAAAAACTTTCTCTTAAATTATGTAATTTCTATAAAAGTTACAACGAGCCATTTAAGTTACAGTAATTGCGATTTAACATATATATTTCCAGTTTAACACTTAATGTTGACATTTTGTCAAAATTGCTTTTACGAAAAACTGTAATATTCTTTAAATTATTAAATATTTTATTATACATAAATTGTATTCAAATCTATATAACACTGAAAAATGTAAAACCATTTATGCAATTCATTTGAAAAATACGAATTATATAGAAGATATCAATTATTAAAATTACATTGGATTAAGTAGATTAAATTTCATGTTGAATTTTTCGCAAATGTATTATGAAAAAAGAAATATATGTGACAACGTCTGAGCATTTATAAATATTATATATATAAATATTATATATATATATATATATATATATATATATATATATATATATATATATATATATATATATACATATATATATATATATATATATATATATATATATATATATATATAACTATATATATATATATATATATATATATAACTATATATATATATATAACTATATATATATATATATATATATATATATATATATATATATATATATATATATATATTTCCAATTCATACACTCGAATTAAATAAACTAGTATTTCGAATTATTTTTTAACATCCATTTATTACATCTATTTTTAACATCCATTTATTATACAAACTTCTAAAATTATAATATAATTTGATTAAAAGTTTACAAATAAATTAACTGATTTTATTTTTAAATGTAATACCATGTAGAACTTATAGGATATGTTTAGAAACTTTTCATTAAAATGAGAACAATAAAGAAATTATTATCAATTTTGTAATGCTTATCTTTGTAAAAATTGTATGTATAACTTTACAGCTTCAGGCTGTTTAGTTGCACAAGATAAAAACACTAATTTTAAAGATTTTATAAATTTAGATTTGAGGAAATTTTAAGCTTTTTGAGATCTGTTGCAGACTTTTCATATTATAAAAATGCCTAATTCTTGAAATAAGTTTTGATGTTAAATAATATTAACTTCAAATCCAATATTTTACCAAAATGTATTATATTTTCCCCTGGTTTCTGATGGTATGTTATTAAGTTAAATTGGTTATGATATATTTATATTTTTTCTTTTACGTACAGTATACAGTTCAGTTTTAGAAACAGTTATTAAATCATGTTTTTATATATTATATTTACTTTATTTATTGTGTAAATATGGTGAGATATTGCTTTATAAAGCTTATATTCGTGATTGCTTAAGAGTAAATGAAATATATGGTATTTCACACAGTTTCATGTGTAAGGATTATTTTAAACTTTATACCGCAATGATTATAAATTACTAGAAAATGTGTTTTACACATTTTCAAGGTGATTTTTGTTTTCTTCTACCTGTGCCATATGCAATATTCATAAAAATAAAAAATAAAAAACAATAATTAAAAAATTCATTAATAACTACTAATTTTAAATTTTTGCTGCTGTATTAAATAAAGATGTTACCTTGAAATATCAATTCTAAAGATAAAAATGTAAAAAAATGTGTGCATTTTCCTTTTTTCAAAAAATTCAATTTTTTTTCACAAAATTTTATATTTACTATTTTATCTTGCGGGAGAAAAAAAATCAAGTTTTTAAAAACAAAAAGTCTATTTAAAAATGTTTTTGAAATGAAATACTTTTCCATCCTTCGAAATTTACGATTGCAAATGTTTCCCGCACAGTTTATGGATGCTTATTTAAAAAATAGTATAAAAGAATTTTTCGCTGATTTTATCATTAAAAATTAGACACTTAATTTTAAGATTATATATGTGGATATATAAAAATCTTAAATCCTTCCTAAAAATTAATTTAATATTGAAGTTAATATAAACAGAGGCAGTTGTATAGTACACACAATCCATGAGTGATTGAGAAGCCAAAGATATACTTGCAGTTTCCCTTTGTTATGGAAGGCAAAATATACACACTGAAAAAATTAGATTTTATAGCAATTTTTCCGAAAAAACCCTCTGAGGAATGGAAAATTTTCTTTCGTAATTGAATAAATTTAATTAAAAATTTCTAAATTAAAAAAGTATCATAATAAAATAGAACATGAAACACTTTTGCTGCTTTTTAAAATTCATATAAACATGCTTTAAAATTCCATTATTTCGTAAAATGGCTAAATATATACCTTGTGTTTCAAACGACACATTTTTAATTTCTTTTCGTTTCATTTGGTTCACCTATTACTGAAAATATAGTATGAATGTGAGAAAAATGCAGAATTTAATGTTTTTGCCTTATTAGAATTCACAATATTCATTTGACTATGGATATTTTTATGCGAAACCTGTTTCCAAAACACGTCAACGTCTAATTCAGATGAAGCCTAATTACTTACTTGAGTTCGCTCAGTGGTGGAGCCTCGCTGTGAGGATGGAGCAGGGCTGCGTACTCGCCAACACTCTCCGAACTAAAGCTCGGACTGCTCTAGCACGACCGCAAACGGTGGACGAGCCATGTGACTCTCCGTTCGCCCAATGGAAACGATCCGCATCCGGTCTCCATAGCAACCACGTATTTACTACGAGGTGAGAGGGATGCCCGGGAGCAGAGGGATCGTCAAGACCACAAACGATCATTTCTCCTCCTTCCAACTAGTTGCCTAGCAAAAATTCTTCAATATCAGCTACTTCATTTCGCTCAACTGAAAGTAAACTTTTCGGGGAATCCCCTGTTTTGATTGGGAACCTTTAGGAAAGCACGAAGCTGATCGGAAGAATGCTAAATAAAGAAGATGGTTTTTAAAGAACCATATGCGCACATTTCATTGGGTCAAAACTGTGGATTACAGAAGAAAAAAAAAGAGTTAAAATTTTTATATTAAATAAAATTTGTTATAAATAATTAAAATATTTCTGCTTCAAATAAACTAATGCTTTTGTTACATTTACTTATTTTATTAGTTCTAACAAATGTTTTTATTTTGCATAAAATGCATCATATCATTAATTATTTTATTTACGATTGACGAAGTTAAGAAAGAAGAATTCTTCGTTTTGCTTTTTTTCTTAGTCTGCATGCATTTGTAAGTTTTGCATAGGTTTTTTTAAGTTTTAGAAAATTTCAGTAACACATTATTTTTAAGTAACAATTTAGTTTAAATAGTGTCAATAATTAAACCATAATGTTTCTTGGGAAATCAATTTCAGAAAAAAGTTCGATTGTCATTATGAATGGAATGAAATTTCTGGTGCAGAAATAAGCTATTTAAGTGGCGTTCCTTTTACTGGATTTCTGCTGTGCGTTTCCTGCTGCTTCCAACCCTTTCCGTCGAATTAACACCTGAAAGATGTTATGCGGAAAGAAAGAGTAGCATTTCAAGAGACATCCCACTCCTTATTAGAAGGGGTCCTTGCATTATTAGAGGTTGAACCTTTCGAAAACGATCCCCTTTTCTCACTAAGATGAACCGATTCTCTAAATATTGTTTTAATCAAAACTCTACGCTATTATAATTTCTAGATGAAACCTGTTTGTGAAAGGTAGATGAGGGCCACATAAGAGAAACCACAAAATAATATTTAGAAATTTCATAAACATGCAGGACAAATTACAGAAAAACCGTCCTCAAGAGCTGATGAGAGATCATAGATAAAATATCTCCTGTCGTCAATATATATAAAATTTTTCAAATATTTATGTAGTAGTGAAATCGTTTTTTTTCTAATAGCAGGCACTGGGTGACTAACCCTTCGCCACAACAAGGCCGGAAGCTATTACTCATTTACCATTCATCGTCGGGCACCTGTGCACCAAGTCAGGTAAGTGAGTAGCATGACCCACGTTACACCACCGCAGAACCATTTATAGGGTGGGACACATTCATTCACCCTCTGGGAAGAAAGAACAGTGAAACACCGAGAAAGGAAGAAACATCCATGTTCGAACCAGGATTCGAACTCGGGTCACTCAGTCATCGGTCAACTGTGGTGTCGAGTAGTGAAAACCTGCTTTCAAGCAAAGTTAATGTAAAGGTATACAGAGTATTACAGAAGATTAGCTTATCATCTTATACATGGATAAAACGGCAAAATATACACACTTATCTAGATATAAAAATTATTTCTATTCTCTGTATAAAATGATAAATACGCGAAAATATCTTAACCTGAGGTACGTGCTGTCAGTACGTCGAGCAAAATGATTAAAATGTGAGAGATGCAGAGGAGCCTTGAGGATAGGAGCGCTGTGCTCTGATAGAAACTATCACGATGGCTTCATTGAATGAATTTTTAAGTAAAAAATCAAAAATATTAATCCATTAAGTCATGAAAATAGAAACAGATTCTCGCAATATAACAATATTGAGACTTTTTGTGAAACCACTATTATTTTCAAGTCATACAATTGGCAACTCCATCTCTTAAAATTTATTGTTCACTTTATTCTATTAATTTTGTATGCTTTCTTTTCCATTTAAATAATTTTGTTTCAAACAGGCTAATTTTTAAAGGGTTTAATATTTAATAACAAAAGAATGCTGACAACAAGCGCGTAACAAATTTATTTCAACAATAGAGATCAAATATTTGCTTTGAAATTGTTAAAATGGCATGACCTTCAAGGAATTAAATACAAATATTTTTGAGATATAATTTAGTTTAAACAAAATTTGATATTAAAATACTATGCGACATTCTTTTACTTCTTATCTTGATTTGTAAAATAATTCAAAATAAACAAATTGACATATTCTAACTAAACATGATTTTGGATACTAGAACATCATTTTATGTCCATTTATGTCATCCTATTTAATATCACTCTTCATATCATGTATTTCATGTTAAATAGATAAAAAGCAATTTTTTTTACTTCCTAAAAAGTGAAAAAAAATTGCTATTAAATTCGTGAAGAATATGATCTGTTGTTATTTATGACAATTGGGCAAGCTAGCCGACGGCTATGCGAAATGAAGTCAGAAGGTGTATCTTTCGTTTAACCAGAGCCAAAATATGTTGACCAAAAGTAAAAATTACAAAATTTATATGTTTTGAAAATATATTTAAAAATATATAATTTTAATAATATGAAAGAGACAAGCTAATTTTATTTGCAAATAAAGTATAAGCTGAAAACCATTATAACAAAAGTAATATATATAAAAAAAGTTAAAGTCAATTCCTACTTAAGTCAACAAAGAAAAATTTTATATTTAATACATTTACAATTAATTCCTAATTTGGTCAACAAAGAAATTTTTATTTTTTTCTGCCATATGAAACTAAAACTAATTAAGTTTTTAATGAATTATTATTTTCAAAAGCTGTTCTAACAGCAAGTATCATCCATTACAAGCTTAAAAAAATATTTGATCTTGGTTGATCTTGAATGAATGAATAAAAATGATTTTATTGACATTTGAAAATTTATATATATATATATATATATATATATATATATATATATATATATATATATATATATATATATATATATATATATATATATATATATATATAAACAGTTTATACTCTCCATATATATATATATATATATATATATATATATATATATATATATATATAAATAGTTTATACTCTCCCTATATATATATATATATATATATATATATATATATATATATATATATATAAACAGTTTATACTCTCCCTATATATATATAGGGAGAGTATAAACTGTTTGTAGGAATTAAATTAGTTTTACAAGAAAAAGGAAGTTACCGAGTAAAAGGATATCTGCAGAATCATACATTTTTTATGTTTCTAATGTTTTTGGACTGAATGAATTTTATAAATTGTATCAATTTCACATCAAATTGTAAATATTTTCAAGAATTATTGTTTCATTGAATGGATAATTAGTTGTTTGGAAATTTAACTGGAAAATTCTTAACTAACATGATCGTTGTAACAAACAAATTATTTTGTCTCCTTATTACTTCACATTTATGTCATTGTATGACCTTATGCAATTTGACTTTGTGGTTGCAAAATGAACCTTTCAAGTAAAGAGCCATGATAATGACATAAACATTTATATAATTGACATAATTGTTTTATAAGCTATTGTTAAAATCAAAAACATTTAAAAGGCATAGAATAATTGACAAATAAAGTTGGCTGATAAAACACTGTTTTCCTAAGTATGAAAGGAAAAAATTTTTTGAAGGGTTATAATTTATTTGTACTATTTATATAAAAAATCTTTTCTATAACAATTTAGTTAATGATGGACTTGAAGTTTATAAATATTCTACAAATACCAATATAAATAAGAAAGAATTATAATAAAATTAGATTCCTGTGCTAGAAAGACTGAAAACTAACTTAATGTTTTTAATTCTCAAGTGAATCGAAGCAAATATATATATAAAGAAGCATAATATTTGAAGACTAAGTTGTGCCAAAAATATGAATTAAGAAGTTTATAGTGATTTGTAATGATTAATAAACTTCACCATAGAAATCAAAAGTTTGATTTGAAGTTTCTATCGACTATTTTTGTTTTTCAAGAACTATTTTACATTCAATCAAAATGCAAATCCAAGCCAAAGAAAAGCAACGAAGAGGAAGTACATGCTTCCTTTTTATAAGTAAGTAAAAATATTCATTGCTCTTTTAAACTTTTGGCATTCCCTTTCATTTCCAATTCCTGAACTTTTTCAAGGAAACTTTAAAAATGTAACTCCAGAAAACCAGTTCCTGGTGAAGTAAAGCGATATGATTTATTTTATCATCAGATATGACTTCAGTCAAATAATTCTTATTAAACGGTTTACTGTAACGATAGAAAAGAAAATATTTAGTTATTAATTGCAAAAATCTATGTTTATATGTACAATTAGTTTCTTAAGTGTGAATAAGCAAAATTATTTAGCACCTTCAATAAATTTATTTCCTTTTTACATTACCTTAGACGAGATTATTCTTTCAGAACAGAAAGCAATATTACTTTACATTAGAAAATATTTGAGAAAATTAACTAAAGAAACTAATGTGTAGGTTAAATTGTTAATGATTAGAATAAACATTACTATACATTTTGCTGTAAAATACTTAATAATTATTGTAAAAAGATATTATTCATTTAAATAAAGGACAAATTTTGTAAACATAAATTTTGGAGAGTTATATCACCAAATCTCTAATACAAAATTTCTAATAAAATAATAAACTTCTATAATTCATGATGAAAAATCTGAGACCTTAATCAAATTAATTTTATTGTCTTTTTTTGTACATTAGTGTTTTTGCTAACACAAGTTAAATTAATTTTCTCCGTAATCACACAGGAAACACTATTATTTTATTCAAACTTAAAATATATGCTAGATTCATAATAACATTATGCAATTAAGAACATGTTATTTGTCATTTTAACAGCATTTACCAGTAATGTTTCGAATAAATTTACCTAAAATACGATGGAAAAGAATGAAACTAATGATCTTCTCTAGAGGATTTTAAACCAGTGAAGAACTTATAAATTAAAGAATTCTAATTAAAAAGAAAACTTCTGAATTTTTACAGCGGAGCGCAAATGATAAGTTCAATACGTAAACTTTCAAATCATAAAAGTTAATTTTTGGTTTTACTCATGCAATTTAATTGAAATAGTCAAATTGTCGACATTTCCTGTTACAACCTCAGCAATTGTATTATGCATATTATATTGGCTGAGCGCATCCTGCTTACATTTGATGGATTTCTCTTGTAAATAGCTCAGAATCCACTCCAAATTGCAGATCCCATTTAAATCTCAAGGGGAAAAAATCATTTTAAAACGACAGACAAACAAATGCGTCGTTTAATATTATTTAAATCTCAGTCTACCTCAAACGAAGTGCATTCGTCAAATTGAAATCAATCAATCGAAATTATCTTTTTTATTTATCTTCAGACTATTCGCTACGCATTTGAGTAATTGATAGGTAATACATTAAATATGAAACAAAATCAAAGACGATTAAAAGTTCTTGTTTAAGTCATTTGTTAAAATTTGATTCGAACTTTTCTGTAGATGTTTCAAGAAAAAGAATTATTTTTAACGATACAAATAATTTTGTAGTGAAATTATTATGAAGCAATGTTGAAAAATTTTAAATCACATTAACATAAAATTAATGGAAGAAATTGCTTGTTACATTTTTAAGGCTAGAATTTACTTAACAATTTACAGTTTCATCTACTGGAAGATAAAATAGTTTTTAAAATGAAAAATTACAATTTTTTGTTCATTAGAATTCACTAAGCTTTTATATTAGAAAAACAAAAATTTAACTGAGCTAAATTAAAAATTTTATAAATGATTACTGACTAATTATATCATTTAATTTTTGTCATCAAATATTCTAAAAATGCCTAGAATTTTTCATAAAATACTGATTTTATAAACTAGGAATCATTTAATTATTGGTCATAATTAATGCAAATCCTAATTTTCAGGGTTGTAAAGAAAGTTTATGTCAGAGCATCCATGCACTTCTTATGTGACGAAACCTTTTTTGAAATATAAAATATATGTATAGCTATATTAAAAGCCTTCTTAGCTTTTTATAGCATTTATAGAAATATAGAATATACATATTTAGAATATTAGAATATATAAATAGCTATTTCTAAAAAGGTTTCGTCACATAAGTGCATGGATGCTCGACACTTTCTTTACAACCCTGAAAATTAGGATTTTCATTAATTATGACTAATAATTAAATGATTCATAGTTTATATATATCACAAAATAACCCTTGAATAATAAAGAGTGGTTGGATAAAATTATCTTATAACTGTCACAGTTCATATCCGCTTTAAATAAGATCTTTGTGTGAGCATAGAAATCTCATATCATTGTTCTTCATTGAATCTCCTTTTCATGATGCAATTAAATGTAGTTTGTTTTGGGTCACTGAAGTATTGCTTATGTATTTGTATGTATGCTTGTATTTCTCATAAGAAATTCATAACAATTATTTCTGAAGCCTTTCAGAATATTCCAAGTATAACTGGTAATTCCTGCTCACTATCACTTCAGTAAAAATTATAATAATTAAGGAATATTTAATTGCTATGTTTAACATATTCAACTCTTAAAAAATTTTATTAATTTTTTCATGGGGTATAAGAATTCAAATGTGTTCTGTACTTAAATAATAAGACTTATTTTTTACGTCCATTTGATTATGATAAAATTAATCAGTTGTTTGATGTTTTCCTATATTTCTTAAAATGTTTGAAGTTTTAAATTCTATATTTGTAAAATGCATGCTGTGCAAATAAAGAAAAAATAAATAATATTTTTCATTTTTGATTCTTCTTTATGGCATATTTGCGTAAAATATATTCTATAGTGAAAAAATCTGAATTTATTAGGTATTGCACATTACTACCGAACTTATAAATTTAAGTAGATAACTACAAGTTCCTTCATTATGCAAATGGAATTGGGAGAACTACGCAAATGATGAGACGGATAGAATCTGCAAGTATTATGGTAAACTTGTTATGCATATATCAACACTCTAGAGTGGCTCTCTCATTATTCTTAAAAAAAAACTTCTCGTTTCACCACCAAGACAACTCTCAAGCGTGCATTGCAGAAAGATAAGCAGTTGGTGTCCTAGGTTATGGATATTTACAGCTGAATCGGTTGTCTGGGTATTTTAGATGGATCGGAAAGACAATTTGCAAGTATATGTGATAGTGCAAAATCAATTAATTATCAGATTTTGGCAAGGATATTTTTAGAAACCAGTAAAGCAGGTTGGTTTGAAAGACTGGGTCAGAAAATCTATTTTGCAATTTGAATATGAACAACTTTCGAAATATTCCATTAATTCTTAATAAGCCCAGATTCGCGAATTTCCTTTTAGCGTGCAATACTGTGCAATAAATGTGCAATGAATTCCACGTGATTTTCTATCAGATCAGTAGGTGTCTGGTTAAGCAGAGGTTTATGACAAAATGAATATTATTAGTAATCAATCTCTTGTGACACATTATAATGTATCACAAGAGATTGATGCTCATGTATGAGCATCAAATTTCTCAGCATTGTATTAACGAACAACAGTTAAAAAATGGTCTCACTGAAAACAGTAAATTTCATACGCTATTGAGTAAAAGTAAAGTAAATGCAAAACTATCACATTTTCGTACAACATTGTTGCTGGTAGTCTTGAAGGTGTGCGTGAGTATATAGTACATCACTGTTCCGCTAATTTCATTTCGCATGAAGCTTTTTGAATTCCGAAGAAGGCAAGAAGCAAGAGTTCATCTGTAACCACAGTGGCAGAGCTGTTGGGAGTGTCACTAGGCGTCGTTTCAAAGAGGAGGACACTAAGCAATGATCATGGAAAAACAGCAACTGAGAGTCAGAACTGTGGAAGGAAAACTTTGCATACTATGAAGAACAGGCAGACATTAAAGGCAGACATATAGGATTATAATCACCATAATTAAGAAAAATTAACAAAAACGCCTTTTGAACTGAATGAACTAGTTCAATACCAACGAACACAATTCAAAATAAACTGAATAAATGAAATATTTAGGGTAGAATTGTGATGAAAAAATATTTTGTAATAGATCTAAGTCGGAAACGGTAAGTAAGTAGGATAAATATCTTCTAAGATCTTTTAGTATAAATTATACTTAGAAACAGCGTTAGTGCTATTCAGCATCCACAAAGCTGGCATCAAGTCAGTGACCAAGTGGGTTTGCAAATACTCTAAAAACTAAAATGCATGACCCAAAAACAAACTGTTCACAATCAGTGGATACACTCTCATATCAATGTTTTAAGTAATGAAATTGCTAACATGTTGACCAAGGGGAGCCCTTTTTAACACTGACTGCTTCCGATTCACCCATTTCCACGAAATTTCTTCTGTATGGAAAGGCGGATGCAGACAAAAATGGCTCAATCCTCCTGCTCAACACTGGTACTGCATTCTTCAGCTCAATAGGTATCCACCAGATATCACAGCTATCTAAAGACTAAACAGTGATTATCTTGAAGGAATAACTTTTATTTTCTGCTGCAAAGAGTTTTTCCAACCCGTAACAATTGTCATCTAAAACAAACCATTCAAAAGCATGCCATAGACTTCCATAGTCTAAGTTAAGAGGATCTGATATCGTCTCCATTTCTCGTGACTGACTTTGCTGGAATACAAAGATTAGACCTAGCTGTTGCTTGATCACGAAAGATTAGCATCAGTAGAAAATCAGTAGAATATGGGTAGTAAAACTTAGGCTGCAAAATAATGGAAATATATATTGTTTTCCAACGTGAATCTAGTCTCTCCTTATTGCCGACTATGGAAGAAGCTTACGTGTGGTGATCCACCGCAGAAGATTGCCATCCAAACTATCTCTTTCTTAATGTGTAGCGCGGAGATGGGTCCATATTGGTTTGGAAAATCATCCCGTAGTTAAACATTGATTTCTTTGTCACTTTACATAGATATATCACTAGCACTGACTAAGCCACTCTTTAGGTTGAGTAACTGCACAAACATTGTTTCCATGATAATTCCTCGATGCACCGTAGTCAGATTATTTAGTCATGTTTTCTGGAACATAAAAACTCAGTTATATAACTTCCACGGCCTTTTCCCCGGAATAAGCATCAAACTACTATGATCTATTTTATAAAAATAAGATTACGTTATCTTTTTCTACGTCTCTTCAATAATTTGAGCAGTTTCTACATGAGGATGCTGCATTCTACCTACCACTATAAATACCTTGTATATGTCCGTTTCAAGGAAGATTCAAAACATTTTTACTGCCAAATATGCTATCTTAGCATATTAGGAGCAACGTAATTTTTTGTATGAATTTATCATTAGTTTTGGATAATCACTGTACATTCCTTTGAGCATCCAACAAAGATTTTTGCAGTTGTTTCACAACTAGTTGCATATCTATAAGTAGTAGCTACTCTACAAAAATATAGTTGATTACAATTTCTGAATATAGACTTTTATAAATAACGTTTTTTATGATGAAAGGCCATACGTAACATCACATATTTTCGCTATCTTCTCTTGAGATTTTAAATTCAGGAATGTTGCAAACTTTAATAAACATAACATAGAAATGCTTAAGTTTTTATGAGCATTCCTTGTTTCAAGCTCTAATAGTTTTCGTCATGCAGCCAAAAACATGGCAAGAAACGTTTTTTGGTATACCAAAGAACATAAATTATTTGCACATTTTCGACTCAAGAATTGCCTATTGTGTTTGAGCTGTGGACTCCAATTGTTTACTACTGTAATGGGTGTGTACATTCCTAGTTAACCACTATAAGAGAGAATTAGCCAATCAAAAGATTAGCTTTATCCGTTATAGCTGCAAAATATTTAATAAAAACTGAGTTATTTGACAACTTGCGTTATTGTTCACTCATGACACTTGAACAAGCCAAGCTTGCTTTGCCGACAATTATGCGAATTTATGTAAGTCGAGTGCGTCTTTCGTTTTAACCAGAGCACCACGAAGGTGAAGGCATGACTTCTCTCTGAAAGTACTCCTCTGATAGATGGCACCACCAGAGAATCCACTTCCTCAATTTTGACACTGATCTGAAGGGGAAGGAAATTTTCACCAGATCATTATACACATGGTAACTGCTCAACGACCGACCACGGGACTTTCGATTCCACAGATTTAACGTGCACGCATATCGCATGAACTCGGAGGGTCTTTGGTGGCAATGGGAAAAGCGCTTCCTGAAAGAAGGAAGATGCCACTAGGCTACCACGGCCCTAACAACTTGTAGTGATAGCGAGAGATAGCCGAGACTTGTCTCAAGTGTTCCTGAGCATCACAAAGTACCACTTCACTATTTGGGATTTCAGTTTCATCTAAAGTGATGATTCTAATATCAAAGATAATTTACCATTGAAGTAATTTAATTTTTAGCATTGAATTCTACTATTCATTGGAAACTGATGATGCATCGTAATTGATTTGAAGATGAGAATGTCACAGGTTAAATTGAATTTTCGTTGTTATTAAGAGGAACACAGCCGCTGTATTCGTTGCGACAATCTGAAAAACGATCTTTGGGAACAACTTGTTATCATTGCTAAACTTTGTGAGATACTTCAAAAGAAAAAATTCTGAATATAGTTATGAGAAAATAATTTAATTTCTAAATAAATGTCATAATTTTGTAACGGATGTATTAATATTAAAAAATGGCCCTGTTGTCAGAGTAGAAAATTTTAATTTTTTTGCCTTTCTAATCTGTTTTAAAATGGTTTTTAATGTTTTAAGGCGAGTAAGAATCATGGCCAAGGATAGTTTAAATTACTTAGAGACTATAAATTTGTAAAATTCTGATATGAAAATTTCAAATATTCTGAAATGTATTCTTTCAAAAGTTCTGAAATGATTTTTTATTGATGGAATTTTATTAAAAATTCTTAAAACTATTTTTAATATATTTTTTTTAAAAAATTCAAAAATATTGGTAAAAATGAAACCATTGAAATTATGTTAAAAAATTATTTTTCTCTTTTTTATCAAGATTTCTTAATTTTTGACTACATTTAAGGGGTTGCATGGAAGAAATATGCAATGCAATGTTCAAGATTATAATCATTTTATGTCGCTGTTGTAGCGTGCAGTGAAAACACGTCGGTTATGTCAGGAAGAGAAGGAGATGGATGCCTGGTCCGGCAGAGGATTCTCTTACAGGGAATGCTTACGTATTTTCCACATTTAATAGCTTTGGCAACAAACTAATAAATCTATTGAAGTCAGGTGCAGAGAAGTGTTCTTTGAATGTCAACTTCTTTGGCGTGGAAGTTTAGAGAGGAGATTTCAACTCACATTTCAGTTCCATTATTAAAATAATGACTAATCAATCGGTTGTGCTTTACAACTACTGTTAAAAGACAGTCTTCATTATATTACAACTATCTGAGGTAATCTAGACTTTTTGTTTCCAAGAATTACAAATTTGAGTGTCACTACTCTAACGGATTGTGCCTTGTTTTCCCCATTACAATATTGGCAAAGAATTTTTGAAAATGAAGTTAGATCATTTTTCTTTACTTTTATATCACTAAAGTAAGTGATTCAGTTAAAAAATTCAATACAATTATTGCATGTTTGTAATTATATTTTCTAATAAAGTTTTCATTTAAGAAAACTGATTGCTAAAAGAAAAAAATTAAATATTATTAAACCTTTCTTTTAAAAATTTTAAAGCCTTTATGTAATTAAGACTGCTAGAACTCCTCACCTGACTCTGGATCAAAATGAAAAGGCAAAGGCGAGTATTCTTTAAACTTAGGTTTCACTCCAGGACACTTCTGCTCCATTATGCATGAGCATCTAGCAGAGTGAGTGCTCGGACATTTTCTCAAGTTTGTTTTTCACTTTGGATACATAAATGCAGTTCACAATTTGTGAAAAATGTTCCGAGGTAAAAGTATATGACCATATATATATACATATATATATATATATATATATATATATATATATATATATATATATACATATGTATATACATATATATACATATTTATTCAACATAAAATCAGCAAAACATTCGCATTTAATATGTAAAAAAAGTCAAATATACTTTTTGAATATTAAATTTTTTGAAATATGCTTATTTAAGTTGTTTCACGCGAGTCTCATAAATTGTTTTCATAACGAATAATTTTTAAAAAATTTTTGTGTACTTCAAATTGTATTCTACATTCAAAATTCTTTAAGAACGGCAACTGAAAACTTCATTCAAAATCAACTCATTTTTGTGCGGCAGGACCTCAGGGTCCCATTAAGATCCAGGCACTCAGTCATTGAAACTAAAAGACTCCCGGTGGTACTCTTGTGCATTTTTCGGTACACATTTGAATATAACGAGATAAGTTTCACAAACTCTCTCTTCCATTTGCTAGGCTTCACGAATAAAGAATGCGGAATCTATTATCGGCGCCAAATTTTCATGCAATGGCACGCGCCATTTATTTCAATATCCTCGTAGAGCCGTATGCAAATAGTGCACTACATCTTCGCCCACAGCGGCAACGCTCACCGGGGGACAGCGAACGATATCAATCACAATTAGTTCTCCTTCTGATGCTCGCCAAGCTGAACCTGCAGAAGCAGATAAATGACTGCCAATTAAGATCTCAAAGAATAATCTCTGATTTTCTCTCCGTGATAATTCTTTTTTCTGGAATAATCTCAAATTGTCGAATTGTTTTGTGTTTCTAATTGCACATACTTCGTTAGGACTTAACAATGGATTGGTTGGAAAATAATATAATAATTAGTAGAAAATTTCTTAAATTTTCCTAAAATTTTGAAAAGTAATTCCTTAAATTATGGAAGGGAGTAAATTTTTACTGGAAATAAGCTTTATCGATGCATAATGTATTCTGACTAGATTGGCTGTCTTTTATGTTTTGTATTCCATTTTATTTTTAATGAACATTAAAATACTTTACATAAACAGAACAGTTTTGAAACTAAATGTCCATAAAATGTAATAAATGTTTTATTCTGTTTCGAACAAAATAAAAGAGAAGTACAAGGTTGTTTGACTGGGAATTGCGTTGATATCCGAACTACAACATGAACAGTTTTATATAAAGTTGATATTCTAATCGAATGTATCATTAGATTTCCAATAATTCTATTGCAATTAAGAGAAATTATATTTTAATTTTGAAAATCATTTTTAAGATATTATTTTGTCAATTAGTTCAATTAACTATACGTAAGAAGAGATAAAACGATTGTATTCAATACTCTCTGTGTGTTTACGTTTACTTGTAATTAAATAACGAGAGAGAGTTAAAATGAAAGGAAGAATCCCAATTTTTTTTTAATATATTAAATGTAAATTCAGCATCATCATAGCATCATTTACATACTTGTCAGTGCATTCTACTCAAAAACGCCTAACGGAATGCGAGTTTGGGTTATTTCGCTGCTCAAATCTCCAATAATTAATAAAATATATACTAGTCTATCTCACAAATTCCTTGAACTTTAATATTTGAAGTTGCTCTATAAAATAATTTCCAAGAACTACTGTATATTATGAAAAATTAAAACATAATTATAAAATCCATTTCTTGCATAGGATTTAACAAAAGACATTTAAAAAATTATTTCAATTACCAATGATAACACATCTTTATATAAAGGAAATTTGATTTTCTTTCCGGAAAAAAAATATGTCGTCCTGTAGAGAAAGCCCACGGATATATGATTGAGATATTTTTAAAATGTCATAAGTATGGAAAAGGCAGCGGTCACCTTATTTGTCAGAGGAAATAAAAATTTCAAGTCATTTAGATGATTACTTAATAATGTTGAAATATTAATTAGATGATTGTAAATGATTATCAGGAAGAATATAAATGAATATTGAACATGTATGATTGTTTCGAAGAGAAATTTTAAATTATAAAAAAAAGAAACCTTTGAAAAAGATACTTCAATTCGATATAGAAACTGAATTAAAATAAAAGGTTCTCTTTATATTTACAAGAAGTACTTGTGTTACATTAAACAATCTTTTTGTTTTATTTCCAGAATAACCATCTTTGTATGTTGTGTGGGCTTTTCTCTCTTGCCCTGCAGCTGCCATTGCTGTCTTTTGAATATTCAGTTGCTTCTTCTTGTGCGAGGGGAAATAAATAGGCATTATTGTATATAGATTGATTGAGATTAAATTAATTATGTGTAAAAAAGTTATATCAATGAATTAATATTAAACTGTTTTATTGAGGGACGCGATGGTCTGTTTGGTTAGGGCGTCGTTCTCATTATCAGAAGGTTATGTATTCGAATCCCACCTTAGCCGAAGATTCGTCCTGTTCGCTAATGGTGGTTGAGGCACGTTAAAACTGGTCGTGGTCGCAATGTCCTCCAAGTGAAATGATATCCCTGTGGGTGGAAGGCCAAATATTGAGTGGCCGCTTCAAATTCAAGAAGACTCCAGCCGGCTCCTTCTATCGAAGTGGCAGAAGCCAACTGAGGGAGGGAAATCCCCATTGAACACAAACAATGGAAATGCACATTGTGATGGCAGCTTCATAAATATCCACACATTATAATGTGAAACATTTTCGTATATCGTTCGCTTCAGAATCCCATCAAGTGGCGGAATGCGCCACACAAACGACATTTGATTCCTCTATTAATTAAGGTGTGCACAAAATAAAATGTATTTTTAATTCACTTTTTTATTTCAGAAGTAAACATATCAATTTGAATATTTTACTTTTATAATGATTAAGTTTTTGATATATTTCAATTTTTAAGAAGTTTTCTTCGTACGAATTACGAGAAAGATAATTCACAGAAAGATAAATTATGCAACTTTGTTACTTTACACAGTTGCAACGAAATAAATTATGTAAACTTGGTAAAAATAATAAGGTATGATAAGTGATATTCAGATATTTGGATATTGAAAGAAATGCTAATTTTATAACAATTAACTATAAAAACAACAATCTATTTACTATTGATAAAAAAGTGTGAAAATTAAGCTTTATAAATTCCAATTGAAGCTACAACTAAATTTTCAGATTTTATATTCAAAACATAATAAATCAATTTGTGTTTATTTAAATTATTTTTTGTATACAGTGAAGAAAAATTATATTATTAATATTTCAATTAAAAGCTAAAATAAATAAATTAATAATAATTTGAAATAATTAAGTGAATTCAGAGTGGTAGAATTCTTTAGTAATAGAACATGATTTTTATATAACATGATGATATAAAATGTACAAGTAACAATTTGACTTCTATTTTGTATTTTATTTTATTTGTACAAAAAGAAGATAAAAACTATTTTTCATTGTACAAAAATACGTTCATAATTAATATTTAATCTTAATATAAAAATAAAATATTTGACATTAGCATTACACATGAGTTGATATTATGAAGGTATAATCAATATTTAATATTCAATCTTAATTTACTAAATATTCATAATTTTTGTGAAAATATTTCAGATAATATTAATCTTTGTCGCAGAATGAGCTCCAGGCTTCAGAGTAAATAGCAAAATTAAAAATTAATCTTAAAAACATCTTGCATTCTCTTCCTGGGCCTGTACTACTTATAAGAAGGGGGAGGAATGTGCATTCCGCATGAGGAGAAGACTGTGCTGTTCTGTGTGCCACTTCCAGTCGAATGAATGTCCTCAAAACTGTCACTTATATTTTATATGTACTGGTACCAATTTATAAACATGATTTGTATTTGTCTCAGACAAATCGGAAATAAACAAATTTTGGACAAAACACTGCGCAATTTAGACGTATTCTACATTAAACACGTTGCTTCAAATGATTTGGCAACCTCGCGACTTTTTGAGGAGATTATTGGTGACTTGGCGAGATTCTTGACTTCTTAACGAGAAATAGATATTTCGAGAAAAATCCATCATCGAAATTCAAGGACTAATTTTAAGAGATAACCTAGAATCTTTCAGAAATGTGGTGAAACTCTTAGATATCGATGCCAAATCGGGTATAAATACCGCCAAGCGGCATAGAATTGTGATTTCTACAGATATTTATTGTATCTTGTTGAATTTGCACAATTTAAGTCTTGTGATTTCTAAAAGGATTCTTTTATCAACTCTCAAATAACCGAGCACTGAAACGCGGTACAGTGCTTAGATTTTTTTGCGTTAAAATGTATGTTCTAAAATGAAAGGAAGAGAATAAACTTATGTTAGTCTTAAGTAGAATTTTGTAAAATTTTCTGATAACTCAAAGGAATCAAAAGATTTTATGGAAGATAATTAAAAAGGTTAAATAACACTAGGAAAACATTTGAATTAGAGGAAAACTTTTACAATGCGAGGTCATGTATTTTGTTAAAATAAAAGGGAAAATATTCAAAACTGATATCACAGGATTAAAGCTTAACAAAATGTTCGTAAAAATTAACTCAATCAACAATTTTACTTTCTTTTGAATTCTTCTTTACTCATTATTTTTTTATGTATTTCTTTATGAAATTATAAAGGATCTTGCTTATAATGTTTTCTTACTGATTTGGAAAATAACGTTAATTATTGATTTCTAAGCGAGTAATGCATAGTCCTTAAATATCTGATGAAATTCTGGGAAATCTGGGAAATTCTGATGAACTCTATTCAATTTTGTATTTAATTTTAAGCATACCTGCTTATATCATCGCACTAATTAATTGAACATCAAAAAATTCATCTTTCCTTTTAAATATATTTATTTAAAAACTATGTGTCTACTTTGAGTATTAACTAATGGCACTTTTCTTTTATCTTTTATCTAATACTTTTAATGTCGCTATTAAAGAAAACAACGAAAGATAATTTTTCAGATTGAAATAACAGAATATAGGGAGAATGATATTAGAATTCATCATCATGAAGATAGGAAGAATTAATAACAGAATTCATCATGAAGATAGGGATAAGTGTATTTATAGTAATTATTTTACTTATTATTTAGCCTAAATAAAAAGTAAAAGGAAAGATATAAAATAAAGAAAATAAATAATACAATTATTTTTATTATTGTATTTTTAAAAAAATTGTACTTTAAAACTCGTTTTTATTACATGAACATCTAAAATATTATTTTTTTAATTTTAAAGATCACATATATCTTTTCTGTTACATTTTAAAAATTAGTATACTTAATTATTACATAAAATTTCAATTACATAGTTATTTAAATGCATCGATCACTTGACAGTTTATTTTATTTCAATTTTCTTTTTAAGCGATTGTATTTTAGAAAGATATTTTAGACAGATAATTTGTTTTGCGTTAAAACAAATTAAAAATTTATTGGGTTCAAATATATCAGTTTATTAAAAGGAATGTCATATTCAAATTGCTTCTAATAGTATTTAACATTTTGAGCTGTAAAAAATATTTTTATTTTATAAATATTGCGCTTCAATCAGAAAAAGAATTTTATTTTTTATATATAAAATATATTTTTTAATATAAATCTTTTGTTAAACAAATATTCATTCTTTCCGTTATAGCGTAAGTATAAAAAAAGTAACTGCGTACAGTTATCTACCAGCAGTGCAATCAAAGGGCAGTTTGGAAGAAAAGCTGAATTTAATTACATTTTAAACTGATTCCTCGTACGTTTTCTTTGAGTCTCCGAATGTATTATCTGTGAGCAGAAGTTTAAACAGGGAAATTATAATAATAACTTTCCAAGAAAATTTACCTACAGACTTAAAATGTGAAAACATAACTTTTTTTCCCACAATAATTCATAAAATATAATAATTTTAGCTGATGTTTACTTAAACGTTACTTATAAATCATAAAACTACCTCAACTATTTAACTATATTGGTACATTGAACATATGTTGAGCTAACTTTAATAAAAAAATATTAAATGAGTTTACTTTAAGAAAAATATGGCGATGACTGGATCAAGTAAACCAGAGCTGGAAAAAAATGAAATATTAAGTTCTCCTGCATAAGTATGTTCAAATAATAGGAAATGCATGCTTAAAAATTTATTTTATTTTATTACTTATTTTTCTTTCATCATTTGCTAATTTCATTTCAAAAAATTTTAATGCAGAATGTTTTATTATGTAAACATTTACTTTTACAAAATTTGCAATTAATATTACTTCATTGCATATCCCAAGTTTTTGATTGTCATTAGCATTATTTTACTTGAGTTTTATAATAATGTTCTTTGCATTTAAACATATAACATCTTAATTATCAAAATTACTAATATTGTCTTTCTATAAACCTATCCAATAAATTTATTCTCCATTATTAATTGTGTACATTTTAACTAGCATATCTTATTATATACTATTAGTAAATAATATATACACATTTTGTAATTAGTTTATATCAATGTATTAAATGCGAAAAATATAGTTATAATAGAAAGTAATGCAAAATAGAACGCTTTTCTCTTAAATTAAATATTATAAATTATTTAGTACAAGGATTCAAGCTTAGAAAGATACAGAAAATAATATTATCACGAAAATTTAGGTTATATCTAAGAAAATGAACTACTCTTACAATTCCCGTCATGCACTGGGGAACCTTTCTTCATGCGACAGTTATGATACATTGCACATACATACACTAAGGAAAACATGCAGGATCCCAAATGGGCAATTTAAGTATTCCTATACTTTTCATGGCAAAATTCGGGTTTATTCCTAATTTAAATTTTCATAAAATTTCATTCTTCAAATAGAAATTTTCATGAAATAAATTTCGTGTAAAAAAATAATAAATACGTTTAATCAATATTTGTTATTTTCTTAATTGTGCTTTTTACAACAAAAATTTTGTTTCTTCTTTATAAGAATCAGATATTAAATATAGTAAAATTGGATAAAAACTACTGATAATTTACTGATTAATATTTTTTTCCAATGGCGGGCATTTGGGTGACGAACCCTATGCCACAACAAGGCCAGAAACTGCTACTCATTTGTCGTTACTCAGCGGGCACCTGCGAACCAAGTCACGGAGGCAAGTAGCATTACCCCCGAGATACCACCACAAACCAGTTTATAGAGTGGGCCACATTCATACATCATCACTGAAGAAAGGACAGAGAAACACAGAGAGAACAGAGAAAGAAAGTCGATTCTATGCCCGAACCGAGATTCGAGCCCGGGACACACATCTCTGAAACGCTAACCACTCAGCCATCGGTCGGCTTACGGATTAATATAGTAAAAAGAATAATTTATAAATAAATACTGGAATAATAAAAAAATTGGAATTAATATATTTATTTAAAAACTAAACTTATACTTGTATATAAATTTGAAAAATAGAGGCATCGTAATAAAATGCTGTATAAATGAAAAATAAATACATTTTATTCAATAAAAATATAATGGAAGCATGGATTTCTTTTTTAATTTTATTTGCTAAACCCACTTCAATACTTTTGTATGAAAAAGTTTTTTATGAATGTATTCAACATTATGAATGAAGTTTAAATAAGAAATTATTTCGAACTAGAAACCGTATTTTTTTGGTTCCTCCAATACATCAAAACGATGAAAAATCAGTTCATATTTTCCTTTAATTTAAATTTCTGGAGAATATCATAACCATATGGAAGATTACATTGAGAGTAAGATTTGTCATAAAGCTGCTTGTTTAACAAAATGGTTAGTAAAATTATGTCATACATTTAATAAATTTAAATTTTAAATCTTATAATTTATATTTTTTACAACTTAATAAACTTTTTTAAGAGCTTAAATCTTCAACTAACAATTCAATAAGTAAATTTAAAAAATATTTTTGAAAAATAAAAATAATTAATTATAAAGTTTGAAAAACATTTTATTTTAAGATTTCAAATTTTTTAAATTTCATTCTTAAAATTTTTTTTTCGTTAGACAAATTTTAAGGATTGAAATAAATCAGACGTCAACTGCTTTTGATTTATGATGAAGCTTAGTAAGAATTTAAAACTTCTCCGTTTTAAATTTTTTTATATTGAATACTTGGTAAGTTTATTGAATATTTATAAGACAAAAGTATAATAGTCCGTCTTCCAAAAAGAATTATGTTGCTTTTTAATTAACATCCAAACTCTTCTTTTGTTTCTACAGATGTTTTTCCCAATTAATCAGTACTGTTGATTTTTTAAACATGTAAATTGCTTTTAATACATTTCTTGACTACATTTTTTAACTTATTTTGCTTTCACACAGTGTTTTTAGCAAATAATTTTACCATAGAATAATGTATGGAAATTTTTTATTATGACAAAGGCAATATGGATGATATATTTTAAAAGTTTTCCTATGGGATTTTCCTTTCAATTTGTATTTCCAAAATTTTCTACGCTTAATGTGTATGGAGGTAAAATTATAAAACTTGAAATTATAGTCTTCCAAGCAACTACATCAGAAATAATTCCAATATTAAATTTGTGTCGTAATTTATTTTATTCAAAAATATTTTTTGTCACGCTGCGATATTGAATAAAACATTTTTAGATTCTTTTATCATCTCTGTAATTCCAGATTTTAAATTAAAAATATTTTAATTTTTTTTGGCATTTTCAATATAAAATTCATAATACTTTAAATGCTATTTGTGACATTTTATAATTTCAAATTTTGTTTATCATTATTAAGTGCAGAAATATTTAAACTATTTCACTAATAAGTTCAAGGTAAAAAAAAATTGTGTTTCAGTTCTAAGTTAGTTGTAGATTTAATTACTAAAGCATAAACCAGTTTAAAATTAGTGACATAAAGTTCTTAAACTTCAATATAGTAAAAGTCTTTGTTCACACACACACAAAATTGACATCACTTACTTCTCTTATGTACTTAAGTCAGGTTAATTACTCTTACTTTGCGATGAAGACTTGGAAATAACTGCTCGTGTTTTTTCCTTCGGCTGCCGCTGAAAACTGTGCGGAGAAACGCGGTTGATTAAGTAAATGTCTTTGAGATCATTCAATCCAGCAGCCATTAAAATCTCTCATAGTTATTAATAAAAAATATTTGAACTAAGAAAAGAATTAAAACTTTAACATTTTAAGCGTATACTAAACTATTATTCATTATATTTTACATACAATTCATATTTCTTTAAAGTATATTTTTTATTTCAAACGTCTGGGTGCTCTCGGCTTTCCACATACAAAGGACGAAAGTGATGACAACTTATACAGTATTACACCCGGTGGGTGGGTGTCATCGTTGCCCTGAAAGCGGTTAGATCTTCCTAATTTAGGAACAAGAACTATGCAGAAAACCTCCAGAACTAGCTTCCCACTCCCTGCCACTGCTGAGTTATCATTTTGCATAGAAGGCTTTGAAATCCTAATATACTTAGAGTGTCTCAATTTTTCAAAAACATTGATCAGTTTGTTTAAAAATGCAATATTTTATTTTTTTCATTTAATTTTAAAATAAGATTTCTTATTAATGGTTTAATGAAGTTGTGAAACCACCCCTATTCACTTTCCATAGATAACTTTCTGAAATGGCTCCGGGCAACATTCAACTCGATTTTCCCTATGAAGTTAAATGGGGTACATTTTCTCTGATTTTTGTACTTCCGGTCCTGCATTCTACGATCATCGCAATCAAATATCAACGTTCACACCAGATTTTAAAGAGTATAATTTTTTTAGGAATTAGATTTATTAATGAATGATTATTTTTTGATTTTTCTAAGTATTATTCCATATAATTGCTATCGGATTTTTGCTAAATATGTTTTAATTCATGTTTATTAAAGTTCTATTATATTTACTTGCAACTATTTACGGAAAAAAAATCAAGTTTTGTATACCTTATTTTTAGTTTTATACATAGTAGAAATTGTGCCAATGCAAAAATTATATTTATCCAATTTATCCGTATAAATTATTCTCGCGTGAGACATTTTTCTTGTTAACTTCAACGTTGAGTTTTATGAGTATTGATTAGTAATATAACTCACCTTTTAACGACAGTTTATTTAGTGCCTAAAAGTTAATCGCTTTGGAGTTCAGAGCGCTTACGGTGCTTAAGAGCTTTCAATTTTCTTTGGAAGTTTCAGTCAAGTCAACTTACATAAATCACCCACTAAGGTCTTATAATCTGATCCACTTATTATAGTGTTCATGGAATAAGTTATCAAAATATTCGATTATATATTGCCTTATCTAAATAATAATAAGTATATAAATTTTTGTTAAATGTATTATTTATTTAATACTGCATTATGCTTCATTTAATTTTATTATTCATATTAACATTAAAATTGCGATATTAATAGTGTTTAACTCAGATATTTTGCATTCTCATTAAGTCAATGAGATTTTTAGCGTACATTGCTTTATGAAAGCTATTTAAAAATATTTTTCATATTTATCAACTCTAAAATATGGATTTTGAAGCTGATAAATATATAATGTATCATTAATATCGTGAATAATGCTTTCATTAATATTGTTGTGTGTGTGTCAAAGTATTTCAGATTACTTATAATACCTGGTATACATATTAAGTGTACAGATTACTTAATACTTTTTATACAATGTTTGCACGGTGAGAACGGGCATTGTCATCCATAAACGGAAATTCTGCACCCATGGCACCCCGAAATAAACGTACATGTTCCAGAAAAACATCTCGATAGATGTGGCCTGTTACATTCTGAACATGCAGATTAGTTCTGGAGCCCAGAATAATTCCTCCTTAAACGAGCAAACCTGCATCATCGTAACGGTGTCTTTCATTGGTGTTCTCTTGGTGGTAACAGGTGCTTGGCCCTCTCCATATGAAAGTCCTGTGAGAATCAGATTGAAAGTTAAATCTGGACTCGTCGGAGAACATCACACAAGACCACTGTTGTGATGTCCACAATGCATGCACTCTTCTCTAGGCTAACCGCAGGCGACAATGAGTTGCTGTATGTGGAACATATCTGACAGGCCTACGAGCATATAGACCAATGTGTTCTGAGCCTCTGTACACGGTCTGCCTTAAAACTGTCTTACCGGTAGCTGAAGAGAGCTGACGAGATAGGTCTGATGATGTGCTCCGTCTGTTTCTTTTGGTAGTAACTGCCAAATACCGATCCTCATTCGGCATTGTAACTCGGGGCCGACCTGCGCTGTAACGTCTACTCACATCACCGTCATCTTGGAACCATTGCCAAAGCCTGGAGATGACACTCTGGGCGATTCCAAGTTCTTCGGATACTTTCAGATGGGTACGTCCACATTACAGATTGGCGATAATTCTACCACGTAAAACATCATCCAAATGCTTCCTTTGTGCCATAACTATGCTTTATTGCATTGAAAGGCTTTTTAAAACTCTTGTGAACAATTTTACTTCTTTGCAACCATTCCTTATTTACACTTATTTTACACTCTCGTCATTGTGACGTACTATCGGCGCTATCTGGTGGTTTCTTGTAATTTGCATATTATTCTTCAATTTGTGTGCGATAATTCTACATGGAAAATTTATATTTTAGAGTTTAATTTCTGTGTGATTCTGAATTATCCTTAATTTATGTATATGAGAGTACATTAAACATGCAACTGTTTTGAATATGCGCTTAAGGTAAATTTCATATACTTAGCATAAATGTTTGTCATACGTAAAGTATGCTTGAGACAATGACTTCTGAGTAGTGGTGTCTTCGCAAGCAAATTGACGGGGAAGAGCAACTAACAAATGTCTTTTACTGAATAAGCAACAGCATTTACCACGGACTGTTTTCTAGTAAAAGGAATCCGATGTGTTAATTCTTCTGCGTAACTAGCTTTCTGATACGATTTGAATATTAGTTTCCTGAAATTTTGTATTAGAACTGAAAATTAAAGTGCCAAACATTTGTTTTCCAAATAATTTTTAATGGGTTTGAAAGTAATTGTTGTTTACTTCTTACTTCTCTTTATCAATTGGAGGATGCGAAATCGTTTGAAATTAATTGAATGACCGGAGCAAAGTAAGTCACTTCCTACTATTCTACATCCTTTTTCATTGGAGTTAAGGCTGATCTAGATAGCGTTCTTTAAGGCTGCTTCTGTTGTTTCAGTGTTAAACATTGTCTCCATCGCTCTCTTAGAATCTTGTACACAGGGAATGGCAAGATAACATTACATAAAAACGTATTAGTAAGTTCTTAGTTCCTTTACAAAATACATTGAATCCATTAACATATTATTATTTCAGAGAAAAGCAGTATAAAAAACGATTTTAAAGAAATCCTAATACTTTTTTGACATTTTAGGATGTTATTGTTTCTTAAGTTACTCATCTGATAATAATTGTCTATTAATATAGGAAAGCAAGCCGTGTCCAAACTGTAAATGATAGTGGTGACAAACGAAGTTCTAAGAATATCTGGTAAAAATATTATTTTAATATTAATCTAACAAATTATTACTAATTTCACATTCAAGACTTTTTCACAGAAATTTGCGAATGCATAGCATGTGTTTTCTTGAAATATTTCAATAAGCCAATAATCTCGGTTCTAAAACTGAACCCATTTGTTATTGACAAGCTTTCATAAAAACTCAGATAGGAGGTAGGAATTCTATTCCAGGTATTCCGGCAAAAACTAGATGTTTCCTGGTTTCTTATTGACAAGATAGATGATTAATGAATGTCTTTTTTCTTCCGCGATTCATAACTATTTATTTAAGTATCTTACATTTTTAATTTTGGTGGGATAATATGTCCAAGGTTTGATACTCGGCACAGGCGAGATTGACTCAGCCTTTCATCGCTTAAATGGATCCATAGATCTGAATACCAAGCATGCTTGGGAACAAATACTGGGGATTTCACGTTAGGCTGACCACCTAACCACGACATATCATTCGCACTTCATTGCCATCTGTCAAAAAAAATATTGAAGCGCAGAAGACTTTGGCCCCAAGAGGGCTGTTATGCTATTGAGTTACATGTACCATTTCATAAACCTTGTAGCATACATTAAATGCAATTCAATTTGAATGCTGGTGATTATTAAAATTATTTCTTGTCGTTTTTATGAATAATTTTATTTTTTATGATTTCTGAATCACTTTATTTTTTAAAGTTCAATCCCTAGTCTCTCACTAACTTTACATCTATGGGCGAATAAAAATACAATAATATTAGCATTTTCCATTGGCTGTACTTCATACATTTCTACTACATTTTCTATGTGCTTATCATTGTTAAGTTTTTATACTGAAGATTTCAATTAATGCTGCTCAGATAAAGTTTTAAAATATACGATGTTGTATTTTTAGACCTTTAATAATAGTGTCTTACTTATTAAGCACTTTACATTTGCAAGTACTTTAATATTGGCGAATTTAATTTTAACAGACAGAAACACATGTTTATATAAATAATACGTCCTGGTTAATTCACAGAGATGTAGACAGTTAATTGCTATCAAAAATTATTTAAGTAAAATATTTAAGTCGAAAATATTCATGATTTTTTAAAATTTGGTTAAAAAAATAATAAACTTTTATGGAATTGTTTTAAACGTCTTTTTTGTATTTTGACAAGTTTAAAATACTATAAAAAAACTCAAATCATTAATTGAAGGAGATATTTTCAATCTACATTGGAAAATACATAATATTCGAAGTATTAATAAAGACCGATGAATTAAAACGAGGTTTGTTTCGACTAAATATAATGCTGTTCCATGTTTCCTCGCCAATAATGCTTTCACTCCCTTTACAGCCCTGCGCCGCCATTCACGCTACTGCAGTAGATTACCGCCTAGGGAATAGAAGATACATGAGGCTGCAACAGCGACACCTAGGCTTTTGTGAAGTAATGAAATATCTTTTTCTCTACTGCACTGGACTTTGTCAATTTAAAACCACATCAAGTTTTAATAACGGCTAGTATTATTTCTATGTGTATTCTTAATGTGTTATTTACTGTGATTGAAATAACGTCAGAAAATAGATATTGCAGTGTCATAAAATATAACTTTGTATCCAATTTGGATAATTTAACTTTTACTACTACTTATGCTCTACTTCGCAAGGGTGTCATGGATCTGATCGAACTGCATTGGAAAAACAACAACGATTTTTAATTGCTAAGCAATATATTACTATTTACTAATATGACATTGGTGTTGTATGAAACTTTTGAAAAGCACACTCTTTCTAAAACAAATCTAGTCTAACGTAACATCATTCTTCTTAAAGTAATGTGAACATGCTGCTAATCTTAAGGAAACTATAAAAAAATATATAACACGGATTTAAATGTTTAGAACATTAAAAAAACAATTGACTCTGGGTTTTTCTAATTTGCTGAATACATTTATTGCTCAGGATATTTTTGGAGAAACATAAAAATATATAGCTAACATTGATTAATTTTTCTCCAATAATATCAATAAAAATAACCGTTATTGTTGCAAAATAAACAAAATAAACCACTTCAAGCTTTGTTCAAAGATTCTGAGGTAAGCTGTTATTGTTAGCGGTTTCTGTCATTAATGAGTATTATATTTACTAGTAAATATTATTGACTATAAAGGGTTTTATTTCATTTCTAGAGATTGCTCTACCAACACCTTCTAAAACTGTACATATTCAATCGGTTATGTATTGATTAGCTATGTAATCCTATAAATAAGTTTTTTATGATCATAAATATTATTTCAAATTATGTTCAAAATGATTGTTTAATATACATCCACCATTTTTTTCCAACTTATATATTATAGGAAGTTGTGTCACTTAATACAACGACGACGAGATTGACTGAGCAAATAAAATCGTTGTAGCACAGTGAACCATTTCTCAAGCAGAGTCAGGCAGCTTCTTAGTCATCAATGAACAGCAGCTTTTATTCAATAGAAATGAGTCATTTCAGAGTTTGTTTTGATATTTATATAATGGCTTAAAACCAATTCGGAATGTTATTTATAAGAACATTTAATTCTGCTTTTTTATATACTCCCTCTACTGTGATAAGAAAGACAGCATCCATTACATATAATTAAAATGCTCCGCAAACAGGAATTCATTCTAATGAGGCCACCTTCTTCGTTGTGGTTAGGTTCAAATTTAAAACCTGCCACTGCTAGATTATGGGAAATTTACAGTTCTACTCTGCATGTGTGACGCAAATACGACGAAGGAATTATTCTCATGGAAGACAGTGAATTGGGAAAACCAAACGACAACTTTTATTAGTTTCATAGTGAATTCAAATTCAGCATATAATTTTCTAAAGAAACGTTTTAAGATACCTTTTCGGAATTCTTTTACATATAAGGAGGTATTTTTGGTTTAAACAAATTGTACTTTCTTAAGTAGTGAGACTTCTTACACACTTTGTAAAATAAAAATATCATAATATATACCAAAACTTTAATGAAAAGATAAAACAACACATTTCCCAATTTATTCAATTTCTTATTCATTTAGGATTAATAATTTTTTATATAGCATAATTTGGCAATGCATATTCAAATACTTTCAATGCACATAAGCTTTCCACTTATAAAAATGAATTTTTAGTTTTCACATAATTTTCTAATATAATGCATTATTGTAATATCAATTCGTAAATGAATTCAGAACATTTTCCTCTGCGCATAAATTCATTTTCATAAAGACAGGGAAATATAATTTTCATGTGTATAAGCCGAAAATTGAGTTTTCCAAAACTTTTGCTGAAAATACATTTCTTAATTTCATCTTAGAAACTAGAATTTCTCTCTGTCTATATTATCATTTATTTTTATATTGTAAACAATATAAAAGTAAGTGACAACATAAAGATGTAAAATAGGTAGAAAAATTACGAAAAAGAAAAATACCGCGCGTCATATTATATTTTATAAGATCTTTCTACCAAAGTAAGATATGCAACATTATTTAAGGTATAAAAAATTATAGTGAGTTTTCAATCACATTATAAGAGAAGAATTATATTAATCTTATTATTAGGGAGAGAAAGTTTAACAGGAAAAATGCATTCCTGTGAGAAACAAAACTGATTTTTTTTTTGCTGAAAATTTATAAAAACTACGTTTAGTCTTACATATATATGTAATTAAATTATTGCTATATTAAAAATAATAATAAAATGATTTGGAAAAAAATTGAAAGGAACTAGATTTTTGTCACAAAATATTTAATTGTGCTGGTATAAATTAGCACAACAAAAGAAGTTTACTTAAAATCGTTATCAAATGTTGACAGTTGAAAAATATAAAATATGAACAGTTAATTAACAATATTGTGTTTAAACGTGAAAAAAAATCATTGCTACAAAATCAAATGAAGCAAAAAATAATGCATTTTTGGACTATTTAAATAGGGAAACTACATTAGAAGTAAATGTTACTCATTTGACAAATGTATTCGCTCATTAACCGCTTTTTTTCCATACCAAACATTATTTTACAGTGGCTGAAGGCTTTAAAAAGTGCAAGTTTAACTATCCGATATTCCAAAATAGGAAGAATTTATATTAATTCATGTTTATTTTAATAATCATTAAATGAAAACATAATTTTGTGAGACTTGTTAAGGAAAAAGTATTTATGTCTATAACTCTATTTCACCTATTTCTTAATTTATGGAAATATATATACGTAATTAGATTATTGCTGTACTAAAAATAATAATAAAATATTATTTAAAGTTCCATACTCATTTCACATTCAGTAATGCAAAAGCACAGTTCCAGCTTAAAAAATGTGTGTTAAGCTCGGCAATTACTTGGGTAAGTATGCAAAAGCTGCAGGCAGCACTTGAGACTAGGCGCAACCCGTGAGTCCAACATGTCTAAAGGGAAACAAGTAAAAATTATGATTAAATTTTATTTTCATTTCTCATCTTAGAATATAAAAATAAAATATTAGTTTTTGCCATGGTTTCTGTTTTAAAACATAGTTAATTTTTAGAAAAAAACATAAAAGCATTTATAATATTATTTACTTTAATCAAGCATAAGCATATTAGTCAAACATATGTTAACAACTTATTTAATACGAACACTAATTAACAAGTAATATAACAAAAGTTACTGGTTAAATTTTTTAATTTGTAATACGTTACAAACAATGTAACGGTAGTTAATATGTTTCTTTTATGAAACTAATAAAAGTTAATATGCCTTAAAAATGTGAAAAACCTGTTATCAAGAAGCAATAATTTGATGAATCCTTATTAGTTTTCTTATAACGTTTTATACGTGAAATACATTATAAATCTGATAAACCATAACTTATAGAATTTTAGCAGTACTATTTCAGAAACGTATTCATTAATTGAAATGTAACAAAATACGATTTGAATATTAGTGTCTTACACAAAGTGGTATTCTTTTTACTAACATTCTATGAATTCTCGTGTTCAAAATTATTATTAAAAAGCATTTTTTGGTTATTTTTGATAAATGCATTTAAATCTATACTTTAATAAAATGATTATTTTTAACAATTGTTAAAAAAGTAAAGTGTACAATAGTTTTACAAACTATGTTGCTTTAAAAACATCATGAAATGTGATCATATACTGACCAAAATTGAAAATGCAACATCAGGAAGGAGTTGTCAGAAAGTGACAAAACTCGGCCAACAGAGAGAGACAGCAACGAACAATATGTGATTTGTATTTTTAAATGATACGCATAATGCAGAGTGAGAACAAAGTCGGGTCAATAAGTTATAGGACCACCATGGACGGTGATACCCGAAGCAACATGTCTACGTATAGAGTCAATGAGAGTAAGAATGGCATCCTGTGAACCTGTGAAATAATTCTCCATACCCGGTCAACCATTTGCTAAAGTGCTTCTTCGTGAGGAGGAAGTGGTAGGTCTGAAAAGGGCGTTGAATCATATCCCAAACGTATTGGTGAGAGATATGGCGAGCATAGTGGCCAGGGAAGCAGCTGCACTACTTGCAGGGCTGGTTATCTGATGTAAGCAATGTGCGAATGGTCGTTATCCTACTGATAAAGGACATTAGCCCCCCCTCCCTGAAGGTAGAGTCACTGGCCGTGGCACATCACCTACGTAACGTTGCACTGTCATCGTGCCATGAATACGAACAAAATGTGACTGGCAATCGTAGACAATGGTACCAAAAAACCATGATGCCACGTTCTCCCGTGGTGAAGGGTTAAAAAGTTGCTGCAGAATTAGACCTGTCTTCAGGTGGACAATATTATCGTACTATCGCAATTATCACTGAAGAAACAGAGACGTCACTCATTTGAGAAGACAATCCTGTGAAATTCCGTCGTCCACATCTCTCTAATCTGGCACCATTCCAGACGTTTGCGTCTATGCTGTAGAGTCAATGGTAGTCTTCTTAACGGACACCATGAGCACAGGCTACTAGTTACCAATAGAAAGCAAATGGTTCTGCTCGATATGGGAACATCCAGGGTGTCTTGCACATGCTACATAATTTTGGTAGATGTGCTTTGCGGGTCCACCACCTCCTCCCGTCGGACGCGTCGATCCACAAATGCTGACGTCACTCTAGCTGCACCGTCACTCCGCAAATATTCCAGAGTTTCTTGCTCCAACCATCTTTGCCAACGCAGATGCCCTTTGGACGCTTCCAGGTGTCTGTCAGCTGCCGTAAAGGACCAACCTGACCTTCTCAGTCCTATCACCATGCCCCACTTGAATCTGTCTATCTCCTGGAACTGACTCCATTGACGGTTGGCTGACATTCTGAGCAATAATAGACGTCCTTGGCAACAAGACTATAACTTTAAGCAATCATTTTCCAAGCAGCAAAAGAGGCGAAAATACAGCCCACTCTGCCAGTACCTCACCTCATATCTTATCCCATGTGCGCTGGAGAGCTGCGCATTTCACATCAATTGTATAACTCAGTAAGATGCATCTGCCAAGAAATTTGCAAACTTTTCTGACCACACAACTTCTTGGTGTTCCATTATTAATGTCCAACGGCCTATTTTCTTTAACAAAAATTCATCTTAGTTTGTTTATAAATTTCCTTTAAAATAAAGATATTTGATGTAGTGTCTGTTTTGTAGAAGAAAGCACAACTCGAACAAATACAAACATTTATTTAAATTTAAAATTATTAATTGATAGTATTGTATATTAAGATTATAATTAATAGAAATTTGATTATGGCCCTACACGGCCAACAGAACAAACACCCAAGGAGAGTCAGCTAAATCTCTTCGTTAGCTGGTCAACGACAATATCTCTCTCCCCGCCGGAGCGGACTCCCTCCTCTCCTCTCTCCCAATGACTACAGCGCCATCATGTGAAGAGAATGAGGAGTATCCTAACACTACATTTGATAATAAAGATATAGAAGCAATTTAGAAAATTCTGTTATACAACACCTAATGCAACTCAATGTAAATTATTAATGCATTTTTATTTAGTCTTTAATTGTCGCTTTAATAGGATTTGTCTTGAAAAGTACATCTTTAATACTAAAAAATGTTTCATAGTATATTGGTGATAATTTTAAGAGTGTATATTTAATTTTATGGAAAGAAATTTATATTTATTATTTTAAATTATATTTATTATTAATATTTCTATTAAACTTTATTGTAAGTTAGGTATTCCACTTCATTTTATTTAATATTGCAACTATATTTTATTACGAAATTGTAATATGTGTGTCAGTAAAGAAGTTGAAAAAATACATCTTTCAATTACATAGAAAATTTTTTCTATTCTTTACGTCGGGACAGAAAAGTTCTGTTTACTTTTAAAAAATGGCGCAAGGCTTAATTCCCACTTAATGTCGAAATACAACATTTTTATGAATACAAAATATAAATGAGAATGAAATCAAGAATAAAATCCTAATGCATTTAACCCAATATTATTCTAACGATTAAGGAGTAACTTATTTAATTATAAGAAAAATGTTTTCTAGAAAAAGAGGAAGTCTTAATCTCGCAATAGCGTACTCATTAACAGAAGATCACTACCGCCTCATCAAATTCTGTGATGAGGAAAATAATATTTTCCCACCCACACTCAAATGAAGGCACAACAGCGGAAACTTTATATTTTAGCTTCTTACAAGAATATTCTACAGGATACAGCTTACGCATTTTTTAAAGTTTCACAGTGAACGTACAGTTGCATCACATTTGGTTAGAAACATAGTACAGAGATCTTTGCAAAAGGGAAAAAAAGGAATAAAAACAAGAAAAAATAAAAGGAAAAAATTACTGAGGCAAAAACGTTGCCAAAATTGGTTTAAAAAAAAAAGAAAAAACCTGTACGATCGAAATTCCAACATTGCAATGTTGAATTCAATGCCAGACTTTTGAAATTTCGAACAAAACCGCTGTAAACATTTTGCGTTGTGAAAACAAAAACAAAATTTTTGAATAGAAAATTTTTACCATCAGATGATATCTTAAAAAACAGATTATACATAGAAAGCAGATGTTATCCGTAAAGCAAACGAAGTATAGAAAGAAGATGATATACATGAAGCAGATGACATCATAAACTGAAAATATTGAATGATATTAACAGCTGTAATTTAATTTCATTAAAGAAGAGAAAATTTGTCTTGATATTTAGTAAGAGAGGGCAAATAAATATATGATTTATGTATGTGTCTTGCATTAAAAACTAATGATTGACTAAATTTCATGTCTACTAGAGAAAAGAATTCTAAGAAATAGTTTTCTGTTCAATGAAGGATCCAGCTGGATACTATCTGTGGAATGAAGCAGATAGGTTAATGAAATTAATCTTGCTTTCTTATCTGCGAGTTTTTTATGACATCTTTTTGTTTAATCAAAATAACCTTTGTCGAATGGTACATTTTGAAGTAAAATTTACAGTTTTATATACCATAAATTAATGAGAATATAGAAATACTGTGAAATTTTAATCATGTGGTTTTATAATATTTCAGAAAAGTTACTTTTATTTTTGTGACCTGAATTTTTGGACTTATGAAAAAGAAACTCTTTTTCTAATTAACTATAAATTTATTCAGATTTACAATACTGGGGATGATAAATACATTTATATTCCATTTAATAATAAAACAGGAGGAAACTCAAAAATGAAATAAGTATGAAGTGACATTCAAATTTAAAAAAATCAATTTAATTTTCTCGAATTCCCTTACACATATCCACAAATTAAAAATATTTTTTTTGAAAAAATTAATAACTAGCTATTTATAGTTAGTGATTTTAACTACACAAATATTTTCGTAATAACATAAGCATAGTTCGTTTTCTAATTTATTCTCAAAGGATTATTTTTTTAATCACATCATACAAATGATTTTTATTGCATTAAACTATTACATTCCATTGTTGCTTCCTAACTTATTCAATGCGACTAATTGAAGCTTATCTATAGCGTAATTAAAAATTTCTGATGTGTCGAAACAAAATGAAATAACATGGCACTCATTGCATCTAGTATTACTGGTGAAATCAAATCTTCTTCTTTAATTCCTTTACCAAATTTATTGATTTTCGCAAATTTTGTAAGAATTCTTTGCTATCCATTTCGGAATATCCAAATCAGCTCTATAAGCCAATTTGTTGCAAAAACACCATATCCTTTCAAAGATCTTTTATGTTTTTTTTTTTATCCATGTTAGCTACTTTGCTTACAATCTATTTACAATAAGCTGAGTGCTTCAAAATGTAATTTGATTAATTTCTGAAATAATTATTGTTATTAAAATCAAAATAAATTATCCGTATTTTATTGTGATTAGTTATGAATTTCATAGAATATAAACGTACAATTACTTTACAATTACTTATAATTATTGTTAGTTGGGCATTCTTAATAATGAAATAAATGGTTTATGTGAAAGTAAAACTTCTGCACTAAATGCAGTCACTGCTAAATACTGTGAGCAAGTGAAATCAAGAATCATAATCACTTAGGGACGTTCTCCCTCCTTTTTATCGACATACCCTTCAAAAATGCTAAATGCTTCAAAACTCAAATAAAAGAAGCATCTACTCATCTATAAGGACTCTTCTTTTTTAAAATCGTAATGATAACTGATTGAATGACGATTGATCGTGTTTATGAATTAAATCAGCTTATATCAAATTACAGAAAACGTTGCAAACAATTCTGTGGTTGTAAAAGAAATGAATTCTAACAAAGAATAGCCCACTAATTTTTATATGATTTCGCCAATGATAAATAAAATTTTATTTTTCCTTTAAAACAATTTAAGGATTGAAAATTTTTTTTTCAAATTAAGTGACTTAGTAGAAAGATTTACTTAACTATAAGGATGAATAAGTTTTAAATATTTACTCAACATAAAATCAAAATATTTATATACTTAAAATTTTTTTTTAAATTTTATTTTCGAGAAGTGCAAACAAAAATTTTAAATTCTTATTTTTCATTTTAAATTTTTTTTTATCAATAATATCTTCTTCTATGAGAATTGTGATTAAATGTAATTGTAATTGAATGTTGCTGATATAAAATAAATTTATTATTTAATTAGACTCTAGAAACATTATATCAAATGTATAATCGAATTTTTATCGAACTATTATTACAAGTTAATATCATTCATTACTGTAAAAGTGTAAATTCAATTTTCAATAAATACACTTTTAATGTGGAATCACTTAGAATAAAGAATGTTGAACGACAAAAAATGTGAAGTGTTAGTGAACATCCATTTCAAAAGATGTAATGGAAATGAAAACAATTGTCAAAATATTCTGTTTTTCACAGACATTTACGCACTGAAACTGATACGTGGTTTCGCTTTAGCCTTTCTTTAAGAAAAGGATTGTCAGTTTGAAGATGCTTATTAAATTTAACTAATATATTCAGTGGCAGCGAATCTAATAACACTGATGTCATGTAGGGTTTCCCTGAATATGAAGAAGGACGATATGTCATTCAGAGAGAGATTCCACTAACATGGCCAGTCCTCTGTTGATGAGTTGCTCTTCCTGCACTCATGGGTTCATTTACTGGATACAATTAGAAAAGAGAAGCATGTTTCTCTCCTCATAATCGCTATTACCGGGTCAGTAAACGTTCATCTTTGCACCCTGCAGACAACAATGCTGGGGCTGTTCGGTTCCAAAAGCTTTGTAAGCAGTTCACATGAGGACGCTTCTTGATGACTCACTCAACAATGAAATGTTTAGTAAATGAAGCGTTGCAAATTCATGTCTCTAAAGAATTCCTCGATGATCGTTAACTTTTAGTTTCTTTCCAATTCACCTTGTTGCTAGGGATTTGATGTTTTATAGGAAGAACGATATTCACGGTGCTCTCGTGAAATAGTCGAACACCAAATTCCAAGTTCCATCAACATATTGGACATGCAGTGTCTTGTCACGATTTTCACGATGATGATTTTCAAACATATTTTAAAACTTGATTACCTGGAATTTTTACATAAACAACAGTTTTTGCAGAGACTTGTCTCAAATAAGGGCTATTCATAAATTACTTTGTAGATTGGTTAAATACCACCTAGATTTTCACATGCGCACTGCATTTTATTTGCCCTTTATTGAAAAATTTATATCATTTTTAACAAATGAAAAACTTTCCAACATAAATCAAAGTAACATGATGTTTTTGAGGTAGAATATTCATTTTTTTACAATGTTATATTTTATTTAATTAACTTTAAATTTTTATCATGACTCTTTTACTAAAAATATCTACTTTTTAACAAGTTGAAAATAATTTTTATTAATTTAAAAATATTTTAAGTCATACTGTCAAATTTAAATATGAAAACCAAATGAATATGAGAGACCCCTAATCAGTTATATAAGTTTTTTGCACATTTATAGACAAATAAAAATACATTTTTAAATTTAAGTATATATTGTTAAATTGTTTTTAATATTATTATAAAATATTCTTTAAAAAATCAGAGATGTAAAAAAATTAATATTTTAAATCTACGGCCCGTTTTGATTATCTTTTAAACTTACGGCTTATTTTTTCTTCAAGAGATTATAATGAATTCAGAAATATTAACAGTGATACATAAAATTTGTTTTCGGAGATAACATTCAATTTTTGATTATGAATGATGTATGTTTTCTAAAATTCCAAGTTCCTTTTGTGATTTTTCACTTTCTTGTCTCATTTTCAAATAGAACGCCTAAAAGAAACTAAATGCTTAAATAGATGTTTTTATTAGTTATAATAAAAAAATTTCATTTTCTCCATAAAATTTTCGCCTTCCATTTTTATTTAATCATTATGCTTACATTATATAAAATACCAAAAAAGAAAGAATATAGTAGAAGCATTCGGAAAAATAAATGCAGTCGTTGATCAATGCAGAATATTCAACTTAACTCATTTAGAATAGCTTTTAGTTCTTGAATGTTTTAGCTATCCAGTTCGAAAGAAAAATAAAGATAAATTTGACATAAGAGGGAATATTTTTGTAGATGGTAAATAAAGAATTTAAGATAAACAAAGAGCAGTTTATTGGGAGGCAAACTGCTCTTACGTCTCAAGTGACTTAGGAAATATCAAACAATTTTTTTACGAAAATAGTTTGATATTTAATTTTATTCTTGTATATTATATATATATATATATATATATATATATACATATATATATATATATATATATATATATATATAAAGAGAGTGAGAAAACTCATTAACATAAATATTTATCTAGAACTCACTACATTATATATTTTAACCTAAGCAAACATTTTTAAAAGTGATAAATATTCTAAGTTATTATTATTTTGGACTTTTAAGGATCTGAAAGATTATGTGGCATTTGAAAATTTTAGGAGAAAATAGTTGCATATTTGTTTTCGTTTGGTTTTTATGGAACGATCTAACATTCATAATACTGATTTATAAATTACTAAGTCCAGAAGTAATAATATTGTCATTTTCTTATTCCTTATTAAATACAGAATAATAATTCATATGAATGCTGTTAAAATATTTTCTTTATTTTCATATTGTGTGTGTACAGATTTATATATATATATATATATATATATATATATATATATATATATATATATATATATATATATATATATATATATATATATATATATATATATATATATATACACATGTAGTTGTAAGCATGAATGCATAATGAAAATATATGTTAAAATGCTTACAAATAATTAGTTTGAAATACACAAAAGCAAGTTATTTAACTTATATGTTAAAATAATAAGTTAAAGGCTAAGTGAACCAATCCTACTCTCACACGGAGAAAAGTGGAAGATAATAACATTTCACAGCAAAGCTGTGATTCTGAATTGGTTTAAACATAAAATCTGATATTATTTTATATTTCTTGAATTTAAAACTTTTATCTATATAAATAATATACATTTATATAAATTTTTTAAAAATAATTAGGTTTGAACTATTTTATATATTAATATTTACAAAAGATGTTACTATTATAATATTTTGCAATTTTAGAGGGATTTATATTCACCCCATGCATGTTAAAAAATTATTTATAAAAAAAAAGGTTTGAAATTATTCAAAATGAATGCATCTTAAAATTTTTCCAAAAAATGTTCACAAAATATAGATAAAAAATAGATAAAAAAACAATAAATTGTTTTGGTAATTTAAAATAAGAGAAACTATTTTGTGATTATTTTTATTATAATCTTTAATACTTTTTTCTTTTTTTCTATTACTTTTTGTTTTTTAGAATTTATTTGAGTTTCTTTAACTTCAGATTCATATATCATTTTACAATATGATACACTGTGTGCATAACATTGCGATTTCAAGTCAAAATATTTAAATTATTTGCTACATTTTTATTGCGAATATTTTGAATTTCATTTCAAAATAATAATTAATATTAAAATAAATAATATAATTTTTGTATTTGTGCATTTTACCAAATTGTATTTGGAGAATTAGAATATTTTGCTCTCGGTAAAATGTATCCTTTTATAATAAAATTTTAAAATTGATGTATTGAAAAGTTTAAATAGAACCACTAAACATTGAATTATAATTTGTAGTTAGAATGCGTCACGAAGTTTTGAAATGTCCTTTCAGACAGTTGTGAAAAAGACAAAATACTGAGCATTTCTTTCATTAATCTGAATAGAGTTGTGCTGAAAAGCCGTTTCCTTAATATGAGCTAAATACCGAGAGGAATTTTGAGGATTGCATCCATAGAAACCCTTCGCAAGTTTGCAGCTGTCTGAAGTAAGAAAAGCTCTTTCCAATGCACTATGTGTTACGGTGATAAGAAGTTACTGCTTAAGTACACTGTATCTGAATGCACATAAAAAACTCATTAGAGTCTCGGTTCTGGTTTTACAATTGAATGATCCATTATTATGTCCCTCTTTCCAATGGGTGTTGCTTGTTTTAGAATTATTACTGGACATGACTATTCGCTGGCATATATATATATATATATATATATATATATATATATAAATAATCAATCTGACTAATTCACCATTTTGTGTGCTCTGTGACACCTAATCTGTGACTGGGAAACATCTCTTTAGTTGCCTCTCTATTTCTGCGTTCGTCCCAGAGATGATTTTTGAGCCCTCCCGCATTCTGGATCTCCTTCAATATTGTACTGGACTCCAAGACGCCTCATGTCTGAAAAAACGGTGGCGGGCATTATTTTTTTTAAAAAAAACGTATTGTATGTCTGTCTTTTGAATGCAAGTCTTTTGGCTGGGGATTAGGGAGCTACCCATAAATGTTGCCCATTCATTAAGAAAAGTTCATACGGTTAAAAAAATGATAGCTTAGAAGCCTTAGGACAGTTTCTGGTGGTGAGGGTGTCCAGGACGAGTGTCTGAAAGGGCGTTATTTGATACAGCTCTATTGATAGCCGATGAAATAATTTTGGTGCACTGTAAATGAGAAAATAACGATATGATTTTAGTTTTTATGCATCTTTATAATTGGCTACATAAAACTTGCTCGCTTGAAACGTCATAAGGGACCATCTTTCGACAGCTTTCTCTACCTTATGAATTTGCATTTAAGATGGAGAAAGATATTGTGTCGAGGATATTTTAACTTGTAGAACTACTGTTAAGCAATTTCAAGTAATTTAAATATTAATAAAAAAATAATTTAAATGAAATTTAAATATAAGGAAACTGAGAAATGCAGAAAAGTATCAAGTTTAGTAGTTTGACTTGGGTGTCGCTCAAAGGTCACTTTTTGTACACAACGCTTATTAAGACATGGGCACGAAATTTGCACTATATTCCTGCATACTTCTGAACTTAAGATGGAATTCAAGTGCACGAACATTTGAGAGAAAGGACAAAGATCTGATCATCTTGCGAACAGCTAAGCAGCAATCAAAGTAGTCTTGAATTATTGAAACGAAGGAACAAAAATTTTTTATGATGTGAAGAAACCAAAAATTTTTATTTTAAAAAATTTAGAAATTTAAATAATTTGGATTTTTTTTATTAAACTGTATTTATAATGTGTCCCTAAATTTACCATACAATAAGGCAAACTAATTTTTTTTTAAAATTTAAAACCATTTTTCATAAAAATTGAAAAATATTAATATTAAATATTAAGTTCAATACTGATTCATAATTTCCTCAAATAACAGAGATTTTTTAATTCTAAGCTACCAAGTAAAAGCTAAAACTAAGAAATACCAATTGTTTAAAAATATTTGCTCATTTTCCGATTTGCCACAAGATTTCTCAAAGAACAATTGTTAAATAATTTCTTTGAGAAATCAAAATAGTTTTCAAACGATAAAAAAATGTTTCACCTGGATATGTAAAATAAAAACCGAAGCAAAGCCCATGCTTCAAACAAATGTCTTCATCGAAAACATGCAGCAATTTAAAATAGCTTGTTGCGTTACCAATTGTTGCGTGTGTGTTTCCTTTCATTAATAAGTCCTATTACTTTTAATATTTTATTTTAACAATTTAACAAATAACAATTTTCATGATTATATTCCATAAAATAAACTCTCACACCATAATACTCTGGTGCCAATACGGTCATCATTCGACCGCATCCAAATATCAACTGGCTAGATTCCCCATCGGATAGGGAAGATGCTCTTCTCTTTCCCCTTTAGGGATTTACTGTGGCTGAGTTGCCACATAGCTGTTCACTTATTCTTAGTCACCTTCCAGATTTTTTTCTGTACAGTAAATGTTGCTTCCTATCATTTTGATATAGATTAAAGAATTCTGTGTATAAAATTATCAATTTCCATTCTGTAATGTAATCGAGAGACTATTAGAGACAATTTCAGTTTAAACAATTTTTGATAAGAATAAATATTAATATTTATACTATTTATAAGTTTAAAATTAGCAAACAAGGTTGTGACATCGCAAACTCAGCACAGACAACCTTCATTCTCTCCGAGAAATTCCAATAAAATAAAAGTCAACAACAAAACAATCGGAAGAGGGGTGATCTTTGATTCCACTCGTTACAATTCACCCAAATACTGACATATCGAATAGGATTTTTAAGGAAGAACTTAAGTGATAAAGAAAGGAGTAGACGCCTCCAAGTCATTAGAAAATTACACCTAAAAAGTAAACATAGGTTCGAAGCTCATTATTATCCACGGTTGATGTATGTATCAGCACTTTAATATGTAATATGAAAAATTAAGGAAAATTAAAAGAAACGGCATGGATAAAAAATATGATTTAAAAATCTATGCAAAAAAATAGATTTGTTTAAAACGTAGAATAATGGCTTTGATTCTGATCACAATAAAGATTTAATAAAGATTACAATAAAGATCACAATAAAGATCACAATAAAGACTAGTTAATAATGCTACATTCAATGTAGCATTATTAACTAGCAGGGCTTTAAAAATAATTTTGGAGATACACGACAAAAACTTCTTCTTACTCTTTCTAAAATTGGAAAAAAAAATTAAAAATATGAAAATAAATTCATTTAACATATACTTTTAATAAATGAAATATAAATATGAGAGTTTCTGGAACATTTAAAAAATTAATTGATTTATCAAGAATTTTTGCAGATTTTATTGAATAATCCTTATCGATAACATAAAAGAAATTTTAAAAGAAAAGTTTTGGGTATAAAAATTTATCTACGCAAAATCTTTAAAATTTTAGAATAAATAAATAAAATTTAAAATATTTGTATAAAGAACTGAATATATAAATGAATATATATTAATTAGTCTAATATTAATTAGAATCGAATGAAACAAAGCATTAAAATAATTGTTGAGATTTCTCGAAACTTAAAAATTAAAGTAAACTCACATGAAAATAACAGATCGGCTTGGAATCAATATTTCATGAAAAAATTATTGAAAATTGTATTAAATGAAAAGAAAAGAAAATTCTGCATTTCCATCTGCTTATAATCTGTAGTTACTATTTTTGATTGCAACTGATACAGCTGATAATTAAGAAGATTTAAATAATGAGGGTTAGAAAAAGTAGTTTTGACTCTTTAGTGATCTTAAGAGCGTATAAGCGTTCGGAAGTTAAGGATCATATAATAAATCTTACATATATGTATCAACAAATTGTTTTGTTATAAATACGCGACATTGTGTTCAATTATTATAAATTATATCAAAAATAAGCTTTCATTCGTCAATTTGTAAATTGATTACATAATATTTAAAAAGTTTTACATTATTTTTAACAGGAATTTTTTTTCATACTACAAAAAATGTTCAGAGAGTTTCATGTTTTCTTTTCTGGGAAATAGATATAAATCCTGAAAGCGTACGCGTGGAAAAGTGGAGCAAATTTGAATGTATTCAATGTGCTGAGTAAAATCAAAACATCACACTAATTTTTTCCACAATAAATTTGTTAGTAATTAAGTTTTTCTGGTAAAAATGAATTTATTAATCTTATGCTCAAGTAATTAAAATCATCATATTATAAACTGTTATAAAAATGGGTTGAATCCCTCCAAAGGCATTTTAGTGTCCAAGTAGAAACAACAGTGGTTTGTCATATTTCTCCAGAATGACTCAATTATATGAAGGCTCGCTTTTAAAAGATTGAAGCATTAACAAAGCATCCGAATTTTACTTTATACCTGTTTTATTTTACATGAGGATATTGTTGTTGGCTAAATATTAAATTTGAAGTTACACATGGTGCTTACAAATGGTTCATTGTGTTTTGATACTTCATGCCTGCCAGAGCAAAAACCGATAAAAATAAATATTAAAATTTTGCTCAGGCCATTATCTACTGAATTGCGAACCTCTGTTCTATGGGTGACGGCAGAGTATGAAATAAAGAACCGAGAAGAAAGACGCTCGCTGTGTGTCGCGGATTAGCAGTCGTAAGCCCTTTTTCCTGAACTGGCTAATAAAAGAAAAAAATGTTAGGTCGTCAGCTCGTGATTGAAAGTTTTGTGTCAGTTGTCAATGTTCAAGTCCAAGGCCATGAGGATCTTCATTACGTTGGTCATGCGACGTTGAAAGGGCCTGATGCAAAATAGATGTTGGATATGCATGATGCCAGATGGAGGTCTTACGTAGTTGTTGGCGGAAAATAAAGATCAGTCACCAGAAAGTATTTCGTGCCTTGCTCATTTCAGGATGCCAAACCTTTCAATATTTAATGGGGAACGACTGAGTTTCTGTGCACCCTCGGTTACATTTTGCGTTGCTGACAACATACATTGTACTTAAGTATGGCATTCACATGATGTGTTTGTGAACATTTCATTGAACTGTTTGGTTATTTAATTAGAAATGTGTTGCAAGTCAAAGCAAGCACATAGGACATTTACAATGATATTTAAGAAGCTTAGAAACACGGTTTACTCATACAATGTATCAGGTAATACTTTATTGAAAGTCCAGAATAATATAAACCGGTGGGTAATTTACAATATTCTTTTCATTTTCATCCAATAAATGACATTTTGTGTTGAACTCTAACCTCAATGCAGTGCTGGTCTATACTAAAAGTGTCTTAATTATCTAATTAAAATTATAAATTGTGTATATTTCCTTTTCTCTAAATTGGTAATGAAAATAGTGATTATAATATACCATATATATTATGTACATCGACTTTGCCTTTTAAAGGTTTTGTAAACATCTCCTTTGAAACATTTTCATTGAGTTCTTATAAAAAAACATAATTACATTAAAATACACAACAATGCCACTTATTTAAATATCACACTAAAAGAATATTATACTATTTGTTATTGTTAATATAGTACAATATATTATACTAGATTACCAATAACAATGAGTAAGTGAAAAAATTGGAATAAAATCACTAAATTAATTACATGATAAAATTCAAACTACTATTTACTTGTGGCGTGATAATGGTAGACATATGTTACTTTTAAAACATTATCCCTTACATCCGCAAATTATGTTTCCAATAGCATATAAAGTGAAATTACAAATTACATTTATAACTCCATTTAATACTTTGGCCTGTTAAACACGCTAGAAAAGTTAAAGTTTGCAGCGCGTGTAATTCTTAATTTAAACATAGTCAATATTTCTTCTGAGCCTTCTATTACATAGTTAAAAATACAATTATTGATCTATTTTTGAAAACTATTACTTTTTAAAATGAACCATTTTGAATGTTAAGTGTAACACTATTTTAATCATCCATCATTAATTCCAAAAATCATTATCCATCAAATATTGCTGAACATAAATAAAAGGAAATTTATTGCTTACGACATTACGAGTTTTATATGGTTAATTTATTTTAATATTTATAATTAAGTATAAAAGCAAATTCTTAAACTATTCAAGCCAGTTGATGGGTTCACCATATATATGAAGAAATAAAATGGGGATGATATTTGTCTCGATTAATTTTATAATTTTTTTTGCCTAAACTATATCGATTTACCTTTCAAAGATGATAAATGACTATCAATTCAAATGAAAAAAAATGTAAATATGCACATTTGTTAAAAATAAATTTCTGGAATTTTTAAATTAATTTAATTGATACTTGGGGGTGTATATAAATTTATTATTATGCAAATTTTCCTGAGATATTTATATGTTACATATTATATAAGTTTTTTATTTGGATTTATATCGTCTTTATCATGCATGCTATTTGAAATAATTTTGATTTTATTTTCTTTAATTTTTAATAAAAAAATGACACTAAATTTTAAAATTTCAGAATGTAGTGAAATTATTTATAGCGTAATATTTCGGTGATTTGAATATACTTTATGGATATAATGAAGATGTCTTCCTAAACGAAATGAAAATGTATATTAATTATGCATAATATATAAATATTAATTACAAATCTAAATTATTTCTTTCAGATGGACTTTTAATTCTTCTCCGATACATTTCACTCTCGAAATGAAAAAATCTAAAGCTTATATGCACACACTTTTAAAAAATTTAATTATTTTAAGTAAAAATAAATAAGATTTTTTACTTACGCAACTACTGAGAGCTAAATGAACAAGGAAATATTTCTGAAATCAAAGTATGAGATAAATAACTTATTAATGAAATAAGAAAACTTCTGTAGAAAGTATTACAAATACAAGAGAAATATAAACATTATACTTTTTTATAATCATAGTTAATTATGAACAAAAATGATAATAATAAATTAAGACTTACATAAGGAACATGTTTTCCGAAATAGTAAGTGAAAATTAAATCAAATTAGAAAATATCAATACATAAATTTCAAAGCATAACTATGATTCTTTATTATTAAATCAAGTAAGCTATGATAGTCAACATCAAACTAATGATCACTTTATTCCTGTGGAAAATAGATACTAAATATAGCAAGCAAATGATATTACTGATTCTCTTACTTTTGGTTTCAATTTGCTAGTGCATGGATTTAAAAATATAAAATACAACATTTAAATTCTTATAAATTATTATAGGAACGTAAAGCTATTAGTTCAATAAGATATTCATTAAATATTAATATTGTTTCACTTAAATATATAAATTATAAAATAAAACAATAAAAACAAATGTCATTTAGTCATGCCAATTGTTTTGTTAACAAGCTCTTTATTATTTTATTGAACTATTTAGGAATTTTTACGGCGTGCTTGTGAATAGGTAATAATCAAAACCAATCAGCATCTTGTTATGTTGATCTATGATATTATAAATAATGATTACCCTAATGTTCAGATTTTTATTAAATATCTCAGTAACTTGCTGCTAAGGTAAATTAGATTTTGATAAAAGGTTCGTAAAAGGATGTTGATCGCTGCTAAAATCATTCAAAAGTAACCAAAGGAATGATAACGAGGAATGTTTCCACATTCGATTTCCATTTGCCAGGTTTGACCAACTTTGCGAAATTGAACCGTTCTTTTTTTTCGTTCGATTCCAACGTTGTAAATACAGGGTAATGATTTTTAATTTGCTGAGAAATAAGGAATATGCCGTTTTTAATCTTTCATGATAAAAAGTATTATTTTCGAAATGTACTTTTGTATATTATTATATACAAGAAAAAGATAAATCAATTTTATTCTCTTATTCATTAGCCAAGAATCAATATTTGTTTTGATACAAAACTTTCCTTGGAACATTTTTTACACAATGCTTGACAAAAAGTTAATAATTTAGATTGCACTGTGAAAATATTAATCCTTCATGGGTATAATAAATAAGTAAGATGCATTTCTGATTAGAACACATGAAAGATTTATATTATAACAACCAATATATTTCATTTTTTCTTAAAAAAAGCACTTTTTGCGAAATATGCTTCCATAGCATGTGGAAATAAATCAGTTATCAAAGCTACTCATTGTTCACTATTACATTTATTTAATTTCATGTGTAAGCCTTTACTAATAAATTAAACATCCAAATAAACGAAACATGTTACGAGAAGCATACATTTTAAGAATAAATTATTCATCTATATATTTTGTAAAACGCCATAACATAAACTTGTCAAAAATATATATAACATTTATCAATATATAACAATTAAAACTAAACTATGAAATAAAGTAAACTTAGTGGCGTGACAGGCCTGAGGACAGCGTCCATAGCTATTTTCCGCTTAGAGATGCGAATATCTTAAATATATTTTTCTCAGGTGACTTGAAACCCCAATGATGAGTTCATAAACATTATTTTGCTCAGTTTTATGAACCCAGTGAAGGGTTGAAACACTAAATTGCATATCCTGAGTATCGGACCTGTCCTTTGGAAGCACTCACTAAACTACGATATTCTTTAATATAAAAAGTAATACGTGCTTAAATTCTTAAGAATATAAAGCAAAAACGATACATGAAATGAATCACTTCAATAAAAGAAGTTTCTGTATAGAGTTCCCCGTACCCATAAAAAAATCATATAACTTTAAAACATTACTTATAGAAAAAGTTTAAACGATGCTGTTTGAAATTTGAATGAGAGATTAAAATACGATCAACATACTTTGACTCCTTACACATTTAATAGGATGGATTAAGCTAATTAACTACATAAAATGCGTGAGTTGTGGGTTTCCAATACGAAGACGCATTCAACTCACACCAGCATTTCATAACAATAAAATCGACGGTGGAATGCAGTATAGAAAAAATGTGGCACCCATTTCGCAGCCACTCACTGCTGTAAGCAGCTCTTTTCTTAAATATCCACGATTGCTTTCCAGGACGACGTCCAACTCTGGAAATAGAGAGAGAGCTCTACATCGTTTTTTTATCGTTAAAAATATGCCAATGATTAGGTGAAACAAACGAGCAGGTGCTCAAGTTGCTGTTTATTCATAAATTTCCTTCTTGTAATCAATTTGAGTAAAAATTTAGGTAATAGGTTTTAATATTATATTCTGTATTACTCTTCATGCTGAAAGTTTTTTATCTTCCCTGCCCTGAGTGACGACTTACAAATTGAACGACTTTTATTGTAAAACCTCAGGCGCACCATCCCAACACACTACGCCAATATCATTAATTCGGTAAAAATGTATTTGTAATTCAGCTAAAAAGTGCTCTTCATTAAAATACAGAACTTTATTCACAAACTAAAATATATTCTTTACTTTTTGAATTACAAAGCAATCTGAAAGAAAGACTGATCGCACAGCTTTAGATATATTATAAATTAATTTAAAGATCTCTTAAACTTTGAACAAATAAAAATCCAAACTTTTTCTTTAATCTTATGAGTACTTGGAATAATTAACTGGCAAAAATTTGAAATTCAGCTCTAATTTATTTTAGTTTAACACTTTGAATCTTGTATGAAAAGAATATAAATTATTTTCATTCAAAATTATGAAACAATATTTGAAATCATAGCTTTGTGACTTTAATTCAGATACTTTATATTGCGTGAGGTTTTCAGATAATCATTATGAATGTTCGTCTACAAAGTGTTTTCCTTTAGTAGACCGCATAGTATCATGAAAAAAAATCTGTATGATTTTTTTGCATGCAGATGAATGAGATTTAAATTAATGCCATTTTAATTTGTACACGAATTTTTTTTATTTACATACATATTATAACATGCTAATTAAAGACTTATTAAATTATTCTAAGATTTCTTATTAACGAAAACACAAATAATGAAATAAATTTTGTTATTTTAATTATATAGAAATCAATCAATTATCCAAGCTAATATCTAAAAACTAATTAATAGATTAATAAAGAAATTCAAAAATAGACTATCATTAATAAATATAGACTTTCAATAATTATTTATGTATACAATAAACAAATTACTACTATTCTACTTTATCGTTTCAACCATTACAACGCAAATAAAAAAATGTTCTATATAAATTATTAGTATTGACTTGCTTTATATAATTTGAATATTTTTGACAAAATTGAATCCTTTTTATAATCGGTATCTAGTAATTAAATTTATATGAAAACCAAGTTTTAAATTCACTTTATTAAATTAATTATTTCTAATTTGAATATTCATATTTAACAGAATTCTTCATTCTCTCTATAAATATTTCAGCAATTAAATTTTTAAAACTATTTGTAGTTACATAATATCTGTGAAAGTAATATAATATTCTAAAATTTCTAAGGTAATGAAATTATCTTCAACTTTAAAAGTTAGCCTTATTTGGTTCTCCTGCGGCAATCTAATATATATATATATATATATATATATATATATATATATTGATTCTAGAGAAAAAACATTTTTACCAGAAAATAATTCCACAATGTTATGTTATTTTGTGAGAAATATATTTCTTAATAATGTTTAAAATAATGTATAACTGACTTTTCTCATATTTCATTAACTATTAAATGTTTTGTAAAAAAAATCACTTTTACAGCTGTGCTACCTCACAATTTTGTTGACCAATGGCAGTATTATTTTATTATTTTGTCAACCAGTCCTTGTGATTTAGAGTAATTCAACTATGGTGTTCATAGTTTAATTGTTTTATAAACTAAACGAGAGCTTTAACTACACAAGAATTATATTACCGGATAACTGTTGCATAATGTATTTGAAGATTAATCTTATAAAATAATTTAACTCTGTTAAAAATACAAAAATCTTTAAAAGCCTTCAATAATCGATATTCAAATTACTCAACGCTTATATTACATTATAATATAAATATTATGTAAAGATAATATCATATTTTCGTTATTGTAGTAACCAAATAAAAGGAGAGAAAATTTACTCACATAAAAATGATTTTCTCTTTATTGATGCATGAGAAATAAAAAAGAATTTTTTTAAAAAAATGTAATGAATACAACAGTGAAAAAAAAACTAATGAATTTGTAATTAGTGACTTTAAATGAAAATAAGATAAAATCTCTAATGATGATTCAAGGCCTCAAGCTATTAAGCAAAAATTAAGATATTATCTTTTTATGGCTTCTGCTTTTATGTGTAATGACAAAGAATCTTCGAAAAAAAAAACTATTTTTATGAAAGTGTTTGCTGCGTAATCAGCTTTAGAGTTAAAAAAAAGCTACAATGCTGACATTCTGAAACAATAAAGTAATATTCATTTGATTTTTTATTACTTGAAATATTGTAAGAATTATTCAAATATGTTCATGTTTAAAGTTTTAAATATATTCACATGATGTAGCTGTAAAATATCTTTAGCTAAAATGAAATTATTAAAATGAAAATAAAAATTCTTATATTGTTTATTTCTTAATTCCTTTGAAATGCTGACATTTCGAAGTTAAATATTTGAAATTCCTCATTCAGTTAAATGAAACATTATTCTTTAAATTTATTATTTTACAATGAGTATCCTATTAAACTTATAAATAACAGTAGAATGTTGTACATGGATAAAAAATAATCAGAAACGTCGTTATGTTTTTGCCCAGAGTTATAGAACTTTTATTAACTATAATGTGTTATTATACTAATAAAATGCATATAAATATTTTTTTATTTTTATTGTTTGAGAAAATAAGCTTGTAAAACGTATTTAGGAGTACATTCTTTGTGTATCTAAAATTAAAATAGTAACTTTTTAAATGTGATGTAATTTAAAAAATATTCTTTTATGAAATATTAAATTACATTATAAAGTCTTAGTATTTTAATGAAATTATCAACTTTTTAATTATTACTTTAAAATTATTTAATGTTAAAATACAATATTTTAACAATGTATATATTGTTAAAATATTGTATTTTAACACTAAATAATTTTATATATATAAGCTTTTATATATATATAAGCTTTTATAAAATACAAATAGAATTAATTTCGGTAAAAGTGTTTCTATACACAGTTAATTTTAGAAACTTTTTTTAAAAGTACTGAATCCATATGCCATATAGATGTCACGTACTCCATAAACGTAAGAAATCACACTTCGTATTTCAATATTCCTATTATATCTTCATAAATCATAAAATATTTTACATAAAAACCCTTGATTTGTTGAAGTTACCAACAATCCCTTCAGATAAAGAGAGAATATCAAAAAAGTAAATTTCTTTTGAATATATAATTATTACATACTCAAGATTTTTAAACAAATAATTTTTTAGGTACTTTTCCATTTCGCCGACGCAGGCGATAAAGTCGCCAAAAATTATACAACCGCTGCAAGAGGGAAAATCTCCGCTGGTAACCTTTTACTGTTACGTTTCCAAAATATGTGACGGCCTTTTACTGTCAACGACTTTATTTCGACTTATTTTTTTTTCCATTTCATAATTTTATGCTATGTTGCTATATATACAAATTTAATAATTTCTTAAAATCTCTCTTGAAAAAATCGGATTTTAAAAATACATCTTAAAAAATAATAATCGTAACAAATTCATATAAAAAATATTAAAAAAAATAAATAAAAAAAAATAAGATTTTGAAATATGCATTTGAAATATTTATTAACTTATTATATTAAATTGTAATTTAATATAATAAGTTAATAAATTGAGGCTCTGCACCCATCATTTCACGCATAGAGTGAACACGAGAACAACAATTTAATAAATTTAAAAATTTTTATGTAAAACATTATTTAAAATTTTTTATGTGTATACTGTGTGTTGTTGCCAATTGGCGACTTTATTTTCGCTTGGCGAGATTTGCACTGGCGAAATGGAAAAGAACCATTTTTTAAAATTGGTACTAAGTAAAGCTAATAAATTTTATCTTTCTAAGAGAATAGTTATATTTGTTTCTAAAAATATATAAAAATATTAAAGTCAAAGTAAATTTCAGTTTATTTAAAAATAATTTTATTTCAAATATAAAGTAAGCAGCAATTGATAATATCATTTATTGTAACACTAATCCCCTTCTGAAATTCATTTTACTTCTTTTCAATACTTTATCGATTGAAAAGTACCTTCTATGAATTACAATAACACTGTATCCATAAAGCATTTTATGAAAATTTATAACTAAATACATACTTTTCACTATTAATGAAAATATACTTGTATTTAAATTACAGAAATAAATAAAAAAATAATTTTATTTATTAACCACAATCACATAAATGCTCCACTGAATAAGATTGCAAAATGTTTATGAAACTATAAAAATTCTCAATATTCTTAGAATTAAGTTATTTAATCTTTTTAATTAATCGTTCTTATGTAATAAATGATTATAATAATTGTTAGTTAAGCATTACACAGTTTAATGTTACAATGTAAATCATTATGTGGAAAATTTCCATTCAATATTTGCAATTTTTCATATCCAAACAGAGTAAAAGTTTACAATCGGGAACCTCTTGATTCTTTGGCGATTTTTTGACGCCAAAATAGGTGTCAAGATGTGACTGCATAAAAGCTATATAGATATGGTTATCAGAAACTAAAGTTAATTTTCAAAATGTATCTCTGAGCCAAGATTCCACACCGAACTCCCAAACATTTATCTCAATGTTCTGTACAATGGGTTGGCAAGCAATGAGGAGACAAATTTGCTAAGATAAATACTTGATGGGAAATACTTTAAGTTTCACGCTGTCTTGACACTTTAAATCAAAATCTTTAACAGTTTTGAATGAAATATATTTAGATCTGAAGTGCATCATGCAGAAATCTAATATCGTTATTTGTTATTTTATCTGCTTAATGTTTGTTTGTTTGTTAATTTTATATTTAATTAAAAAATGGGAATCATAATTTGTAAGAGTTGATGCAAAAACAATGATACACAATATTTGTAAAGTATGCCAAATTTATTTATTGTTTTAAGTAAACCTGATTGAATTTCGTACTTACAAACTATTCTAATTAAGAGTTAAAATATATGATGCACTAAAACTGCTGCATCCAAGTAAATTTTATTTTTTACATTACTTATATTCAGACTTGTATACTTGATTCTTGAGATCCGCTTGTAAGTCTTCGTTGATAATAGGACAAATAGCACAATGACAGATGTACAACCACAGAAGAATAACGAAGAAAACACCCAGGGACATGGTGGGAATCGAACCCACACTCCTACGCTCTCAAGCGATTAGCGGAGTGATACTTTGACTATTCAGCCACGGAGCGCCCCCAAGTAAAGATTTTAATTTAAAATGATGATTTGTTTACAGAGACATTTTCTGCTCAGCACAACATTTAAAAAAAAGTGATCAACAGTTGCATTCGTTTATTACTTTCTTACCTGATCTGCAATTTTAATGTTCTTAAGAAATAAAAGATCAATTTCAGAGAAACCACAACTTTAGATAGCTGAAATAAAAATATGGGGCGGTCAAGCATAACCATTTTAAAAGCAATGATTAAATTAATATTATCGGATATTGAAAATTGGTTAACGTAGGAAATAATTTCGTAAATACCTTACCAAATATCATTAATACATTTTAGGTGTTTTTATTTTTGCAACCGTGTGTGTTCCACCATAATGTTAATGAATACGCATTACTGAAATCAAAGAATATAATCATTAATCGGCTGAAATTATTTTGAACTTGGTGCATATAATAACTGAATATATGAAACAATTTATGTAATTTAAAACAGTAAAAGAACTGTTGCTTGAAAAAGTAAAATTTTTGATGCTTAAGTTAAGCAAGTTTATACATACATACACACACACATTATATATATATATATATATATATATATATATATATATATATATATATATATATATATATATAAGTAACATAAGACTTATGGTTAAATAAATTCAAAGGTTAAATATATTAAAAAAAATTGTACAAAAAGCAAAATATTTTATGATGTAAGTATGATATCCCCCAAGTGATTTCTCGCCAAATCTAGCTTCCTTTGTTTTGATCATTGTGTTGTTAATTGCAGTTTTTGGTTACTTTACGGATTTTTTTGTAGCCAGATATGGTTTTTCTCATATTTTACATAATTTTTAAGTCACATACATGGTTCTTTTCAGTGGCAACACTACTTGAAGTTTTCGTTTTATTTTCATTTCGAACTTTTTCTTCGACGTTCGCTGCTGTGTTTCGTTGTCGCCAGCGTCTAAACATCGTAAACTGTTCTTTTTGTCTAATTTTTTTTGTTTAGTTACTATATATTTTTCTTAAAAATTTTTTTAATTTATTTTTTAATTTTTTTTATATTTTCAACATTGTAAACTGTTTTTTTTTCAATTTCTTTTTGTTTATTTATTATTTTCTTATATGTTTTTGCTAATTTGTTATTATATTTTTTATGTATTTTTCCATTATACCACAGAGCATATTTGACATGTGAGCTTGACAATTTATCAAGTAAGTCCATTATTATTATTTACTTATCTCTTTTACCTGTTGTTTTGAAGAGAATGCAAATACAGCAAAAAATGTTTTTATTCATTTTCGAGTAATAATTTTTTAGATTTTTTAAACTATTATGTGATATAAAATTTTCTAAAATTTGTATTTTTTAAGCTGTGGGAGAATTCTCACGTTTAAATTCATGATCTTAACTTGGAGACGAAAAAATCGCAATGGTCGCCAATAGGTGGGATATCCTACTAGTTCAATATTTTATGTAACAAAACACATTCAATATCTTGATAATACACTACACGATACCAGTTAAGGAAATTAAAAATTTAAAATTGTAAAATATTCCAAATATTTTTACTCAACATTACACGATACATATTTTAATAGTGTAAGCATTCAATAAAGTAATAAGCTTTCAGACTGAGAAAATAAAATCTTACATATTTTCTCCCTTAACTGCTCAACAAACAAAAATAAATAAAAGGTTAAAATAAAAACAATTCTTTAAGAAGAATCTATCAAAATTAACTTTTTAACAATTTTTACGGCATCAATTGTTAATTTTGTTTAAGATGTAAGATTCAAATATTAAACATTAATTCAAACTCATTGTGTTTCGTTTATGTATATAAATTTATTTGCATTAAATGTATTTTAATAAATATTTTCAATCTTTTGCATTGTATGCATTGTATAAAGCATATTCCCGATAAATCGATCAAGTTACTTTAAGTGATTATACCCGAACGACTTAAATATTATGCCCAATTGCACATACACTTGTTAAATTTTTTGTGCATGAATTGCTTTTTTTGCGTGAATCGAGACTATTCAGTACAAGACACATTAATGAAAAACATTACTCCTATATATATATATATATATATATATATATATATATATATATATATATATATATATATATATATATATATATATATATATATATATATATATATACAATAATTTATAAAAACTCATAGGTATTTTTCTTAACTTATGATATATATTTTTATATTTCAATGTTTCATTTCAAAATTGTAATTATAACATTTTTTATTAATTGAAACCGGAATTGATGTTAATTTAAAATCACTGTGAAGTTGCTTATGTCGCACAATACGTCACTTCGTAATTCTGCGAGCTTCGAGAGCTCAGATGTGGGTTATTATCTTTTTATTTTTTAAATTGTCATTTATACGTGTGTTCTTGGAGTAGAAAAAAGTATACTCAACATCTGAATTCTCTTTCTGTCTTTTCCCCCAGTTTGTAATTTCTTTAAAAAATGTTTAAAATTTAAATAGCATTGCCAAAATAAATAAATTAAATTAAAAATCACATTAAATTAAAAACGTACTTCAGACTTAATATGCGGTTTTTATTTCAATCACTTTTACCAACTATTGCTGTAATGATTGATAGTTCTTTCTGAAATCTAGAACATGTTTCGAGAAATTAATATCATTATTCCTATAATTATGTTTTCGTTAAATTTAGAAACACAATGGTATTTGTGTGTGTGAGTGATTAGAATATATATATATAAATTAATGAGAAATCTGCATTCATAGTTTCTCTTACGCACTAAAATTAGCTGCTAGACTTTTAGACAAAATATATAAATTAAGTTTCTTACATAAATTCAGTTTTTTAGAAACATTTAAATTTAGTGAATTGAATTTTGACTTTTTGAAACAACGTAAAAAATTTTTAATTTGCGCTGATATGATTTATTTGAAATTGGAAACTAGGAAAACATTTACAGCTAACTTGAACTTTGATTCACTTCAACATCTAAGAGAAATTAATATTAAGTTTAAATCTCATAAGTATTTGATTGAAATTATTTTAAAACAAACAGTACTAAAAAGTTACGTGCGAGTTTTTTAAGAGACAATAAAATGTAAAAGAAATTTACATATTATTTTTTATCCTTTTGTTTTTATTTGAAATAATAATAATGTTAACGTGTTGATATTATTACCGTTTCTCCTAGGCTCAAGTAATTATTTACAACAGAGCTGAAGTAGTTAAGATCCCAATAGTTAAAAGATTCAAAAGCTCTATTGTTGTAGCCAATAGAAGGAAGCAGTTTTCAATTTCCTGGTCGGGAAATGGCCCTCTGGTAAATATTACATACGTCTTGTGTGATTTCCATTCAGTTGTGTTAGCCATGCATTCGCAGCTGTTGCTGCATTTCAACAACAGCTTATATCTGAAGTGTAGAATTAGCATTTAACTGTATTGATTACTACATTATGCGGAAGAACATAATTTCCCGTTAACGAATGCTGACACGATGCGATAGAGGGCGCTGTGCATCCAATCATTAGCAGATTTCCATAGGTAGTTTTCGGAAACCTTCACGGAAACGGTGGAAAATGTTAAGATCGAACTACAAAAATATTTTTCTGGAAAAACACTGTAAGTATAATTAAATACAGAGTTACCTACAAATCAAACCATAAACTGTTTCGCAAATAAGTATTTATATGTACCTATGAAGTATAAATTAATTAAATGAAGAATTCAGAAATTTATATTTCATGTGAAATAGTTCTTAAAAACAGAAAGGAAAATTTTAATAATTGGATTCTATAATTATCAGAAATTGATGATTTGTGTCAAACAATTAAATTGTATTATAAAAATCATATCTATTGGTTGAAACAAGCGAGAAGACTGTATTCATAAATTTATATAACATTTAATTTTAAAATAAAAATTGCATTTACATTAATATTGTGTAGTAAAGTACTTTTTTTCAATTTTTATATGAAAGAAATTTTCAAATTCAAATATCTGCGAAATCAAGAGCGTTTATCTTCTATAACTTGAAGAAAAATATTTTTTCTTATTGTATTCAACCTTTATTAATAGAAACTAATTTTAATTTTAACAGGAAATAAACATATTCATATTCTAAATGTAGATGCTGCCTCGATGTACTGAAAGACAAAAATATTCATTATATTTAAAATTATTGCCCCATGTTATACGCATTTCAGTATAACCTTTATTCCTCAAGTCAAGTAATGTAAATTTTACTGAAAAAAAGTAAAATAATAATTATACGTGAATGCTGCAGAAAAAATTAAGTTTAAAACATCATTTCTTTTACGAAAAAATGAGATGAAATTAATTCCATGTACGCTTTATTTGATCTAAAAATTCCTAAGAAGTGCATGTTCATAAATTAAGAATAATGCAGAAATCACCACCTAAAGGTGTCAAAACTAAGCAAGTGTGATTTATTCATAAAGAACATATATTAAGCCAACGCAACCTGGAACCAGGGGGTATGCGTACCCCTCTGGGGCTTGAGCTAGCCACCAGGCGCGTAGGCAGGTGGTGGATAGCCGAAAGTCCTGTAGGAATAACAGGATAGCCTCGAATATTGAATAAGAGGCCGCGAACCAGCTCCCGTAAACCCTGGTGTTATGCGTTCCGTGCCTAGGGCTAATTGGCACCGCGGTATTGGTGTCTTAACGGAGCCTCTAGTTGCCTGGCGAACTTCTAGAGTATTTTGCCTTGCCCAGTAACTCAGGCAATGCTGGGTGGACTTATATTACCTGAGCTTTTTAATTGTTATCTTGTGGCTGAAAAGACACAAGTAATAACAAACCTTTCTGCATTTGCAGGTGAAGCCTCTGAAGTAGACCTTCCTGAAAAAGACAAGGGAACTCAGAGGCACTCTTGTAAAGGGGCAGTTATAAATCCTTCGCTTGAGGTAGAAATGACCTCTAAACCATCTTCTTCTGGTGAAAGTCGGGAAGCTATCTCTAGCATGTCTGACTTTCTGACCAGATGGGACTGTTTCAGCAAGACCTTATCTGCTGGAAATGTCATGCGCAAGGGGAACGGCAGAGCATATCATTTATGAATGTGAGGCTCTTGCTCTCCCTAGATTAACTTCTTTAGGCGTCATCCATACTAGAGAGTTACACCTAGACTCCATTAAAGGGTTATCGGACTTTATTAATAAAGTGGGTGACCCGAGCAAATGGAACTAGGAAGCATTGGGTTTGGAGTTAATGGTACAAAATGCTGATAAAAGCAGAGGTGCCCAATGACATACAAACCCAATTCTAAGAAGAAGAAGAAGAAGCCAACGCAAAAGAACAAAGGAGATGATCTATATGGGATACCAGGTATATAAAACACGATCATGGTTCTCTGAAGCACTTACATCACATATCGCCTGTACAATAACTTAACAGTACGTAATTGGTATGATTGTTAATACACCATGTGTCTCCTATATGAAAAAATGAAGTCCGAACTGAATTTGGGGCAGAGAACACCTCTCAGAAAGCAAAGTACCGCAAGTACCACTCTTCAAAAGTTCGGTACAGATGAAGGAAGCGATTGATGGGATTTATTCGTCGGCCAAGTATGTCCCCCACACACTCTATCGAATTCAAGTCCGGTTAGAATGCTAACCTTTCTATATGGGGAATATCCTCCGATTGAAGACAGTTGAATACGATATTCGAACGGTGAGGATTGGCTTTGTCATTTGCAAACACAAACTCAGCACCCACGGCTCACCTATGCAAATGGACATATTGTTCCAGAGTGATGTGTCGATAAAATTATGTGTTATGGTTCCAATATGAATATGCAAATCTTTTCTGGTGTCCAGTATGCTTCTCAAAATAAGCACTCCTGCACCACCGTAGCTTTGGCGCTCAATGATGCTATCTTGGTGGTACCTGGCGTTCTCTATGTGTATGTCTGAGGGAACCAGACAACAAGCTAAACTTCGACTCATTAGAAAACATAACACAAGTTCACTGTGACGGTGTCCACATTGCGTGTTCTCTACTCCAGGCTAACTGCAGACGACAGAGAGTTACTATGAGCTGAAGACATCTGACAGGCCAGCGGCCATACATACCATACTATCGCAAACGTCTGGACACTTTTTGCCATGAAATGGTTGTATCTGTGGTTGACGTTCCGTTGTCACAGCCTAGAGATGACACCCTGGTCGCTTCCGAGGCCTACTTCCACTTGAAGGGGGCTTTGTTTCTATAGGGCTTAGAATATTTTCCAACATGCAACAAGTTGGCCATAGAAAATGCTTCCATGAAACACATTTCGGATTGTCTTCAACTCTCCCGCAACGACCTCATTAGTTACCGTTTAATGCTTTGAGACTTTTTGAGGGTTAATAATCTCACGGACCTTGTCTAGGTAGACATTGAGGATAAAAAGCAACAATGACTACTGCTATGTGCGTACGTCCGCATTCAAGGAGGCCGACATTTTTGCCACGGTAAACATCATCCCCAGGAATCCTCTGAGATCATACCTGAGCGCAGTGCAAACCTGTTGTTAGCACACACATTGCTACAAGACCTCACTCTCTTACTCTCGACGTCGTCAGGTGCCTTCCTGAAATTTGCATACCATGTGCGTGAACATGCGGGGGAATTTTCCTTTCACGTTCAATTTTCGTGTGCTTCTGGATTATCCTTAATTTATTGGCATGTGTGTATTATTAATGTATTATGCGGATAGCATTTTTCATTAAATAATATATATCTCTAAGCTTGTGTTTGAAGCACAAATTATATTAAAATTTAAATTCGTTTTAATTTTGCTTATAAACGCGTTGATTTTGGCTCAACGTATGCATTTCATAAAAATAATTGATTGGGTAAAGGTATAGTTTTTGAAAATGGTATAATTTTTAAACTGACAAATATTGTAAAGCTGTTATTTTTTCTTTTAAATAAATCCGCTAAAGTGAAGAGATGGGTACGAAGGGTAAAATGCGCCAAGCAGGCGATAAAATGGTGCGATAAGTTCGTCAAACTGGTTTAACGGTTCGGATTACGTATGTATGACCTACTTTTTGTTTATTGGGTAACGTGATCGCGTGACATGCGCGTTTTGTATGTAACCCTTGAAACTATTTTAGAATAATATTTAATAATTGAGTTTCAATATTAGAATTTTGGAGTTTGTGTGTTGCTAACGATAATTAACTATGGATGAGAATGTTTTGAACTTACTTTTTTTATTTAGAGCGTGATGGTAATAAGAAAGTAAGTATATGAATTTTTAAGTTGTGTGTATTGCATGTTAGTGTTAGAATGTGCCGCGTACTGATATTTTTTTTATGTGGGCACCATTGCTCGGTATATTTAAAATTCGAGTTTAAACGAAAAGTGAAATTTGTTAACGTTCGAAATTTAGTTTTACTGCCCGGTTGGCACTGCAGTAGGTAGCGCTACACTGATGTTTTTTTAAGGTGGGCGCCATTGCTCGGTATATTTAAAATCAAGTGATAAAAATTTCCTTTCTATTTATTCGAATTTTAAAACTTCTACAGTATTTAATTGTAATGAAGTATTCAACTTTTTAATATTTGGAATTCAAAAAACTCATGATTTCAAAGCTGAAGTTCGAACGCGATCGTTATTGGTTGACATTTATCGGGCGTAGTGACGTAATTTAGGTTGGCGACAGAGCTGTAGAGCGCTTGGTGCCAAAATTTGAAATCGCGACAATCTCGTGCCCATCTGGTAACTTTTACCAATAAATCTATATTCAATTTCCTTTTATTAAATAAATAGAATTATAAAATTAAATTTACTAAGGGATAACATTTTATTTTAAAGTTGCTAACCAGAGCCAATAAACCAAAGTATCTTAACGTGAATAATACTGGTATAGACTCATTTTGTAATTGCGTAATTAATTTACTAACCAACATAAGGAAATATACGATTCCGTAGTCGAAAAACACTTGGTTGAAGAGTACAGTGAAATGATCGCGGTTGAAGGATACGGATTATTATAACCCTAATACGTTTTAAATCTTAAATTCTAAAAGTTTAGAAGAAAACTTTTGGAGCCTATTGAAAAAAATATTAAACACGTAATAATCGTATTTATTTTAGCTTTATAATTAAGCGTTTAGATCGCATTGATATTCAAAAACAAACTTATTCTATGATTGATTAAAAGATAAAATTTGAAAAGTTATATAAGTTCTTATATTCAAAAGGAAAAAAATCTAGTTAAAGAAACTTTCTTTGCTGTGTAAATTTCGATATTATGTTACACTCGCTTCTTTTTTAAGAACATAGTTTTATAAGAATATTCAACTTATGAACCAATGAATACATATAAAAACTTATATTTTTCTATTATTAATTTGTTTTAAATTTTTAAACAAATGCTTAATAATTCATTAACAATTTTTTTCCATGTAATACACAATTTTAAATGCGTAATTTAAGAAAATAAATATATCTATTTGGTTTAATTTTTGAAACAAATTTAAGATTAAAAATACAAGCAGGCTCTTTCACAACAATTTACGTTTTTAAATTAAGATACAATTTATTCCGAAAAAAAATAACAAGAAAACAATCTTTACATTTTCTTAAAAAACTTAATCTAATATTATAAGCCAGTTTCAACTTTGAAAAAATTTTGCTCAAGAAAACAATTTCTTTTTATGTTAGACTAAATACATTAAAATTATACATGCACAAATGGCGGAAGCAAATTATTTGCAAATTATATAAGGAAAATACAGAAGTTATTGAAATAATATTAATTGTCATACAAGGTAAAAAAAGTTTTTGCCACTTTTAATGATCCCAAAAATTGTTGAAAGTGGTCTACTGTTAGTCTCCATCGGCCTCCAGTTGTGCAATCTCCTTTCAGTAAAACTCGGAGTTTTCTGACTCAAAGAAATACTTGGCGCAAGTTTCCTTCATTGGTGATGGATTTTCCATGAAGATGATTAATTAGTGGGGTTATCTGATGGCAAGTAAACGGAGTGGCACAAACTTTCTCGACTAAGTCGCTGCCTAGTATTCCTGGCCACAGTATCGGGCAGGGAAAATACATCCTTGCGATTAACCAGTGCAATGACTGCTGCATACGTTCCAATTGCTGCGAATCCGCTGGCAGCAGCTCACAGTGAACCACCAGACACCAGCTTCATCACAGATGCTTGCATTTTTGAAACCAATGTTTTGCCGTACGTCCATTCGGAACACCATCTCCAAGCGCTTCATGTACTTGATACAGCAAGAAGCCCCTTTTAAGTCGTAAAGTCGTCTGGTTCTTTCAACACGCCACTTCGCTACGGTACGAGTTACGATCAATGAATGCGCACCGCGAACCTGCTTTCTTAACAAATGATATTCCTACTCTTGACTGACCGTTGTCTGAGCCGCGTCACACACTCATTTGCATACTTACTTACTTCAGTGGAAACGGGAAAATGGCAAGAGCTTTCTTGTTTACCTTATAAATAAATTTGACATGAAATATTAAAAAAAATTTTATTAGCTTGTTACAAATAGAGAATTGTTTGAAAAAATGTTTTTCAATTTTATTTAATAAAAAAAATCAATCTACACAGTTTCTATATTTTTTAAAATTATATTAACAAGCATAAAGGTTACAAAATCACGCATAAAGGTAGGAGTTTTCCAAGACATACATCTTATTAAATATGTTATTTTATAATTATCTCTGTTACATTAAAATATATAATAAAAATTAATATAATAGAAAAATGAATTTTAAAGGAATAAAAATTAATTACTGTGAACTTTTTATGTAACATGCAAAATATATCCTTTTATAATTGGAAATTTAATTAATAACATTAAAAAATGTATTAATTTATCCCAATCAACTATTATTTATAACACAAAACTAAAAGTGCGAAAAAAAGTAGAAATTATGAGTGGATTAAAATGTATGCAAATAAATACTATTATAAGAGAGAAAACTGAACCACAAAGAAAATATGCTTTAATATAATCTGAATAAAATTTAGAAATGCATCGAGATTTTAAATATATTTGGTGACAATAAAGTCCCTTATTTTAATTATTTTAAAGTCAATGAATCCAAAAATGCATTTTTTGGTGTTAAGCTATCATTCATTACCGAAATCACAAATTGAAAAGATTATTCCACAAAAAAGATTATTAAACTTTACATTAAAAATAATATTAAACTTTTATTTCACCGTAAATGAAATCTAAATGTTAATTAAAAACATTTTCAGACAAAAGTAACTTTTACATCCTGTCAGTTCCACTTTCCTTTCAATATAGGAGTATATAAATTATTTTCCCCATTAGCTAAATTTTAATTTCGTGGAGTATCAGTGAAACCTTACACTTTCCTAAACAGTGTCATAGGAAAACTTTCAACCACGATAATTGTGCTGTAGCCGTCGCCCATGCCACCTAAATATACAGACTACTCTATTTATGAACACGAAATTGACGAATGAATTATTAATATGTTCTCCCAATATCAAAATCATTAAACTGATTCATTTTCCTAATTTTTATGTGAGTAAATTTTTAATACAAAAATATAAAACAAAATTATATATTATATTATATATATTTTATAAAAAGATAATGAATACTTTCTTCTATAAAAAATTGCTTAACAACTATGGATATGTTCATGTTAATGGATATTAATAATATATAAGTAACATTTTAATATATATCTATTACAGAAATGATTCAATGTTAGTAAGTCAAATATTGATTGTGTAAATAAATATAACAGCTGCAGTAATTCGAATTCACTATCTAACTTTGAATATGTTATTATTGTGCGTTATCTGAATGCATAGCTCAAAATCACAGGAATTGCCAGATATACTGATTTCCGGAAACCTTAGTCTGAACTTGATTAAATATTTATGAATTAGAAAATATGCAATTTTAGTCTATTTCACTATGTATTTTAATTTAAAATAAAATTTGACCTAAGGTTAATATACTTATTATCAAAAGAAGTGCATAGGTTTGCACTTCTTTTGACTTAAAGTAAGTTCATGATGATTCTTGAGTACATCAATGTAAAGAAACAATCTATGCAGTCAATGACGCATCACCTTCTAAACTACTGTTGAAGTAATTAATATGAAATTTCTAAAAATGTTATCTCAGATCAAATACGTGTATTCAGTAATGGAATTCGCTTTACTCTCAATACTTTACGTTTTGAAAACACAAAACATGAAATTAAATGAATCCCAATTTACGACCAAAATTTCTACATTACTGGAATTGTAATGCAAAAATCTTTTTTTTATCTTTAGGTTATGGCGGATAGGTAGGTTGGTTATGGTGAAATTTTTTTATCTTTATGAGGAAAGCTCAAGTGCTTGTGATTTTCTTCAACTGAGTCAGTAAGCATTTAAGTATATTGAAACGAATACCTTAAAAGTAAATGCTAACATACATTGAACTCAAACGTTATATTTTTATTTGATAAGTTACGAAAAACACATACCATGTCTGTTTTTAATATTCAAGGAACAGGTCATAATAGTATTTTATTAAACAATCGAAATTAACAAATCATTCAATTTGAAAATTTGCCTATTTTAAATATTAAATATGTTATTTAACTACAATATTTAATTTCAATATTTTTGTTTTTCATATTCACACTTTAGGAAGAAATTATTCTAAAATTAAAGTTAGTTTTCTCAACGCTTTTATGGGTAAATTAAATTCACAGCCAAAAATTTAGAAATTTACAAACCTAATTCAAAAGAGAACGCTTATTAGATGCAGAAAAAATTTATTCCACACAGGAAGAATTTATATCACATTTGGAAGCAATCAAAGTTTTTTTCAAAAACCAATTAAATTTACTTTTTGCAAAAAAGAGAGTTAATATTTTTCAATGAATTTAAGGCAAGATTTACATTGAAAATATTCAAAGCAAAAATAATTATTCATTTATTTTCATGACCACTGATCGTCAGCGTTTTGCAATTACATTTTGAATCGGTCAACTTGAGTTAAGGATTAACTAAGAGAGCGAAAGGAAACCACCCAATGATCAAAACAGAAGAGCAAAATGCAAGTTTGCTTAATGTAAAGTTAAAAATTACTTCATATATTTTAAATATATTTAAAATTTTAACTTTATTATATCTACCACACTTGTATGAATTATTTATCAGAATCAATTAAAACTTTATATATATACATATATATATATATATATATACATATATTATTAATTTAAATTAGATTTTTTTATTTATGTTAAAATAGTTGAAAAATAAATATCTACCACAAAACTGTATATTATAAAATATAAGTTTTCATTAATCTGCTTAAAATATGAACATGCATAAGAAAACTGTAAAATAATTAATAAATGTCTAGCAAAATGTGCTTACAGTGTGGAAAATACTGCTACTTATTACAGTATATAGGGATTCATATTTCAACTACAAAAGAAAACGAATAGCAATAAAAATTTTAATATAAGAGAATAAAAGATAGATATCAATTATTAACTACTACCACTAAATAAATTGATTAGTAAATAAAATATTAAATTGATTGACAAATATTCTCCAAAAAGTTTATCTATAATATTTGTAATTTTACTAATTTACACATTTGAAACTTAAGAAAATTCCAGTACAAATATTATTTATGAGAGTAATTCTTTACTTTAATCATTGCACTTATTTTGAATTAAATATAAATTTTATAGAAGTTGCCTCATACATTAAAATGTTTTATTTTTTGTGCTTATACAATTAATTTACAGTGCATAACATAAAAGAGTAATTATTCACGATAATATATTTATATCCTACATAATAATTTTTAATGCATATTGTAATAGGAATATTTTTTAAATTTTAAATATGCTTGAATGTTCTTGAAAATAATTATTAATAAACATAACAAGTTCTTTTGAAAATTTGTATTATGTCAATACAGTTTGATACTGAACTTCAAATATTTTCTTGAGATCAAAAAGATCAAGAAGAGTAAATTTATTTGGAGTTCCTACCGTGCCATCGATGTAAGCGTCCATCGTTGATTTCTTTCCCGATTTCATCAGTTAATAGGTTAAATTCCAACATTGGTGTAAGTACTTTTAAAAAAGTTCGAAATTCACTCCAATTTCCAGATAAAATTTTAGACTGTCTAATTTTCACGAAAATTTTCCCATTTAATTGTTTGTCAAAAATCTTTCATGAAATATTCGAATAGATTATTCTTGATAAAAAAAAAAAAAAAAAAAAACGTTATCTGCTTGAGTCACTTTGCAATTCATTTAATCCTTAATAAATAAATTAAAATTTATTTAAATTATAAAATGGATTCATTGCATATTCTTGCGAATAATTAATTAATTTGACAAAAGAATGAAATAGAATTGTCTCATCCTCCCAACGCGTAAACTAAAATTTGCTGTGCGCCAATTACTTTTAATGAGCTGATGTAAAAGCGTCAGATGATTCGAAAACAACAGCAAAAGTTAAACAATCTTTGCGCATAGAGCGCTATGAGTGGCTGTCGAGCTCTGAAAAATGGCAGGTGTAAAAATGTGTTTCTTCTCCAAGAGATATCTATGAAAAAGTTAACCCCTATAATCACCGCATTTTCTAAATGTAAAGGAATTTTAAAATTATATCCGAAATGTCTGCATGATGCTTCGATTAAAATGCAAAAATTATTTAATAAGAAACAATGTTGGTATTTAAGTACACATTTCAGTAATTTAGAAAACAAATAGTGAAATGCTGTTTTTTATTCAATCCCATTCAATATGAAAGGTATACTTAAATATTTTGAGAAACTAAAGTCAATTACAGCCGTTAAGATGTCACTCAAAGCATCTCAAAAATATGAGGACTAAGGAGTTTAACTTTAAAAACCCCTACTTAATTAAATTAATAAAATGAATTTCAGATTCAAGAAAAAAATATTTTCTTGAATTTAAAATGTTTCATTTGAAAAAATTTCAACATTTAAAAGTAATTTAAAAATACTTTTCAAATTTTCAGAACAATATTTCATTGTTTACTTACAAACGTATAAATAATTTTATATATACTTATTCCCACACGAAATGCAAATATAGAATTTATAGCTACAATGGATTCCAATATTGAAACGATCGCTAAGAAAATACAATATTTTGTAAATCAATATAGAAACATTAAATAATTTAATGATTACACTTTTATTTGTGAGTCCTTTCAGCTCTATGCTTTAGAGAAAATGCATTAAAGCATAGAGCTTAATAGCATGCATTCCTTTAACCTCTGCTTTAGTGCATTTTCTCAGCATAAAACGTTTGTAAGAATTTTTTTGATATTGAAGCTTTTCACTGATTTTTTCATTGTAATGTGACGTGCTTTAACATTCTTCTGAAGTTCCATGCCAAATGAATAGTTGGTCGGTTCGATTTCCACCTCGGACTTGGGTGTCCGTAGTGATTTAGAATTCGCATGAAACTACATAGCTTAATAGCCGAAAGTTACTGCAAATTATTTGAATATTTACTAGATACTGCTTTCCAATTGAGCTTTTCAATACAGTGGGCAGCACTTATATTTGGCAAAGAAATCCTCGAATACTATAAGCTATCTATCTAGCCAAACTACAAGTAAAGCAGGTACTTCTAATAAGCTATACAAAGTCCTACTGCTGCTGTTTAACAGTGAATGGGATAGAACCCGGGATCCTCAGTTCAAGATCTTGCTCCCCTAAATGACAAGGTTCGATTATTATTAAAATTACAATTAAACACTATTAATATAATCTTGTAAATTTCCTACAGCGTGGCCAGATAGAAGATTTGGCCGAAATAAAGCGCCCCCGTTTTGCTTTCCGAGAAAGCATTCCTCAGTCAAAGGAATGTCTTTTGTGTTTATGTAATGTGATTCTAGTCATCATAAAATTTAGTGGCGCACGTCATTTAGAATGGATAATTCACTCATGGTTTGTTGCAACTATTTGTATATAGAGGGCGCACTGCACGAATATCTTTGTTTACAAACATAATAAGATTCTGCGCCCAGCAATGTAGATGTTCTTTGTTCCCTGTCTTGTTCTTTTTCCATGTCTTGTCCTGTTTAAGTATGTCCCATGTTAATAAAGAAATTAAAAACCTGCTCAAGGTAAGCTTATTTAGAATTTGAATTTATTATTAAGATGAATTGATAAACATGATTAGCAATAAGAGAAGTTATGTTAGAAAAATATAACATGATGCCGAAACCCGGGAAACCAGCTTTTAGGATTTAGATTATGAATTTTATTTTGTATTTAATGTAAATAAGTAACAGAATACAGCAGTGTTTGATTTCATTATTTGTTTTTTGTCTTGCATGAAAATATATTTAATTATATTATTGTTTGCACAATATATTTGAAATTAAATATGTCGGTCGAATCGAACGAAACAGCGGTTGCTTTGAATCTTGATAAATTGAAAAGAAAACGCTCAACAATTAGAGGTTTGTTAACATGAATATTAAATAAGGTTAATGAGCAGCTCGAATTAGAAATTATTGATAAAGAGACTCTAAATGAACTTTTACAACAATTATGTGAAAAGTCAGAGGTAATTTATGAATTAGACCTAGAAATTGAAAAGTATATCAATGATTTAGATCTGCTAGAATCGGATATAATTTCGAGTCAGGAAATTAGAGAAAAGATAATTTCTACTAAATCGAAAATAAATACTTATTTGAAATCGGAACCGAAACTATTAGGAGTAGCTAATGTACCCGTAACATCGAAAAACGAAATTAATGTAAGACTACCAAAATTAACTATAGAACCATTTTATGGTAAATACGAAAATTGGCAAGAATTTCTGAGTCAGTTTGAGGGATCGATACATGAAAATAAGAATTTGTCAAATACGGATAAATTTAGCTACTTAAAATCGTTTTTGAAAGGTGAAGCTTTGGTTTCGATTCAGGGTTTGACTTTAACAGAAAATAATTATTATACTGCTGTAGAGTTACTAAAGAAAAGATATGGGCAAAAAGATATCATTGTTAGAGCTCATATAAATGTGTTGTTAAATATGCGTCCTGTAAAATCATGCGGCCAGTTGAAAGAATTGCGCCAGCTGTGCGATACATGTTATGTTCAAGTTCGCTCGCTCGAAGCCGCTGGAATACAATTGAATAATTATGGTAGCCTGTTATTTCCTATCTTATTAAAATTGTTGCCAGAAAATATAATTTTAGAATACAATAGATATAATAAAAATAATGATTGGGATTGCTTAAAACTTTTAGAATTTTTAAGAAATGAAATCGAAAATAGGGAAAAAACAATTTTATTTCGTGATACGAATGAAGTGAAAGACCAGTCGCACTCAAAGAGATACCCGAAGTATTTCGCAGCGAAAGGTCATAATTTTTTTCACCCCACACAAAAATACAAACAACAAAATGCGACTGCGCTGGCGTTAAATGTCGGAACCGCAGAAAAGGAGGGGGGATGCGAATTTTGTGAGAGTGACACCCCAAATAAACATAGTAGTAAAGAATGTCTTAGTCTATTCTCGAGAGGAAAAACGCCTTAAAACAGGAGTGAAAATGTTTTTTATGTTTTAAAAGAAACTACACTGCGTATAACTGTTTTTCGAAAATGCGGTGTAATAGCTGTAAGGGGAAACATAATAGTTTATTACATGAATATATTAATAAAATTGATGTGAAATCGGATACTGCTGTCACTTCTGTTTCAGAAGAGGACAAAATGAACAATATTTATTTGCAAACCGCAACTGTAAATATTGTAGGGAGTAATAGAAATAAGAAATTTCGATGTTTGATAGATAATGGTAGTTGCCGATCTTTTATCCTAGAGCGGGTTTCTAAAGAGTTAAATTTAAAAATAGTAGGACAAGAAGAGTTAAAAATTTATATGTTTGGTTCTACTGAACCAGTTATAGAAAAAAGAAATAAAGTGAGAGTTGAAATAAATTGTCCCTTTATGCGAAAACAGTTATCGAAGCTTTAGAAACACCGAATATTAGCAATGCTCATATAAGTGCACCTGCAAAAGATATAACTATGCAGTGTAAGAAAAATAAAATAAAAATAGCGGATCAAAGTTTCAATGAAAGGCATTTACAGCTTTCTTTGTTAATAGGCAGTGATTACTACTGGAAAATTGTGACTGGTAAAGTTCGTAGATTGTTTGACATGCAACTAAAGTTCCTGACAATGTTCGGCTGGACGATTAATGGTTCAGTTGCTACATCAAATAGGATGATCACACAGCAGTCTGCTAACGTTATGAAAGTAGCTGTTCATACAATAGGAAGCAATCTAGATGTCGAATCTAACATGATATTGCGTAAATTTTGGGAGATTGAATCATAATACTGATAAGGAAAACGAAATTTTAAATCAGTTTAAAAAATGCATTAGTTTAAAAGATAACCGTTATCATGTTAAACTACCCTTTAACGAAAAGGTTGAGGAGTTGAAAAATAACTATGAAATAGCTTTTAACAGACTAAATAGTTTAACTAGGAAATTTAAGAAAAATCCAGAATTCTTCAAAAGATATCAAACAACTATCGATGGTTACCTTGAAAGAGGAATAACGGAAGAAGTTTCTGATGATCCCGAGAATATATCATCTCCCACATCAAGGAGTACTTAGAGAAGATAAGGTTACAACAAAACTACGCGTGGTATTTGATGCCTCCGCTCATGCCACAGATTCCCTTTCATTAAATGAATGCTTAGATGCTGGACCAAATCTTAATCCAGAATTATTAATAATATTAATTAACTTTCGACAACACAGAATTGCGTTTACAGCGGTTTGGTTTGGTTTGTTTGTCGCTCAACGGTCATTTTTTGCACACGAGGGCTAATTAGACCGGAACTTACGGCTTAAAGTGGATTCCGAACCATTACAAACATCCATATCCAAGGTGGGATTCGAACCCACGAACTGTTGAACCGAAGGCAAGAGCGCTAACCATTCAGATGCCAGCTCGGCTGCGTTTACAGCGGATATCGAAGAAGCATTTTTGCAGATCTTATTTTCACCTGAAGATCGAGATGCAGTTAGATTTCTTTGGTTAAATGGGGAATTAGAAAAAAGAATATAAAATTCTCAGAATGACTCTAGTTATTTTTGGAGCAACTTGCAGCCCATTTCTGTTAGCAGCTACACTTAAGCATCATGCTGAAAGTTTCAGAGATAATTATCCAGTTGTTAGTGATTTAATTGATAAGTGTATGTATGTTGATGATTTAATAAGTGGTGCAGACAGTGAAAAAGAAGCCATAGAAATTAAACAAGACATGAAAAGGGTTTTGCAAAAGGCTAGTTTTAACATGAGAAAATGGAAAACAAACTATGTTTCCTAAATGGGACGAAGAAGAAAACCCTAGTCTAACGCAATTAACAGATTGTGGCAAGGTCTTAGGATATTATTGGGATAGTAGAAAAGATACATTAAAGATTCCAGTACCAGAGGTTACCATACTGAATCCAGATGAAGAAATTACAAAGATATATATATTAAAAGTTATTGGTAAACTCTATGATCCCATAGGATTTATTTATCCATTTACTGTTACGTGTAAAATCCTTATGCAGGAATGCTGGATTACTGGATATGATTGGGATAAACCATTACCATCAGACATTCAAAAAAGATTTAAAAGGTGGTGTGAAGACTTAACTAATTTAGAGGAAATTCAAATCGAAAGGCATTACTTTAAAATTAACAGCATTACGGGGATATCTGACATTCAATTGCATTGTTTCAGTGAAAGTAGCATTAAAGCTTATAGTGCTGTCGTTTATATTAGGTTTATTGAGAATAATGAAATAGAAACTACATTTGTTTAATCAAAATCTAGAGTTGTTCCCTTGAAAAAGATGACTCTTCCGCGTTTAGAGTTAATGGGTGCTGTAATAGGTTGTAGGTTAACGAAATATATCTTGCATAAAATGAATTTGGAAGTAAATAACTGCTTTTATTGGACTGATTCTACGATAGTACTTCATTGGGTGAAAGGAGATGCTAAAAGATGGAAACCATTTGTTTGCAACCGAATAATTGAAATTCAAGGCATCACTCATCCCTCATCATGGAACTACTGTCCAGGGGAAGAAAATCCTGCTGATGTGGTTCACTGAATTAATTATTCGCAGATGTCACGAAAACACTGGGCTCGCTGGGTTATCAGAGACACTATCAGAAATGGGACAAAGGTTTTTCATCCCTAAAGGCAGGCAAAGAGTAAAATCTTTAATATTCAAGTGCAATTTATGTAGGAAATTCAGAGCGAAGTCTGCTACCGAAGAAATGTCTTGTTTACCCCCAGATCGTGTGAGGGAAGCATTTCCATTCGAAAAAACTGGATTAGATTATTTAGGTTCTCTGTACATATTCGAAAATTCAGAAACGAAGAAATCATATATTTTGCTATTTACTTGTGCAGCAACACGTGCTATACATTTAGAACTGACAACTGGTATGTCAGTACCGTCATTTTTGAGAGCATTTAAAAATTTTATATCCCGTTGAGGACTAAGTATAACAATATATTCAGATAATGCGAAAACTTTCATTAAAGTGAAAAGAGATTTTAATCTTTTAAATGAAACTTTAAGCAAAGAAGAATGCCGAAATTATTTTAGTGAACGAAGAATAACTTGGAAAAACATCGTAGAAAAGGCAGCTTGGTGGGGAGGATTTTGGGAGAGACTTGTTCGCTCTGTGAAGACCTCCCTCAAGAAAATTTTAGGAAAAACATCTCTAAATTATTTGGAGCTTGAAACCACGGTCGTAGAAGTTGAAGCCATTTTGAACTCTAGACCACTAACTTATATTGATGAAGAAAATGAGTCAGTGATTCTCACGCCTGCTCACTTCCTGATAGGTAGACGAATATTGTCTCTTCCTAGGCAATCCGTACTACCCCTTTCAACGAAAGATGTATTAAATTGCAGTGTTACATTGCAGTTAATTTGCATACATTGCAGTGTTACATTTAAAAAGCTACATTATCATTTATGAAAAACAGCATGTTCTGTGGCCCGATTCGATTCAAAAGCGTACTTCAAAAAGGTGTAATACATTTCAAACTTTAAAATGAAATTTATTTACAAAACAAAGTATTTATTAAAAATATTGAGAAATATTTTCACTACTTTATCGGTATCATAAATAGTTCGGTTATACGGTTTGATTTCAATATAATACGGTTTCACCGTATTATATTGAAATCAAACCGTATAACTGAATTATAATCAGAATAATAATAATCAGGTATTAATAAATTCTAAAAATAAAGTTCCTTAAAAAAAGCCTATTCAATTTCGACCCTCAGAGAACTGGGCCATCAGTGATTTGGCCACAGAAAACCAAATTGCTTTTAGCATACAAAGATGAATTCAAGGAAGACAAAGTGGAGTCGCTACAAGAATCGACATCCGAACCGCGGGCTGCGACCGAGTGATGACCATTCACCGGCCAGTTCCACGGCATTCGGAACATATAAAGGTTCTTAAGAACAAAATACAAATTTTAAGATACTTCAAAAATAAAACTCAGAAATACTCTAGTGTAAGACAATAGTTAATGAGTCAAAAGTTATTAAAATCTCAAAATTAAAAGTTCAAAATGAGTTTACCTTGTTAATTCACAATGAATTTTAAAACCTCCATAGAAGCTTCACATACCTGAAAAGTAGGTTGCCTTGATTTGAAAATCGCATTTCTAATGCAATGCCGTATTCCAAACACAAATGAATCAAAAATGTTATCCCTGGTCTTAAGCTTTGATGGTTAGACAAACCTATCAGATTTCATGGATAGTATCTTTCAGCGGAACAAAAGTATCCAAGTTTCGGATTTTAAAAAAGTTTGAAAATTTTAAAGATTTTTTACTTATCTTTCTTGAAATTTATTAGCCACCACAAAATGAGGCTTTAGAAGCTGTTTTTGTTATCTTTGAAATGGAGTCACCAGCTGTGGCGTATCCAGATAAGAGAAAACGCGTTCGCTATAGCGAGCGAAAACAGTATCGTTACAAAAATCGAAATTTATAGTAAGATTATCCAACATACTCTTACTAAAAATCAAAATTTATAGTAATTATGTTGAATAATGGGATCTCATACCGAGAAAGTATTGAAATTGATAATTTCTTGAATATACTTTATGATCATCTCTGTATTTTCCCATAGATTTATTCAAAACCAGACTTAGATATCGAACTAGTCAGAATTTATTCTTGGAAGTTCGATAGGTTTCATATACAAAACAAGTAGGCTAATCAGTTAATGTCGATGAATTACTTGTTTCTTTTTTTAATGTTAATACAAACCTTCTTACATAAATCACAGAGTAGCGGCGATTATTAAAACAAAATTACAAGCATTCAGAAAAAAATAACTGAGATGTATTTTTTCTTTGTTGCAGTGAATTATCATTTGTTGCGATGATCCCTTCTATGGGAATAATTTTTTTATAAAATTCTATTTAAAAATTTTCTGAACTTAATATGAGAATTTTATTATTATAACTATTTCAATTAAAATTAAATCAATTCTTAATCCAAAGTCTTTTTAAAAAAATTCTTTCATGTATTTTTTATGCAGACATTCCAATTTTATTACTTAGATATTGCACATGCAGATTAATTTACTATTCTTTCTTTTGCCATCTATCAAGCTATGTAAAAATTGTCTGTCCCCCTCAGGGTCCTGTTTAGACGACATTTTTACAGATTTTAACAGCATTGACATAACTGAGAATAACTCATTACGTTTTTTCTTATTTAACTAACAGAAAGAAATGAGAAACGACAGAATTTATTCCCCACCCCCTTTAGCTGAGAGGAAAATTCGAGTCAATAGAAACTATCAAACGCCCAAGGAATGATTCGAGCTGCAAATTTTCCAGAATTAGAATTGGGTAATTGGTTCGTTGACTGTCTATGAAAGGAATTTCAAGTATTGCATTCCCTCCTCAGAAAATGAAGTTAGATAAACAGCGCACGAAACAGAAAATGAGAACTTTTATCAGAACTTTTCCATAAAAAATAAAATTTTTTATCTTAGCTTTCGGCAAAAAGATATTGAATTTGCTTCCATTTAAAATTTACATTTCACAAATATTGAACATTAAATGGTATACCAGTGAAATATTTTTTAAACTGAAAAATAAATAGGACAGTTTTTCCCTCTTAAATTGCCATTTGAACTATTTCATTCGCTTATTTACTTACATGAATTTCTTTTCAGGCTACAAACTAAACGCACGAGACTCGAATTATTTCACGGCCCTCTCTCCCCTCTTCTGAAGGACACAAGGGGCTTTGACACGGAAGCACGTCGATTAAAATCAGATACCGCCATCTTCCTCACACCAGTAAGGACGGATCAAACAATTTTCAGGCTCTGACATAGATAGTTTAATAGCAAAAATTCATAGTAAGAATTTTTAACATAAATCTGAGAAGATGGTCGTATTCACGTGTCCCCAGGAAGGAAACCTGGAAAATCCCTATGCACTCACACCATCAATGTGCATTCCGAAATCAGAAACGCCTCTCTTCCGTTGCTTGATAGCGCTTGGGCTCCATGTCAGAAACTTTGCTGCGGAAAATGGAGTCCTGCCACTGAGCCACCTGTTAAGCGACCACCCTCTAACACTAAGCAAACCCGAGTTTCTTTTTTCAAAAAATATAGTCTGGAGGCATCGATTTTTATATAAATAATTATTCAAATACATTAATCGAAGCATATTTATAAATTTTACCAGAAAATTTAAAAGCACTTATTATAAATAAAATTTATAAGTAAAAGTAGTATAGAAGCTTATTTAATATAACATTATTATTCAACGTATTATTATAATCGGTGTAGTATGTTATTGTTATTAACGCATCCTTATTTTTTCAGAAATCAATAGATTAGTAACTTAAAGATAATTCTTCTTAATGTACTTATGTATGTTGTTCTGTGTTTCAGATAGGTTGCGCTGCTACATTTTTCCAACTGAACTGTAATTTGGTGTGGAATCCTCAGCGCACACATGCCATAGGTACCCGTTTATAGTGTAGGCAACCCATTCATACATGGAAAGGACAGAAACAGGAGAGAGAAGTACATTCCTGCCGGGATTCAAACCCAAGACCTATCTATCCACAGTCATTTTTAACAAATGAAGTGATTGTATTCAAACATTTTAATAAATTTTTAATCAATGAAATTCACGGAGAAAAAAGTTATTAATAAGAAATATTTAGCAGATGAATTCAAAGTAGAGTGAATTGTACCTATACTTTCATTACTTTTTTAATTCGCTTTATACTAAGAAAGATATTTATCAAAACTGACACCACGTAAAGGAAAATTTCATCCTCATGATCCAGTTTCCAGCCTAAAGGTTCGCTATGCATTTCTTATAATTCTAGATGATAAGCTCAACACAAATTGAACACACAGTGAGTGTTCAGTTAATAGCTGTGAGATCTCCATCCACTTGAGACGCGAAAATTAATTCTATCTTGCTAAATCCACGACTTTGCTATGGTGTAAATACTTCACTCACTTGTTGCACCAGCATGCTTCACTGTACCTAGCCGAGCTCTACCAGTTAGATAGAAGTAACCGGGTAGAGTTTACAAGATTTTTAAGCAGGGACCCCCCCCCAATATTCTGCCTACCACCTCCAGAGGTATCATTTCCCTTGGAGGACATTGCAACTACGGCCAGTTTCAACTTGCCCCATCCGCCATTAAGTGGACACGACAGATCTTCGGTTTACCGGGATTCGAACTCACTACCTTCCGATAATGAGAACGACGCCCTAACCAATCATGCCACTACGTCCGTTCACTCTCACTTGTAATCTTTTAACATTCTTGCACAAAAATCTATTCTTTAACAAACGTTTTAGAGTGAGAAAGCTTTTCTTTTATACGCAGTGCAAACATCATAATTAATTCCCCTTTCGTGATTATGCCCAGAAATGAGTTTCAACGGAAGGGGGACATCAGAATACTTAATTCCATTTATACAAAATGTGATAACTATATTTTATTATAAATGTATAATTAAGTGAATTTATTTACATAGAATTGTATAGCAGTACATTTTAAATTATAAATTTTAAGGAACCCTAACAGTTAATATTTTTATAGAAGTGATATTAATAAATAGGTACAAAGTAGGCTTCCATTATTTTAATAGAATTATTTGTATTCAGCTTAAGAGAGTTCTCCTAAGTACATCATTTATAAAGAATGGTTGATATTCAATGCTATATCACTTACAAATTAACCTGTCAGAGATGTCAGCATTGTCCAATTTATTTGAAATTTAAGTTATAAACTTCAAAGTGTTTATCCATACTAGAATTCTATATGGAATATCATTCTGCTACATTTTTTTCCTCTACCTGATATTTCTGCATTGAAAAAATATCTGAAAAAAAAACTTCGAAAAAATCAAATTTTTAAAATTTATTTCAAAATTTTATATATCTTATAATTTTGTTTAGTTATGCATCAAAAATTGATAAGTATTGATGAATTAAAATTTTTCATTGGTTAATAACGTTATCACTTTTTCATTTCAAAATAATATAACTACTAAGTTTAGGAAATTTTAAGATACTATAGATCCATTATTTGCACTGGATATAGTTTTGTATGAAGTATGAAAAATTTCAGATTAACTCCCAATATTAACAACGGAAAGCTGATATTTGTGTATTTTTCAGGTTGATAATTTTTTAACAACGGAAACTTAAAAATCTATCAACCTGAAAAATACACAAAAACAGCTACAGCAGAGCATTATTGACTTTTAATCGAGTTCTAATTGAAAATATTTTTATGCATATAGTATCAGATGGTGTTCTTCGAATGTTTGCATATTCAATTTCTTCAGAATGTTTAATATCAGATTTTGTATTTTTTTACCAAACTTATTAAGTTTATAGCTACATTAATTCTACTCAGTTGAAATCAATTGCACGGTATTTAATGAGACAGGATATGTCATGAATAAGGAACAATATTGGAACATTCAAAGGAGAAAATCTGGAAAACTCCAAAATATCGACCCAACAGACAAACCTCCAGAAAGAAAAATCATCTTCTCCCGTTTTTATTTGAGCTGCGTACATCGACAGCACACTGTTCTCTGACGTCATCCATGACGTTTTGTCTCTGACATGCATGATTATCGCAGTGACAGCTTTACATAGCTGATTAAGTTTTGCAACACGATTTCGCTCACGTCATCCGTTCCATTCATGAACGTTGGCACGAGAGCATCATGCATGATTATCATAGGGATCACATGACGTTTTGCACACTAGAGTGCATACATACCTATAATATAGGTAATGCTTTCCAAGGTATGTGAGTATACACGACTTATTAGAGGTAAATTGAGCCTCTATTTAAAGTTTGTCGCAAGTAAAAAAAAAATCTTATTTTAGAAAACGAATAGAATGCAAACGTGTATCAGGGAGATGAATTATTGAGTGAGGGCGGATATAAAGCACATCCAATGCGCTTATCCTGTAATATTCAAATAAGGAGGACGTTCCCTTTCATCAAAAGGAAAAAACAATGATGTAAAATGAATGAAAACATCGATTTATGAAATTTTCATTTTATCAATAGGCCGCTATTTGAATGGCTGCGATGTGATTTCATAGTTTAATATTTAATTAGTTTTTTTATGTATAAGAGCGACCCAAAATCTCATTTTTATATATATTTTGAGCTTGCAATCAATAAAGGTATAAACAGTCTCGTTATTTATATATGCTGATATGGGTCCGATGTAGAAGTCCTTGGTTTGGCAAAAAAATATAGCGTGTAATATTCGTGATAAAAAAATTCATTTCTATTAACTTTAGTATTTTCAGCGTTTTAACTAGCGTAGTTTTTGGATTGCCATTTTTCATTAGCATTTTAGCGCGGGTCTTGCCGTCTAAAAAAAGGCAAGGGGTTAATTCAATAATTAGTAACCTTTCTGTTATTCATTCAAAAACTAGAAATATCAGTGGTAAATAAAATTTTACTCCTGATATATCTAGTTTTTGAATTAATCTCTCCCAGATAATTTTATATTTAATATGAGTGTTAATTTAATTATAATTTCTAAATAAACAAAAAAATCTATTGTTTCCATTTCCTTAAAAAACGAAATGTTCAGTTTCAAGACTCTCATAAGGTATAATGTATAAGAAAATCTGTGGTAATAACAGCTATTGCAGTCTAAAAAGCATGGAAGGAGGGATAATTGGTCGGCTCTTAAAGGATTTGGAAAGCCTCATGAATGAGATCTGATGCAATCTAATTATGATGAATTCCTCCCCCTTTTTCAATCTCTCACGCTCAAAGCACGCCAATTTATTCGGATTAAGTTTGTTGCCTTTGAAGTGCCGCAATGAGCTAGTCGACGGCTCCTAAGTTCTGTTAAAGGCAGATGGGTCGGAGGGATTTTCAGAAGTTAAATGGAATTCTATTGACATAGACTTCAGTATTGTAAAATCCTTTGCTTTGTTCAAATAACCATTTTGTATACCTAAGATTGAACTTATTGTATCGGAATTAATTATGAGTAATTATCTACTATATATAATTATAGCTAGTTACTGACTGAATTAATTATACCTAATAGTTTATTATATCTAATTATCTTAATTTCATCTAAATTAACTATATCTAACTATAACAGAAATTACCAAATAATTTTTACAAGTCTACATAATAAAAAGTATTAATTTTGTTTCATTCTTTTAGAATATTCGTTCTAGTTCAATAAGTAGAATACTTATAAATATATAAAATAATCACAGGAGTCATTAAATAATATTTTTACTGTCAAGATGAATGCAAAAGTAATCTTATTCGAAAAATATTCAAAATTGCTGGAAATCGAAATTTGAAGCATTTCCTCCAGACAAATTATATTAAAATATTGTTTTATTTCTTCTTTTATCAATATTGCAAAAATCTGTCTAACGTATACAATATTATCAAAATCTCAGAGTTGCTGTCTATAAAACTAATTCTAAATATTTTCTGTGCTTTATCAGAATTATATATTTTGGAGTTTAATATGACAGTCAGATTGATGTATAAAATCATTTTGAAGTATTTGCTGTTATATTATTGAATATTTTTAAAAAAATGATGTTAATTATTATTGCTCAAATAATTATTTTTTCATTTGACTGATTATGAAACACAGAATCTCCATGAAGGAGAGAAAACAAATTACTCATTTGACATTGCTTAGTTTATAGCCAAAACACTGGTCTCATACGATTCATATTGCAAATCCTAGACTCCAGATTATCATCTACAAAGAAATCAGACCAATAAGACCTCTGTGAAAGAAATCAAATCAATTTCAGCAGTTTCACAGGCGTTATGGCTTGCATAGTTATTAAAAGTTTTTATCTTCTTGATTCAAGGCTACGGCAGAGTGCTCTTATCAATAGAATAAATATTGTTTTAAATACTTTAACCTTTTTTTAATTATTTGTCCAATGATATTGAGAATAACTTTTTTAAAAGCAGACGTTACATATATAGTTTGCATATGAAAATAGTCTGAAATATTGTAAATAAGAAACTGTATTTAATTTAAATAATATTAGTTGGCTGTTACTTATTAATTTATCCAATATAATTAAACTAACTTTTGATTTATTTTTATAAAGAAATGTATTCAAGAGACAAATATGAGCGTAACTTTACTTGAATCTGTATCAATGCATATTAAATAAAAATAAGTATAGCAATTTCTCTAAATTTGCAGTTATGTTTTCGAGCTATAACAATATAGGTTACATGAGATTTAGAGAATTTACTTAAGAAAATGAAACTTTTTCTATGAATAATAATACATTTAAACAGGTCCAATTAAACATTAAAAAATACTGATACACTTTAAAAAACACTGATATAATTTCCAATTTATATTAATTCCTCTTCTAATCCAATCTAAATAATGTTTAAAAATACTGATACACCATTCATACATTTTTTCCTTATTTTAATAGTAATTTGAAATGAATGAAGAAATTAAATGTTTACTGAGCATTTTAACTGAAATAAATGAACGTCAACCATTTGTTGTATGATTTCCTCATAATATAATTTAATTTGTCAAAATATCTTTAAAACTAATATTTAGTAGAATTATTTTTCAATATATACATATAGAGAGAGAGATTATCACTTCTAATTGGTTAATCCAATATAATCACTTCTAATTGGTTAAAATATAAAGAAATGTAGCAGTAAAGAAGCAAATAAATAGTTAGAAATGATTTTTAAATGCGAATTTTAAGTATCAGAACTAAGAGTAAATGACATTTTGATATCTAGAATAATGTTAAATTTATGTTGTTATTTGTTGACTTATCACACAACAAGTATTTGCGTGTTGGACTTTCATCGAAAGTTAAGAATAGCAGCGTTAATTTATGTCTCTATGTTACAAGAAATTAGTAATTGCATAAATTTAAAAAGTCTGCTGATTTATGGAATAGAGAAGATCCATTTTCTCTTCTGGTTGAAGTTTTTATATTTTACATCTAGAACCATAGCATTTTTTAAATGTTATTTATTGAAACTTTTGACCATAAAATCATTCCTTTGTTAATACTGTGTTTTGTTATGCATGTCCGTTGTTTAAACCAATTATTTGTATTTGGTTGCGTTTCACAACAAAATTAATAATCTTAACTAACATAATTTAATAAAAAATGTACAGAAGCCAAAAGAATTTTTCTCATTTAACAAAATATACAAAATTATGCTTTTACAAAGCGTAACTAATTTTATATTTATTAATTTTTGGTTAACAATTAGGAAAAAATTTTACATCAAATATACTTAAAATTATTTTGTTTTGACATTTTTGCATTTAATAATGACACAATTAGTATTATTGAAAGCAAAATATGAAAAATGGTCTACGAAATAATTATATGCTAAAAATTTAATTTTTAAGTTGTAGGCACTCAATAATATATGTTAAGATTTTTATAATTTAATTTATGCATACACAAAGTATCACACAGCATATTTTATTTTGGAAAATAAATAAAAACTAAATTCAAAGATTCAAATACATTGCTGGAAAAAAGTAGGACACTCATATTTTATAAAATAAACACTCTCTTTGTATTTTAAAATAATTAATATAACTTTTCTTTTTTATTTTATTAATCTAATTTTTATTTTATTTTTAGTGAATAAGTTTTATATACCTTTAAGAAAATATTATAAAATAGTACTTAAGGATTTTTGGTCTGTGAAAAAAGTAGGACACCTGCAAAAATAATTTCATTTTGAAGTCTGTAGCAGTTTGATATGTTGAAAACATTTTTCTTTTAAACTGTCTTTCTTTCTAAAGATAAATTTTGTTGAAAAAACCTCAATTTTTGTAAATTTAAAATGACTAGGGAAAACATTAAGAGAATTTCAAAAAGGCCAAATTGTGTCATGTAAAGATGTAGGCAAATGTGCAAGATAAATTGCAAACTCACCAGTCCAAGCACCTACTCATCAGTCCAAACGCTGCTTCTAACTTCTTGAAAAATCCAAAGAGTCAGGGGAAAGCAAACTGGCAGGCATAAAAAGTGACACTACGCGATCAAATAAAATTCTTTAAAGTGTTTAGAAAAACGTGTAGAAACACTGGAAAAACACAAGACTCATCTGAAATCGCATGTGCTACCAGAAGAACACTTTACAACGACATAAAAAGATCGGGTATGTTTATATTTACGAAAAGAAAGCACTATCTTAAATGGAACCCAAGGCATATTGAACACTGGCTTCTGTGGGCCAAAAAACATATGACTGGAATTCCGAATGGAACTCAGTTATTTTTTCCGATGAAAAAAATCAATTTAGATGGACCAGACAGTAGTCAATATTTTTGGCATTTTGTTTAGGTATACAAGAAAAACTTATTCAACCAGACAGATGGAAGGAGGCAGTTTAATGGTTTGGATAGCTGTTGGATATGATTGAAAGACAAGTCTAGAATTTCTAGATGAAAGACAGAAACATACAGATTATATTCAAATTTTAAATTCAGAATTTCTTCTCATCTGAGCGCCCGTATGTAAAACTTCCGTACTTTTAATCATCCGATGTCCTAGCAATTCAAGAAACGTTTCTTAAAAAAGTTCCGACTTATTTCATATTTTTAATAAAACAATAATTCAATTAGATCAGCAAGATGGCCGTGGTGGTGGTCTGTTTTTTTCTGTTGAAAATTCTCTAACGGTGCAAGTAATAATTGGAGACTACAATGTACGAAGTTCGGCGTTTGGTAGTTATTCAAACTCTCCTGTGAACATTCAGAGTTCCTCCATTGGATACTGGATAGTAACATTTTTCTTTTAAATACCTCTCAGCTTACTCATTTCGGACTCCATGACGGATCATCCCTTATCGATTATAACTTTGTATCTCCTGATATTTTTCCTTTTTATACTTTTTCAGTCAGTTCAGATAGTTATGTTAGTGACCATGTCCCTGATCAAACAAGTGTCAAAATCTACAATAAAGATTATTCGAAGGGTATTTCCCACAATAGAATTTTATCGATTGGCTTCTTCAATTCAATGGACACTCAAATTACTAATAACGGATTAGTTTCTGTATATCAATTCCAAATTTTATGCAAAAAATATCTTGATAAATTATGGAAAAAACAGAACTTTTCGTTAAAGTCATAACCTCTTTGGTAGACATCGGAATGCTGTTATCTTTTGGGTCAAAAAGGAAACTTTGAAGAAAAAATAAAAATACTCTTATTCAGACTCTGTGGATACAGTACAAAGGAATTTTTGCAAAACTTCATCAGCTTCTTCTAATCTTTTCCAGAAATTTCTGGGATAAAGCTATAACAAATGTTGATATATCTAAAGCATTTATTCTATTCTTATAAGACTTAAAAATAGATCTTCTGACTCATCAACTCATCACCTAATTTCAGGTGTAACTTCAATGATTTCGAACCCTGTAGATAAGGCTACCTTATTTGCCAAACTCTATGCTCGTCAGTCTGAGAAACTGAAGGATCACCTCTCAATTTAAGTTGAAACTTTGATTTAGAATATAACTCTCCATTCTCTCTCTCAGAGCTCCAATTGGTGATTTCTAAATGCAAAAATATTTCATTTGGTCCTGATTTAATACCAGTTAAAATTTTGAAAGGTCTATCAAACATAGCTTTACGATTCCTATTGTCACTCGTAAATAACTCTTGGTTAAGCGGTACTGTTCTACCGTCTTGGAAAAAATTCATCACATTTCTAATAATAAAACCTGGGAAAAATATTACACCAGTAAATTCTCATCACCCAATATCTCTTACAAATGGTCATGGAACGCATGATATGAAATCGTCTTAGAAATCATATCTCCTTTTCCAAATATTTACATGCAAATCATCATAGATTTATGCCTCTTTGAGGATGCGATAGTGTTCTTTCTATGCTTCATCATCATATTTTACACTCACAGAGAAAATATATCACTTGCGCAACTGTGGACACATCTCACTTATGTTTCAGTGTGGCCAGATGGTCTTATTTATAAGATAATCATACTTGATATCAGAAGAAATGCTTCTATTTGGATATGCTCAACCTACTGAATTCTATATCGGATCGAAGTTTTTGAGTGAAATGGCGTGGAATTTTTTCTCAACCCACTTTCTTTAATAGAGACGTCCCTCAAGGCAGCGTTCTTTCTCCCTTTCTCTTTATGATTTAAATGTAAGATATTTACGAAGTTCTCTCTCCTGACATTCAGTGTTTTATTTATGCTGATGACATAATCCTTTTGGATGCTCATTCATCACAAGAAAGTCTTCACTGAAAATTGCAGACTGCAATCATGAAACTTGAACAATGGTATAAAAATGGAAACATAAAATTGATTCCTCAAAATGTTCAGTTACAGATTTCTCTTACAAAAAATCTCCTGTAAACTTTGAACTAACTATCAACGAATTACCTATCTCTTGGTTTAAACACAAAAATTTTGGGTCACTATTTTACTAATAACCTTCAAATATAATTATCAAATGAAAAAAAAAATCCATCCAGAAGAAAATTAATGATTTAAAAGCTATTGAAGGTAACAGATGGGGAGCAAAAATTAATTAATTACTTCAAATTGTTCAGTCCTTTATCACAAGTAACCTGGACTAGGGATGTCATATATTTACATCTGCGAGCTTATCAGACCGAAAAATCTTGGATCCAATAAACCACTCAGTTCTTAGAATCGCTACAGGTATTCCACGCTAGATACCAATTCCACTTCTTCTGAAAGAAGCAGGGGTCTTACCTCTTTCTGTAAGATAAAACTATCTCTCTACAAGGATGTACATTTGAAACCTTGCACTTTCTACCAGATCTCCGTGTGGTAGTTTGTGAGAAACAATGCCATATAGCCAAGTCTCTGGTGCTCTTCCTGTCTTTGTGAACGAAAAAATGGCTCGAAGAAAATGGAATTCAAGAATCAAATATTTTAAGAGTTCCTATTAACCCCGCTTCTGATAATATTAATTTAAACATCTTACTTAGGAAATATTCTTTTCAAACTTCAGACAAAAACTATTAATGACCTCTTTGAATTGTAGAGTACTTCTGACTGGTTCAATCACATATTGTTATTTACTGATGCGTCTAAAATAGACAAACTTGGAATCGCTGTTTATAACAGCCGCAATAACTCCTTTGTCTCCGGGCAAATTAATAACTTTAATTCTGTTTTTACAGCAGAGGTTTTTGCTTTATATCTGGCGGCGACGAAATTCTGTATTTCTCCTGACAACTTTGTCATATTATCATATTCCTTTTCCTATATAACCAGTTTTAAAAAACTCTCTCAACATCTTCCCCAACTATCATTCAACACATCAAATTAGCTTTAGTAAGTGCAACTAAGATTTGCGAATCTATTCAATTAATTTGGTTTCCAGGTCATTCTGGACTGCGGACAAAAAAGTAGATGCTCTTGCAAAATCGGCCATTAATAAAAGAATTAATTTCCACTCGATTTCACCTGAAGACCTTATCCATAATATAAGAAATATTTTCATAAATTATTATAACAACGAATGGAATAAAAATTAATTTGCCTCGAACTTTTCGCACATTGGTTCTATCACGAAATTTCACCACAATTATATTAATTCAAGTTTTAAAGAAGTGTGGCTAGCTAGAGTTAGAACTAGTTCTTTTTCCAAATAATGCTAAATTACATAAATTCAGACTTTCTTTAACAGATAAATGTTCTTGTGGAGAAAGAGAAACCATGGATCAAGAAATGCTATCGTGTCCGTTTATTTTATTAAGTTTTGTTAATTATTAAAATTATTAACAGTTGTAGTCGTAGCCTATTTACAATTAATTATTAAACACATTATTAACAAAGAAATATTAATAAAAACTTTCGATTATAATTTTCACTTTTTGAAAAATATGCTATTATTTAGCACGGATGGTTTTGTTTTTTATTAAATAAAAATTAACGTTTTATCAGGAGAAAGTTTCATAATTTGTTTAAATAGTAATATATACTCCTAACGAAATTTCAACTAAATAAACTTTCTTATTATAAATACATGATTAAAATGTAAAGCATATTTCAAAGTTTAAGAATTAAATGCAAATAATTTGTAATCAAATTTCTTCCTTTTTGAGCAATAAGGGGAAGTAATTTCGAACTTTGAACTCTTTCTATTAAAATTGTGATTAAATAACTTTGTTCCAAATAGAAATGTGAGTTTCATTTTAAGGCCTGCCTGTTTTTTGACATCTGTCACCACACCAGATCGCCCCCTTTAATGGGATAGCTACAGCTATTGTCAAAACTATATAGTTAATGCCTTAGAAAAACATTCCCATCTATAAATTGTTAAATTTATCTTTTAAAAATTTGAATCTGCTGGATGCTAAATGTTTATTAATATTTACAAATTTATTTTTGTAGCTCTCTGAATTGACTTACGTTAACAGCTCAGCAATTTATCCTACTATGCTGCTTGCTCTTGTAAAAAAGTGATTAAAAATAATTGTTTTCCTCTAATATGAACTGACAAAAACAGAACAAATTCATTTTTACATTTCTTCCATATTGAATTTAATAATTTAATATTAAACAATGTTTAAATATAATCTTAAAACAATTTGGAAGATTAGAAATGAAAAATCAACTATAATATTATATTTTTTCCAATAGTCCAAGCAAATAATTTGCTATTTATAATGAACATTTTTATAAAACTATATAAGATTATAAATGCAAAACTAATGAACTCGAAGCCCCATTGCGACTTTTGAAATTAAATTGGACACATTATATAATTAAATTTGACAAATCAGGAAACTCAAAGAAATACAGATAATTACTTAATTTTGAATAATACTTTATTTTACCTATAATAGCTAATATTACTGTATATTTAAACAATAAAAACTTTTCACTGAATTAACATTGAGAAAGAGAATAATATTTATAAAATGTTTCAAGCATGATAAATATAATATTTATAATAATTTTTTCTGTAAAATTAATAATATTTGAAATTCATTTTAAATGTTATATTACAAACTTAATAAAATATTTTTAAAGTAGAAAATTTTTACAATTCATATTAATAAATTTTAAAAAAATTAATTTCATCATTCAGAAATTTTATATTAAATACATTTAAATTTATATTTATTATTAAATTGGGCTATTATATGACTTCATATTCGAATATTTTACGCTAATGAAAGTTATTTAATAAGTAATTTTCATAAGCGTAATATGTATATACACACACATATAATTTAAGAAATAAATTTTGAAGCCTGAAAAGAATAATATAAAGTCATTTAATATTACTGCTTGTAAAAAAATGCTACAATTTTAGCCAAGCCTTTCATATAGAATGCAGTAGTCAGCGATCTCTTTCATTGAAGTCGGAGAGATGATGAAGCACTTGCAAGTAAATTTTCTCTTGGAATGATTTGCATTGAATCAAGTAACACATTTCATCGATTTTAAGCACATTTAGTTTGGGTGTCTGAGCTCCTTCACATTGGATGGCTGACGTTTTTTTCATGGAGCTTCTGCTGCGGGTATCGACTCACTGAAGAGAGACATTTCCAGATCATTGAGGGCATATTGTGTGAGCACACCCGAGAAAGCATGCATTTTATTAAAGTATTTAATTTATTTTTAGCATGCTGTGTGCAGTTGCATGAAATCTTTAAACATGGTAAGAATGTGGAATATTTCAATGCTAGTGAATCAAAGAAAATATGGGTAGGCAAAAAAAATGATTTTAGACTTTATGTCTGTGCTATTTCGTACACAATAATATAAATATAATTATGTATAAAATTGTATAAACACATATCTATACATTCTGTAATCAAATTAATTACTTTAAAAATGTAAAATGCATTTGGATATTTTTGGTTGTTGGATATTTCGGCACAGATTATTTTAAGTTTTCCAAAATTTAGAATTTTGATGAATTTTCTTAAATATTGATATTTTTCATGGAGTATTTCGAGTTATTCAAGTACAGCTGGAAAATTCAAAATTAATTTTTTGAATCATTAAACTAATTGATAGTATTTAATGTAATTGATAGTTTTAATTTTGTCATACCTAACATATGCGATTCTTGGGAAAATGTTGAATGAAATCTCATTTGATATGTTATGGGGAATAATTTTGAGTGATTTAAATAAAATGGTTGCTAGAGTATATTTTCTACAAGATTTTTTTAAAAATTTCCCTTAATCTTCAACTGTTGATGAAAAATAATATATATTGTGCATTGTGTAAAATATAAATTTAAGTATGAATTTTTTTAATCCCGGTTGCTTAAATTTTCAATAAAATATTCAAATCATTTATATTTTGTATTCACATTTTTTCTATTTTTAATTTCCAATATATAAAATAAAGTCCTAACAAAAATTAATGGATATATTCTATTCTACCAAATGTAATATAGTTCATTTTACATGTGATACGCTTTCAAAACACAAACTGAGGAAAGAAAACATTCTCAATGACACTGATAATTTTTCCTTTCAGTACTTACATTAAGAAATCTTAATTTTCCGAGCATTTTAATTTCTCATAGCTAAATAATTTTTAATTTTATTTTTGCTCTGCAGTGGATCCCATTTTATTATGGACTAAAGTCATTAACAGATATATTAGCCTAAAAGAGATTTATAGTTCTATAAGATATTATAAAACCAAATTTTTTTACTACAGCTGAACGCGTTATTTAACATGCTTCAATTTTTCAGCTTAAACTGATACTTAGAGATTCTTCAACTAATGCTTATTAGGTCAGTCTAGTGTATTACACAGAATAACTTTCAGCAAAATTGAAAGTTATTCGATATAATATGCTACATCTTAGAGTGGTATTCAGCCGCATCAACAGAATTATTGAAAGAAACCATCTTTGCAATTTATGTAAAATTTCTTATTGAGAAATACTGATTTGTGAGATTAATGATTTCTTTGGTCACTTTCATACTTTTTAGTTTTGTATGCCATTGAAATAAAAAAACTCCTTCTAATCTTGACTATTTGATATACACATTTTTTTCTTGTTACTCAAAGTTGCGCACACTACTTTTAATAACATCATAGCAATTAATTATTTTCAGTTAAAAAATTCTTAACAGTTATTATCAAAAAATCTTTTAGTACTGAGAAAGGCTAGTTTTACGTGGGAGGAACTAAAATGTTAATTCTATCTTACATTAAAAAAATGGCGGAAGGCCTAATTCTCACTTAATGCCGACCATTTTATTAATAAAAAATATGACTGATAACGAAATCAAAATTAAAATCCTAAAGTGTTTAATTAACAAGTAACATATTTAATGTTTTCTATAGATCTAAGGGAAAATAACATTTACTCACACAATCTAATGAAGACACAATAGAAGAAATTTCATTTTTTATTTTAGCTTCTTGCAGGAATTTTTATAGATACACAATTCTTCAGTTTTAAAATGAGTATGTATTTACATTAACATTCAGATTTCATTTTAGACACATATTTCAGGGGAAATGTCTCAGTGATCTCCGTAAAAAATAATAAACACATTAAATAAATGGAAAAAGAAACTACTGTGGTGAAGACATTGCCAAAATTGGATTTAAAAAAAATCCTGGACAAATAAAGTTCCAGCATCTCATTGTTGAATCTAATGCAAGACTGCTAAAAATTCGAACAAAACCACTTTAAAGAACTTTGTGTAGCCAAAACAATGTTTCTAGAAACAAAACTTTAAAATAAAAAAATTCCACCAGCAGATGATATCTATAAAGTAAACGACATATACTAAAGAAACGATATATACAAAACAATTTCATTTTGAGAGTGATTAGTAAACTTTTCTATATGATATATTTGTTTCTTGAGAGGTTTCTACAAAATAACTGCAATGTCTAGTCTTCCCGATTGATCCCTCTTATACTCAAGGCGTTCGCCTACCCAGAAACAGAATGGGAACTTCGCCGCCCACTCCGTCTGAGAGGCTGGGGGGAACTACCCCAGGAGCTGGGGGATGACTACCCCAAGTGTATTTAATAATTGGGGTAGACCTGGAGAAGATTGTTCTTCGGCCACAACAAGTTCAATCGGCTAATTGCTCAAAATAAAAGACGCGAGCTTGAGACAGATGACTGCCATGCCCTATTCAATAAAAATATTTAAAAATATCCATATGATATTTCTCTATCCAAATGAATACATTAAGCATATGCTTTACTTATTACTTTTCAGAGCAATGTAATCGGTGCAGTCGCTTATTGAGAGAGCCTACCACGCCTTGGGTGCCACTTTGACACGAGCGCTAAATAGTAACGCTAACAAACTTTTTTAAAGTGTTTCTATAGGTAACCTTTTTTAATTGGTGTGGCATATTGAGCCAGTAATAAAGGAAAAATAATTAGATCGAATTCAATTCCTGTTAACAATTGCGTTTTTTAAATGAAGTTTTCGATTATCTTTAGGTTTTAGACTTGGCTCAAGATTAATGTTGCTTTACAATATATTGTTCTGCAAAATCTTGTACACTTGAAAAATGATCGAAAAATATAATATTTATGGATTCCGTTTTTTAATAACGAATTATGTAGGTCACTTTATACTTGCATTTGAGACTTTCATTTAATTTCAAGTTATTGACAAAACACAAATTACTTGATCTCCTGATTACATAGGTAATTGATGGAGATCAAAAAGGTAAGCTCATATGTCTTGACATTAAGTTACTAAATGCAGCAAAATTTACCGTGTTCATGAAATCAAATTTTTTCACAGGTTGTCTAAGAGGTTATTCGCTGAATCTATTTTGCTGGTAAAAATTGTCAACTTGAAGAGCGAGAAAAAGATACTTTTAACGAACTTGTCAAAATACTAATTTTTAATCAAACTATCCACGAAGAATAAAACTTATTAGCTTTTTGTTTTCAAGATTTAGATAAAGGAATTTGTTTTACTCTGGCGTCAGATCCTCAGATAGTATAGGTTGTGCCAAAAACAAAATAATCTTTGATGAAGCGCTTAATATATCATTCGATATTATTGAATTTAAGATGTTCACAAAAATGCCTCTGAAGAATAAAGATCAAAGGAAACCCATGTAAGCCAGATGGATGAAATAGTTCAATATTATTAAAAACTCTAATTTCATTCGAATATGGGAAGAAATTTGAATGTGGTAATTTCATTTAGTAAAAATTCATCTTACTAATTTGGAAAAAGAAAAATTACAAAAAGAAAAATATGGAAATATCAGGAAATTGAAAAATAACTATTATACCTTCTTTGACATTTTCGGCAAACTTTTTGGGAGTTATGATTAAAAGCTTTCTTTCATACCGCAATTTTCACGTTTGGCGAAATATACAATTCCTATTTAAGAACATTCAAAATATACCTTAAATTTCAGCATAGCAATGAATTCTGCGTAATTTCAATCGGTTTTCACAAAACGTTTTGGAAACACTACAGTTATCCAAATTCATAACATAATTTTGTGTTTGTAGGTCTGTTTAAAAAATGTATAAATTTGTAGCTTTTTAATTACTCGTTAAAATTGATGTCTCCTAAAATCCAAATGAATATCGTAAACAAAGATAATTTTAGACATTCAAAACAAGTTCTCAATATTACTAATTTTTGCTTTATCTCATTTACTAAAACATTAATTATGAAATTTTTGTGAAAGTTAAGTGATGAATTGTTTTGTATTTAATGCGTAATCAGTATTTTTTCAGTAACTTTAAAATAAAAATGACTAAAAATTATTCAGTTGTGTTTTTAAAATGTGAAAAATATATCAAAAACCTTTTACCGATGTCTAAATATTCTAATAATTAAAATTTGAAGTTTTACACCTATCAGTTTTTCTCAGCAATCAAAACATTTATAAAACTAAATATCTTAGTAATGTCATTTAAAATATTGAAACATTTCCTACACCAAATTTGATTATTTAAAGCAAATTTATGTCATGCTAAAATAAGTAAATAAATCTTACTGAACCTGGGTGGCGGCACCTGTGAAAGATCTCAGCAACAGGTTTTTCTTTGAAATCAAATAAGCTAAAATAACAAAACATTTTTCATAAACAAGTATTTTATGCAGCGAGAATTATTTGCAGAGTTAAATTGCACACGTTTTGCATTTATTATGCCTGCAATATTTCTTAAACCAGGCTTCGATGTGCATGAAGGACACTAAAATTTATGCGTGCAATAAAAACATGCGACTCGCGAAGCTGAGAAAAACTTTATATAATAAATAAAATTATCAACTCACAATTTCATTTGACTCTTGACATTTGACATTAACTTTTAATTCTATTATTTCTTCCGTCATTCTGTTCAGTAAAAAGCAAAGTTCTTAGAAATAAAGGGGAGGAACACTGACTTCTCATTTTTAAGATTTCATTCACTGAATTAATTATAAATTTTATTAAATCATCTATTTGGTTTGGTTGTTACTTTAATGACATAATTTGCTTGTGGAGGGCTAATTGACCTTAATGTACAAATTAAATTGGACACTGGTCCATTAAGCATTCATTCCCAATGTCGAATTCAAACCTGCAAAAGTTTTGAATGCAAGAACGCTAGCCTCTTTACTTCCAGCTAACCATTAAGTTGATCGAATTAAAGATATCATGATGTTTTGAAACAATGTAGAAGATTCAGGATTAAAAAACGTCAAACATTGCAACACGAGCTACTTGGTGTTTCATGCTGATATCTCATATAATGTAATAATACACACACACACATTTGTTATTCATTGTATTCTATTTCTTAAAATCTTAAAGGAGGGAATGTGCATATTTTCAAATAACACAAACTTTGCAAATATTTTCGTGAAGAAAATTTTGTGACATTGCATTTAACTAATAAAAACTAGTTTTAAGTTAAAAATGTTTACAAGATACCTGTGCTCATACATTATAAATACCCGAAAATGTATATCAAATTTGATACATTTTAAAAAATCGATTTTGAATTTTAACTTTAGATATGGAAAATATTTGGCACTAAATACATTCAAAGTTTTTATTACATTGACAAACATTTACGTCGTTAACATTTTATTCTGTACACTTAAAACTTCCCTTGAAATAACCAAGTTATTTTTTCTCATATCATCAGAAAATATATATATAAAATTGAGTTTTAACACATTTTACTTTTAAAAAGATAAGATTATCGTTTAAATTATTTTTTAATTGAATTAAAGTAAGCATATGGAGAGCTTACTTTAGATATTTTCAGTTTCAATTCATTGTGTGAATTTTTATTTAGTGTTGGCATTCAGAATTGCCTAACAGAAACACCTAACATAGTTACAAAAAGAGGCAAACCTCATTTGATGGTTAGAAAACGAAAAACTTAAGTTAAAATATAGTTATAGGAAAAAAGAACAATATCTAATTATATACAAAAACTTAAGTCAGACACTGATTTGAATTTACGGTCGCCATGTCCTCAGAAGTAATAATGTGAACTGAAATCCACACAAGTAATATTTAATATTAAGTACTTGAGTAAACGATAAACTGATTGAGAATGTTGAGATAAATGATTCAGAAGAATAGATGTCAAAACATGAAAGCCAGATGGAGGATACATGTAATTTTTTTAAAATAACTACAATGTCTCATACAGGAAGAGATTTGAAATGTTAGGTTCACCCAGTAAAAATCTGTTACTTGAATTAAAGTACTTTATCTGATATCCATTAATCCTAGTACAGCCATCGTGTCTCGAGAACAATGACAGTTCTTTTAAATTAATTTAATTCAGAACTCTGTTTTTCTTTACTTTCTGAAATTGCCTTACAAGTAGATCAGTTTATTTCCATATCTGATGCAAAAGTATAAATTGCTCTTTGAGCTCTTTTCTAAAGATTTTAGCACTTTCAATTTTGCAGCGTCAGACAAATGTATTAGAAGTTGAAGTAAATTTCTTCTTGATAGTAGTATTTGAAAGTATAGTTGTTGATTTAAATGGCAAAGTTGAGTTTGTAGGGAACACATAAGAGTTAGTTTTCAATGCTGAAAATTTTCTATGATTATTTTAGCTTCTGTTTGTAAAGTAAAAGACAATACTTGGTGTTCTGTTTTTCAATATTTGGTCTGCCCCTGAAAAAGTGATATTCCATTTTATCCTCATTGCAATTATTTCTTTTTCTGGAATCCATATGGGACAAAGTATGTTAATTGATGTGCGTTAGCAAAATATTTACGGCATTTAGAAATTTTGAAGTGCAAGCTGTTTCATTGCCAGACTGGGCACATTTTCCACCTATAAGGTAAGTATTGGTACATGCCTGGGAACCATTGGGAAAAACGAAATCTGTCATTTAGAAAATCATAGAGTTGGGAATTTATGTTCAAAGTTTGAAACTTGTATAATTTGTTTTTAAGGAGTTTGATAATACATGCGTCTAAAAAGTAAAGACCAGATATTAGGTGGAAATACGCACCTAATCGAATATATTCACAACACAAACTCCTTCATCTCTAACTCTTCTAAAATTTCTGCAGCACTTATGATACATAACAAGAGATTCATTTAATGTTTTATTAACCCATTTTGTAATTATTCATTTCCAAAGCATGTTTTGATTCATCTTGAACAACTTTTCCAGATAGTAATTTGAAATTTTGTTACCAATAGATATTTTAAGATGTTTCTACTAAAAACCACAATATTGCATGAAAAGTAAAAGGTGGGTTTATTAACATGCATATGATGAATTTGCTTCAACCTCGAAAGATTTGGAAATCATAACATTTATAAAAGTTTAGGATAGACTGCACCGTCCGTCGCCGAGCCTCACAATTAATGGCAGGCTCTGGATATTTCTAAACTAGGTTTCTACCACGATTCTAGCTGACATCTATATGCTGGAAGTTAATCTCGAAGACAGTGAAAACTTAATGTCAAGCGCAAGGATGAGACTTCTCTTGACGCACATCAGAATGTCCACGATTCTATCGAAAATTATAAAGATGTAGTTAGGTACCAGCCGACTGAGGAATACAAATCACCGTCGCAAGGATTGCTCCGCTCAGCCAACCCTCCGACTGTTCAAACAAAGCGGCACACGAAGAGCTCACTCGAGAGTTGGAAAGATTAGAAGAGAGGAAAAATACTAAGTATCTCAGGATAGGGACACTCGTACTAACTTGAAGAATTTGAACCCCTTGAGGGGAAAACCAGTTTGAAAAGTGTTTCTTAATTCTACAATTGGGCTAAATTTTAAAATTATTCAAAATAAAAGCATTTGATTCGATGTGATTTTACTTGCGCGAGAACTTAAAATTATAACTATGCCGAAAATAAAGTAATCTGAAACTAAAAATTTGAATAAATTATATAATACCTAACTGAAAATGTTGATATTAATGACTGAGAAGGTGCTGAAACAAATTTATATGAAGAGAAGATGAGACAACTAAATATTAAAAACTAATTTCTCCAATATACGAACAGATTTAAATGTTAAATTTTGCAAAATTAATTTTCCTATTTAATAAAGTTATTAGTTTTTGAAGTTAAAGAGACAGAATAAAAAATTTAAAGAGATTCGTTGTGTCTCAGGATTTTGTAACTTTATCACAATTATGTTATTTATAGATAACACAATCTTAACGATTTTAGTGACGTAACTCTTTCAATATCTAGAAATCTAAAAAATATATTTTTTGAAATACTTTAATTGCATTAGGTTAACAAATGCAAACTACGAATTATAATATTTCGCAAAGTAATAAATTTTAGAACTTCTTAGGTAGATGTGGCTTCACACTTAATTGCAACATCAAATGTAACACAAACTTCTTTATAACTCATTAGCATTAAACTGTTCATATACAATATGAATTAGACATAGCCACATGAATTATAGTAACTCAACTCTACTTAGATTTACTTAAATATCTAATTAATATTAGTCAAAGAAAAACTAAGAATATATTTTGAATTGAAAAGAGAATAGTTCTGTAAATACACAAATCTCAATTTACATTCTGCGAATTTCAAGGTGCGATAAAACTAATAACACAAAACTATAGACCCTTACTTTGCAATATATTTGAACTAACTTCTGATAAAATTTTAGATTCGGATAAACTATTGATATTTAGTGAAAATTGAGCAATTTTGGAAAAATAACTTAAAAACTAAGAAGTTTAAGAAGTGCTTTCATAAAACTTCTACAATAAAATGGGTAGCAAACAATTGCCTACGCATATTAACAGCTAAAGCATTACACAAAAAGGAATTTAAAACTTACTATTCACACGGGAAATGTTGAATACCAAAATATATATTATATGAAAAGAAAATTCGCTGAAGTGAAGAGATCCGTACAGAGGGTAAAATGCGCCAAACAGGTGATAAAGTGGTGCGATAAGTTTGCCAAACTGGTTTAACAGATCAGATTACGTATGTATGACGTGCTTTTGTTTATGAGGTAACGTGATCACGTGACATGCGCGTCACGTATGTAACTCTTGAAACTATTACAGAATAATAGATTTTTAGAGTTTGTGTGTTGCTTGCGAAAATTAATAATTATTGGTGAGGATATATTCATTTTACGTTTTCGCGGAGTACGTATGGAGAAAGAATCATCGGGAAAACATAATAGAAGATTTTTTAGATTTGATAAAAACGGTATATTCGCCGAAAAGTAACGATTCGGAGAGCGATGAAGATTAAGTGAGTTATTTTGTTTTTCATTACATTATTATTCATATTTAGAAACTAAAGTTTTTATAAAAATAAATGTTTCCATAAGTAAATGAATGTTTAAGTTGTGTGTATTGCATGTTAGTGTTAGAATGTGCCGCGTACTGAAATTTCCTTAATGTGGGCGATATATTAAAATTCGAGTTTAAACAAAAAGTGAAATTTGTTAACGTTAGAAATTTAGCTTTATTGCCCGGTTGCCATTGTAGTAGGTTAGCTACACTTTAGCTACACTGATGTTTTTATAAGGTGGGCTCCGTTACTCGGTATATCTAAAATCGAATTTAAATATAAAATGAAATTTGTTAACGTTAGAAATTTAGCTTTATTATCGATTGTCACTGTAGTACGTAGCCGCACTTTTTTTTTTTTTTTATTAGGTGATTGCAGTTGCACGGTATATTAAAATTCGAGTTTTAAAATTTTCGTTTCTAGTTATTAGAATTTTACAACTTCTATAGTACTTAATTATAATGAAATATTCAAATTTTTAGTATTTGGAATTCGGAAAAACGCGCTATTTCAAAGCTGAAGTTCGAACGCGATCATTATTTATAGCCGCTAGTATCGCACAAAGATGTAAGAAAATATTTGCAACAGTTTGAAAATCTAAAATAAAAAATCCTATCGAAAGTTATAGATTCATTTGTTCTCTTCCATTTTCTTTACACTATTTTCTGAGGTAATGTTATACAAGATTCATATTAACAGATATCAATTAAAACAATAACTTTGTATTTCTTAAAACTGTTTAATTTTATTATAAAGAAATTCTTAAAAACAATGTCATTCAGCAACTATATCAACAGACGTAAACTTAAAATTCTCAGACGTTTAAGAGATTTTACATTTTAAGGACATTTCACTGTTTAAATGTCTAAGTGTACAATTCACAGTTTTTATTGCATTAAATAAATTATGGTTATAAGAACCAAAAGAACAAAATTTCTTAAAATTCAAAAATTTCCTAAAATTTGTGACATTTTAATGGTCAAATATCTAAAAGAATTCTGAATAAATATTACAAAATTTAGAAGAGAATGTACATTAATTTGTAAGAAAAATATCTAATAAATAGTTAATACCACTTAAAATATTTCAATCACTACAAACTTTTATTCTAAACTATTTTAAGGTAAATTTTGGATTTTAAATTATACATTCTAATACAAAAAGAATTCCTAAGAACTAATTTATAACTATATATCAATTAATTAAACGGTGTAAGTAATTCAAGAAAAGAACTTACCATTCAAAATCAATGAAACCGATGGGCGATTGATTAAACGTAAGCGCTTATATGAACTTTGTTGAGACTGAGTCACGTGATTTCTAAAGTTGAAGTCACTGGAGCTAAGAAAAACTGATATACAGTGAGTGTAAAAGATATTCGTACAGTACAATTGATTTAAAAGAGATCCGTTCATAAAAATTAACAAATTCCATTTTAATTAGTTAAGAATATATAATAAAACATATTTTCACTGGTTTCAAGTGAAATTTACACAAAAATAATTTTATTCATGAATAAATATTTACAAAACTGAAACAATCCTACATCTTGTGGTGTAAAAAGTATTCGTACATCAGGCATATATTGGCCAACACAATCATAATATTACAGCTAATACCTGGTAGGATATCCTTTAGTTCGAATAACTGCCTTGAGTACCTTTGGCATCGATTACACCAATTTTGCTGTTATTGAGCTAGATATGGCGTCCCATTCTTGATTAAGAGCTGATTTCAAATCATTTTTATTAGAAATATGTCTGGATCTAATATTTTTATCAAGAACGTCCCATAAATTCTCGATGAGGTTCAGGTCCGGCGATTGAGGAGGAAATTTCATGAACTTTGGGGTATTATATAGTATCCAGAGCCTTGTGCTTAAGGCTGTGTGCTTGGGGTCGTTATCGTGCATGAAAACGTAATCACCATTCAAGCCCATTTTTGTTGCACTAGGTCCTAAATTATTGTTTTAAAATATCAGTATAAATTTGATGATTCCTAATGCCTTTAATTAAGACTAATTTGCCCACCCCAGAAGCACTCATACACCCCAAACAAGTAGACTTCTACTCCCATGTTTCACTGTTGGCACTAAATTCTTAGGATGCATTTCTGTATTGCGCGTTCTCCATACCATTCGTCTCCCGTCCGATCCAAACATGTTGTATTTACTTTCGTCTGTAAAGATAATCTTTTTCTAGAAATCTGGACTTTCATAACGTATTGCTTAGCGAAAGACAATCGTAGCTTCCAATCCTTCTCACTAACAAAGAATTTTCATCTCGCAACACGGCCATGGAAACCTTCATATTCTGCATGCATTTCGAACAGTACTTACAGAGACTGCTGTTCCCATGTTCTTTAGTTCTGATGTTAGTGTAGGAGCACTTATTTTGGGATCCTTCTTTAATGAATGTACCAGAAACCGTCTGTCAGATGATGTCAATAGACATGGTCGCCCAGTACGAGAACTGTTTTGAACCGTTAGAGTGGCAGCAAACTTTTTATGATTGACTGCACAGTTGAACGTTATTTACCAACCAGATCAGAAATCTTTTTGTACGATTTACCATTTACACGGAGCTTTAAAATCAGTTCTCTTTCGGAAACACTTGTCTCTTTACTTTTACGACTCATTACAGAATTTCTAGTTTCTCACTACATTAAAATTTCCACTGAAGAACCTTTTAAGTAACTTACAAGATGACGTCAATTAACTACATCTTAATGGCTAAACCAATCACAAAATATAACAAAAAAATTTGCATTTCTTTTAGTGTACGAATACTTTTTACACCACAAAATGTTGGATTGTTACAGTTTTGTAAATATTTATTCATGTATAAAATTATTTTTGTGTAAATTTCAAATGAAACTAGTGAAAATATGTTCTATTATGTATTTATTATTAATTAAATATAGAATTTAAGTTTATAATTTTTATGAACGGATCTCTTTTAAATCAATTGTCGTAATGTACGAATACTTTTTACACTCACTGTAAACCTACGGCAGACTTGACATAGTGGTTAGCATTCCTTTATTTCTAAAGGGTGTAAATATTGAATTTGTAACAGATTAATCCATTTCTCATATTTCTCAATCACGTTTCTAATTCATTGTTCAAATATTAACTATGGAGAAACAATGTGTAAAATAATACAATTTTAGTTTACGATGTACCACACTGATATAGTTTGAAAAAAATTAAACAAAATGCCACGACAGTTTACAACAAATCCATGAGTGCCTGGGGGCAAATTTTATTCGACGATCCTGCTAGATTAGTGGGGTTGTTTAACGTTGTGGATGTGGTCTGGCGCTGCTGGCCAAATATACGTGATTTTTAAAAACAATGAAAAACGTGATTTCAAAAATTCAGCAAAAGCAATACAAAGGGCTAAGTCAACAGTGCCATTTTCATGGAGCTCCAATGTCTCAGAAGCTTCAGTCAACTTCACTTTAAAATTTGCATATTGAGGAATCATTTACCACAGGCAGCAATTGGGAGGTAATTACTTTCTCTCTCAAACTTTGGATGGAATTTCGTGAGTTTGGAAATCTGCCCACTGTGCGATGTCCAGTGTTCTTCAACTAGTTTGCCATAGAAGTGAAGAGGAGGGTGCATTTCAGGTTCAAACTTGTCAACTAACCATGTAAAATACATACGAAAATAAAAAGGCCTTTGTTGATGGATGGATTCAAAACCCAATAACATTGAGGTACATTTTGGGTCTCGCCCGCTCTTCTATATATGTATGCATTTATATCTTATTGTTAACATTTGTAAAATACATAAGTTATTTTCATGAATAAAGATTCCCAATTATGCAATGTTTTCTTAGTGTATTATTTTGTATTATGACTTGTTATTTTACATATTAAACAATTTCTTGAATAACAAAGCATTGAAGTTCCAAAATTCAAGGTACATACAACTTTTAGCATATTCCACAATTAATTCCCCCTTGCAGTTTTAGCCATCTCATTAACATTTGATAAATCTTCCTAAAAACATTATGCTTTTATTATTTATTTATTCATGTATATATATTTGCATACGTTGTAAAACTCTTTAGTATTTTTTCTCGTATTTCTCTTTTTATTCAAGGAGGAAATCCTAGCATTTTCTTTTTATTGAATTTTTTCTGAAATCCATAAATTCCAATATAAATAACAAATTTACATAAATCCCAACATACGTATTGTAGTTTCTCCTCTGCTCTGACAGAATCAGATCAATGACATTAATGAAGTCTGATACAAGAAGTGGAATAGTGTGGATATCATCCCAGTTCAGTCCAATGCAGTCCAAATTGTGCTGAGGTGTTGACTTTTAACTGCCACTTTTGGGTCAAATAGTAAATCTCTTGCTACCCCCAGAAAATATGAGACCTTTCAAATGTCCACTGGATAGTCGGGACAAAATTGTGTTGGTCTGCCGGTAATCTGAAAGAGAACATGCATGTAGACTTAACAGGATCTTGAATCAAAACCTTTGCTTGAAAATATTATTTTTGCAATACGAAAAATATTAAATTCAATCATAGCATATATATATCTTTCATACATCCCAGATAAATATTTACTTAAGCATTATTTGTAGTAATATATAATTCCTTATGTGAAAGAATATATCGTTTAATTCATGAGGACTATTTCATGAGCTAAAAGCAATGATTCAAGAGATATACACTCTCACATCATGAGAGTAAAACAAATATATTTGAAACATTATGTAAAATACATAGTTCTATTTAATATTCATTTTCAGAAGTATGCATATAATCATATAATGTCTTTGTTTCCTAGTATACAAATAATGTTCACGCTTGCAGTTGTGTATGATATATATATATATGGATTTGTATCCATTCCATCTCTGCTATATATGTTATCAATTTTTGAAATTTATAAGTTTTCCAGAAAATTTAAACTGGTGCTCCAACTTTATTAATTTGGGATTCGTTTTTACAATCGATCGTTTTGTCAATTTATATAATCACTAAGACTATTAAATGCTTTTGATATTTTTTGCTACCGTACTTGCTACTAATTTCAGGTTAATATGTGCATCAGATTTTTTTCTGCCTACTCTAAACTTTAGTTCAACATCTATTTTGAAATTCCTGTAATTGTTGCCAACTTTATACCGCAAAGAAATGGAGAACACATATTTGATATATTATCGAAAAATCTAAGGAGTTTATCAAGGCAATCAAAGTTCGAGAGAATGTTCATTTCATGCATGAATCTTAGTTTTTTTTTTAAGAGCGTAAATTGCGCAACTCTTCATTTCACATAAGTATATTGTTTTGATGCGGTTGAAGTACATAACCTCACAAAGAAATTACTACTTTTAGTAAAAATGTTCTCATTTTGCAATTGAACACGTACTAAATCACTCAACTACTTGCTATTTGCTAGTATAAGATCATCAACCTGAATTTAACTTCTGAGAATCAGAATAAGTGATCAACGCATTTATATAAATAAACTTATTGGTCTGTTTGATAGTCTAAAACATAGAATATTTCATTGAATCCGTTTTTACAGACAATTTAATGGATTTGCATCCATTCTATTTCGGTTATATATAGTATCAATTTAAAATTTATAAGTTTTCAAGAAAATTTGAACTGATGCTCAAACTTAATAAGTTGGGATTCCCCTTTACAGTCGATTATATAATCACTAAGACCAATGAATTTTCTTGATATTTTTTGTGATCATGCTTGTTACTAATTTCAGGTTAACAAAATATGCCTCAAATTTTCTGTTTACCCTTAACTTTAGTTCATCCTCTATTTTGACATTCCTGTATTTTTTAGAACTTCATATCACACTGAAATGGAGGACTCGTATTTCATGTATTATTAAAAATTCTATGTATGAAGGCAATCACAAAGTTAGAGAATGATCCTTTCATACATGTATCTTAGTTTTTCTGTGAACTGAAACTGCGCTCCTCCTCATTTTGCATGAGAATATTATTTTGATGCGTTTATTGTACATAACGATGTTACTGTTTTAAGGAAAAAGATTATATTTTTCAATTGGACTTGCACTAAATCACTCAACTACTTTTTAAAAATGAACTGGCATTCAAGGACAATAGAATCCAATATTGCTACCTTCAAAAGATATTATATTATTTGTTTGAAAAATGCTCTTTTTGTTTTAAAAACCTTATACTAAAATTTCAACGTAAATTAATGTTTAAAAAAATATACAAAATTTTGTGAATTCATTCAATTCAGATATATTTTGTATAATAAAATTAGCTGAATACTGTTAAATTTATTTAGTTTCTTAACCATAATGTTAAATATAACTACGTTTTGATAAAATTCTTTCTTTGTTTAGAGAGAATAGAATATTCTCTAAACAAAGATTTAGTAATATAATTTAAAATGATGGCGAGAGAGAATAAAAATTTGCATTTAATGTTTCTAACAATTCCTGTGAAATGTGAAATTTCCTTAATCATGCAAAATATATTAATTTTCTCATTTTTAATATTTACTATATTTATTCTTCAATATCTAATATGATTGCTATCGTTTATGTTTCGTCAAGCTTGAATGAAAAATTATAAATTATAGCAATCATATGTCATATTTGTGTAAGTTAAAATATTTTTAAGGTTTTCCTCTTTTGAAAAATACTTTATAATTAAACACTATGCCGTGTTTTTTTTATGAGTTTTGAAACAAAATTTTAACAAACAAATTCTAATATTAATCAAAGAATTACAATTTTCAGTTACATGTTTCTAATACGTTAGATCAGTTTCTTCAGTGTGGTAAATAAAAATAGTTTTAACAACTGATAATAATAGCTTAAATTTATCATTGTAGAAATTTGATAAAAATTTATTTCTTGTTAATTAATTTATGATTACAAAATTATCTTTCGAATATATCTATTAATTTAGTCAATAATATTTAAAATATTTAATTGATCTAATAGCCAGTAGCTAGATATTATTTTAAAATGATAAACTGAAAAGCAAATTTAACTAGTATGTTTATAAAAGTACTTTTTAAAAAAATCTTTAATTGAATTTAGCATTTCTACAATGGAAAAAATTATAATATTCTGAATGAAGAAATGATTCAAAACAAGTCTACAATTAATTTAAAACTTTCTATATTTTCTGACATCTGTGACAGTTTGTAATTTACTGAGTAAGTTTCTGAGTGAAAGCAACTGAAATGTTTCTTGTCTTTAATGAAAATACCTTACAACTTATTCAATTTATTTTAAATAAAGTTTCTCAACGGTCATTAATGAATTATTTTAAAAATATTATTCTTTAAGAGACTTCTTTACAATGAAAAAAAATTTTTAAGATTGTTAAAAAGATTTGGCTTCTTATATGCCTTCATATTAAGTCAGACATATGGGCAAAAGAAACCTAGAATTTCAAAAGCAATGAAAATGTTGTATGTATCAAATGTTTTTTTCAGCAATACTTTTTGCAAATACATTGCAATATTACAAAGATGTGATTTCTAACTCAAACATTTAAAAATAAAAAATGTTAACTTATGATAAATTGTAAAATTTTCTTAAATTTTTAGAATGAAAAGAACAATTTTCTAATCCTTATGTATATATATATCTGTTATTGTACCATAAATATCATCTTTTACTTTTAGTTCTGCTAATTCCATTAATCAATATATACTGAACGACATGTTACACTCTTACCTTCATACTTTGAATGTTAAACATTAATCAGTCTTCAAGAGATTGAATTAATAATTATTCTTATAACGATTTCTAAAAATGCTAATAAAATTAATCTAAAATATTTAAACTAAAAGTTGAATTAGAAATATTATTTTTTAAAATGCAAATTTAAAGCACAAAAAATTAAAATGCTTAAGAGAATTTTTTTAGTATTTAATAAATCTTAATTTTTATTGCTGAAAAATATAAAATGGGAGTGAAAACATGTATTCATAAAATATTTTCCAATAGTAAATTACTTTGCTGCTTAATACAAAAATACTTCCAAGTGTTCATTAACTGTCTCATGAGCAATCAGTTGTTTTAATCAAAAGTTTTTCTGGAAAATATTATATGGTAGAAATATTATAATTTTCAGTCATATCATACCTGCACTTTTTATACATAATAGATAAATACTTGTTAAAACATTTTTATTGACCTCTTACATTTTGCGTGAAAAAATGTATCGTTTTCTTTTGAGGTTCTCTCTGTAGGTTTTAAACTAAAAAAATAAGGTTTATACTAAATGAATGCAAAAAGTAAATCTATCTCAAATGCTACTTAAAATACAGATTACAATATGATATTCTCTTTTAAAAGGATGCATATATTATCCTTACTTGCAGGTCCACGTTTGCAGGTATGCATGAGAGGTTCGTGGTTGCAGAAATGTATGAAAGGTCCGCAGTTACAGCTGTGTATCAGAGGCTTTCATTTGCATGTGTGCATCACAGGTCTTTGCTTACCTTGAGAAAGCACACATTTGAAAAAAATAAAAATTTTGAAATAATTTATATTGCATGATTGTAAAAGTTACATTTTAAGTCATAATAATAAATTTTGAAACAAATTTCGTAATTTGTGTGTGTGTGTCCGCAAAAGGTGGAAACTGGAGACAATAGCGTGTATACACAACTTCTGACCGCGAGCGCTAGCAGATCCACGGACGTCCATACTTTGATTTTGCTTTTTTTGTGCAGGAATTGCGTAATTTTAGCTCGAATTTCAATTTTCTTTGAAATTTAGGAAATCTCTTGATTTGGTTTTGCTTATTTCATGTCTACATTATATATTTTTATGCTTTAATTATCATTTTTATTGATACTTAAAAGTGTCCCCGGTTTATACTTTGTGCATTAAACTTGCGTATGTGTGTATCAAAAGTGTGTATCTTGTAAAATGTGACGTCTTCGGTGGTTCGGTAAAATCTAGGTTGTAAGTGTGTCCTTAGTTAACAGAAAAAATGTACATTGTGTATATCAAACTATTTTTTAATAATATCGTTCATTGTGATAACTTTATAAAAACTCATATATTTAGTTCTTTGGTACATCAGTAGATATGTATAATTATTGCTATGATTTTAAAATATTAATTAAACTTGGTTATCTAAAATTTTAGCTTGATTTTAAAGAATAGCAAACCTTTTGAGAATTAAAGGAACTTCTTTAAAAATAATTAAATAAACTTTTTAATTTAATATAAATTTAATTTTATTAACTGTAAAAAATATTAGAAATGTTAATTATATTTTTTTATTTATAAGTATTGAAAAATTTTCTTATTTAATAAATTTCCTTCATTTGAAAAAAAATTATGAATGATATAATAATATGATAATTTTAATTTTAATTTTGTATTATTTATTTATACATTTTTTAATTTACACTTTAAAATTAATCACTATGTTATGTTTTGTTCTAATTACATTTTTAAAAATAAAATGTAAATATATAATTATATTTTCCTTCTTTTTCATTAACATTTATTTATTTATTAATAAATTATTAGAAAAATTTAAATTAATATTAAACGAAAATTTTGAAAAAGTTTTTAATTATATTTAACTAGAAATTGAAATTTTCAACATATATCATTACGTTACATTCTTATTATAAAATCTTATGAAAGGATTTTACTGTATACTTATCAGACCACACACCACACTGAATTATAAATATAAATATTTTGTATTTAATACATTAAAATTTCTTACCTAAAAGTAGATCATATACATACCGGAAATCAAGGTTATTATCATCATAATAACCTTGATTTATAACACAAGCAATCGATTTCATCACATACACACAGACAATCGAACTTATCATATACACACAGGCAATTAAGCTCATCACATACAGACAATCGAGCTCATCAGATACACACAGGCAATCGAGAACCTCATTAGAATGTAGAAAAACTAAACAAGAAATTTAACTGAAACTTGATTCAATTAATTTCAGTTGATTATTTAATTGAATAAACAATTAATTGAATTTTTTCTGTTGAAGACTTCATACATTCAATTGATTGTTTATTTTTATGTACACAATCAGTAAAAACAATAAATTTATTCATATTGAAATCTTCAAGGAAGAAATATAAATCTTGATATACATATGCGATACAGTAGTTTGGATGACATTTGGAATTATTAGTACAAACTATTTTAATTTTATTTTTATTAAATCAATGAATCCATTTTTTCTTATATATTTTACTGACAAGTCATTATTTAATTTATATTTGAATATTTAAATATAGATACCCATATGTTCATTTTTAACAAGATCACTTTTCTTGAATTTATTTTATAATATCCATATTTCAAAATTAATTTTTACACCATTATTTTCTTTTAATTCTTCTAAAAAACAATATAAATTTTGTTAATCATATGATTTTGTTCATTTTATTTAAATTTTCATTATTCCAATAGTCTTTCCCCGATTGAATTTCCAAACAATATTCATCGGTTATTGTTAAGAAAATATATTTTATTTCTGGGAGTATAAAAGTACTTTCCCATACCTATTTTACTATTTAAGATATATAACTTTCGGGACACACAAATACACAAAATTAATGATAAATAATTGTTCCCACATACACAAATACGACTAAAAATTGTTCCTATTTAATCAGTCCAAAAATTTTAACGACAATGAAATTCTCAGCTTTTGCATATTTTAAATCTCTGCGGAGAGAAAAAGGAGATAAAATATGCCTTGATTACTTCCTGTGAGTGAGCAATCACAAATCACTGAGGAAGCAGCGTGAAAATTCAAGGACACTTCCAAATTCACATGGCGTATAGAAAATCTTGTACGAAGGGCAGTTTCAGGAGGGTTTGTTTTTAAGCAGAATCAATATAATGCGTTTTCTTATATTTAGTTAAAATTAAATATATAAAACTAAATTTAAATAAATATACAAATGTAAATGTTTAGAAATTTTTGTACAGATCGCAATGTCCATAATTAGGAAATTATTTTCAGTATTTATTTTTCTCACTTTAACTTCCGTTTATGTATTTTCGTTTGGTAATGAAAGCATAATGAAATATCGATAAATTTTAAGTATTCGATTATTTTAAGTATAAAAAAATAAGATATAAGGAAAAACAATAAACAATTAAAATGACAAATAAAAACGGTAAACATTGAAAGTGTGATAAAATAACATTTTCTCTCTAACATTAATATAAATATATTTTATTTATAAATTTGAAAGAGAGTTACGTTTCATTATTACATTTAATTATAATAAATTATTTTCCATTATAAAGCTCTAAAGAGGACAGAAAAATTTTTTTAATTCAATTTGTGAAGCATGATAATTTTTAAATTCCTTAGTGTGTATTTGCAGTCACAAAGTAAGTTGTCAAAATAATAAAAAATAGTTGAAAAATAAATTTTTTAAGCTAAACACAGTATTTTGAATGTACTATTATAATTAGCATTTAATACAGTATGTTGCAGTTTTTCAATTTAAACACAGATTTTACTCAAATTTGTTAAAACAATATTCAATAATCAAAATAAAACCAGATGTTTAAGTGACAAAGAAAAACTGGTTATCATTGACATCATCAAAATTATTTAAGAAAAGAAATGAAAGACATCTATATAGAAAATATCATTTATTATAAAACTGTATTCTGTCACTAACATAATTTGATGCTATTCTATAATACAGATTATGAATTGGGTATTTTGATGCTAAATTTGAAATAATACATTAGTTTTCTTCAGTAAAATAAATATCAATTATTCATACAATATAAATAATGCAATTCAAGTTACATAAATGAAGCAATTTAACAATTTTCATATAGATTTGAACTAAATGTGAATAAAATTTAAGTTGAACTACAGTTAAAATTGAGAACTTAGTACAAATAAGATTGTATCTCAATATTTGTTTCATTCTTATATTAATTTTATCGGTTAACACCAGCTTGTTACGAGCATTAGCAGTCAGTTTGTTTAAAAATATATATAGAATATGAAAACTTAAAGAGATTTTTTTCCGTAATATTATAAAATATATTTATTCCCCTAAATCTAATTAAAAATCATAAAGAAGTTGCAATTTAAATTTTTTAAACAGAAGTCCTAATTTTCAAAACTCACAATAAGAATGAATTTTAAAACTATCTATATTTTAAATGTGTTGTTTTTATATAAGTTATTGTTAACCTCTTGTGTGCATCTATGTACTACAGAGAATGGATTATATCAGCACATCAGCAAATTTGAAATTGTCTGCATGTAAAATACTATATGATAAAGGAAAAAGTAAACTTGCGAACAAGAGATATTTAAACTGAATGAATAAGAATAAATAATAACTAGTACTTTAATTACTTATCAATGGCGAAAGAAATTGAAAATTACAATTCTATAACAAGCATGTTCATGGTTTGTGGCATGAAACAAGTTATTTTCCAGGTGTAAATTGGGGGAACGTAGTTTATATTTTAAATATTTTTGACATAAATACAAATATTGTTTAAAATCTATCAAAGTATTTTTGTTAATTATTATCATGTATCTAAATAAGAGCAATAACATAAAGAATGAAGCGTAGCAGCCACTTTCACAAGTTTTCACCTCGTTTTAGGGAAACTGCATTTAAATCTATTAAAATATTTTACAAAAATTGATTCTCTCAAAAAATTATCTTAGCAACTACGGAGAATCCTATTCCTTTTACAAAAGCCAAAGTTCTAGCTAGTAGAGTAAGATGTCAGAGTTAAAGTGAATCTTGGATTCGTTATGTGTCTTCAATTACCTCATTGACACCCAGAAAACAGTTGTGGGAGAAGTGAAAACAGACAATGACATTTATGAGAATTATTTCATTGCTGTTTTAAAAATTGAATCTTCTGAAAAATTCCTCAGTGGTTGATATTGCTAGCATTATCTGAGAAACATTTGCAAGTGTGTCCAGTTTTGATTCTTTTTTACCCATTTTTAAGGACTAAAGGAATTGCTGAGCAGACATCCCTAAGATTCCCTGAGTGACATAATCTAACCTGCAATTGTTAGTTCAGATTGTAAGAATTGAAAACTTATAGGTAAATGACACCAGCCCAGAATTTGAATTAATCTCTTATCAAATGCTCTGTCACTTCATCAAGATTTCTTATTAAACATACTGTTATTTTTTAATATAATCTGAGAGGATTACACTTATCCTAAACTTTGGAGGGATATGATAGTGATTCCAATTTTGAAGCTTAGAAAAGATTCCTTTGAGTTATAGTCCAATAGTTTTATGAGTTGTTACGCAAAGCCTTCTTGCGTATGTATGGCCAATGCTAGACACATATATATCTTAGAAAAGAATAAGTTCATCCCTGCTCACCAAAGTGGCTTTCGTAAGCGATGATTCACTATCGATAATATCATTGATTCGGAATCCCAAATTCGAAAGGCTTTCATTACGAAAAATCATCTGTTGCAATCTTCTTTGACATAGATTAAGCATATGACAGTAAATGGCAACATGCGATTCATTGTACAATGCATAATTTTGTCTTCCAAGCTAATTTTCCAATATTTATGCGAAATTTCCTCCCTTTCTATGTTTTTAGTGGCAGAATAGGAGGTTCATGTTCCAATATTTTAACTAAGCTGAAGATGATCCTCAAGGTAATGTTTTAAGCATAACCATTTTTAATCTTTTCATCAACAGCATCCTTCAACAATTATCATCTTTTGTTCACTGTAGTTTATATGTTGACGACTTGAAAATTTCTTGTCATCTAATTTGAATTTCTTAGATCAAATATGAATTTAAGTGAGATACAATTTAATATGCTGTAAATAATCTTGTTATTTGATGTGTACAGAATGGATTTAGTCTACTTTCTAGCATAAGTTGCTGAGATCATTTCTGCAGAAAAACTAGCATCCATCACAATCTTTTGCTTTCTCTTACAGAAGACGTATCCCTGTGATTGATAATATAAAATTCCTTGGAGAGATTTTCGATAGAAAATTAATTTTTCTTTCTCAAATTTTACATTTGTGGAAGAATTGTTATCGATTGCTTTTAATATCTGTAAGGTAATTTCGATTACATTTTGGAGTGCAGATCGCAAATCACTCCTTTGAATGTACCAGTCATTAATGTTATCTCCCATTGACTACGGCTGCTTTGTTAATGGATCGGCTATATCTTCCGTCTTAGGCAGATTGGACACAGTTCACCACTCTGTTTTAAGTTATGCTCTGATGCCTTTCACATATTACCCATTAAGCGCCTATATGTAATCTGCCCTCAGTTACCATTAGATCTGCAGCTGTCACTTAATTATAATTCAAAAATTCTAACTACACCTCATTATCTCTTACGTTCTAATGTTCATAATTCTGCTCTTAAAAATTATATTAAGCAAGACCATGCAACATTCAACATTTTCTTACTCGTAATAAATCTTAGATTTCGCTGTCTCATCTATGTGATGAGTCTACAGACTTATTCGCACACCCACCTTGGTATGATGTACGTATCACCCAACTCAATTCCTTTGAAGGCTATAAATTGTCGGACACAGCTTCTGTTATTTTTCAACAGTTTAATGCATTTCAACGCTATCCGTATGCTATGTACGTTCCTGTCTTCATAGGTGGATCTAAAACTACTGGACACTTTGGCTGTGGTGTTTTTCTAAATGTTATTTATTTTAGCTAATTTCTCCACAAGTCCTACTTCATCTTCATAGCTGAGGCTAAGGCTATATCACGTGCACATAAGCAGTTGCTTACAAAAATAGGAATGCATTTTGCGTATTTTCTGACCGTAGGATTATTTTAGAAGATTTGAGAAATTGTTATTTTATTGTCATTGAGTTGTGTTCAAGATTTTTAATATATAGTTTTTTTCTGGATACCAAGCCACACACACACATATTATCTATATATATACTCCCAAAAGTTAAGCTTGGAGAGGAAAATGCTAATCTTCGGAAGTCAATCAGAATTGAAGTAGATGCAAGTCAAGTCGCTGCAGAGGTAGATGGAAGTATGCAAATATGTTAGGTAACCGCCAATCGCGTTTTCATGTCAAGAAATTTGCAAAAAGGGCAAGCTTATAAGATACCAGCTTTATGAAGGGTTACAGAAGTTGATTGTAAGTGCTGATAGAAGGAGTTTAAAACTTTCGTACAATTTGTTTTCAAGACACTCCTGTTTCTATGACTTCCAGATGATGAATGGAAGAGTTTGAGCGCTGGCGTGCTGTGGGGTGCACTGAAGTAGGGCAGTCGATCTCAGATGTTGGTCTTTTCTTCGGCGTTCATCATTCTATAATTTCACTTTATGGAAACAATTCCAAACCACACAAACAGTTGTCCGAAGGCCCGTTATAAAACCCGCGGAAGATCGATAAATTGCAATTTTAGTCTAGTGGAGTCGCAGAGTGACCTTCACATGTGACATTTATGGTTACAGCGTCCATTGTTAAGGTGATATCTGCAGCTACTGTACGCCGAAGATTACATATGAGTGGACTGTACACCCGGGTACCTCGAGTTTGTGCTTGTCTATCCGTCCAATCAAGAGAAGTACGATTAAAGTGGTGCCGGAAACATGTGAATTGGACTGTGTCTGACTGGGGCAATATATTGTTAACTGATGAGTGCAGATTTGCTCTGGAGGCAGATGACAAGGTAATGGACCTGGAGGCAGATAACATTTAAGGATATGGAATGAACAAGGAACAAGCAATCAGCCCCAAAATATCCCGAATTCCGTGGCGGAAGCATTATGATGTGGGCAGGGATTTCATTAGTAAACCGCGCCGACCTGCACATCTTTAAACGGAGTTCTGTGAAGACTGTTCGATATCGAGATAAAGTTCTAGAAGTTATTGAGAGAATGTACGCTGCAGCAGTTGGCCCTACTTTTGTTTTAATGGATGATAACACACATACCCATAGAGCTGACATCGTCGATGACTACCTGGAGAGTGAAGAGATAGCGCGTATGGCGTGGCCAGCATATTCGCCCGACCTTAGCCCCCATTGAAAATATTTGGGATGCTCTCCGCCGTGCTGTATCTTTACGTTTCCCACCTCCAGCCACTCTTATTGAGCTGGAAACTGCTCTACAAGAAGAATGGCTATTGCTTAATTCTGCAGTGGTTGACCACCTAATTGAAAGCATGGTCGCATGGTGTAAACTTTGTATACAGATGAGGGGATCACATACTCTAATGTCCTTTTTTCATTTTATGCTGTTTATTTTCACTTTATACATAACTTTGTTTAAATCTCCAGTATGCCATTATCTGATAACTTACAAAAATTTAATATTTTTTCATTTCTGTATATAATTATTGATTTCCTTTTATGCATGAATATATATGCTACTTTTTTGCCGAATGTTGAGTCAATCAAAGCAGTATTTGTTGATTTTTTTGCATTTGACGTCTTCGTGATTAACTTTTTGATGTGAGTGTATATATATATGAATAGATGACAATGAGAAGATTAATGTGACCGCTAAATCTGCATTTTCTTCTGTTTTATCTTTATTTCCAACTATGATGCAAGAAATAGATTCAAACATTTCATACAGCCCCTTTGATAGGATTTCTGTAATAAACAAGTCTGTAACAAAATCTATTCCATCTTTCATTCAATCATACCGTTACCTATTTCCTCTCTACGAATCGCACATGTCCAACTTGCTCGTCATCGTATCGGTCAAACGCGATTCACCCACTAACACCTATTTTAAGTTTTCAAGCCCTTGTTGTGGAACATATACAGTGCATTATATTTTAATCATCTATCCAGATTTTAATTAATACCACTGCATATTTTTTAACCATTATATTTTAACATTAGAACATTTACTGAGGTAACCCATTCATTGGAATCTCTATGCGTGTTTAAAAGCAAAAGGTTTTAAGCATTTTATCTAATTTTAAATATCGTACACAAACCAATTAATTATTAATTTTACAGTACATATTAAATGTTCTTTCGTAAAAATTTTAAATTATATGGTAAGATCTATTCAAAATATTTTAATGTTATATATTTGGTTTGGAAAATAAAGTCACGCATCTAAAACTTATGTTTGGGCCAACTTGTTCTATTTGGACCTTGTGCCACAAAACCCAACCAACCAACGAAACATTACCTTCCTATGTAGTATTTTTTACAAAGAATTCTGTCCATCGAAAAAAATCATCTTTACAAAACCAGCTTAGAAGGAATTCTTTTGAAAAATATTAACGAAAATAAGTATACAGATGAAAATTATGAATGGGAAAATGAAATAATCTGTAAGTGAAATTAGAATCAGCACTAATATATTTTCACATAGAACTTGGTTGATATAAAATATGCCATTGAAAAGAATACAATAGTCTCAGTGCAATTATGTCTTAATGTTATTACCTGCGATAGTGTAATAACAATCATTAAACAGCTGAGACATGTGGTATTAGGTTATTCGTAAAATAAAATATATAAATTTTGCTTTGACAATAAGTACGTTTCTTGGAAATAAACTCCCTTTCATTTGGAACAAATTCTCTGTCATAAAAATAATTCATACTTTAACTATTAAAAATTTTGAGTTTATAAATAATTCATGATCATCAGTGATATTATTTTTCAAATGTTTTACATTTAACTTTAAAAAATAAATTCTTTAATTATTTCTTTATTAAAGTTCCTTAACAAATAATTACAATTCCTTCCAAATAATTATTATGGCTCTACATGGTGATCATTGACTTCTACTTCGTAATTAACAGAGTAACAAACTAAAATTATGCTTGGATAATATTTATAATCTTTTAATTCTGTTTAACTGATAACTAGGAAATATATGATATATTTTCATTAAGAGGAATATTTCATTTTTTATTTTCCTTGGTTGTAGTACATTTCCATCTGCTGCCTTTCTACTGACTAAAAAACTGTTAGGCACACCCAATCACCTCGTCACTTTGGATCTCAATAGAGTGACGAGGTTGATCCCCAAGCCTCATCAGACCTATTTAGTAAACTATAACCTTCTCCCCAAAGCAGAAGAATTGTATTGTGACCACGACTTATTTTATACTCCGCAGTGATTACAATTAATGTTCAGCTACATCAGGTATAGAACCAGCCACCAGAATGATGCAACTCTCAGTCTTAGGTCACGGTAGCCTTATTTCTTAATAATAAAGTCTGTAAAATTATAATAATATTTATAAAATAATAAAATTAGAAAAAAAAAACAATTTTCACTTTTTTATAGGAGCTCAGTGTTATTTAATGTATTATTAATTTTAAGGAATAGAATTATATTATCTTCACAAGAAGCGAAATTGATATTCTAACTGCAAATAAAGATGATTTACTTTGTATTGAAAAGAAAATCTGAAGCATTTGTTGAAATATTTGTAATCCTACACTACAGAAACAGAACAAGCTATAAATTATTTAGTTATTTCTCGAAGTAATAAAATTTTAGACTTCATTTTTGGAATATTGATGGGGAAAACGGTTATTCAAGTTTCTTCAGAAAAATGATCTATTCTTGCTATAACAATGGAAATTAAATGGATCGTTATGAATATTAAGCACATTTCTTTTACATTATTTTAAAACGAAAATTCTAGCTTTTTCACAAACATATATTTAAAGTTTATATGCAAAATTCATATTTCAGATTATCATAGCATATCATGAAAATCGATTGTCTTCAACATATTCACCTGCATCCTTATAAAACAAAAACATTACAGGAATTAATTGCATGCCTTTATTCTGTTGTTAGTCAAATACACATTGTGTTTGAATATTTCCAGGAAATTAAATTGATTTGTTTTCTTCTAAGGAGTAAGAAGTATATATATATATATATATATATATATATATATATATATATATATATATCCCACATTTAATAATAAACATTTGTCTTATGAAGTATATAGAAAAATCAAAAAAGCAAACATAAATTCTGCAATAATATGTACATTTTCCTTCACTGTTGTCTGAAATGAAAGTATGTTACTCTTTGCGTTATCAAAATATTTTCCATATCTTTGTGGAGACAAATTTCAAACTGTCCAGATAATATTTATATATTTGCGTAATTTGAAATTAAAACAATTACTAAATATATTTAATGATTAGTTTGAATAAGAACAACATTAAAAACAGTTGAGCATTAGTTAATTTTTTAAAATGTATGCTCAAATTAAATGTTAAAATATACTTATTTAATTAATTATTTTATTATTATTTTTTTAATTTTGAAAATTACATCTCTTATATATTTTAGTAATTGCAACTCAGAATAGAAATTAATTTATGTTACATTTTTTAGAGCATTCCTGAATATGTTTTACAACACATTATTTTGGAAGTTAAAGGTTTTAGTTTTGCCTTAAACACATTTTAATTTTGCAAAAGAAGAAATTCATACATAACTCTGCTACCTACAAACAGGAAAATATAATAAAACACATAAAATGTTATTTACATAATACTTTACAACTCCCCCCTACACACTGTCCTAAAATTGAAATTCGTTGAAAAAATAAAAATAATAAATAATAATTTTGGCAATAGGAAATAAAATCCTTTTATTTCTGAATCTTAAGTATTGCTGCAACTCAAAAATTAGTATTTACTAATTCTACTTTATTAAAGATACCAAAAATTTGTAGTATATAACTGGAAAATAATACACTGGAATCTTATTACAAAAAGTAGACAAACATTTTGTTGCATAATATTATTAATATGTTTGTACTCGCGATGAATACATTCATATTTTAACCTTTCTAAGAATATTTTATCCTTTGATTAACAATGTTTTATATATCTTTATGGAAATTGAAGTATTCTTTTGTATTATTTGTACTGTGAAAATTCCATAATATGTGCTATTCATTATTTACATAAACATTTCTCAATAATATTAGTAAAAAAATCTGCAAATTACATAAGAAAATACATATTAAGATTATTCTTATCATAATACTCCGATGTTTAGTGTTTTTGCATGTATAAATGAAATACATTACGCTTTTAAAAATTAATTTAATATTTTATTATTTAAATTTATTTTTAGATTAAGGGCCGTGGTTGTCTATTAGTTAGGCATTGGCATTCTGGCCGGAAGGTTTCGACCCCCAATGCCACCCAAGACCCACCTAGTATATACAATATACGTGCTCGTTAAATCTGTGGAACCGAAAGTCCTGGGATCGGTCGGTGAGCAGTTAACATGGTTGTAATGGTCTGGAGGAAATTTTCCTCCCCCACCAGATCAAAGTCAAAATTGAGAGAATGGATCCTCTGATGGTGCCATCTACCGGAATAGTTTAGAGCAAAGTCGTACTTTCACCTTTGTGGTTCTCTGGTTAAGCAAAAGACTCACCCTTCTGCCTTAAATTCATATAGCCGACATAATAGCGAGTTTGGCATGTCCAAGCGTCGTTAGTAACAACAACATTTTTAGATTAAGTTTTAAAATTAAATATCCTATTGCTCTTATGTAACAAAGTAATTTAAATACTGCTAATTTCGTTATTATTAAATCCAAATAAATTAAACTTCTGATTTCGAATTCTGTCATGAAACGAGAATATACATCTATGAAAAAATATATATTCTCCTAGTAATTATATGCTTATCTTTTCATTTGACATATATAAATATATTTTTTCGCATAAGAAAAAGTGACTTTCATATTTTGACTATCAAAAATATTTACATATTGGAATAAAAATAAAAATACCTATTTTTGCAATACTCCTATTGTATACAGTATAGTATAACTTTTTTCACAATAATTATTAAAATATTGATTTCTCATTCCAAAATAGTCAAATGTTCGTTGATTATTTATAAACACAAAAAACATACGAAATAGTATTACTGTTATTTCCCATAATTACTTCAGACTGATCATCACGTTCTTTCATAAATAAATTATATTAATTTGTCTTAAAATTGTAATTTTTATTACAATATGGAAAGGAACCATAAAATTTTGATTGTACACAAATTACAAGTTAAATATTCTTCGAATTTTTTTCTTCGATTAAATAATATTTGAAACCATTTGCCTTCTGATATTTGCAAGTATAAGCAGTACGTACATAAATATTGATCCACTTCATTTACACTCAATTCATAATATTTTTTGAAAATAAAATTTTTGGGGGCTGCTTTCTTCAAATTGAAATTATGTTTTAATAATTTACATTCGTAAAATCTTACGATATTTAGAATATTAATAATAATACTTTTAGTAATAATTATAAATAAATTTAATGTATAATTTTCACTATTATTTATTAAATTTTTTGCATATTTAACAGAAATAATTTTCAATTACTATCCTAAGCGGAAAAAAGGGCTCAAATTTCAAACACCTGCACGTGAGGCTAATTTTTGTTATTTCCTGATATCTTTTTTGATTAAATGAAATAGAATAATGGAGATTAAACTAAATTTATACACTTGATCATTAAGAAAGACTGGTTTTCAATGCAGAACTTGAAACTTCAAAAGTTCTTATAATGATTTATTTTTATAGATGAAACTTGCAAGGAAAACTTTTGAGATAATTGTTTTAGAATAAATAATGTAACAAAGTACAGAAAACTTATTAGATGAAAACAGATGTGCAGATTATTATTATTCTATTGAATATATTTATACTTAGTTACAGATCTACATAAGAATGAATTAAAAATGTTTCTGAAATCAAAAAATTTCAATTTTTTTAATTGTTTTTCGTTAAATTTAAATAGAATATCATTATAAAAACAAAAACTGCATTTAATATTTTTGATTTCATCATGAGAAAATTTTACGGGTCATAATTTGTTATTTCAATGAAAACAGTTCCATGAAATATTGAGTTTGTCTCTATAACTCATAAACACAATTATAATCGGCCTTTGTTTTACTTTATAAAGAAAATAGTTCATGCATTTACATTTTAAAAAAATGTTATAATTAGCTTCATAAAAATATTATTTCGTACCGCATTTTAGATACTTAAACTTGAATTTTTTTTGTTACGCAACAATTTAAATAAAAATGTGTTTCATATTTTAACTAATCAATTTTTTTTTTCGAATTACTCTTTTCTAAATAGTTACTGTTGCCTTCGGCATATTTTCGACTTATGACTCACGCATTCAATATAGCGAAAATTGTCGAGCTAATTTGTTCAGTGCCAAGAGATGATTTTATGATTATGCCATTTGTTCTGAAGCAAGGATATATATTTGATTCAGAGTACATATTGTATTTTGCTTACAAATGGTACATGCATATTTTCAGTTTACTTATAGTTTATTTTTCAAATATTTATTGAAATACCCTTATTCAATAAGTTAAAATTTTAAGATTTTCTTTATTTTGAACGATTTTAGATAATAATACTAATTAAAATTTCAATTTGATGCTATGACGCTTTAGTTTTTCAATTTTATTTGAATAAACTTCAATTGAAAGCTCAGTGGTGGAAACTTCGGTAAGTTCCCAAGTTTGATTTTGAGATATTGTTGAGCAACGCTTATACTTACTGCATGTATGTCCAAATCATGAACAATATATATATATATATATATATATATATATATATATATATATATATATATATATATATATATATATATATATACTTCTGATATTCTCGGGCATGTACATCATTATCAAATACAAGTAGTTATTCAGGAGGTTCCGACTGTTCTTTCAATTCAGTACGTAATCTAGCGCACGTGAATTTGATATTTTTGCAAGTGAATGTGCTTCATAAAGAGTAATAACATGCAGCAGGTGTTTTAAAAAATACTTATAACTGCTTTTGATTAAGGTGATTACTTGTAACGACTTTTCTTTCCACTGAATTGAGACAGTTTCTGTGGAGACTTGATTCAAAATGTGTCCATCATTTCTGCAGCCCCAAGCAGTGACAGTTTTTTTTTTCTTTCAAAAAAGTACCATTCACAATTTTATTTAAAATAACTTATTGTGCAAATTATTAATTTATAAAGAATTTTTTAATGTGTCAAAATTGTAAAGGACTTTCTAAAACGACCAGGCTCATTTCAACATGAATGAGAATTATTTCTTTAAAAGTAGATTAAATTAGTATGATTAGTTACGAAATTCTTCAATAAATTCAGAATTATTACAGGTAAATCAAGATATTAAATCCAACAAAAAAAATGCCAGAAGCAATGCATTGGATTTAGATTTTTCGTAGTAGGAAAAACTAAATCCTTGCAATACGAACTTAAACTTTAAAAAAATCTGTGAAAATTTGTATAATATTTTTAACGTTTCAGGCTACACAATTTGAAATTTGGTCTTTTTTTATATAAAATATAGCTGTCTATGAAAATAAGACAAAAATATGTAAGACTTCAACCTTAGTTTTCTCATTAATCTTCAATTATGACAGTCATTTTTCACGTTTCTTCAAAAAGAATTAATTTTGAAAGCGTTTCATTTTGCTTAACTTGCTCTTTCAACCGTACTAAATTTTATTTTTAATGCATTTAATTACATGATAATGAAACTTTCCAACGTATCATATTAAAATATATTAATACATTTTCTGGTATACTGTTTAATTCATCCTGTGTCAAAGAGAAAGGTATGAAAATTAAAAAAAAAAATGCTAATCTAAAAATTCTATAAGTGCACATTAAGCTTTAAATGCACGAAGCGTATTTAAAGCTTAACGAAACAATTCATAAAGATAGGCATATATTAACATTTTTATTATTTCAAAATTAACTGTGGACATTCTCATGCATATTCATATTAGCTCAAAAGCTTTTAAATATTTTGGAAGCATATTACTTTTCCCTGCATTTCTGGATCCGATGTTATTTGGTACTAAGTTGCAGCTGTTCAACAACGCAGAATTTTACTTTTTCCTATACATTCCTTTAATTTTCGAGTTAGAATTGCAAATTTTTGATTTTTAAGACTTAAATCACTTTTGAATTGTATAAAAAATAAAATCAAAAGATTATATCCTCTTAACTTGCAATTACATACTACATTTCTAAACAACTATTATTATTTATTTCACATGTTTTATATGTTCTGTTTATAATCGGCTTAAAATCACATTGCTTTTGATTAGCTTCAAGGAATTAATAATCTTCATATATATATTTTAGTAATATAGATTTGGGGTTTCTAGAACAGGTGGAACAGTGGAGCCGCGGAGTAGGGGTGTGGTAGTACAGTGGAGGGGGTCGGTTTCTCGGGGTAAGAAGGGGCGATACCTTATCATGGTTAGCTCCACCTGATATAAAAGGTGATAATAGATTCCCAAATTATTGACAACTGAAAATTTTTGAAGTTTAAGGAGATGATAACGATTTCCATACTGCACTATTATTTTTTTTCCACTTTAAATAAATATGGAGAATTTTTAAGCTCACAATTGTTTTGTTAAATGTGGAGGGTTTTGCATAAATATATTTAAATTGTAAATATAAAAGACCCCTGCACTGATTTTTAAAATTAAAAGTAGTTTTTAAATTTCTTATTTACACTAAAAAGAAAGAAGCATAATATAAGGTAGACATAAACAAATTATGCAAACAAAAAATTCCATCAGGTGAACTTAGTGAATAAAACATGCGGACAAAAGATTAAAAGAAAATCACTTTTATTGAGTATAATATTTAAAAATATTTAATTTTTTGGTTTACATAATTTTTTCAGATATTACAGTTTCCGTAAGCTAAACTTCTTATTCTAGAATATATCGCTTATTATCAAAACAACAGTAACCAATTTTCTTTTGTTTAACAGTATATAAGTTGTGATTGAAATTTGATCAATCCTATTGTATTTACGCTGCATAAGACAATTGAAATAATCCTCGTGATGAAGAGTTCTCTTTGCAACAACTTTACTGATTCTCTTGGCAGTTTTTTGCCTCCATCACCAATTTGAATGCTGTACATCTTAGATCTTAGAACTTTACTCGTCTTTCATTTCATCTATTACCTTTTTATTTAAATTTGAATGAAGAAAGTGGTCTGTGGGATAATCTGAAAAATCCAATTTATCCTGATGTTGTACTAAATCTCGATACAAATCTTCAGTCTCAATCTCATAGCATAATGAATCTGTATCAGTGAATAAAAGTTCAGCTTTATCACCATATATTTTGCGAATTGTGCTGTAATGAAAATCGTACATAAGTATTTTACTCATATCTAAAACTGAGAAAACTGCATATATTGGCCTGTTTAATAGTGTTTTTGCATCTGCACAGCCACTAAGTCTGAATTGAAGATTTGAAATGAATAAAACAAAGGAGAAGATATTAATATTATAAATTTTTTTCTCAGGTTGGATTAATTTAATATTTATACTAGCTTTCTCAAATTCTCCATCGCGCGTTTTACCAAAAACTGCAATATTCACACATTAACTTAAACAAATCCTTCTCGAAAACCGTTTTAGCAAGTTTTCTTTTCTCTGTATTGAATTCAACATATGATTTTAACCATGGAGTTCGACGAATTTTTAGTATTCTGTGAAGTTTAGTTATCCTCAGACCAAGATTCAAATATAATTTAATGTTACGATAATGAAGAATATATTTCACTTTGCTGCTCAGATTCGGTGCTAATTTTGTTTGTTTTTCATTTACAGGTATGTTCATATCAACTGCAAGATCTAAACTACATTGAGACAGCATTGAATGAGTTATTTTCAGTTGCTAAAGGATAGTCATTGTGTTCGATACTTCTGGATACTACAAATCTGCTTCAATGACATAATCGCCCTCACTTATTTCCATAGGCTTAAAATGTTTTATTTCAACCATTCAAAGTAAGACACTGAAAGCGGTCAACGCCCAACCATACAAGTTATTGGCGTCAAGATATATGATAAATTTGCTAGGTTTTTCAGGGTCAAAATTTGGTAAATATTTGTTATTTGTTTCTCTAAATCTTTTTGAAATAACACTAATCCCTCCTCTGATTACTTCTTCAAAAATTAAATACATATCTGGATCAGTTATAAGTTCTAAAGTGATGGACGTTTTCTTTAGTGCGGCATTCCAAGCAAATGAAGGCAATGTACATAATTGAATGGGCGGGTTCTACAACATAATAATCGAGACATAATTCTCTAAATTTTTCAAATACGTACGCTAGTAATAAAACATCTGTTTTTATATATAATCATGATAAGCCCCTAAATTTTGTATTTTTAATTTTTCCCATAGACGTTTAGCATGTTCCTAATCCTTATTTGATATATCCTCACATGTTATGCTGTCATAAAATGCTTGTTTATGAGGTAAAGCATTTTCCTTAAACTTCTCTTCACAGTGAATGTAACTATGTGGATAATTTCCCTTTCCTAGCTAACAATTTTATTTCCTCATCCCCAAAATATTCTCTCTCATTATGTGAAACTTTTCCATTTCCAAATTACCTGCAAGTTTTTCTAAAGAAGCCGGGAGAAACTGTAAAGAACCTATAAACTGCAAATTCCCTATACTAAAAGATATTGCATATTATCTTTATACCTTTGCATATTATTAGGAATACATTCTATGTTTTTATCTTTAAATTTCCCAATACTTTGCATTATTAGATGTGAATCATACCCCTTTAATCTATGAAATATAACAGGCATCCTATTTCGAATTTTATAATTTAAGTTACAATTCGGGTGTGCTGCCCCTCTATACTTCCCTGCTATGTGACAATGATCTCTAACACTTTCTAACGATAAAAAGTCACCGCAAATATAAAAAGAAGAGGTTCATTGTTAAAATAATTTCTATCTTCATTTGTAAAAATCATCTCTTTGCTTATTTTTATCATATCTCTTATTTCATGTTCATCTATTAAAGATTGTAGAAAATGAGTGACAACATCACGCCCTCTGTAAATAACAGGTCCTTTAAAAGTCTTACCATCACTGCCAATTATTATGTATGCATATCCGCAAGGAATGTGATGGGATAAGATATTTACATGTGATACTGATGGGGAATTTTCACAATTCTTGAAAATGAATGATTCGAGATCTGCGTAGATAATAAAGGAACACGCATTTGCATAAAAATACTTTTAAAACGACACCATTTGTTATCATTATTAGGATATATGCATCATGTTTTCGACAAATTTCAGTACCTTTCTCTAAAATAATCCTAGAAGAAAATCGTTGTAAACAAGAGCAACTTTTACCTTCGTGTTTAGTTAAATGATTTAAAAGACTACTCATATTTTTAATATAACAATCATGACTTTAATTTATTGTTACTGAGTAACGAAATTCGAAATTAAATTTACTTATGTACAAGGGGAATATCTCTTTTTTTTTCTTAACAAAATACATTTATATTAATTTTGTTATTTTTTCAAATATTTTTACTTGATTTATTTGGGTAGGAAAATGAATACCTTAGATATTAACTTTATTTTCATACTCAATAAATTTAGTAACTCGATGAGGGTTATCATCAACGGGGATTAAACCTTTTAAAATCAACCATAAGAAGCACTTATTATCAGTATTTTTCACATTTATAACCGCATGCTTTGAAGTTAATTCTTTAGGCAGAGGAATATAGCGAGAGGGTGATAAAGGGGAATGTGTTCCAATATTTAAATCTAATTCGTTCATTTCATCAAGAATCCATCCACTTCCATCTCCTTCAAAAGAATCAAATGAAGATGAAATTTTTGTTAATCCCTTCTCAATATTTGAATCTAAATCTTCCTCAGAAAGATTTGTGAGGCAACTGCTTCTAAAATAACTTGAACAGGTCTGTTTCTGATAAATATCTCTTAAGACTGCATTTGATACTCATGTACCATTTAATGCCATGCTTCAAAGTAATTTATCTTTTCAAAATATTTTTAAGTTCTTTCCTATGGTAGTGAAAAATAAAGGTAAATCTTTTTCATCACCAGTGATCTTATAAGCTGTTGCTGCATTATTTAAAGCAAGTTGACAAGGATTTGCATCATTTGAAGTTTGCGCACAAGAGGAGGTGGAGGGTCCACTCTTCTTTTTATTCACACCATCTTCTACGAATGGTGATTTTCGCTTTGGTCTTGGGTTGTTATTGTGAACGACACGTTCGTGTCTTTTCACACTGCTTACTCGAGTAAAAGTTGCAGAACAATTTTCAATAGGACAAAAAATGCGATTTGGTGGATCGTGAATTTTTTGATGCGTCACAAGATTTTTTTAAGGGTGAAATGCTTATTGCAAACACTACAAACTATTCCCTAGAATAAAGAAAATTTATTTTAAAATTTTGAAATGTATACAGTTTGATTATTTTATATTATACTTATATTAAAAATATAATTTTATCATTACAAAAATACATATGCGTTTCACATAAACTTCCTCTTTCTATATAAAATGAAGATTTCATAAGTATTAATTTTAAGAAACACACTATTTAATATAATTCCTCTTTTTTATACTGTTTCCAAAATAGATCATCGGATGGCATTTTTTTTCTAGATACATCATTTGTAAACAAATTATCTCAAATTTCTTTTTTAAAAACTATTAATGTTGTTATCAGTTTAAATAGTCACACCTCTACGTATCAGCAGATTTAAACATGTTAATTCATGAAGTATCCTGTTTTCATTATGAGCTTATCAAAAATTAAATAGATAGATTTGTTTTACTTATGTTATAAAATTCTTATCTTTATTTCAAAAATTTAAGATAAAACAAGTATGAAAATGAAGACTTATACCAAAAAAAATAAATATTTTTTTACATTTATATTTTGAGATTAAAACAATAAATATGATTTTTCTTTGTCTATTTTGTTCGAAATAAAATGGTAATATAAGTTATCATAAAATATTTTTTAAAAATTTAATATTTAAGAGTATTTATGCCAAAGGTATTATTTTACGATACACATTTTCTTAAATGATTCTAAAAGATAAACCTAAGTAAACTAAACAGTTAATTATATGAAAACTTTTAAACTCATAACGTACTAAATGTATAACTATGAGTAAAAATAGTTTTCTTGAAACACCTAGAAGCTGTCACTGAGTTTATTCTTTTTTATGAACATTACTTTTACTAAAATTATTAATTATTACTTTGAATGAAAATTAAGTTTCTTATTTTTAGTTACTTTTCTTGTGGAATTTTAATTTTTTACACTATACAAAAAAATTGAATTAAAATTCTCTTTGACAGTTTTTTTAGGAGAGTTTTGGAATATATTTTATAACAAAGTTCTTTTAATGCATTTACTTCATTAAATTAATAAAATATTAAATAAATGGTAAAAATATAATAAAAACACCTACATCTAAAGTATTTCTTGTTTCTTCCATTACTTTGCCAACATGAGACTGGTGATTTGAACTGGAACACCCAGAAGTAGAAGGATCCCATACTGGCTGTGAAATATTCCATTCACTTTGCAACTCACTAGCATTTAGGATTTCTCCAAGTACATCTGCTGGGATGTCAAATTTCGTAAGCAATAAAAATGGAATTGTTACATTTCTTAACTTTGATTTTAAAAATAACCATTTCAGTAACATTAAAATTACTTAAATAAAGCCATTTTAATTTTTTCGTATTTAAATTATTTTAATTTAAAAATTCCTTTCAGCAATATTAAAATTACATTATATTAAATAAAATTATATCTTAAAAATTATATAAGAGTCAACAGAAAATAATTAAGATTCTAAATTAAATTTTTCTTTCGAATAACATTCTATGTTTAATATTCTAATATTAAAAAAGTGAAAAAAAGTACTTACAATTTCAGAAGCAGAATCCTGTGACCAAGACATTTTCAGATATCTTCTCAGGAAAACCGTATATGTATAACTCGAGTAAGTTCAGTATTTATAGCATTCTTCATATTGATTATAAGTTTCATGATACCGTGATGCCCTTCTACGATGGAAAATATTCTACCAATCAGAGAGTTTTCTTAATTGATAAAGTAGTCGATGAACAACTCAGCCCTCGTAGGAATGATTTCCAGTGTTCTGTCGTCTTATGGTGACTCAGGAGAGATGACATATTTTTCCCATTACAGTTGGTATTTCACGATTCTTCTAATGATAACAAACGAAATTCGTTATCCCATTGTGACTCAGGGCAGATAACATGTTTCTTCAGTTGCCATTCCATGATGGCAATTGTTATCATATCATTAACATTTTGAACAAACTGATAAAGAAAAGTATTTCTGCAACTCTAGAGGGGTGAACCTTCTAATCAGTTCATACATGAGACACATCATTTTAACCTGAAATTCCAAGCGTAAAGGTGCGTTTTTTTATAAGTAAAATGGATTCGAATTTAGACGTAAAATACATGCCAAATTTCTTAAGTGATGAAGACTCATTGAAATACATGAGTGAAATTGCCGAGTATAACTTTCAAAATTATCCTCTGAAAGTTAAAGGAAAAACCTTTACTCCTTCCCGAAAATTATCTGCTTTCGGAAATGATAGTTCATTGAATTTTACTTTCTCAGGACTTTGTATTCCAGCTAATCCTTGGACGCCTCTCTTACTAAATATTAAAACTTTGGTGGAAAACATGTTTAATTGTTCCTTTAACTATGCCCTGCTTAATTACTACAGCTGTGTTCGTGATAAAATTGTAATGCATAAAGATAACGAACATTCTTTGGATCCAAGTTTTCCTATTGCTACTGTAAGTTTGGGAGCAACAAGAGCAATGCAGTTTTCGAAAAAAAAAATTCAAAACAGTCAATCTACCTCTGGAAAATGGCTCATTATTTATCATGAGTTATGAAGCTAATATATCGTTGTCTCATGGAATACCAGCTCAGTAAAAGAAGCAAGGATTAGCATCACATTCAGAAAAGTGAAGCCGGCTTGTGTTCAAAAACATCCAAGTGAAGAAAATATCCCTCCCGCTAAGCGACTGTGTGTTGAAGATTCGTTAAATGACGAAACCCTGGGTTCTTTTTTTAGTGCACTGAGTCCCAGTCTTCTGAAGAATAGACAGGAGACAATAAGCTCGCAAGCCCCTGTGGAAACCAACTGTGAAAGTATTTACATCGGGAAAAACGTTTTTCTTTCCGCTGTGGTGTGTGAAGAACAAGTGCGCAAATATAATGTGAAATTCTGTACCCCACCAAAAACGGAGTGTCAATGGACATAATTACGTGGTATAACTTTTATTTAAAGCTTTTTAAATTTAATTTTAATTATACTACTTCCTCATACATTGCAAATAATTCTATTTTGGTTTTTAATGAGAAAGATTATATGCATGTACAAACCTTTAATTTTCATAATTTTAATAATACATTTATTTAGTTAGATTATTTTAAAAAAATGCTTTAACTGAATGTGTGCAGGATTTCAATGATTCCATTATTGAGTATTTATTTACTAAGCATTTGCCCCACTTCATAGAAAGGGAACGCAGGCTTTTGGCTATTTTATCTCCTGAGGAAGAGAATAATTTATCTCTACGTCTAATTATTTCTCTTGAAAAGGAGTTAACTAATGTTTTCCAAAGCATATTTGAGTGTAATGGGTGTATAATTAATCACCCCAGTCAAAGACAACATAATTGCTTAATTATGTCAAATCTTGAAAAATACAACTCATTAGGATCTGAAATATTTTTTGATCAATATGGAGCATGTTGCTTCGAATTTTGTGAATAATGTTGATTTTATTAATGAAAACTTTGTAAAAACATTTTCTGTAAACTTCATAAAAGATGTTTTATTTAAATCAATGAAATATAAATACAATTATAATCTAAACATATATTTCTTTATTCTTGTGTTTGTGAGTCATTCTTAAAAAGAACTGAAGAGATTTAATTCAATATTTATGATTTATAATTTTGATTGTTGTAATAGAAATTGAAAATTGATTGAAATGTAATAGAAAATTGATTGAAATAATAGATTTTTTTCATAACTAGTAAATTTATAACTTTTAAGTTTAGCAAATAATTAACTAATAGACTATTAATTACATCTCTTCCTTCTAAATTATTTTTTCCTACTACAAAAAAAGTTTTATTATAGAATAAGAAATTATTTTTTTAAACGAAATAAAAAAGGAGAAAATATGATATTCAATAGTTAAATTTTATTAATAAGGCTCCCATTTTAATACATCAGAGATTTTCTTTTCATTTTAAAGTCTGAACTGTTAATAACATTGGGTAGTTTTAAATACTTATTTTTTTTACACAATGTTTTGGTACATTCAGTTCACTTAGGGCTGACAAAAAATTGTTCTTGCCAAGAATGTTCATGTTCTTCTTGTCAGAAAAAATTAAATGAAACATGTCCGCAATATTGGAATGAGGAATTGTTTCTCCGTGATAGCTAATTTCACCTTTGTCATTCCAACTTAAAATTTCTGGACGGGTTTTGAAAATTTCAAGGGGCATTACCAGCCTTTCTTTTTAAACTGGGGGAACACTGTTAATAATAATTGGATCGTAATTATTTTGCTGTTTTTCTTCCGTTTTAAGTATAGTTGAGATTTTTTCTGTTCTTCCAAAGAAGATTCCTTTTTAAGTGTAGTTCTTCTGAGTGTGTATGACTTTTTAAGTGTAGTATGACTTCTTCTGTTAGTACTTCTTTGGAAGAAAATTTCTGGGGATTCACTTTCGATAGTGTGAAAGTAGAGTTAAATTCCATCATCTTAAATTTTTTCTGTAGAAGCTCGTAATAACGGTAAACTTTTTCATGATCATCTAAGGAACTACTCAAAATTTGTATCATTGCTTCATCCAGATCACTGATCTGCTTATTCGAAATTGTATGCTTTCTCATATTTTCGGGGGTTAATACCTATTTCCTAGCGAACTCCATTAATAAGTGCTGTTAGAACACTTAAAGCAGCAGGGATTAAAACGTTGAGTAAACCTCCTTTTTGTACAATTAACTTGCGTTTTCCCACCAATATTAACTTTACGATTCACCAAGGTTCTCAAAGTTCTTTTGTACTTGGAAAGAGAACTTTTCTGATGTTTTTCAAAGGAACATTTCCTTTAAGTGTGTTTAAAGAACATTCACATATGGCCTTTATGCAAGAGGTATTAAATTTTTGTAATAACTGTTTTCTTAGCTTTAATGGACTGATATTCAAGAACTGTAATCATCGCAGTTGTTCCTGGGTCAGCGTCATTATGCAAAATGAACATGAACTATATATTCCTACTAAATATGTTTCCTTTTATAGATAAACTGTGTTTCATTAGGAAAAATTTGTGTGCGCAATCGTAATTCTTCTGGTGTTTCATTACGTAAATCGATGAATAAGTAAGTGAAAGGCATTTTTGTGGCATCTTCGTAGACCTCTTGAAAAAATTTCAAGTTTCGAAGAAATAACTGTTTACCAAGATGTGTGATTTGGCTTACATCTTGTCGATTTTTACAGAGTAACAAAAAATATGCATTCAATGTCACTTCACGCATTTCTTTCCCTTTATGAAAAAAATTTTTGGTTATAAAAATCACACTTAAATTTAAATGGTGACTTCCTTTCGTAAATATGTTTGTTAAGTGCTTATCACTTCCACATTCTTCCATCAAATCGTCTAGGATAAACAAAGTGTGGGACCCTAAATATTCACGATATTTGCTGGGTAATTCTTCCACAAAAGTAACATCGGGTACTTCCTCGCACAAAGGTTGATGAATACTATAAAACCAAACAATTTTATTGGATACAATCTAAAACATTTCCCACTTGTATTTTAAAAGAGTTCGCACAAAATAAGTTTTTCCACATCCAGTAGGTCCCGCAATCACCATTGTGAAAGGATACTGTAGTTTAGGGAATTCCATGATAAATACAGAGATATAAAAATATTAGCATAAATACTTTTATTGATAAAAATTAGAAGGCACATGAAAATGTTTCCACACAAAATCATAAACTTGTTTATCAATACATAAATTTCGGGATACAAAGAGTGATAATAATCTTTTTAGAGAATAACCTTTGCATCTTGAATGTAAATAAAACACACAGTATTGTCCGCATACAGCCGTCACATTACTTTGCAGAATCATATTCCACATCAGGAAACCTTGTAGAAAAATCGGATATAGGTTCTTCGTAGAAATTTGGTGCATTTCTATAAGAAGTCGAAAAATTCTAGTCGTTGAGGCACAGGCAAGTAGAAAGCAACCCAGCGACTTCCTGGTTCAGCTGACGAGTCCATGTTCGCAACGAAACAGGTTGGATACTTGTGAATTTCAGCTGGTAGGTGATCACTTGGAAACACATTTAAAAGTACTTTCTTGTAAATTTGTCGTGGGTCAATACTCGATGTAACTGCATCGTATTCATGTTTATCGTTAATTGGCAAAATCACATAAGACCTACGTGCTTTTTTAATTTCTATAACGTTTACGAATTTTGCGTAAACAAGTATGGAAATAGTTTTCTTCAACGCTTTGGAGAATTTTATTTCCTCTCGCCAATTACGTTGACGCTGTAAATTCAAATGTGGTCCGTCACATAAATCGGGACTTAAATCAAAGGCAATAATGTATGATCTTCCGAATATTCCTTCCTCGTTAAATATAGTCCTTTATCTTGATTAAATCCAGAAAATAAAGAATGATAGGCACGTATGTAACTTTTGTTTTTAAAATTTAATTCTAAATGTTTACCAGATACGGGATGTACATCCACGTACACGGATAAAAAGTTTATATCGTAATGTTCCAAAAGGAAAGGATTTAAAGAATATTGACCGTATACAACAGCATTTTCTAAACATGCCACTACAATGCATTTGGGCAGGTATCCCAGAAATACGTTATCTTGCATAAAAGACCAGCTTCCTTTAGACACAGAATAACTCTTGCATAGCACTCGATCAATGGGATATTTCGCTGTGCTTTTGTCTAAGGCTTTGGCATGACCCAAGGATACAACTAGGTTGACACTGGCTTTTCGTATGAAAAGTGAGCCGTGTTCCAAAACTACTTTATTTTGAACATCAACTTTCGATGACGGCAAGCAAAATTCGGGCTTACTTCGAATCATTTTTACTTTCAGATCAACTAAATTCAACATAAGTCAATTTTGTTCAAAAATGTCACATTGTAATTGGCAAACCATATCTAAAGTTTTACTTTCAGTTGTCAACTCATATCGTGATTTTAATCCTTTGTTTCCATTTTCGTTTAGTGATCTACAACATCCAAGTTATTGACATTGACACCAGCGAACTCCCCTGTACCTAACTCCAAGGAGCTTTACCAGTTTAATGGGAGCTGCTGGAACTTTTATTTAAAGAGATATTAAAAAATGACATATAAAATTATTTTTTACAACAGTTGAACATGTGTGATTATCTTACAACATATCTTAAAATATGCAATCAATTTCCGGTTAAATGTAAAGATGAAAACAATATGACAATATAATGGGTCTATGGTGAATTAAATACAATTGACATTATAATTGTAATTTTGCAAAGTTCTTGATTATAATTATATAAATGTTAAAAATCAAATTCAAAAAGTTTTTGATATTTTCAAAGACAAAGCTTTACTTTGGTCAAAGCATGTTTTTAACTAAGTTGTAGAAGAGTTCCCAATCCAACAAACTAAGTTTTCATTGTTTATTAGGAATTCAACTGTTTTATTTAATTTTGCTCTCGCTGTACGATTTTTCAGAATTCTCTTCTTCCAGAGGATCTTCCAATTTTCGCTGGGTATGGCAAAATGCCAGGATAATGTTAAGGGGCAGGTTGTCAAGAAGTGGAAAGGATTGCCTTCTTTTCCACAAGTACAATCTTTGGAATCAGAAATATGGAACCTGTGGAAGTAAGATGGAAATGGTCCGTGGCCCGTAAAGAAAAGTACCTCATTCCTTGTCCAATTAAGGGTTTTCCTGCTAACTTTCGGTATCATCTCGTGAACATTTCTTCCAGTTATTCCATTATCCCAATCTTCCTGCCAGCAATCCATTATCCAGTTATCAAGTAAAGATTTGGTATGACAACGTGGTAGTGGTAGGACCTGAGAAGAATTACTTGATAGGGCAGCCGCTTTTGCAAGTCTGTCTGCTGCCTCATTTCCTTCTGTACCTTGATGGGCCTTTACCCAACCAATCCTGATGTTATCTGAAGTTGTTAGGAGATCTTGCATTTCGCGTACCATAGGACATTTGTTAAGAGGATTAGATAAAGATTTAAGGCATGCTTGACTATCTGACCAGATGTTTGTTGGAAGAGGTTGTGAAGCAGCTACTTGAATGGCTTTACGCAGAGCATATACTTCAGCTTGATATACTGTGTTCTCGGGTTGTAGCCCAGTACTCCAAGTACTTTGTAATCCGAGTTCAGAATATATTATCATTCCGGATCCAACTTTTTCTTCTATTTTTGAGCCATCTGTGAAAATTGTTAGAAAACCTTCACTGTAACATGGTATATGATTTTGCTCATGTATTCTTACTTTGCTCTCTATATTGAAGACTCCAGGGTGGATTGTTTCTCCTTTTATAACTTTCTCAATCAAATTTGGTGCAGGAAGAATAGGATCAACTTCACAGGGAATTTGTGCCCTTGCATGCCTTATAAACTTTGCCTCGGCTTCTATTTTTAGGTAGAGAGGAGCTATTCCAGTTATAACTTGAAGAGCTGCTGTAGGAGTCGTTCTAAACGCACCAGTGATGTTTAGTAAAAATCTTCTTTGAATCGTAGTAAGTAATTGCTTTGCCCTTGTTGTTAATGGCGTTCCCCAAATTGCTGCCCCATGCGCCAACATCCTCTCAATTACAGTTTGATATAGTATAATTCGGTGTCTTTGGGAAATTCCCCAATTGTTTCCTGCTATCCTTAAGAGCTTTTGTTGTAATGCCATAGCTCTATTGGCCTGCGATTTTAAATGTGCGATGAAGTTTAACTTTTTGTCAATTATTACTCCTAGAAGTTTAATTGCGTCTTTTTTCATCACTCTGCTGTTTCCCCAAAATATTTGTGGACCACGTTTAAGCTTTGATATTAGAATATATTTAGTTTTTTCTAGCGAAATTTGAAGAAAATTATCATCTGACCATTTTTTAAGATGAACCAGTGCCTCTGTTGCTACTTTGCCCAATTTTTTCTCACTCTTGGCTGCTACCACAAAAGTAAAATCATCAGCAAATGCTTGAAGATGTATCATGCTTTCTGGATCATGTTGTTTTCCCATATCACTCCAGTTCTTTTTAAGGGCTATGTCTGCAATTAAATTCCATAGAATGGGACCACTACAAGATCCTTGTGGGCAACCAATAGTTTGTTCCTTGCTGGCTAAACCATCATTAGTTGGCATAATGATTCTTCTATCTTCAAGATTACTGTTAAGTAATTTTTTAATGTTGTAAGGGCATTTTGTGGTTTCTAATATCTGTTTTAATTTGTAATGTTGAACTGTATCAAAGGCTCTTTTGATATCAATCGTGATTACGGCAGTGTGTAGTTTTGCAGCTCTGCATAAGTTAATCTTATTAATGAGTGTCATAAGGGCATCGTCCACTGATCTGCCTTGACGAAAGCCAAACTGGTTGCAATTAAAATAGCCAGTAGATTCTAAATAATAATTAAGTCGTTTTGTTGTTAATTTCTCTAAGAGTTTACCAATAGTGGGTAGGAGAGAGATTGGTCTATAGGATTGAACATCATATTTGTTTTTACCTTCTTTATGAAATAATATAATTATGCCTATTTTGAGGCACTTTGGAAAATAAGACATATGTAAGCATTTGTTTAGGAGTTTGTATAGAAGATCTGGAAAGCTATTATGTATGCTCTTAAGGATTGAGTTATCTATTCCATCATATCCTGGTGCTTTACCCCTTGGTAGAGACTTTATTGTTCGTGCAAGTTCCTCCTGGCTAAAGGGTATGTCATTCTGAGTAAATTCAATATCAAAAGGTGGTTGCAATGATAAGGGAATTTGATGTTCTGGGAAGAGATCTTCTAGGATCTTATTTGCTGTGTCCAGTTGAGATCCTTTAAATATGTTTGAAGATGGGTTAAAAAGGTTGGAGGGTGGAATACTTTTGTTGAACGCTGATTTATATACTTTCCCAAATGGGTCTTTGGCTGCTGAGCAGAAATTTATCCACGCATTTTTCTTGGCAGCTCTAATTAATTTATTATAAGAAGCCACTTTGCTTTTATAGATGTTACAGAACTGTTCTTTTTCATTTTGTTGGCCACGTTGAATTCTTCTCCTTATGGCCTTGAGTTCTTTCTTTTTGATTTCTAGTGATAAAGACCACCAAGTAGGTTTAACACTTAAACTTTGTTTTTTGGTTTTGAAAGATTTTGAGCAGCATTCGGAAATTGTACTTTGTAGTCTTGAAGTTATATTTTCTAGTTTAGAATTTGTGTTTGCTGTATCAATAGACTTTTGGAAATCTTGAATATAAGGACTGAGCAGATTTAAAAATTTGGCGTGGTTTCCATAAGATGTCTTGTATCTTTTTATCTTCAAGCATTTGGTAACTTTGTTAAGGGTGATTGATATGTATCGATGATCGCTGAGTGTCTCTTCTTCTAAAACGTTCCAGCATATAGTATTCGCTAAGTTTCCATTAGATACTAAAGTTAAATCAGGCCAACCTTGTTGTAATCGATTAAGATATGTAGGTGGTGAGTTAGGGTTATTTAGAAGAAAAATGTTATTAGACATAATAAAATCTTGTACGAGTTCGCCCCTTGTATCATTATGTTGGTAACCCCAGTTAACACTGTGGGCATTTAAATCTGCTCCGATGAGGAAGTTTTCTGGTTGTATTTTTCTGACAACTGTATCTAATTCATTAAGCGTGAGTGAAATGTCGTTTGGGACAGAGTCGGTGGAACGAGAGTTTGGTGGTGGATTGTATGCTGAAATAATATTAAATGGTTCGGAATCAACTGTAATTTTAATTGTAACTGTCGTCTCAGTGGTATGGACCAAGATTGGCTTTAAATCCCTCATCGTAACTATAATAGCTGCTTTGCAATTTTTTGAAGTCCAGTACGTCCATGCTGAAGGGACACCGATAATTCTTTCATTCAGGATGTAAGGTTCTTGAACGAGGAAAACTTTCACATCATGTTTTTCAGCTGTGACTTGTAAGAGATCTGTAGGAGGTTTTGATTTTCTTAAATTTATTTGAAAGATTTTCAAGTTAGGTAGAGTATGAGTTTCTATGAAATTACTATGGTTTGCAATTGTCAAATGATTACTACATTCCATTCTTACAGACGTCTTTGTGGTGCAATTAGTTTTATTGTTTTCTTGGGTTTTGATAGTTAATTAGACTTCTATAGTAGATACAATTTCTGGAATAGGCTGGGTGATTTGTTGGGTAGTTGTTTCCGTTATCATTGGCTTCTTTACAGTTGATACAGCAGTTTAACTTTGATGTGCAACTTTCCGTGCTATGGTTTTTACTGCATTTCCCACAAAATGGTTTTGAAATGCAATATCGGCCAATATGGTCAAAGCTTTGGCAGTTGTAGCATCTTTGTATATTTCTGAATGGCCTAACAATTACTCTCCGAAGTCCGAAGAACAAATCTTTTTTGTTTACGAGTATGTCCGTCATTATCTTGTCAGCTTCAATAACTACGTGGTGAAGTTCTTCTTTGTATCTGTGTGCTCTAATTTCTGTTATATTTATGGGATTGTCTAATCTTTGTATTTGTGCTTCATCCTCCAATACTTTGATAATTTCTTCTTCTCTCATTGAAATTGGGACATTAAGTAGAATAATCTTTTTGGTTGGGTTTCTTGGTTCTTCTAAGGTGTGAGCTTCTGCGGTAAGTTGTTGAATCAATTTTGATTTGTCTGTTTCATTTTTGCAAAGAATTTTGGTTGCAAATCTACCCCAAACAATCCTTTTTGGCTTAATTGAGCAGGAAAGGTTAACAAGTTTTTCCTTATGAATTTCTGGAGAGATACCCTTTTTGGGCAGAACTATGACTGTGGTAGCTTTTTCTTTTTCCATTTTCTTCTTTAATACCTCACTATATAGTGGTTTTTGGGTATTCTTCTTTGGTTTTCTCTCTTCTTCGGTGATAGATACTTCTAATCTTGATTGCATTTCGCACATCTTATTTAGTTTAGTGTTGATATTTGAAAATTGTTCATGAAGATAATTTTGAGTAGAGAGTTTTTTATTTGATTCTTCAGAGATGCTTCGTGTGTGCGGTTTTCTCTTATTTAATTTCACTAAATTTTTTAGATGATTAAGAATTTTGTCTGATTCTAGTCGTTCATGTTCAGATAATACGTATTTTGAAATTTTTTGTTGCCAAATTATCATCCTTAGCTTTTCCAACATTTTACATTCAGGTTCTTGATCGTTGAAATACATGTTGTTTTCATTGTCTTTATTGATGCTAGGTTCTTTATCTGGGAAGAGCGAGACATCATCTTCATAATATAAATTAACTCTCTCTAGGTTTACGACAGGCTTGATTGCCATTTTTGCCTCTTGGGTTAAGATTCTTTTTGCTCTAGTTCCTTGCCGAGGTCTGAGAGAATAATTATCCGTTTCTTCGGTTGGGGTGGGGGAAGGAAAATCAATCTTCTCTGGATGATCCATATTTATTTCTTTAATTATATATTTATTTATTTATTTTTTCCTTTTCCCTTTTATTTATTTATTTATTTTTCTGATGAATAATGCTGATGGGTAAGACGTAAGTGCCAAAATTATTTTAATTTATAAAGTAAATAGTTTTTTTTAATAGATAGCTTAAATGGGTATAATTAAAAATGAATTAATATTTTAATCTTGTTTAGAAACTACTAATAACACTTTATTGTAGAGATAATCTTGTAAATTAATTTAAATGTAGAAGTAGAAAGATAGCTAAGAATTTGGATCTAAAATCAAATGGATCTTGAGGAATTGTTGAACTGCTTGCCAAAATTTATACAAACAGCATTTGAAAATTCTAAATAGATTAAAATACAAGATAATAAGGATCTAATACAAGGATAATAAAAAAGCTAAAAGTGAACCTAGAAATATACACGAAAACAGCATATGTGACTAAGAGTGAGATTGAAGAACCGTAGGGAGAAAGCAAATAAAACACAATTTCCTCAAGTACTTAAAAGTAATATAAAATCAAATATTTAAGATATTGTAAAATATTGATACCAATCAAATCCCAATAAAAAAGGACACTATATACCAAAAGAACAAGCTTAGATAATGATAATTAAATGTATGAGAGATAATTAATAGCAGTTGAGATACAGGCTTGATTAAAATTCGCTAATATGGTAATCAACCAAAAATAATTTGTGCCCAAAGGGTTAAGATACGAACTGCAGAAGGAGCATGCGCGGAAGCTAAAAGTGAACTTAGAAATATACACGATAATAGCATAAAAGACTAAGAGTGAGATTGAAGAACCGTAGGGAGAAAACAAATAAAACACAATTTCCTCAAGTACTTAAAAGTAATATAAAATCAAATATTTAAGATATTGTAAAATATTGATACCAATCAAATCCCAATAAAAAAGGACACAATATACCGAAAGAACAAGTTTAGATAATGATAATTAAATGTATGAGAGATAACTAATAGCAGTTGAGATACAGGCTTGATTAAAATTCGCTAATATGGTAATCAACCAAAAATAATTTGTGCGCAAAGGGTTAAGATACGAACTGCAGAAGGAGCATGCGCGGAAGCTAAAAGTGAACTTAGAAATATACACGATAATAGCATAAAAGACTAAGAGTCAGATTGAAGAACCGTAGGGAGAAAAACAAATAAAACACAATTTCATCAAGTACTTAAAAATTAATATAAAATCAAATATTTAAGATATTGTAAAAATATTAATACCAATCAAATCCTAATGAAAAAGGACACAATATACCAAAAGAACAAGATTAAGTAATAATTAAGTGAATGATGACAAACTAAAAGCAAAAGATTGTAGCTCAGAAACCTAAATATTTACTTTTTACTCAAATCATGACCTTACTTTAAAATTAATTAAAATCAACAATTGCAGTCAGAAAAACAATTTTTTGTATTATTTTAATCACCGGAATTTTAGGATTAAAGCTGCTAAAATTCACTCAATACAATCATTAGTTTTTGATTAATGACTAGTTAATTATGAAAAATCAAAATCTTATAGTAAGAAAAGGAGAAATGGAGAAAAATATGGAATTTTAGATTCAGAAAATAAGTTATAAAATTGGATCTAATTAAAATTTCGAAATTCCGCAAAACGTTGCTATTTAAGTTATAAATTATCTAATATATGATATAGAATTTAGGCACTTACTGCTTTTCATTAATTTTTGATGTTGACTTGAAGTTAGAAAATGCTTCAATCGGAAGTATGAATTCAAAGTTCAACATAAAATCTTGCCTCATGAAAAGATTCGAAGGTTTTTCTTGAGATATTTACAGGAAGCTTGAAATATCCTTTTGATGTAGTGATGAAAACTGAAGTCCTGTTACCTTTAGGTGATGAGTTATTAATTATTTTGTATCCGCAAATTTGGAAGTCTCCAATGGCAGTGCAGGCGAAGTGCCGCTTCTGTTGCCTAGGGGAATGTTGCTGCCGGAAGGGTAGCGTCACTCAGACTCCATTGATAATATATTATTATTTTCAGAGTTTTTCGTAAATAACAAAGAAACTATTAGATGTTTGATCGTGAAATTTCGGTACTGTTTATAACTTTGAAAACTGAATCGAATGATGTTACATACGTTAATATTCAGCTAAGAAAAACAGTCCTTTATGCGGTAAGTGTCCGAGTAACTGTTAATTTAGTCCTCCATACATCCAGTAGTAGAATTACAACCAGTGGTCAATTATAACCAGTTCTAGAGTAATCCGTTGATTGAAGTCCTTTATAATTCGCTAATTAAAGTATTTAATTAGTTCAATGTGGTGCTCTCGTTGTCGGTCGGAGGTACCGGGAAGTTGAGACTAAGCCTAGCGGCAGCTGTCCGCTCCTCGAGCCGGTAGAAAGGACACGAATTTCCGTAGTCAAGGTGAAGCCCCTCCAGTGGGGACCGGTTTTCGTATGGGACTTAGAAAATTTTTTGAAGTTCGCTACACGTGCAACACTTAAAAATCGTTAATTAATTCACTAATTAACCAATATTTTTGAAATAAATATCCTTTTGAAGCTGAATTTGAGACCTATCCAATGATATAACTCCATAAACACAAAACCAAAGAAAACCGCCTTTTTCAATCATAGAGGAAGAGCAGCTAAAAAACACGTCCACTCCCCTCAGATCCCCCAAGTATTCTCTCCATCCAAGTTATTGTCTTTGTAAAAACAAGAACACGTAAGTAAGCTTTTTTGGCATCTTCACCATAATTCAATAAAGTTTCTATATAAGCTCTGTAAGGGTATGTATTACTGGACGAAGAAATCACTCGTTCATTCCGGCTGACATCTACTTGGGAAAAAAGTGCATGTAAGAACAAATTAACGGGTGCTACGGGCTCTTTTTCAGGTACAGGTAAACCATATAAATTGGTAATTTTCACTTTTACATAAAGATGAGAAGCTGATAAATCCATATAGTCCTCTCCACTACCAGATACATTGAATTCCACGGGGCTCCCATCACGTATGTCAGCGATAGGGTGATATTCAATAAATTGTCCTTTCTCAATGGCTGTCTGAGTAGAAGGAATCAGGAACAAATCCAATTCAGATTTTGAGCAAGGTATAGAATCTTTTTGTATGAGTGCTGACATCTCTAAGCAAAAATATCGTGGGCATTCACCTTCTTGGCTGAACGATTAATGATATGTTTCTGAGATAGCTTTCTCTTTTTATCATGTCCAGAGCCAATCATAGTCTTCACTTTGGTCGAAACTTTGTCAGTTAACCGTTTACCTGCTTCTTTGAATCGTCGTTTAGCAGCCTTTTTAAGATCTTGTCCTTCGGAAAAGTCCTTCAAGACGTCCACACCACTATGCAGCAATTACTTTCCTACGGGTTTTGCACCTGATTTGAAAATAGGAATAGCTGTACGAAAAAAGGATCGAAATAAGCTACCTAATCTCCATAACCTCTTTGAATATTAGTACCCTGGTAATAATTTAATCCGCTTCCATTTTGCTGGGTATAATAGCCTTCAAAAGATTTCTGACAGCAATGGTAAGGTACATACATCATGACAGATACTTGTGGCAAAAATAAAGCTTAACGTATGAACGCCCACGTTCAAATGGCGTAAGTTCGCCTGTGTGTGTCCTTTTATCTAATTCCTCTATAATTTTTCGATTAACAGGAATGTAGTGAGGTCGATCGTATTGTGCATTAATTACCTCACCATCTTGTCGTGTGACGTTCACAATGTGTGACAGAGGCGCTACTATATCGCCCACAATTTGAATATCTACTATGTCTGAGTAGACTAACAACACCCTATAATGAGCACCTGGATCCGCTACATTAGGATTTTCGGTAATTGCTTCTACGTTCTTTTCTGGTGATACGATTTCACTTGGTTCAAACCCTAGCATTTGACACAAGCCGTCGTGTAAAATAACTCTCGCTTTGTCTTTCACTTTGATGCACACACGTTTTGCTACAGGGTTAAAAATAAATTTTATTTTATTTTCATGGTCTTGAATAGCTTTTAAAATCTGAGGAACCGATTCATAAACGCCTTCCCAATTCTTTTCCAAATCAAAACCAATGAAATTATTACTCGTGCCATATGTGAGGATGAATGAATTCCACCAAACAATTCACCTTTTAATTTAATGAATGTAGGTAATCGTGTTATAAAATGAGAAATATTATTTTCCAGGAAATATTTCATGGATGAATCACTAGGGAGTGTCACGTAAAAGCTCATCTTGAAAACTGAACTCGTATACAAATACTAGTCTTATTTATAGGGAAAATAAATGGCTGGATGGAATCCACTGATTAAATTTTTTGGGATAACTATGGTACTTTACATAATATTCTAGTTGTCCTTTACGAGAGCGTTTCTTTAATACTTTTTCAATTGCATAGTTATCTTTTAATTCTACTAATTGTAAATCTTGCTCATAAAAAGTTCCTTAAATGGGATCTCTTAATAAATCTTTAATGCGAAAAACTTTAGGTACCCTTGGAACACATTCCGTTATCACGAAAATTTCTTCTGTCCAGTTGGTTTCATACCCCTTTTCAAACATTAATTTATGCTTCGACACTCGTACTGTATCTCCTACATTAAAAGTACATGGTTTAATTTTCACATTTGCCATGTTTCCACATAAGGTAAACCACATGTCTTGTTGATTATCTGAATTAACATCTGCAGGTGATCTTTTAATACTGGAATGGTAAGTGTGATTATAACTTTTAAGAAACATATCTAGAACATCCAGTTAATGATAAGTGTGAGCGCATGTAAAATATTTCCACATTTTCGTTTTCAAGGTGCGATTAAAGCGTTCCACTATAGAAGCTTATGTTGCATTAAAAGTTGTAAAAATTCTAACATTTTCTTGTTTCAAAAACTTTTGAAATCTTGCATTTTTAAATTCACTCCTTTGTTCAGTCAGCAAAGACTTAGGTTTCCTTGACAAAAATATCATCTGAAATGCGTTTAGAATATCCTCAAATCGTTTAGCTTTGAGGGGTATTGCCCACGCATATTTAGATAGAATCTCTATGCAGTTAAGCAGATATCGAAACCCTTGATTGTGTTCGCGTAGATTCGTTAAATCCACGAGATCGGCTTGCCATTGCTGATCGATTGAATATATGGTGATACGATTGGTCTGGAATTTCTTTCGAACTGGTTTGTGTAAAGGGTATGTTTCTACACCTTGCAGCCATTTCTGAATGTTTTTCTTTGGGGTATTTCCCTTTGCAGCACGGAATAACAAAACTACTACCTAAAACTACTAAACTACTACTACACCACCAAAACTTGCTACCTGACTGGAATCTTAATACGCCGCTTCCATTACAACAAGCTATTGTATTAGCTGATATGTTTATTTTAAAACGCATAATCCTAACATTAACATTAAGGCACAACCTTCCAAAGTGTAGGAAAATTACTAATTGACATGTCATGACAATGTGGGTTTTCTTTTATGCTTTCAAGTGAAGCAGTATAGCACATCAAGCTAATGGTCAACGCACTCGACTACTAACCTGATGAGATATTTTGATCCTGGGTTCAAATTCTAAATAGAACTTCACATAAAAAAGCTTGAAAAATATCCAAAATTTATTTTGAAAAAACTTGAAAAATATCAAAAAATAATTTCAGTTCGCTCTAACAGATGGCGGCACGAGTGTTTTGTATAATTTTTAAAAATGCAAAAAATAATGCAGTAATAAATATGAATTTTTATCCAACATTTTTTACCTTCTTATTCTTAGGCAAAACGTTTTGTTTTGAAGATCCTAATAAGTTTTCTCATTAAATAAAGTACAAGTTTGAAAAAAAAATCCTAGTTTCTCTGTACAAAATGCTTCATTCAAGTTTTCAAATTTTTAAATTCATAATTGTTTAAGTTGCGAGTTTAAAAATTCTCCATATTTATTTAAAGTGGAAAAAAAAATAATAGTGCAGTATGGAAATCGTTATCATCTCCATAAACTTCAAAAATTTTCAGTTGGTAGTAATTCTGGAATCCATTATCACCTTTTATATCAGGTGGAGCTAACCATAAGGTATCGCCCTTCTTACCCCGAGAAACCGCCCCCTCCCCCCTACTACCACACCCCTACTCCGCGGCTCCACTGCTCCACCTGTTCTAGAAACCCCAAATCTATACTACTTATTTTGAAGGCAGGATGATTAATTTTACGTAAAAAATTAACAATCGAAGAATGGAATGGATGTTTCAAATAATAGTAAAAAAATAAAAAAAAACAGTTCTTGTAAGCAAATCATTTACATAAAATTTATAAATTATTTTATAAAATAATCTCATTAATAAAATATTTGATGTATTATATGCTGATAATTTAAAAATCGCAATTTTCTTATAATCTTCATAAAAATTATCAGTAAGAGTAAAAAGTCAATTAGAAATAAAAATTTCGATACGTATCTGATTTTTTACTAATGTTATTAATTTAGTATAATAAATCAATAGCGAAATAATTTTTCAATATTCCAATGTTATTTCACATATAATTTTCCCCCTTATTTCTATTTTATATTCTAAAAATAAAAATATTTTTAAATGGGACATTACTTTATATAAAGTGCAAATTCCTGTAATAGCAATAAATATCATTCCTAAACTAAAAACAATTCAGTTAATAATTTTTAAAGACAAATATGGAAAACATTTCAAACATTTGACTTATAATGCAATAAATATCCTATATTTTTTAAATTGCTTACATATCTTTTTCTGAGCAACGAATGTAAATTCTTTCCTCATCCTTATACAAAAACATATGTTAATGAAAAATGCAGCTTAACTTCAAAATCAAGCATTTCCTTGGACAAAAAAATATATCGAATAAAAAATAAAAGATTTCGAATGCTGTTCAACGATACTTCGGGGTTTCCAGAAACCTTTACGCATAAGGTAGGGAATTTCTAATTGTTTCCCTGATTTCTCAAAACAATCAAGAAATGAATGACTTATAAATAAAATATTGTTTGCTTTATCTTTTCTTAGCACACTTAAAAATATAAGGGCATGATATTAATAGAACATTTTCTTTTTACTTTATTAAACTCAAATATCCTCCTTAAAAATAGTTCAAATGTACACAAATAGCTTACAGTTTTTCGATGGTGAATGAAGGATTGTTACTATTTTTATAGTTAATGACTCATTTTTTTGACGATATTAAAAATGATGTAGATCCCCCAAAACAATATAAATCCAGAGGTTAACATTCATTCAAATGCTGATTTACTTTAAATCACACACACACACAGATTTATTAAACATGTTTTTTACAAAAGAATCAGTTAAAATGAAGATAAACATTGACACCATGAAGTAATAATTCATGAATAGCGGATAAATATTTCTGTTCTATAGAACTGATTTAAGATAATTATTTATTAATCATTTAAGTATATTACATACTAATAAACACATTTGTTGCATTACATATTGAAATACTCTTACTTTATAGTTATTCTTCACTTTAAATTTCATTCTTCTTTTATACGTTTCCCAATTTTTTGTGTTACAAATTTAGCTAAAATTTATGTTTAATATAATAAAATAAGCAATAATTTCTTTAAAATTGGTACATATAAAATGATTTATAATAATTCATAAAGTTTGATAAACAATTCTTGTGATATTAATTATATTTATAATAAAATTATTTTGACTGAGTATATCACTTCTTTATTCTTTTTAAGCTTTAATTAATGCATTTGTTTTTTAGCCTATTTGTATTCAAAAGATTTTCACCATCTTCTGAAAAATTCATCGTCAGTACTAAAATAATAGTTTAAAGTAATGACCAAAATACTTTACCAAATAAAAAAATACACAATATCAATATGCGACTAATACATGATTCTATGGAGGGGGTAATCCAAATGCTGGAATCAGACATTGACCTTTAGAAACATCCGCCTATGAATGTTTCTTGGGAGGAATTTTCACAGATATATGGGTCCATATTTCATGCGCAACAAAAATTAAGGCCTTGAAATCTCCAGAAGGTGGGAAAGTACAAAGGAAACATCTATTTTTCATTGTTAAAACGGCGCTGGGATCGAACCCAAACCTGCATCACCGACATGAGTCACGGTAACTTTTATGAGAAATATGGCTTCATTTCTCTTCAAATACACATAAGCAGTTTTATGAATCTTTTAGAATTTTTTTATGTATTGCACATCTTTTCTTTACTTTTATAATAATAATAATGGTTTTGACGCTAAAAATTCCCCACTCTCAAAATAAGAAAGCATTATACGTAATTAATTTGTAATAAAAGAATATACATTAATTAATAAATAATATTAATTAAGTAGTTAATTTAAACTTTGGTAAAATTTAATTAGTGCTTAGAACTCATTTATGGTATTCAAAAAATCTTTTACAGTTTTAAATTGAGTGAAAAAAAATGTTATTCCTATTTGACAGGATTCGAGGCGATATTCTTTAAGAAATAAATTGTGTAAAAAATGTAATATTTTTTAGACATTTGTTGCGTTTTATGATATAAAATAATGGAAACTCACTCCATTTAATGGAAATTCCACTCGATATTTTGAGATTGTGACGCATTATGAATATCGCAATTTTGCAAATCAATTAATTTACGTTTCCAAATCATTATACATAATTAATTCACAACAATGTAAAATATTTTTTAAATAGTTAAGTAATTTGCAACTTTGATAGTTTTACAAAACATTGACAATTAATCATTCTATTAAAAAAGATAATCATTTAATTGCCAATTAATGATTCTATTAAAAAAGATAATCGTAAAACACACACACAATACTTACATTTTTCAACTTAATTTTACGGAAAGTATAAAAATGGGACTAATGAGTAAAATACTTATTTTACCAGAATTTATAATAAATAACGAAGGAACAATATCCCTCCTTTTATAAATAGCTTTATAAAATTAAAAAAAGTTCAACGCACACACACAAATATATCAACTAAAATATACTAAAAAATAGATAAAATAAGAAAAGATAGCTCCTAGTTACTTTATCAACCAATATTATTTTAAATTAGCATTTTCTCATTTTATTTTCATCAATAAGTAACTGATTTTTCTTTTATCGCTTGAGAATAATAACGTCTTTATATATATATATATATATATATATATATATATATATATATATATATATATATATATATATATATATATATATATGGCCGATAATAAAGTAAATCTCTCTAGACATGTGCTTCCGATTTCAAGAAAGAGTAAATAAAGTTTCTTTATTCGACTGTCATTTCAAACTTCACTCTCTTTTTCTCTATAATGTGCTTATAGGATTTATAAAACCTTATAGAATTTCTTTTTTATGCCCTGTAAAGTTTTTTTTTGTATTCTTTATACAGTTTTTAGAAATTGGAGATTTTACTTTAAAGTGTTATTGAAAAATATGGAGGTGAATTTTGTCGTAAATGCCATTTTGTCGGGTGTTTTTTTAGGGCAGTTTCGGTTTTTTGTCTCTGACAATTTTCTAATAGTTTTGAAAAAAGATACTTAATGAAACTATTTAATTTGTAATGACTCTCTCTATTTTTATAATATCTGATTATTACAAAAGAATGAATAAACATTTATTTCGTATACTTAGAATTTTCGCTTCATTCCGGTTATAAACATGGGACAGGAATGAATATAAAAAGTTCTTTAGTGACATCAAACTAAAATTTTGTTTATAATTCCATTACATATAAAAATTTTGTTTCAAGTTATTCTCTAAAATATGAAGTAACTTGATTCCTCATCAATAAATATAAAATTCTTAATAATCCAGTATCAATATACAAATAATCAATTGTGAATTTCAAGTTATTACTTATCAACCGCAGGCAAATTAGTATAAAATATTTCTCTATTTAGACTTTGTCAAATAAAAAGCCAAATCAAAGATTTTTATCAAGCTCGCCTTAAATGCTGCAGTAGCTGGAGAAGAAAGACTTTGTTTACATAACTAACAGATAGTTGGTTCAACACCTGATCCAACTAAATATCGTTGAGGTTGGTTGGGTTTCGTGGCTCAAACAGGAGAAACTGCTCCAAGAAAATGGTCGAGAAGTGAAACACATTCAAAGTTCAGTCTCATTTAAGGCGTTGGGAAAGTTAACCTCAACTTACCACAGCACTGCGGAAAACAACCTATTCGTATCGTAAAGTTATTTTCTTCATAGGTTTCCCAAGTGGCCCGGGGATCTTAATCAGGAATTACTAAATGCAGAAAATACTGGACATAAATAAGAACATTTTTCTATATCAAAGGTCATTTTGGGATACTGAGAATATTATTCAGCAATTTTTGAGTTTATATATTTAATGTGTATTTTTGCAATTTGAAAATGCGATACGATTTAAAAAGTATTGGAACTAGTAAGATTTATCTCCTTATTGGCAACCTTAGCGACTTTTTGACGAACAATTTTAACGCCACGCATTCACCTCCCAAAAAGACGTTTCATACATAGTGGCTCATGTCCAGCCCTTAGTACATTTCTTTCCACTTGTGTTAAAAATATAATCCTTGCTAAATAATGAAATCACTACTGTTTTGATAAATATTTAAATCTTAGTGTGCAGTACGTTTCCTGATGCCCAGTCTGCCACGGCAACACTAGCAGAATTAATCTATCAATTTCATTAGCAAATTCTTCCAAATAAAATATGCTTTAGTTCTTTATTGATGGGTAGCACCAATAATGTGGCTTCTTAAATTAAATGCTGAATATTTGAATAACTCTCCTGTTATTTTGCTGAGAGAACGCACAGTCACCTTTAAGCTGCCGACTTCACATTTTGGAACGTATAAGAAGAGAAGAACAGAAATGTTTGTTGTAGACCCTGTTCCGAAAGGAATGCATTTCCCCCCCTATGCACATACTTTGTGAAATGAGCTTTTAGTAGTTTATGTAAAAGAATTAGGAAAAACTTCTAAACAGGATCTGCTGGTGTAATGCAGCATCATTGACCCCGTATGTAACGTCTTAATGTCCATAATGAAAATTAACTCATACACAAAATTAGAATACTAATCACTTATGAGTTATAAAATACGTGAAAGAAACCTTGCTATCATCTAGACGAAGACTACTTTCATTTCTCTTCATAGAGTTTAAAATTATACTTCAATCAATTTTGTAACTCGTTAGAAATTCCTTTTATTTCTGAGAGTATTTTGGATAATGAAAAACCTTATCTGAAGGAAGTAATGAATGTTAATGTGTAAAAGACAATCAATTTAGTTTTAATATGTGCTTTAATTTAGCACTCACGAACAATATTAACAGTCTCATTCAAAAGCTTTATAAACTTTAATCTAAAAAACAAAAATTTTGAGAAATTATACCAAGATGTATTGCTTATTCATTATAACTCTTTTGTAGTCTAGAATACTCATGGATGCATTAAAAATAAGTTACCCGTAATAAATATCAAATACGCTGAGATAAATTAGATATCGTGGCTAAGAAAACATTTTACAATATTTCGAATTTATTATGATCGTTACTTTAATTTATTATCTCAGACTTGTTACCACATAATACAATTTTTGACTGAATCACAATGACATGGTAATCTTCAAAAATAGCATATATTTATGCACACAAATGCGTGCAGCGTATTGCATACCTTTAAAACATACACATAAATTATTTTACTGTGTCGTTAGAAGGAGGGAGGCATCAGTGGATTCAAAAGTTTATTTCCCGGTTAAAAGAAGAAACAGAATGCGGAACAATGAAGATGCTACAACTGATTTTTCTGAAAGCCTGTTTTAAAATATGATACTTTGAATTCAATTGTATCTCTTAATTTACTTTATCTTAACTTGATCGAGTGGAACATTAGCGTAAATAATGAACCCATTGTTAAGTTCTGTTGGGTTAGCTAATTTAGAAACAACTCTAGTATTGACTGGAATATTTATTAAATTATGATTCGAAAATATATGGAGAATCATTTAAACACACTCATGCTGTCGTAAAATCGAAACACTTGCACTTAAATACGAAACGATGTTAGCTTACACGCTATTGCAGTCGATACAGCAAGAATCTGTCGTACAGTTATCACATTTAATTGAATCAGATCTAAAGTCAGTACATGTTGCTTAAATATGTAAATTTTAATTATAAATTCACATTACACAAAAACATTTAAATCGTATGATTAAACTGCTTTTGTATAACATGCATTTAGATCACATCAATGTAGCTTCACGCCGCTTTCCGTTCAATTCAGTAAAGTGAATCAACATTTGCCGTGGTGAGTCTTTGGGTGGGTGACCACATTCTCCCTCACTGGTTTGATGGAGCTCCGTCGGTTCCAAGTTCATCTGTGATATCCAACGTCTGGTGTGGCGTGGATTTAGAAATAAGGTTGTCAGCAGATATGTGAACTCGTCCGTGGTTCGAAATGATGAGGAGCTTGGTGATGGGCGAGTGTACTAAGCCCATTAACTTTAAATTACAGTCCTCGGCATGCCTGCACCGCAATGCATGTAAATACAACATCATAATCTTTATCAACTCACGAAGAGTGAATTCGCAATTTCATCTTACAGTCATATCGTCATAATTAATTTTTGTTAAATCAGTTATTGGTTTTGTGATACCTATATTCGATTCAGTTTCTTTCATTTCACTAATTACAACTAAAACAGTTAAAGTTATAACTAATTCAAGTTAATGAACTGTATACTAATTAAGAAAAGAAAGCATTGTAAGTTTTTTCAAATATATAAAATAATAGTCTGCTGAAGAAAGGTAGTTTTTACACCATGAACAAGCAGGTTCGATGTTTTACTCACTTCATCCTGTGTGAAGGCTAAATTTGAAGATAATGTTGTGACCATTCAGTCATTAACTTCCTCATTTTACCACAATTAAAAACCAAAATGCTCACATTGCTTTCAATGTCAAATCCGAATTCTTTGAAAGTTGTTATGAGATATGATAAGATCATAAGTGAAATTATAATAAAAGCTTCATAAATGAGAATAACAGTAAAATTTTCTGAATTGAAAAGAATTAATTTTCTCTTACCACCTTTGAAGGTGATGGGATTCTTCCTGTCCTCAGGTTTGTAAGAATAGAGCAAAATGTTAATGAAATACACTACTGGCCATTAAAATTGCTACACCAAGAAGTAATGCAAAAAATAACAGAACGATATTTATTGGACATATGCATTATAGTGGAAAGAACAAGTGATTAGATTAACAGGAAATTAGGATGTATAGGTCTTGAGAAATCAGTACCCAGAGCAGCCACCTCTGGCTGCAATAACAGCATTTATCCGCCTAGGTATGGAGTCAAACAGAGATTGTATGGCATATACGGGGATCTCAGTCCATGCAGCTTCAACACTATGCCACAGTTCATCGACAGTAGTGGATGGTGAGTATTGGTGTGGCAATCGCTCGGCAACCATTGACCACACGTTCTCAATTGATGACAGATCAGGAGAACGTGTTGGCCAGGGTAACAGTCGAACCTGTTCTGTATCAAGGAAGTTCAGAACAGTACAGGCAACATGCGTTCGTGCATTATCCTGTTGAAACAAAGCATTAGGGAGGCCTCGAAGATAGGGCAGAGCCACGGGCCTTAACACATTGGAAATGTAACGGTTGATGTTCAAAGTGCCGGTAATGCGAACAAGAGGAGATCGAGACGTGTATCCAATGGCACCCCATACCATCATTCCAGCAGATAGGGCAGTATGGTGATGTCCAATGCAAGCTGGCAATGCGCGTTCTCCACGATGCCTCCAAACACGGATGCGGCCATCATGGTCCTGTATACAGAACCGAGATTCCTCGGTAAAGATGACGTGATGCCATTCCCGCGTCCAGGTTCGTCACTGATCACACCATTGAAGGCGCTCCTATCTATGACGCAGCGTCAATGGTAGCCGAAGCCATGTTCACCGTGCAGATAAACCATGCTGCTGCAAACGTCGTCGAACATTTTGAGCAGAAACGTGTTGCCTTGCAAATGACTCCATTTCTCGACTCAGGGTTCGTGACGTGGCTGTACGATCCCTTGTGACCATGCGGATAAGATGTCTATATTCTCTGCTGTTAGTGATGGGGGGTCGCTGAGATCCTGCATGACGTTCCGTATGATTATCCTGAATCCATCGATTCCATATTCTGCTAACAGTCATGGGGTCTCGACCAACGCGAGCAGCAATATTGGCGGTACGATAAACCGCAATCCCGGTAGGCTATAATCCTTCCTCGATCAAAGTCAGACACGTGCTGATAGGCATTTCTTCTTTTTACGCGAGGCATTACAACAACTTTCTTTGCCGAAAACAACGTTGAAATTGAAATTGAGTATGAGAAAACTGCTGTCAAATCTCTGGTTTTATACGCATTGTAGATGTCGCTACTGTCGCCTGCTTTGTATGAATGCGCTGAAAATCTAATCATTTGCATATCACAGCAAGTTCTACCTGTCATGCAAATTTCACGTGTGTGGTGTGCCGCTTTCCTGGTGTAGCAATTTTAATGGCCAGTAGTGTAGTTATCGTCTTTAAAAGCAACGATTCTGCAGTGGAATCTTTGAAAATAAAACAAATTCATTGATTCTCATCTCTTATTTAAAAAGCCATTCAGGTATAAAAAGCAATAAGCGCGAAGAAATGTGAAAATCTCTAAGAGATTAACCAGCAACAATATTTGCAACGAAAAAAAATTTTTTTTTCTAGGGGTTTTAACATATTCTAAAACAACGTGCAGAAAGAGTGCAAACATTATAAAGTTAACAGTGAAGTTAAGACCCATTTATCGATTCAATGACTAATGAGGGGACATCATTCATTCATACCACGTGTCAAAAAGTTTTCGGCACGTTTCGATACTCTATCGGCTGGTGGTTGTCTTAAGGCATCGAAACAGTCACTAAGAAATGTCTTCCAATGATTGTTCATGCGCCGAAGGAGCAAATTGAAGAAGACGCTTCAGGTCCGCTCCCAGTGCGTTCTCCAGTTCGAAGTGATCCTCTCTACCAAGGCAAAAGTTTCACTGCTTCTCTTGAGAAAATATCCATCAAATGTAGTTATTTATACTAATTATTCTCTCTAGTTTGAAAAACATGCATTCATTTCCTTTTCTTTCTGCAAGGCTTGAAGGAAATTTTAATTTTTATAATTAAATAATATTTTTCTTTATAACTTGAAATTTGCTAATATCAGGATTTTTTCACGACTCAAATGGTTTTATATGGCACGAGAAGGACATTATTTTACAGGAACATTTAAAAAAATTATATTTCCCAACCCGACCATAAATAAATATTATGAAAGTTATTTTCAGACTTGCAAAATATCAGAAATTTTTGCTGCAGATAGTTTTATACAATACTTTTTTCAATTTAAACACTGCATTATAATTTTAAGCAAAGATAAATTTCCGAAAATCACATTTTCAAATTATATAAATTCAATAGTTTATAAATGCTTTAATTCAATTATTTATTTTTTGAAATGTGTTTTATCAAATCTTTATTCAACGTTTTCAAAATAAAACTACTTTAAATTGCTTCTCTTCACTTTTTCTCAGAATTATAAAACCGCGAATGGCATCCATCCATGTTGATTCGTGAACATTTAAAAAAGAATTTTTAATTTTAAAAAATACCCTGAAGTCAAGCTCTCTGAAATTTTAGAATAATTTTAAAACCGTATTAAGCTCTTATGCTATATGAATGCAAATGGTTAAAATGTTTTATTTATTTGAAAAATATTAACTAAAAAATTTGGCTCGTTTTAATCGAATAATATTGGGTCTTCATTATAATAAAATATATTAACACATGTTACCTTATTTTAATTTTTTAATAAGAGAAATAATGTAGTTTTATGTGCTTTAATATTCTTGAATTTAAAAAAATCTGGTATATAAATAAATATAATAAAGGTAATATATATATATATATATATATATATATATATATATATATATATATATATATATATATATATATATATATATATATATATATCACACACATACATACATACATACATGAGCAAAACTATAGCTAGGAATGACTGAAAAAAATTGAACTATTTAACGGAAATACTCATTTTTAAACAAAATGTGAGTTCATTATAAAATGTTTCGAAGTGTTTTATTCCTATTATTTCTTAAATATATATAAATTTATTACTTACATTTTATGTATGAATGTACAGATAAATGAAATTAAAATGAGTCCGCATGTACACTTCATACAGTTATTAAAATCTCTTAATTAATTGTAGAGAGCCATTGATTTCAGTTAACTAAAAAACTTGAAATAAGTTTAGTAACTCATTTGTTAATTTCTGATACATAAGTTATTTGATTAGAATGAATATATTTTTATAGATATTTCATCTTAAATAGGATTAGCAATTTTTTTAAATAAATTTTCTATCAGTTTTAATAAGGACAGCATTAAAAAATAACCCTCATGATATTATGATTGAAAAATCACAATTCATGTAAAATGAAATCTCATTAATGTCATTCAGGAGCAATTATTATGCCAAATGTAAAACGAATGAATATTACTCGAACATTGCATAACTTCTGGTTCTTTCCAGCTGAAACGTGTATTTGTTGCAATATTTAAAATGAATGAGATTAATACAACAAAATGCTTAGATACATCTGAAATAATTTCGCGCTTTTTCTATTCTTGAAGGAATAGCTGCCCTTGAGGATGAATTGAAAAAAATCGATGTAAAACAAAATTAGATTAACTGTGAAGCTGCTGTGTTCTGCCCGCAGGAACTGCTCCCGGCCCCTGATTTGAAAGGCAAAGGGGAGATTTGCATTAGCTTCGAGAACCGCGGTGCCATAATTGGAGAGCACTCATTACCCTCTCTGATATCTCTCCCACTTTTTCCTGAACAAAAACGAGACGGAAAAAAAAGTTAGGAAAAAAGGATTTTTCTTTTCGAAGAAAAGGTAGTCATTCGATAAATTATTATTCAAATAGGACATTTTGGAAAATGGCCGAAACATTTTCACAGTTCTATATAAAATAGTCATTTAGAAATAAAATAGCGATTTCTAAATGGAAAACAAAAAATGATTTAGCAAAAAATGAATAAGATATTTTTTAAAAAACGGGAGTGAAGTAATTCGAAATTAATCTCGCAAAATAGTCAACATTGATGAAAATAAATTCTTTAGAAAAATACTTTTAATTTATTTGTATTTTGAATCTTAGAAAATTTGACTGCGTGGAAGCTATGCATTTTCTTTTATAATTATCTCAATTTTTGGCATTGTTCATTTAATAATTTTACTTCGAGAATTTTATTATTTTTATTTATATATACACCTTTCTTTATTATATATAGATAAACTGTCCAAAAAATGTATGAATGATAAGTTTCATATTTTTTTACTTTATATTACTTATAAAATTGTTTTAGATTTTATTTGACAAGTTAAATTATTTCCTAGATATTTAATTTCAATATTTTTTTGCAAGTCAACAATCTAAGAATTTCTAAACTTTGTATTAAATTATTTTACAACAATATAAAATTTCAAGTACAGCACTAAGCAGTGTTTTTTAGGTAAAAAAAATAAAATAATAAAATCAGTCAAATATTTTCTGAAAATGCCATTTTTAACAAAATTTAATAAAGATATTTGAAAAAATTCTGAGTTCTTACGAATTTCTATAAAATAAACCTAACTTCATATTATGATATTTTACTTTTTTAAAGTATTGCAGATATTTCTACTGATTTTGATCCTTGCCAGTTAATAAGTATAACGTGATATGATAATCTATAGAATAGACAAAATTAAATGAAACACAATATAGTATTTTAGTACTCAAGTATTGGCCGTGATGCAGTTGTGACGAATACTATATTGAAGTCTCATATATTCTTCTACAGTTTTCATGACGGAAAGAGCATAAAGATTTATTCACAAACGGTAGAGTGAAACATCTAATAATAAATATTTAGGTCATACAGACAGATTATGGAAATAATGCATCAGTGGTGAATGTTTTAATTAAAATTTCATTAACATCCATACCCCTACTGAAGATAAAAAAATAGAAGATTTTTTTATCTTCCTTTCTTAGAAGTTTTTAGGAATTCTTCCCTTATAATGACCTTATATTTTGATTTGATCTGATTGCTTAAATAAGTAAAACAAAATGCTTAAGCACAGAATTTTTCTGTATTGACACATGATGAATACATCAATAGTGAAACGCGCGTGCTGTTGATTTGCTATTACATTGTTAATAGTGCCTGCTTTGAGCATAAAAAATGTTTGCAAATACATCTGGAATTCACCAGCGGGATTGATTAATAATCAGATTTATCACATTTTTATTAATACTGTTCGTTTTACAAACTTAACACTTAAAGTTAAAACTTTTAAGCGATTTAATATAGATTCTGATCACCACATAGTTTTAGCCGGAGTAAAAGAAAAATCGACTATGCTAATAAAAAACGGCTTGAAAACTATAAATGTTTGATGGTAGCAAAATTCAATAAGTTGAAATATTTTTAACGCACAGCCGGATGTCGATAACAAGTATTTCAAAAGTGGAATTCGCTACCACTAGTCTTGAAAACCTATCGCTTCAGCTTAGAACAAACAATATTACAAACGAAATTTTTGAACCGAATACTGCAAGAAAGAATAGAAGCTGGTTTGATGGAGTGTGTAAGCATATGAGCCAAAACTTGCCTCATACAAAAGAACTTTGCAACACTGTGCTCGAAATATAAAATATTTTTATCATAAGGTAAGAAAAATGAAATGTCTCTAAAAGTAAACAAGATGAGAGAGCTTTCAATTTTTGTTTTACTTTGACAAAAATAGAAATTTTGGGATGATATGTCAAGCATTTTTAGGACTTAGAAAAAAACTTAATTCTATTGATATTAATTAAGAAATCTTGATTGATTCCAGAGAATTTATACCTCCGAATTTGAAGTAGGGAGACTGCTTTCTAAGTCAAGGACTTTAAAAACTGTAAAACTTCTGGAAACAATACCGTGTAGGCAGAAATTTTAAAAGAGGTGGAACAAAAAGTAGAGTGTTTTTCTACAGAAGCTTACAAAATGATTGTAATGAGATTGGTAATGATTTTTGATTTTATGATCAATATACATAAAAACAGATAATTTGATTTGTGTAAGTTATGGAAAGATTAGTTTATTATGCATTTGTTACACAAATATCTTACCAAATTGGTGTAGAGGAGATTGGTTTTGAATTTAAGCAATATTCTTGAGGATTACAAAAATGAATAATAAATGTTAAATATTGTATAAAGTGCGCAAAATTCAGATTTAAAAATACATTAATATATATAGGTCTTGTAATCAATACAGATGATTTAATGTGCTTTATCCTATTTTCAATTTTTGGACATTTTGTTGTTTAGAATTTTACTTGAATTTTAGTGTTACTAGGACTTGAATTTTAGTGTTACTAATCTATTAACAATATTTTTATTTAAGAAAATATTAATGTAGAGTTTATTAAATGAGATATGTTGATATTACTCACGTTCCAAAGACCTAAACCTAACCATTGAACTTTAAATTATCTAAGCGTTTTATGTTCTATTATGCTTCTACGCAAAGAAATATTATTATGAAGATATTTCATTTACAATTCATGAATGGATGAACGTAAAGAATTTCTAAAGCGGCAAAATAATGTTTTTTGTCTGCGAAATGCATTTCAATTTTAATCTACAAGAGATAATAATACGGAAAAACATGGTTTGTTGCTGAATCGTTTAATAATCAGATTATACATCCATAAATAAGCTTAAAACTCTTTTTATAAATTACATCTAAATACTATTGTTGGCGCATGCGCGTCACCTGCGTTTGAGCTCAGCGTTCAAACGGCACTTGAATGCCAGGCAGGGAGGACGTGGGTTGAATAACTCTGGTAAAACAATATTAAAATTCCTGCATTAATGTTCAGTTGCTTTCCATTTGTGTTATTTGTTAAATAATTGTTGTCTGTAACAACTAATCCGTCTTCTCTTACCTTAGTAATAATCTGAGCTGTTGACATGTGGTCCGTCGAGTCGGAGGTCGAAACTGGTAATACTATGGATAAAATAAATTAATCTAAAACAGCCGCTAAAGGTAAAATAACACCAATTGAAAACTTTTTACAAAATTCTGAACAGCAAGAATTAAATCCCGTGGAATTAAAAGTGATATTAAAATCAATCGAATCACTGCAACTTAAAATAGATGAATTGAGAAATCAAATTATCAATTAACTGATATTCAAGCTGCAGATTTGAATGCTCTGAAAAATGATTTAATGCTGTGCGAAGATCGGCTAAACAATTTAGAGGTAAGAAGTTAAACTTTATTTAATCCTTACAAACAATCGAACTTACCTATTTCTGTAAATATTAATGATAATAATTCAAGAGAAACTTTAGATGTAAGAACAAAAATTATACCATTAGTTTTGCCAGAATTTTCAGGTAAATAGGAAGAGCTTAGCTCATTTAAAATTTTATTTGATGATTTGAAAAAATTACTAATAATAAGCAACTTAACTCATCTCAAAAGCTGTATTATTTGAGATATTGTTTGACACATGGTGCTAAGCAATTAGCTAGTAACCTTGATAGTTTTGATTCTCTATATGACTCCTTGTGTGTGGTAACTAGATATGATAATCAGAATTTAATTATTGATATTCCTTGTCACGCAATTTTAAATTTTGAAAAATTTAAATTGGAAAACGCTTAAAATATTAGAAGCACGATTGATTGTGTTGAAAAACATTTACGCGCAGTAAAAATTTTAAATTACGATAGAAATAGTTTATCTGATGTTCTTCTAATTAATATTTTAATTTAAAAACTGCATAGCGAATCAAGAAAGAAAAATTAAATCTATTTTGGATTCAACCTCGGATATCTGTGTATTAATAAAAGATATTTCCAATTGCTTAGAAATAAAGAAAGAAAAAATAAAAGCACCTGTTTCCGGCTTAAATAGATAGAGACAAAATATTACGTGTACATTAAGTACTTATTAAATAATTGAATAAAAATATAAAATAACTTTATAAAATAATCGAATAAAATACAAAATAACTTTATAAAATAATCGAATAAAATATAAAATAACTTTAAAAAAATAATCGAATAAAAATAGTAGTTTCCATGAACCGATAGAATTTTTAACTGTTCATAATATTACAAGACTCACTACTTCTACTACTTTAGATATTTCACTCACAGAAGTTCCTCAATTTTTAGATTTAACTCATATATCATTTTATGCAGCTAATGACATTCACGTTTTAATTAATACTGATATATTTTTTAAGGCTTTGAAGCAAAATACTTATAAAATAAATGAGGGACTGTGTCATTCAGAGAATCGAAATTGGGATGGATAGCTTGCGGTAAACTGAAAGAATTATAAACTTCTGAACAAGGATACTGTTTTCTAAGAAAAATCTGAGATCTCTTTTTGACTTAAAGAGACTTGGTATTAAAGATGACCCATTTTTGCATGAAAAAGATAAGGCTGTAGAAATTTTTAATAAAACTATTCAATTTAAAAACGGTCGTTATGTGTTAGAACTTCATTTTAGAAAATCTTATCATGAACTTGATGATAATTATTCTTAAGCAAAACAAAATTTAATAATTTATGGAGAAAATTTAGTTATGACCCTGAATTATATCAAAGATACAGCGAAATTATTCGTGATTATTTAGATCAGGGAATAATCGAAATTTTTAAATCTGAAGTAAACAAAAAAGACAGATGTCTATTATTTACCTCTGTCTGATGATGTCTGACAGACCTGTCTATTATTAACCACATATGGCTGTGAAGAAAAATGGGAGTTCAACAAGTTCCTTGAGAATTGTTTTTGATGCAGGAAGTCATCAAAACAATGAACTATCCCTGAATTACTGTTTGTGGCTAGGACCCAACCTGAATCTAAATCTTTTGGATGTTCTTATTGAGTTTAGACTCAATAAAATTGCGTTTTGCTCGGATGTGAAACAAGTTTACCTTCAAATTGGCTTCGCTGATGCGCATAAAGATGTTGTACGATTTCTGTGGAGCAATGAAAGACCGGATAGTGTCAAAAATCCCAATATGATAGTATGTCACTTCAATCCAATCAATTTTGGAGTAAGTTTAAGCCAATTTCTCCTAGCTGCTACAATCAGACATCTTATAGAAAAATACAAAGATATTTATCCTCATATCGTTATTGGATAGAAATTTCTATGTGGATGATCTCATATCTTAGGACAACAATGTTAAAGAAGCACTTCAAATATAACGAAGGGCAAATGAAATTATGGAAGTTGCAGGAATGGTTGTCAGAAAATGGATCAAAAATGGTGCTGAATTGATGGAACAGTGGATAAAGGATAAATTAAATACTTATCCTAAAGACAAAGCAGTCAGTTTAGGCTCCAATCAGACAAAAGTTTTGGGACTCTCTTGTAACACTCGTGGAGGTTACTTAACTGTAGATGCTATAAGTCTCATGTAATTTGCCTCTTTGAGCAAAAATAAAAAACGCTTCATATTTCAGGCTGAAGGAAAGATATTTAACCCACTTGGATTGATTTAACGTTTCACATAAGAATGAAATGTCTTATACAAGAATTGTGGAAAGAAAAAAATCCCTGAGATGATCCCTTGCCATCAAATATTGAAAAGAAATGGAAAAAATGTGAAGTGAAGAATCCCCCCTTCTAGAAAGCTCAGAATACCTATATTGGCTTTTGATTCTGTTTCCAAAGTAGATATCATATAATTACATAGTTTCCGTGACTCCAGTAAACAAGCATATGGAACAGTCATTTATCTGAAAGTTAAAACAAAGGATGAAACATCAGTCAAACTTTTAATTTCGAAAAGTCGTTAGGCACCTTTGAATGGAATAACATTACCAAGATTAGAAATTCTGGGAGCTTTACTTGCAGCTCGATTAATATCGAAGGTGAAAAAGATAAGAAATCTTAAAAATCTTACAGTTGAGTATCACTGGTCAGATTCTAAAAAAATTCTTTGCTGGACCAAGAGTAAAGCATCTCGATGGAAACAATTCGTTGCAAATCGTGTCAATGCAATAAGCTTTGACGGATCCGGATGCCTGGCAACATTGAGGTGATAAAGATTATCCTGTTGATCTCCTCTTTCGTGGGATGGCTTCTGACTGTCTGGTTGCGAATTTCAGTCGGTGGACAGACCCTGAATTTTTGATAGAATCAGAGTTTCCAGAGACTTCACAGTCCTTAGTTCCTGAGATCAACTGCCTTGCAGAAAAGGAGAAGGAAACAATAATAAGAAATGCAAAAATAATTCCACAATTTGAGTACAGTATTGAGACTGTTTTACTGACTGATGGTGCTGGAATTATAATTGATGAACTCTTAGAAATTTCTAATAATTATTTTAAAATTAATCATATATTTTCAGGTTTATATTTTTAACTGTAGGTGCAAAGTGAAGAAAGTTGGCCCTTTAATACTTGAGGAAGTAAAGTATGATGAAATTGTCCTTGTTTAAGCATGCTCAAAGGCCTTTGGTAATAAGAAAAAAGATTCATAAATAATATTTCTAATTTGGTTCCTTTTACAGATGATAAAAGAATATTACGAGTGGGTGGTAGGTTAGAAAATGCTTCTATACCATATGACCAGAAGCATCCTCCTATTTTACCAAAAAGCTCTCTCTCTCTCTCTCTCTCTCTCTCTCTCTCTCTCTCTATATATATATATATATATATATATATATATATATATATATATATATATATATATATAAACCGAGAAAAAATAATTTCAAGTTTCAATACCTTGCACTGGAGATTATTTCATGTAGGATCTTAAAGATTACTAAATGCAGTGAGACTAAAATTTTGGCCTCTTGGTGGCCGCAGTCTTAAACTTTCAGCTTTGAAATTCGCGGGCATTATGAAAGCAGATCATCTTCTTGAATGCTCAAAATTTGATAAACATTCTAAAAACAGAATGAGATCAGCAAATTTTACTGGAGCGCCAATACTTTAATGAGCATCTTTTAAATACTGAATCTCTTGTGTTCTTTTCATGGTCAACTTTTTTAATTAAAATTTTTTTATTACTTCTGTTCTCATGTTATTTTGTTCTAGTTATTACTTTAAATGTTTATTCTTATTATATTTGTTTGCCTGTGATACTTGATTTGTTTTGTATTTAGATTGACTTTTCTATTAAAGTTATATTTAACAATATAAGTATATTTTCTCATTAATCTTTTGAAAGAATTGCTTTAGAAATAGCAAATATAAAATTTAAGTAAATAATTAAAATCTGAAAAGATTTATTCCTCCATAAATCTTAAGCTTTTCTAACTGTTAGAATATATAATATTTTTATAAATTAATTATATAAATATACATATAAACATATTTCAACAATTAATTTTACTAATTAAAATTAAAAGAAATATTTATTTAAGTTTAAAATATTCTTTAAATAAAATATTTTAAAAAAGACAGTATATAAAGAAAAGAAGAAAAAAGTAAAACTTAAATATTTGAATAATGACATAGCCATGACATGAAAAAGATCATTAAATGTTATTTTTGGGATGCATTTTTTCTGAGTTATACATACCAAAGTGTTTTTAACTTCGAAAAGATAGATCTTAATTTCCTATCTCAGTATCGTTTAGTTTCTTCTAACACATTATAACTTATTTACAAATGAAAGAATAGATCTGGCATGCACAGAAACTTGTTTTGTAACAAAAAAAGGGTAAGTTTTTAAGCAATATATATATATTTTGGATGATTTACAAAATTATATAAGCTTCAATTCAATGGTTCTCAGTCGCAGAGTGGACTGTTCTAGCGTTCAATTCCTGTTACTACTAAGCAAATAGAATGGATTCATGCCTTCTGCCTGATCGTTTTATTGGAGTGGTTAACAATTTACCTGGTGGAGAATAAAATACTTTACAAAAGCTTACTTAGGCAGTTAGGATGAACTGCATGATGTCAAAACTATAAATACTCTACAGTGAATTTGCAAAGCTGAGTGCTTTAATAACTAAGCATATTAGTACGACAGATATTTAATGCTATAAATTATGAGTAAGGATATATGGTCCAGAAACTTCACATCACAGGAACGGAATATTTTTGAAACATTGACAAAAATCATCAAAGTTATAGAATTTATCACAGAAACTTGTGTTCAAATGTAAAAATGCAGCTTTTAAGTCATACAGTAATTTTGAAAATGCTGAAATATTTCCAGCACATAACTCAAGTTTGTAAATTGGTGTTTATCTCGCTCAGTTATGTGTGAATTGTTGCTATTAATAATCCGGTAAATGCTTGATTATAGCTGAATATGTGAACAAATATAATTATGAATAAGTCTTGCCAAATGAAACTGGTGAAGATATTTTTGGAAATATTTTTTTCTTTAATGCTATTCTCCTGTGACATTTCTTCAGGATGTGATTGATTGTCAACTTATTGGAATATAGCTCTTGAAAGAAGTGTCGTGAGATTTTTTGCAAGGGAAAGGGTTTATTTAATTTATTTGTCACTCAACTGTCATTTTTTGCACATAAAGGCTAACTGGCCCGGGATTCTGAGCCCCTACGAACATCCAAATCTCAGATGCAATTCGAGCTCTTGAATGAAGACAAAAGCTGCTGGCTTGGTTCAGAAGTGCCAAGAGGTTGCATTTGTTCATTGGTTCAAATAAATTGTTTTTCTTGGCCATGAAGCAGAGCAATTCATTGCTCAAAAAGTAGCACCTGGGTTGATTATGGAGTATGCAAACAATAACTACCTTTAAGCATTACAAGTAGTAGTTCAGTAGGCCTCACAAACAAAAATATTTGAAACCATACGATTCTTAGGAACATGTAATCAGAATTAGGCAATGGCGGTCCGAATATTGAGTTAATGTTATAGCATACTAAGTTGGCGTCATTTAAAGATATTAATTAAAATAAAAATTGTAATAACGATGATGATTTTTTTCAACATAAATATAATGATAATATATTTCATTGATCAAATATTTGTATTATCCATGTTACAGATTGAATCTGCAGTGAGGAGAAACAGGGTTATTCAACCTAATGTAACTACTTCGTAGAGTGGAGTAGAATGCCAATGAGTTTTAGGCCACGTGCCAAATATGGATCACGTGTTACATATAGATCGTCTTTTTCTTTGATTCTCAATAATCCCTAGTATTGATCCAATGAAATTACAAACGGTACGACGATCATACTTCCAGGAATGTCCAACACCTCATAATGTGCAACATGTGTATTGATGGATGCTTGTGAGTTTTCTAGGTTTTCTCCCTTGCGATACTTGAATACAATTCACTATGAATTAAAAGTTAACTCAGAAGTCCATAATATAGCATGGATGTTGAGAACACCTTACAGTAACCTTCCTCAATTATGTGTGGCATCATTTATATATTTTTCTACATTTTTATTCATCTTTTTCATTATAAAAATGCTGATTCAGTTAAAATGATTTGTATGTTATATTTTGATACATTCCGTGTGTAAGGGTTGTTTTTAGCTGCTTATTCACATCCTCGACCTCATCATGAAAGTTCTTATTCTTTCGCTGAACAAGCTGCTGCCAAGTTAAAAATTCACAAATTTACTTTATATTAATTTTAATAAAAGTTTCTTCAATTTTCATAAGGTACAATATATTCTTTAAATTTTTCAATAGTTAAAATGATTTAGATTGCTTCTATATTTTAAGGTACAAACACAGTAAGGTGCTAAACGTTATCCTCTTCCAGTTTTACAAGAGATAAATGATTTGAATTATTGCCAGTTCAGAAGATTCAATGTTACCCTGCTTTACAATAGTTAAGATCACCAATTTCCAAGAATTGGCGTTTCTATACCTTTCCTAAAAGTTTGATATCAGTGCATTTCTTTCTTTTAAATGCTGTAAAGACATTTCTATTGAACTAGGTAATTTTAAATTTATTTTCTTGTTAAGATATTTAAAAATTTCAGCTTTCAATAAGAAAAATATTTTTAAAGTTCTAATTTTTTAATAAAAGCTCTATTATGCTTGGAGTTTTGGCATTAAGTTTAATTTTAATATTTTTTTGAATAATGATATTGTTTAAATTTTTTTATGCCAGTTTAGATTTGATACTACAAAAATTGTGCCATCTTCAACATTTCTTACTCAGATAATTTACGTGTTAATAATTTTATCAATTGAAACACATGAATGCTTTTTGCAATTACATCAGATTTAGAAGTCTGAGTTCCTTCAACAATATTTCTTCTGCTAAAATATTATTTTTCTAAATTACGAAATTTTATTTCCAAATGAGAGAATTAAATTTTTTTCTACCATCATTTAGAAAAATTCAGTTTGCTTACACAGCATGTCGCTGTCATCGAACTTCACTTTATGTTTTCTTCACGGCGTTTTAATTCAGTCTTCTGATAGTACTTAAAATATTTTGATTTTCTCAAATTTTATTGTTTAAAAGTATTTTATCGAACCATTATAAGCAAACTTCTTTGATGACTTCATTCTTGAAGTCATCAAAGACTAAATGTACTTAACTATTTAAAATTACTTAGAAAGAAAATAGAATAAAGAGACAAAGTAGGATCGAAGTATTTATTCCGTTATGAAAAGTATTGCCAAAAATTTGAATAGATATTCATTAGTTTTCAGTTATGCAGCATAAATATTACTTTATGCATAACTTCATTTTATTTGTTACTTTATTCTACATACTATGTGAACTTCACTTTACTATGTGAATGCAACATGTTTTCCTTATAAGTCCTTAATTCGTATTTTATTTAAATATTCTTTGAGTAGTATATTTTCATAAATTATATATAATATCTATTTTATATTCTTCGTTACATTTTCAGATTGCAATGAACTGTTAATGGATTTCATATGACTCACACTAATTTAGTCTATAATAACTAAAATGTGTGCTTCATAGTACTTTTTCCAGTTCGCATATTTATATTTTAATAAATTTATATATTTTATCTGTCTCTAATTTTTAAGTATCGGAAGTACTTATAAACTATCTTGAATATCGAACTCATAGTACTATCTTGAATACCGATATATGCTAAGGTCTAAGAACATGTATCAATGTTAATCAAACTAGAACTAATGAAATATCAGATATTTTATTCCCTTCGTTTTGAAATAATACTACACTCATAGACCGTGGTAACATGGAAAGGAAATGCGTTCATCTCGTGATCGAGAGGTAGCAAGTTTTATACCTGATCCAGCTGAATACAGTTTCACTGACATGAAATACAGAGGTTATGTTTTCGTAGATATGATATTGTGTGCAGTTTGAGTTTCTAACCCATCACTTTACCATTGTGCAAAACTACGAGGACGTTATCTATATTTAGCAGCTTTGTCGGTTGAAATAAGCTGCTGGAAACTTATGCCAATAATTTGACTCATCTTCATAATTCTTATATGAATATAATAATTTACACACATGGCAGTTTTAACTAATGTAGCAAAGAGAGAAAAATGCAAATTTTTAAAATACAGGAAACTGCATAATATCTCCACATTAAATTACATTGGCGCAGCATGTGCGTTTTTGGACCTTGCGCCATGAAGCCCAACCAACCAACCACATTAAATTACAGTAATCAAGTTTAAAAAAAACTGCCATGATATACATACATATTATATATATATAATATACACACACACATATATATGTATATATGTATATGTGTGTGTGTGTGTTATATTTGTTTCCTTTATCTAGAGCCTTTAAAAATTCTGTAACAGAGAATTTAATCTTCAAGCGCAAGAAGGACGTTCACGAATGTAACAATGTGCAGCAGTGTAAGAGATCATGTTTTTATTCCTTCTCTAAAGCTTAGGTGTCGTGGGTCTCATTTTCCGTTGGCCCATTCATCTCCATTATCCCCAAGACGGTAATTTATTGATGTTTTGCTTGATGGATCAGGAAAATCTAATTGAGCCTTATATTTTATAGAAGGAAATAGCTCTCAAGTGTCAAAAATTATTTCTCGTTTAATCAATAAAAATGTTTCTTTTCTTTTTAGGGATTTATGGCGATGGCAAGAGTAAAAAGAATTAGTTTCGAGATAAATTCAGATTTAGTGTGCATTAAAACTGTAAAGGCAGCTTTCATTAATTGAATTCCATGTGTCTTTCAAAAACACTAATATCCTGGTAAAAAGGCACCTATCCAGAGACCTTGTGGACTCTTTACCTGGCCTAGATAAAACTCCATTGTGCTGCAGAGATCTGGCGTTCGCTCTGGGGATCCATTTGTCTCTTGGCCTTGGTTAAAAAGACTCGAACGATCACGATGTTCAGTCAGTAAAAGTGCGCAGACGAAATCAATTAAAAAATTGTAATGCATATTTTCGATGATATGCACGTCGATCTGGTTGAAAAGGCGTCGTTCTGTGACCAGACTTCTACACCTGTTTCAAACGTCACTGTAACTGGATCACGTAAAATATGTTGTCGCTACAATGTCATTCCATTGGAGTGGGAGGCAGACGGCGGTGACGTGTCATGTTTCAGCTACTTGACTTCAAAGTCATTCACTATTATAAAGTGATGGCTAGTGCTTAAGTGTTTTACTGTCATCAGAAATTGAACGCCGGAAGTGTATTGTATAAACAAACAATGATATAAATATTTAACCTAACTAACTGAAAATAGTTTAATTCATTAATACGACTTTGAATTATTATTTGAAAGAATTTATTTTGCTGCTGGAATTTTTTTATTTCCACTGGCAGGGCAAATACAAGGAATAACACAAATAAAACTCATGAAAAAATCACAAAATAGACATGCGACGAAGTTATTACAGGTGAATACCGTACTAAATGTAAACGAGATAACCGGAGTCTTTGCCCCAAAAGTTCTCTGGCTTGCGAATAAAGCGATGATTCAGATGCAGTGCAGCACAGTGGGTCCTATCCATGGGTTCTCTCAAGTTGCAGAGCGGACAGTCGGCTGAATTTAAGATTCCAGCGCGATGCAAGTGTTCAGCCAGACAGTCGTGGCCCGTCAGGAGTTGAAACTGTGCCACAACTTGACGGCGTGGAACATCTGAGATATTTAGAAGGTCATCTTTTTCCACCGCTTGGTTTTTAACCTTTCTTGCAGTTTGCGAATCAAAGTAATGAAATGTTGGACACATTATACCCGCATAAGCTTATTATATATGCATAAGCTCATTAGCAGCTTTATTCAAAAAGTAAAAAAACACGTTATTGTCGTACAGTAGAATATTCTCCTGCGATTTCCTTCTTTCTTCGAAAGCCACAAGTCGCTTTTTATGGCCTCTTGAACTTGTGTTTCATCTACTATATTCACCAGTCCTCACTCCATCTGATTTCTCTTGGGGGTGAGCACAGAGTTTCAGTGAATAAAACAATTGTTGATTCAAAGGAAAACTTTTAAATGCGTGTGAATCGTTGTAGAGCAAACAAAAGTTATAGATCAATCGGGAATCTTTTATTTTACGATCTGAAATACCCGTTCAGTCATTACTTCATGCAAAAATATTTAACAATTGTACAACAATTTCACCTAAATTCAAAAAACTGACTTATAATATTTCATTACTTTTAAAGAAGAATGTTGCCATCACTAATGACTGCGCATAAGATTTCTTCTTGCTATGTATGATTTATTTATCTCGATCAAGCGTTTTTTTTCCACTTGAAAGCTTATTGAACAAAGAGCTTCAACTTAAAGGATATTTAAACAACATCAGCCATCCATGTATGAGGCAGGATTTTTACTCTCAAGAATTGTTGATTAAGTTTTATTAAAAAAAATTTTAGACAGGTACAAATTTTCTCTGCTAAACGTATTTATTCGTAAATTATTATCAATTAGTAAAGATACTGTTTATTTATTTAAAGTATTTTAATTCAGCAAATGTCAGCAGATAGCGATTATAATTTTACAGACTTTTCTAAAGTTTATAACAAATTAACAGAATATGCAAAATGCAGATTATGTAAAAGAGTTTTATGTGAGAAAAAATCAATCATTATAAATAAGATTTGTTTACTCTTCCAGAAGTGTCGGAAACAAGAAGATTTAGTGTTCCATTTGCATATGCTTCCGGTCTGTTTTCAAGCAAGAGGTATTAGGATAAATGGTCTGGCCACAACACCAGCTTCGCTGCACTGGGAATAATGGTTTCGCTTACTCTTCATTCGTAATGACAAAGAGCGAAAAGAAAAATATTTAGAAAATTCCTTTCGTACATTTGAGTATATGCTGTAAGCTGTTGGGAATAGTTTATTGGGACATTTGTCTTCCTCTTCACTTCACTTCAATGCTCTACATCCAGCTTTCTGAACTGTAATAGCAGGATTTCATGTTTAATTGCGTAGAACTATGACACGTTTGATGAAAAAAATGATGTTCTTTCAAATATAAAAAAATCCTAAAATATAAAAGTAGCTTGAATTTTCTTTAAACTAAGTATATGTGCAAATTTCAGAATATATACGATACCAAAAAAAAAATAAGATTTTGTAAAATTGAACAAAAAAAAAATTAGTCATAGGTAATTCCAGATATATCTATACTTTTAATTATTAAAATTAATTCCATATCATAAGGTATGTGACTATGTTGAATAAAAAAAATCTTTAATATCATTATGCTTTCGATATATATATAGATTGAAAATTAAAAATTGATGTTCTAATTCCAATCAAAGGGCAACCGAGTTTTTCTTTAGAATAAGAAATAATAATATTTAGAAATAAGCAGAATGGATGATAATAATAGCAAAAGTTCTGGAAATTTTATAAAACTTTCTTATTCAATGGGGCAGAAAATAATGGCTTTATACATTGAAAATGGCTGCTTCAATACTAGTTCACAATTTACTTCCAAAACAATTTAAAGAATGGCAGATATCAATATGCTAAGAGTATTCATTAATAACTAGATTAATGGTCCTCATACCACTGCATTTTGTTACCGTTGGGAATATTAATTAGATGAAGAGTTCTAATCCTTGCAATGAGTGAAGATTAGTGAAGCAGGGATTCGTCAGAAGTCGCCGCCAATACTCGAATGCTATCTCCAGAAGCATTCATTCTCTTGAAGATATTTTGCACTTGCACCAGTCAACTTCAGGGACGTGATGGATATACTGTTAAGTCGGGATTCGAACTCACTATTTTCTGATAATCACAACGACGTCCTAATCAATCAAATGACTGCGTGCTTTTCTAACTTAAAATGTGATTACTTAGATAATTTACTTGAAAGATAAAAATATATTGTTATTCTTTATAATCTTTCCCAACAGCTTACTCAAGATTATGCATCCCATTCATTTTTTGTCATTGAAGCATTTATACATCATTCTTTACTATCGTAAATAAATCAGAAATTCAAGGCTTATTGATCGTATTTCGAATCAAATTTATATTATTTTTACCCCAAATTTCTTTTTTAAATTCATTATGTCGTGTAAATTTGTGCTGTTTTTACTATTTCAAAAATAACACAGTAGCTCCCTTTATTCAGTAGCTTATGCAAAAGGTATTCCTATTCATTCAGAAAGTTGTGCCGCTCTTTGCTTATTTCTTTCTATGATATGATCGTCCATGTTAGCATTCGCAGTCAATACTCCTCTTCGATATTCCCGTTCACTTATGCACTTAAACTTTTTCAGGTGCAGTTTTCCCAGCATCACGGCATGCCATGTTTGCACCTTAAGCATAAAAAAAAACTACAAACGGAATCATAAGGCTTCGGAAAAATTATATACTTATAGCTTCATCAGCGTAAGAAACTTCAACTTATGTTTATCTCATATGAGGTAAATAATATAGTAGAATTACATATTCATGAGTCACTCTAAGAAATACAATCACGCCCAAAAATTAAGGGTAATTCAGAATTACACAGAAATTGAACTCTAAAATAAAAATTTCACATGAAGAATTATCACACAACTCTTGAAGAATAATATGCAAATTACAAGAAACCACCAGATGGCACTGATAGCACGCCACAATGACGAGAATCTTAGAGAGGGATATATAAGGAATGGCTGGAAAAAAAATTGTTCACAAGCGCTTTGAAAGCCTTTCAGTGCAATAACCGCATCGTTATGGCACAAAGGAAGCATTTGGAGGATATTTTACATGGTAGAATTATCGGCCGTCAGGAATGTGAACGTATCCAGCTGGAAGCATCCAAGGAACTTCGAATCGCCCAGAGTGTAATCTCCAGGCTTTGGCAACGGTTCCAAGATTATAGTAAAGTGAGTAGACCTTACAGCACAGGCCGCTCCCGAGTTACAACGCCGAATAAAAACCGGTATTTGGCAGTTTCTGCTAAGAGAAACTGACGGAGCACAGCATCAGACCTGTCTCGTCAGCTCTCTTCAGCTACCGGTACGACAGTTTCAATATAGACCGTGTACAGACGTTTGGGGCCATTTGGTCTATATTCTCGTAGGCTTGTCAGATGTGTTCCACTAACCAAAGCCTACTGAACCCTGCTATTAGCCTGGATTAGAAAGCATGTATTGTGGACTTGTGGACACCGCAACAGCGGTCTTGTGTGATGTTTTCCAACGAGTCCAGGTTTAGCTTTCAGTCTGATTCTCACTGGACTTTCATATGGAGAGGCCCAGTTACCCTTTACCACCAAGAAAACATATTGAACGACACCATTACGGTGGTACAGGATTACTCGTTTGGTTAAGAATTATTCTGGGTTCCCCAGAACTAACGTGCATGTTCAGAATGTAACCATGACAGGCCACATCTATCAGGATGTCATTCTGGAACAACATGTACGTTTGTTTCGGGGCCCAATGAGTACAAAATTTCTGTTTATGGATGACAACGCCCGTACTCACCATGCAAACATTGTAGACGAATGCCTTTAATCTGAGTATATCACCCGTATGGGCTGGCCATTATACTCACCGGACTTGAATCCAATAGAGCATGTGTGGAACATGCTTGGCCGACATTGCAGCCCGTCAACCCCTTCTCACGTATCTACCAGAACTTCGAATAGCATTGCTTGATGAGTGGTGTAATATTTCCCCTAGATCAGATCGATAATTTGATACTCAGCATGCCTAGTAGTTGTACGACCTATATTGCATCGTTTGGGGAGCATACTATGTATTAACCATCATACCAACCATGTGGTATTGATTTTTGTAAATAGGTTCTTTTTTGAAATTTGTAAAAATCGCAATTTTTATTTATGATGTCAAACATATAGCATCTTTTTGTTCTTTACCTTTTGTTTAATAAATAGACTTTACAAATTAGTCACATTTTGCTTCTTTCCTTGAACTAGTATTATCCTTAATGTATGGATACTTGGGTATTATGTGTCGCATGGAACAAAATAAGAAAAGGAGAAAGAGAAACTGATTACAATAATTTGATACCCTCTTGAAATACGAGATTTCTTGTTGACACAGTTATGATTCTGCTCCTAGTATGCACTGAACTCCATGTTGCATGCCTAAAGCATGTTCTTCTCTCAAATTCGACAAAAGTCTTGTATCCATCAAACTGTAATGCGCGCAATACTTATCATTATTAAAAAATTTTGAAATGTGTAAAGCATGTTTAAAAAAAGTGATCTGATTTGAAATGTGTATACCATGAAAGCTACTGAACATAAATTCATTATAAATTAAAATTATGTTAGTTATTAATTATTAAAATAGATAAATTTGAATTAAACTATTCAGTCTAATTACTTCTGCATATGCGACAGGAAGATGCACACGAGGTGCTCCAGGGCATACATATTCTGTCTCTCATATGGCGGCTCTATATTTAACAATGCAGGGACTTACCTTGCCATTGGCACAAAAAGATCAGCTTGTCCTTAAACATCAACCGCATTACAAAATTTTTATCTTGTGATAGAATCTCAAAAATGAATCTTCAAAATTGCACGCTCTGTCACCTGCCTGAACAACTGCAGCAGTTCAATCGCACATGATTAAAGGAACAGACATCCACTCAAAGCAGAGCGGATAAATGTTGCAGAAATACCATTGATACCTTCTACTGTTAAAGTAAAACAGTCCACCTCACAGTTAGATAAAAGTAGCCGGGGGAAGTCCTCATGATTTGGAAGGAAGGATCAAGCAGAAGCTCATTACTGCCACTCTCAAAAGTATCATTTCACTTGCAGGACATTGCAACCATGCATAGTTTAACGTGTACGAGCCATCTTTAGCGAACACGACGGATCTTCAGCTAAGCTAGGATATAAATTCACTGCTTTCCGATGGTGAGAACGACCTCCAAACCGACCAGGCCACCACGGCCTCACAATTAATGTGAGGATGTAAATGTCTTTTTTATGTAAATAATAAACCACATTTACATCCACCTCATAAGTTGCCATCTAGGAACAGTTTTCATTGATAGTGGGCTGTTTTCATGAGTTGCAAGGGACTGAAAACTCCCAAGCACTTTCACAAAGACGCACACTCAGTACGCATAAGAACAATTCCATGTTGTTCAACAGAGGTTGGGATTGAACTCAAGAGCTTCCCTTTCCACTAGACCACGGAGAATTCCTGACATTTATATGGACTAAATGGGAAATATTTTTGGATGCAGAACTCATTGGCATGCACGAGATTATTTGCTTTCCTTTTACGTAAGCAACCTGTGCATTTGAGTTGTATGTACAAAGCTCCGATATTCTCTTTGCAAATCTGGCTGAACAGTGGCAACCAGAACACCCTTTGTGAAGCGCAAAATGACATTTGCCATGCAATTCGCAATTTTCGTACATACTGAATACGTGAAAGAAGAGAGCGCTACCTGTCGGGAATTACTCCAATTAGAAATATTTTTCCTTTCTACCACACAATATTCGATCAAAATGGATTAAAATTTGAATATTTAAGGCTATCTTTATCTCGAATAATTATTTCTTGAACAAGCTGCATACAATTCTCTTCTGGAGACTGCGCAAAGCAAACAATCATAATTACAATTCTGTGAACCAAAATGTAAATTAATCTTTTTGTATATCCATTCCATTGAAAATATTAAAATTTCTAATTAAAAATGCTTCAAATTTCAAAATTCATTTTGAATGATATTATTTAGAATTAAAATGTTCAATTTCTATAATTTTTTTTAAAATTAAATAATGTTATTCACAAAAAGTTTGATGTTTAAAATGAGACACTTTAAGAATAGTATTTACCAATTCAATAAAGGTGATAAAAATTAAGAATTACACTTGATGTGATATTTCGCAATTTATGAAACTACAATTAAAAAGAACAAGCTTCAACTAAATGTATCCGTGCAAAATCAGCGCATCAGTCCACAGAAATGTTTACAAAAGGGCTTAATTCTCAATTAACATTGCTCTAATTCTACAGAGATAAAAGTTTAATTTGTTAAAATATTTGTACTAGAAGTGTGTTGTCAATATTCACAATTATTATCTCAATTGCAGAACTAGTTTTTCTTTATATATATAATCCGAGATATATATAAAACAAAACTACTCCCAAATTATGCCATTTATATTTAAGAAACTAATCAGTAAATTTAGAACAACCTCCGTAGACAACCAAATAATAAAATAGGCACTACTTATTTCTGATTATATGTCATCTGCAAAAGGAAATTTTACGTATTCAACGTTTCATAAGCAACAGGTTTTTGAAAGGAAAAATAACTCATTGAAAACTCATCCGTTAAATGAAAGTTAAATTGTACGTAAGACACAGAATTATAAATGAAGGTTTGGAAGTTCGGAACGGCTCTGTGTGTGATTCAAGGGTTTGTTTTTAGTGTGTTCGTTTGTTACTTTATTCTTTAGACTATTATTAATTTTTGGGGAAAGTATTTCATCCTTATTATATAGGGATAATTTCTCCAGCTATAATATAAAAGTATGTGAAATATAAACTTTAATTTAATGAATAATAAACTTAATAAATAATAATTAACTGGTTCAAAATATTCCATATAGTAAATATTTACAATATTTTGTGTGAAATCATCGAAGAAAATCTGGTTATATTTTCAAGGAAATATTGTAGCAAAATATAATTGTGAGTCTGTTAATTCTAATAAGTCTAAATATTAATTCTCTTACATTATATTTTTTATTTTGTTTTCTTTCAGAAATTGTTCGTGATAAAAAAGAGAAATTTCTTTGAGCTGTGTGCGCATTTTATTTCATGAATAATTAAATCCTAGTTATAAAAATTACAGTCCTATTTATTCGAGAAATTTTCTTAATTTAAGGATTTATAAAAACTAATCTCATAAATAAGAATAGCAATTCAATACTTGTTAATAGTAATATATTTTGTAATAAAATTTACGAATAAAATGCTGATTATTATTTTCAGCAACCTCTCAAAGTAATTGTTTCTCCGAAAAATATAGTGATAATGATAATTTCATTTGTTTAGCTAATTATTTTATAAACGGAAAAAATAATAAATTCCAATGGAATGTTTTATGTGGAAATGAAAAATGTATCTTACAGACTTGTGCAATCATTATTGTTAGTGAAAGAATTTCAGATTGTTGTGTCCTATATACCTCATGCAGATTAAACTGAGTACAAATGGTGAATAAATTGTGAATATTCCGTTTTGTAGAGAGTGCTATTAAAAAAAATTAGGAGAGTAATTAATTTAATGAAAATATTTTAAAAGAGATACTATTCATTAATAAAAAAAATTTCTTTATTGGGTAATTTATGTAAATATTATAATTTAATCAAAGAAAAGAGGATAGAAAACGGAATAATAATGCATTTTAATGTCTGCTAAGATTTATATGTATTCATATGCAATAAACTTAACGTATTATTTGAATATGCATTGTATATGCGTATAAACAAAACCTAATTTTATGATACATATGGATGTGTTCAATGGAATATTCCTTGATGTAATTAAGAATAAACATCCATTCATTTAAATATGTAATTCAAATGAATGTAAATACATTTGAGTTATGTCAAGATATACAGGAATTTATAGAAGCCAATTAACAAACGAAGCTATAGAGAAAAATTTAAAATCATTAAACATACTCGTTTATATTTAGGCATTATTTTTCAATCGCTTAAAAAGTGATCATCACAATAAAACGGCAAAACAATTAAGTAATTTCAGAAATATTTTTTTACAAATTGACGTTATTATGTTTTACCATGATATATTAAATTGTACTTATTGAGTGTTATCTTTTTTATGTATTTCAGACTTCAGTATTCAAATATAATTTTAAATTTTACCCACTTAAAAATTATTTCAAAACAGTAATATTAGAAAATTATTTCATATACACAGTTAAAAAAGATAATTGATGAAAATTTCTCTATTCAGTTCTCCTCTCAAATAAAAGCTGCTTTATGGAATTATTTATAATATTTTTGTGAAACAATAGAAAAATTTAAATAGAATTGTCAAGATATTTAGTATAGTTTTCCTTTAATAATTTAAATAAACAATTTTCAAAATAAAGCTAATTTAGAAAAATTTTTTAAAACAGGAAACAATTGTAAAGCACAAAATTCTGCTAATTTTAAAGTATTTTTACAATTTATTTTTCTTATCATGTAGACAAATTTTAAACTTAATAAATCATTTTGGCTTAGGAAAATTTTAAATTTATTCAGCAATCAGGAATACGTAATATACTTTCTGTCCATTTCAGTAAATTCATGAATTGTTTTTTCGTGCCTTATATTAATATGAATAATTTTTTTCTAAGAATTTATTATGAGCAACAATTGCGAACAAATTTTAACACCTGAATGTATATTTTCTTCATTTTTAATATATATATTAAAAATGAAGAAAATATACCTGCAGATGTTAAAATTTATTCGCAATTGTTGCTCATAATAAATTCTTAGTAAGTACACACACACACACACACACACACACACACACACACACACACACACACACACACACACACACACACACACACACACACACACACACACACACACACACACACACACACACACACACACACACACACACACACATATATATATATATAATTTTAAAGATAACAGTATCTTTGCTATAAAATCTAACATATTTTTGTGATGTTAGGTTCGAAATCTTATTGTTTACATTTTCCCGTGACAGTCATTATAAGTCACTCCAATATGAGGGATTGTAAATCGTTTAAGAGAACAATATATTTTGCAGCATTAACAACCATGATAGTTTGATAAGAAGAATTCATTTAAGTGTCTCTTTAGGAATGATAGATTCAAACAGTTAAAGAAATTTAAAACTTGTGCTCTGAAAATTGCTCTGTCAAAGTGATATGAAGCGATTGTCAAATCCAAACACAGCCGATGTCAGTGCACCCATGGGTGCGTCTTTGCTTGACCCACGGCAAGAATGCCATTCATCGTCTTCGTGTCCTAGCTCTTTGACCTCACTGACCAGCAAAATTATAATTTAAATCCTGCAATAGAAGTTTCTAAGGGCATTAGTGAAACATTTTTGATCTTAGAACATATAAAATGTTCCTAGTCAACAAAAATAAAACTATTAATTGTTACCAAAGTATAGGAATTTACTAATAAATTATAGTAAAATAAATTAAAAAACAATTAAAAGTGTTTTAACATATCAACCTTTAGCATTATACATTCCTAGTGTAGTGGATGCTCCTGCTTACTTGAAATAAGATCCAAATAAATTTCACACAAAATCCCAATAAAATTATGAATATTAACCCAAAAAATATCAAATAAAAGAAACTAATCACATGGTTAAGACTGAAGATTATACCTGTCTTAAAAAAATCACCAATTTACGAAAAAAAAATACAAAAACTTCCTTAATGAATCATCATGCGGTGGAATCAGATTGTTTATGGAGATGTAGAGTTTGGGTCTATAACTTGTATGATTTCAGTCTCTGCGATTCTAAAATACGATAGCATTCTTTTCATAACGTCTTTTCATTATAAACAATGAGAAGCATCCCACTTTGTTTCCCTTCTGATTCATTCTATAAGTTAACTCTGCAATATCGTTTGCTCTTTATACACTTTACCAACTCGTGTCAATTCACAATGAAAGGTCCAAAGTATTTTCTTAATGATATGAGCTGTATGTCTAATAACTTCATTACAATATTGTAATTACTATGAAATTAAGCGAGATTAACTAGCGGGAAATGAATGAAAGAGAACTGTTTTTACAGAGGATAATGCATAAATTGTGAATATAATTTTAAACATGCTTTAGAGGAAAACAGTACTTAAAAAGAAGGAAATAAAATTGTTTCATATATCTTAGGTTCTGATCTTTGATTGCTGGTACTATGATTATTTGCCCTCCTACATTTTATGGTAACAAAAGTCCAAAATATCAAATTATTTATTTCGATTTAAAAATTAACGTTAATTTTTCATACTTTCAATAATTCAATAAATTGCTAATATGAATATTAGTTACCAAAGCATAATAATTAATACTTTTGGTTATATTCTGATATATTTCTACTTCTGCCGACTGAAGCAGCGTCCAACTCAATCACCCTGTTGAACCACAAACTGACATGGATGTTGGTGCAAGCAAGTTCTGGACTGCACCTTAAGGTTTACGGGTTTGGAATACTCGCCCACCGCCAAGCGTCTCATCATTTTGAACCACTGCCAGGTAACGACCTGAGCTCTTTTCCACCCACGTCAGGCCAGCGGAAAGACTTCGGACGATACAGATGAATGTGAACGCGCCCCCAACCCATGGAGCTCCAGCAACCCAGAGAGGGAGGGAGTGAACGTGGTCGCCCTCACAATCACTTGGCGCGGCAAATGAGGCTTCTCTTTGCTGATCTTAACGGGATGAAGCGTGAAGCTACTGAGTCACTGGAGCTCATGTTGAACCACAGTGATGTGAAGATGTCGACCCCTGAGCTATCGTCTAACGTCTGTCTAACAGAAAAATTGCTCCCGCCAAAATAATCTGATAGGCGATGGGGGGTTGCTGTAGTAACAGGAACCATCCGTTTTAAGTAGGAGATAAGATCGTAATAAATAGACGGTATTTCTATACTAAGTTGTTCAAAAACCCAAAGTACTGCTAAAGTCTGAAGTTATTTTCAAATTAGAAGTACTAAGCGTTGCACATGTACTGTTATTGTTAGGGGTCGCACCCATTATTTTATTGGTGATTCAATTTTGCTTTTTTTTTATCTTTTGTTCTAATTTTCTTAAATAGTTTATAAATTTGTTAAATTGCCACGATGTCTTTACATTTTGAAAAAGATGAAGTTTTGAAGTCGTAATCGCAAAAATTATTTACAACGTTGCAGAATTTTGTGAAATCACCATTGAAATCTCTGTCAATCCCAAAATCTTTGAAATAGATATCTTTAATAAGTGTGTCATACGACAAGTAGTTTAAAACTTTTATTTAAGAAAAACAATAGTTTAATCTCACCTAAAATTATTACTAGCATTAGAAGGAAAAATTTTGTCTCAATACAAAATGTTGCAGAAAATTCTTTATTTAATGAGTTTTTAGGAAAAAAGACTTAAATAAATGTTTTCATGAAAAAGCCAGATATTTTGTTTCGGAGACACGAATATTTAAGAAAAATAAAACATCAAAAAGCTGGTCGACCGATTATCTACATAGGTGAAACTTGGGTAGAAAACAATTTAACATTTAAACTGTTGGCAGGATGAAAGTTTCTGGAATTACAGAAATTGTCAATGTGAAAAACAGTTTTATCGTTGCTCATGCTAGTCTGTCAGCAGCTTGCATATGAAGCATCAGCTAAAAGTGGGGACTGTCTTGGGCAAATGAGCTTCGAGAACTTTAAAAAATGGGTTTTGGAAAAGCTTCTTCCAAATTTGCAACCAAATAGTGTCTAATGTATGTATACTGCACCGCATCATGACAATTGAAAAATTCTCATCCCTTCAAAATATTCTGCAAAAAGTGATAGACTGGCTTAAAAAAAGGGGGAGATACAATAATACCAGCCTATGTGAAAAGTAGAATAATTTTCTCTTTCAGATAGTTATCATCAAAAAAAGATCGTTAACAAAATTATAATTTAATTAGAGCAAGAAGGCCATGAAGTTGTGCCACTCTTTCCTTATCCTTGCATATTAAATGCAATAGAATTTTGTGTGTTCTTTGTGAAAAGAACGAAATATTACTGTGGACAGCACAAATTATCTTCTTTTGAGAGCAAAACTTTGCTGAGAAGCGGCAAACATTGAAAAGCACGGTTACATGGAAGCACTGTTAGAGTGGAGGACCTTTCCTCTCGCCTGAATGGGGAAGAGGATCAATTCAAAACCACCTGAGAGGGATTCAGATGACATTCTAAGTTTAAAAATGATATTTTTTAAATTCTATTACAAAATAACTGCCTCAGTTTCACAAATGTCATGTTGAATACTGTAATAATCATTACAATTTGGTCATTATATTAATAATTTAGTTATTGATAATCATAAAAAGTTATGAAAGTATTAGGCTTCATAAATTTTATATGATTAAAGTTTATTTCATTTTATTTAACCTTTCATTTTTTTACATTAAATCAGTTTTAAACTTAATTTGTAAAATTTAAATATTATATGGTTAAAATTTATAAAGCAGTAACAAAAAAGAACTCTTCAAGGCGTTCCCCCAGCAACAGAGTCTTTGCGCAGAGACTGATTCTATGGAAGTGCGCAGATCCTTGCAGTCAGAATCAGGTATTGAACACTCCTCTCCGCGAACTGCGGGTCCTCTCCCCCAGTCTACTAAAGCATCCAAAAAATAATTGAAATAATAAAAGTTTCTAAAATTTTCCTCAACTAAAATTTTCTAGGGATTAAAAATATTCAGACTCTGAGATTGAACATTTTTTTCAAATTTTAAGGTAAATTAGGCAATTATTTATTAAAAAAATTACAAAATAAATATTGTTATTATATATTAAAAAATAAATATTAAAAAAATAAAATAAATATTAGTTTTACTTAATATAAAATTAAATTTCATTATTTGGGAAAAACGTTTCTAAAATTTATAAGTACTTATATACATATATATATAAATCACATTTTTATAATAAAATAATTCTGTAATTAGAAACATTTATCTGTGTCTGTCAATATATGGGGGATTTCAGTGTCTCTCTGTGTGTATACAATGCACTTTTTACGAAGTAATTTCTTCCGAAATCTAATATTGAAAAGTTATATAAGCCGAAAAATTTAAACATGCATTTACTTTTTTTTCAGTTTTTTGAAAAAAAGGAAAAGAGCTTAAAGATCACACATTCTAAATGATTTAACGTTTAAAATATCGTTTGGTGTCGTTACAAGTCGGGAGATATCGAGCATACACAAAACAAGCGAGTAAAATCAAAATTCGAACTACAGGGGGAGAGGGGAAAGAAAGGGTTGAAAGCCATAAAAAAGGGTGTGAAGCGAAGGTAATCGTCAAACAGCTGTGAATGGATGAAGTGAGCGAGAACTATAAAAATGAGGCGGCTCCTGCAAAAGAAGCTCTAGTACTAAATCCTAGAAGAACACACTGGAATGCCATTTTGCGATATAGCTCCCTCATTTGGCGACATGTAACTGCTAAATTAGAAATTCATGTAAAACAGCATCCTCAAACATCTGTATTGTATATTTTAAGCTATATAGAAAATAACAAGATTATTTATTTTTGAAAGAAAAAAAGAAAGAAAGAAAAAGAAAAAAATAATAAAAAGAAATGATGTTATTTGCGGAATATTTAATGTTTGCAGCTTAGAAAAATATCATATAGAGTAATGTATTCATTTTTCAGATGAGTTATTTTTTCTTCTGTTAGTAAATGCATGCTTGTCTAAATCTATATGTATACATATACATATTCTAATCTCTAAAAGTAAACACTTACCAAATTATTTTCGTAAATCAGAATAAAACAGTTATTTATAATACCCGATATACAGTAAGGCATTTTCCAATGGATGATGCTCAATTGATTTCTAAGAAATATTTTTATTCAGTAATATATTTCATAAATATTTTTCCTAGTGATACATAGGCTCTTCCAATGATTCCTGCATTAGAAGGGATTTTTAAATAGCACGTCAGTTGATTTAAAGTAAAATAGAAAATGCATTTGGACAGAAAATATTTTGGAAGAACTGTATCGACTTTAATATTGGTATTTTCTCAAAGAAAACATTGACAAGAATAAATGTATACAGTGCGTAAAAGAATAAATGTAAGCTTTCACTGCATATAACACTTTAATCCTGTTGAAGAACTCCCACACACACACAAACGGAAGCTGAAGTAATAGATATTTCCCTTGAGAGTAAAATTCTTATTCTAGGTATTCTATACTTTATACTTCTAACCATATATTTAAAAATTTGATGAAAGGTAAGGAACAATTATTTTAAGCGTCTAAAAAACAGCGTAAATGGTTTTACATAATTTATTAATGTCTTTTTTTAAATATTTTAAAATCATAATAATTATTAACATTTAAATTGAAGAGAGATTTTATATATCTAAAAATAACCATAATTTTACATATTAGAGTTTTAAGTAAATATAAGCTGCTATTCTATCATTTTCAATAAAGCGTCACATTAGCAACCAAGCCAGTTTTTTAAGTAACGTAGCTAACTGGTAACCCCGTTTGCACACACACAGTTAAGAGATATATTAACTCGAAACTAACTTTAATTATAATCGTCTGAACTTACTGCTAAAAGATAAAATGTGTTCATTTTTTTTAATGTTTTCTCCTGAAACAAAATTTTAATATCGTAAAAATTAAGCAAATAAAAATTTTTTAATCGGGTTTTAGATTGTTATTTTTTTCATTCCGTTCTGTTTTTCACATAAATATAAAAATGCGTGTAATTTACAATGTAGCCATTACAGAGTGTAAGGACTGATACTTTTATGATATTTAGTTAAACAATTTATGTTACAAACAATTTTTTATTATTAAACTAAAATACTTAAAATATTGTTAAATAAATAATAGAAACAGCTCAATATTTTAAATATAGAGCTGTTTCTACAATGTATAACAGGGAATTCCCTGAATGCTTAACAGGGGGATTCTAAATTTCTTTTACAAATTGAAAGGTGTGATAGTACCAATTCAGACGAGCAATAATTATATTGGCTACTCTGAGATTATTACAATTCTTCTTTTCTGCTGTGAGAGATTTTCACAAAACAATAAATCGAATAGAGCAGCTTTTGGTATCGTTTATTTGAAAGAGAGCAAATAAACTGTACCAAAAGCTGCACTATCCGATTTATTGTTTTGTGAAAATCTCACAGCTCTAAATGCGCGGCGATGAGACCGACTGGTGAACTTCTGGAAGATTTCTGTTATTTCTTCTGATGCGATACGAAGTCCCCAGCTGCGCCTGCAGGCATTCTGTTCATCAAAGATTTCGTGTGGTCCCAGACCTCGTGGGTTGAGGAAGCCAAGCTACAGTTCTGCTACGTCTGATGCCTCGTGAGGAATGAGTCAAGAAGTAAATAACCGAGTTAAAAAAACATGTTGGTGCTTGCTCGTGCACAAACCACGTGTCTTGTTCCAAAAAGGTTCATTAATTAGCCCTGGTCAAACATGATATAAGGGACCACCAGGTGATACCTGCCCGAGCGTTCATGGAAAAGTTCAGCAGGAATTTACGAAAAGTAATGCAGTGGGGATTCCCTTCAGACCAATGCTAATTTTCAGATTAAAATATCCAATCACTGTACATACATAGCAACTGCGGAATTCGTCTGATGAACCAGAAAGTGCATTTATAGGAAAGAATTATAAGTTCACATAGCTTTTAAGTTTATATGCAGCACATATAATATCCTTAATAATATTTTGTGTGTTTTTCTTTCATTTTTCAAAGGTATACATTAAAGACAGAACAAAAAATAAATCTTGCTTAGTTAACCACAAGTATAAAAAAATCGTACTAGTTATTCAGTATGTAAAAATCGGTTTCATCGCAGAAAATGTAGGCTGGAAATGAAGGTAATCTAAAATATTTGCCTATTGCCCCTGAAATAATGATGCAAATTATTTTAACTGTAGATACAACTGTATAACAAAATTTTCCTTTACTCTTCATCTTATAAAGAGATATTTGCAAAATAACTAAAAATACAAAACCTTGATGTAACTCAGTTTGATTTTGTTTCTTTGTCTATCAACGGTCATTTTCTCACACGAGGGATAATTAGACCGAGATCTACGACGTAAAGTGGTTTCCGAACCACTTTAAACATCCAAGCCTAAGGTAAGATTCGAACCCACGAACTTTTGAATAGAAGGCATTGATCATAGGGAAAAGAAAGCATTTCGTGTCGAAACACTGTTGGTGGAATATCTCCAAATACTCGTATTAGCAAGTAATTAATATTAATAGTATAATTCTTTTTTTAATGGGGTGAGCAAATCAGTTGCAAACTTTTCATCCAAAATCATTTCAGAAGAGTAAAATTCATCTTAAAATAGTAAAATAAAATAAGAAAAATGTAATAAAATTTACATGGCAGCAGAAAAAGAAATTTGTTAAAATATTTTATCACTCTTTATTAATTACACAGCTATTAATTTATATGTCATGATAATATTTTAATCACATCGTGACCTTAAACCACGTCAGTTAAGATCAGCTAGAGACATTTAATGTATCATAAATAAACACGTCTGAAAAATATTCTTAAATGTGGATTATTTACTTGCTATTGTAACATTACGTTTCATTCCTAATGTAATGATTCGTTTTCTTCACAACATTCAGATGTTGAGCAACGTGAGAACAGATGTGAAGTACAGTCTTCAACCGAATTTTAGCCTACCTGTTTGTGAAGGCAGGTGTGCTCAGCATGCTGCTTTTTTTCACATATTTAAAATTGGCTTTACTTCTGCTCCTCATAAGCTCAATAAAATTGAATACACCTTTATATTTAAGTTGTTATCGGTGTTCAGTTTACTTTAATTATAAATTAGCACCATAGGCATTAAGCTAACATAAATTCAAAATTAAAACACGTAAAGTATACAAGCCCTGCTCTTAACTACGCTTTGAAAACCAATTTCTTATTTTGTTTATGGTGTTCAGATAGTAAGGTCACTATTTGCATTTCAAGCCGGCTCATAGCGACTCCATAGCGATTAGTGACAAAGATTTAATGAAAACGTCTTTTTGCAACTAAGAAATAATATGCATAAAAATCTTTCCCATAAAACTCAATTCAGTAACATTCCGCGATGAGCCATCTCATAAAAGTAAAATACATATATACACTATTCACATGCAACGCACTCTTTCCTGAATTTCACTTTCTTGTAGTTTGTTTTATGAAGTCATCATATGATTTCGCCATTATTTAAATAAGAAATTTCTTATTGGCTGATAAAATAATGATAAATATATTATATTCATAAATATATTATCATTACTATTTGGTAATTTTAAACCTTTTTGAATGTGTAGATACGGGGACATTTTTTTATATTATTTAAGAGCACACACACAAATAATAACTTGCTTCCTTAGCCAATTTTTAAACTAATAATAGTCTTCACTTATTGCAGAAATATATATAAAAACTATTTAAAACTTTAAACAAAATTTTCTTTTTTGATAATCTGTATAGATAGGATTTTTTTTAACCGAAACAAATTTCACCGCTAGAAAAGAATGCAAGTACATAAACCCCGATTAATCAGGAAATGACATTTAAGAAATTGTTTCTATGCAATATTTGAGACCGCTGACGATCTTCCTTCTCACTCTTCATCAGGATTTTTAAGGCAAATTATGTTCTCCCATCGAAATTATTATTGAGAATGAATGAGCTGATTCACAATAATTATCGGTAAATAAATGTGAGAAAGAAACAAAATCTATAGAAATACTTTGTTTCATCTCAGCTTTAATTGAAATGTATTTCTTGATTCTTCTTTTGTGTGGTTTAATGTTTGAAATCAAAATTTTTATAAATATAGCATATAATATTAAATAAAACAATAGAAAATTTCTTATAAAAACTTTTCAAAATAATCAATAATTATGATCAACGCATCTAATTAAACACAATTTTAAGCTGTAATTAAATTATTTAAGAAAAATTATTTATGCAAGAATGATAGAAATTGTAATTCTCAATAACATTTTTTGAATATTTTGCTTAAGAAAAATCTCAAATATTATGATTGATGAGTGAAGAAATCATGAATTTTTGCTTGAAAAATTATAATTTTTGCGTTTTCTTAATTTGATGCGAAAATGAGAGAAAATTTATTCGAAAATTAATTTTTCCCTTTTTTTTAATTATTTCAATCTGTAATTTTACAAAAAATGTGTAAAATGAAAGTTAAATTTTGTATATTTTTAAAATGCTTAAGATGAATAGAAATAAATGCATTTTCTACAGCCTCTAAACCTATTATTGTATAAATATATATAACAATAGGTTTGGAGACTGTAAAATATGCATTTATCTCTATTCAGCTTTACCATTTTAAGAATATGTAAAATGAAAATTAAATTTTACAAATTTACTTTTGTTAAAAAATTCATGAGATAAAAGAGAAAAAATTAGTAAAGTAAGAGCATGTAAAATTTGAAATGTCTTTATAAATATCATATTCAAAATTCAGTTAAATCTTTTAGAAACTAATCGAAAATACATCTTCGAGTTCAAAGTTTTCATGAAATTCATTTCTTTGTAATTTAAAATTTTTCAAGGGCATTTTAATTAAAGACTTCACTCATATAATTAAAATAAGTTGTCCACATGCGTTTCTTTACGAAAGCGATAAAAAAATATGTTATTTTTTTATCGCTTTCGTAAAGATGTATCAGATGTTGACTGAATTTTATCAAACAGTAAAGATTACCTCATTTAAATTTAAGGTAATTGAAATACATTTTTGAGAAATAATTATTGCTAGTTAATTTTAAAGAAAATTCTCATTTTGTAAGGTAATGAAAAATTAGAAAAAAAGTATCTTCAAGTATTAACTTGAATGCTTTTAATTAACTAATTGAAGGAACAGAAACGGTTTTGAATATTGCCCATAATTTTTAACATTCCTGAATATTTGGCTGCAAATGGGAAATCATTAAAAAAATAATTGAGGCTTGATTGCTGGAAATGTGAATTAAATATTAAATTTAAATAAATATGGTGAATTATAGTAAATGTTTAAGCAATTTCTTGAAAGATAAATTTTTAAACAATTGTTTTTCTTTTAACAAGGACCAAAGTAATCTGTGAATGAAAACAATACTAAATTCTTAAATAATAAAAAGTTTCACACATCTTAAATATAAATTTAGTTACATTTTAAGTAATAATATATTTAAATCAATAAATAAAATAGTAAGTATTTCAGCAAAATCATGGCCAATAAATAAGAATAAATTTTGAAGCAATATCTTAAGGGTCTACTGTTTCTGTCGTCATGGACCAAAATAACCTGAGAAATGAAAAAAAATTTTTGGGTAATGAGAAGTATTGATAACTGATGTGGAAAACTGGTATTAATTAATGCGAACATCTGATCAGTAAAAAGCTTGTTAGATGACCACATATTGATATTATTTATTCAGAGTTCGGTTTTCATTAAGTATTCTCCTCTTATACTTTGTTATAAGGGTAAATTAGAAGAATTCTTTTTTCACTCTTTATTCAAAACAATAGCAATTATCTTCGCCTGAGACTTAGTATAACTACTAAACTTTGTGGCACGACAGTCCATGTGGGCCAATACCTACAGTGCCCATCTCTGATTTCCTGAACGAGAGGCCCTTGGATATAAGTGCATGTCTCGATTAGGTGGTCAGCCTAACTCAAAGCCCTTGTGCTTAGCTCCTAAAAATGCTTGGTAGTGAGCTTATTGACACACTGAAGGGATGAGTCGACCTTGCTCAGCCCAAGAATCGAACCTCGGACGTGTGCCTTGGAAGCGTAAAACGCTACCACTAAGCCACCGGGCTTCTGAGATGGAATATTATTCGCAAATTGTTGAGCAGAAACTGAGAACATAATCCTTCAGTTGCCAGTTTAGCTGTTATTTAGATGACGACGCCATTCTAATAACATTATTCACCATTCGAAGGTTTTGCTTTGTCCAGATAAAAAAGGCATACAAAATTGATTTTGTAGAAAAAGCATGATAAATCAATTTTTAATCACATAAACGAACCATTCGAATACATGAAACTTTTCTTCCATATGATTTATTTTGGAATTGGCACAAATAATATCTGCAATGTTGCGTTGAACCACACTTTTAACTACTTGAGTAACTACTAACCGTATTCTGAATCAAGTGATGCCTGTAAAATAAGTTAGCTTCAATTGATTTCTGTGGTGCGGAGTTCTTCCGATTCTTTGGGGAGGTTCTGCTCATCTGTTCAAATGGACTCTCTCCTGAAATGGGAGAATTTTACCTGTGAAAAGTCCCTCCAATAAGTGATATGAGGCGAACAGATGCGGTATAACTGACATATTAATTGATAAAGAAACTTGAGGTGACCTTCGGCTCTCAAGGCATTCAAATATCTACCGTCTTTGTTTTCTAGAAGTAATTTTCTTATGCCACATCTGTGTGTTGCAATGAAGGAAACCAGGAAGACTTCTAATAAGGCAGAAGTTCATGAAGAAAAATGAAGTGCAATATTCATATTTCTTTTTTCAACAATAGATGGATTCCAGTTCGAGAATTTTGTCTACGATGAACAGAGTTTTACACGATGACACTAATGAACAAATTCCTATTTGCCTTGCCATTAATTTGGTTTGTTACACATTTTATTATTTCATCAAAAAGAAGGTAGAATCAAACTATTTAGAGGTCCTAAACTTAATCCTAACTGTACTGATGCATCGGGAGAAAGATGTTGATTCCTACGGGCACATCATCTGGTGTGAGTACTTGGCTTCTGGTCTTCTTCTTATGGTCTGGAGAAATTTTCTCCCCCTTCAGATCAATGCAAAAATTGAGGGAGTAGATCCTCTGGTGCTGCCCTCTATCGGAGGATTTGAAGAGCATAAGTCGTACTTTCACCTTCATGGTGCTCTGATTAAACGAAAGACGGTCCCAATTGACTTAAATTCGCATAGCCAAGGCATAGAGAGCTTGTCTTGTCCAAGTGTCATTAGTAACAACAACAACTTGGCTTTTCCAAAGTAACATGTGAATATGGCCCGTTACGAAGAAAAGTATTCTCAGAAAACAATCCGAGGACCCTTACAAATTTTATAAAAATTGTTAATCAGTCTGATTCTTAATGGCTGCACTCCTGATACAGTGGTTGAAATTTCCACTTCACATCCCATGTGTACGAATCACAACAAGAAGATGGAAACATTTCTCAATACTATGAGCCTCTGAATGGGATGAATCGGATATTTTCTGGAAATTTTCTCTCAATCTATATCTGAATATTTTCTGACAAATTATCTTCAATCTATAAAACGGTTATTTCATCGAATTATTTATTAACTCTATATTAAGCGTCTGAAGATATTTTCTCTAAAATATTCTTCAAATCAATCTATTATAGACTATTAGACTGGTCAGTGAAGAACTATTACGTCTTAAGAATAAAAATTCTGAAACATATATCAGTAGTTATTGAAGAATATACTTTTAGATTCAATCTAATATTATCTCCATTAAAAAAATCTACAAAATTATAAGAAAACAGTATTTGTCGGGGAGTAAAAATATTCTTTTTTCATTGTTATGATTTTTTAAAAATAAAATAATGATTTTATTTACATAAAATATAAAAATGCACAGCTGAAATTAAATTTAGTTTAAGATAAATATGCATTTTGGGAAATAATTATGTGTTATTTTTTTATTAAATACTTGATTGTTACTATACGAATAAAAAAGATTGAATTTGAATCTTTGGTATGATTTCTTGTTGATAAACATTTATAAATAAAAGAAATAAAACCTAAAGAAACAAGACTTGAAATTTTGTCAGCGTGGCATAAATAACTTTACAATTTAATAATATAAAGGTGTCGAATTATTTTTATTAATGAAAAAAATCACATGAGGAAAGGCAATTTGATGGTCTTTAAAAGATAAAATTAAAAACTAAAGGGCACAAATAAAAAAAACTGACAGAACAGAAATGATGAATAAAATTAAATCTCTCGTTAAAAACAAAAAGCTCACAACGAACAGTTGTGCTGCACAAAACATTTTAAAAATAAAAAATGTTAACTCTCCTGTCTCAACTGACAAAAGAAAGCCTTCCATTGGATTATGAATGCTTTTCCTCATCATTGCTAGTCCTGGATATCTACTGAAACATTTGGCTGTCAAGTTCACCTTTAAGAAGCAGTTTATGTTTGTCGTGTCAATAGAGATTCACGTTTCTGCAACGAATTCAAATAAGGGAAAAGATTTTCCCAAATGTTGCATTCCAAGTGTCTTGATTGAGTCTCTTCAATTACTCAAAATTAGAGGCAAATTAGTTCTGCGAATAATAGTTTCAATTTGTATAAGTAACAAATCCAATCTTCTTAATACGCTTGAGCTAGATTCTGCTAATCGTTCTCATCGGCTTGATCGATAAATATTTTACAAAAGGAGAGAAATGCGCTGAAAATTCAAGAAACTCGGTAGAACAAACATGAAAATGTGACAGTCAAACAAAAATCTAATTATTGTTTGGGAGAATCTTTAATAACAAGTAAATATATTTCTCGTCTGAAATATATGTAAAATATGAAGGCTTAAATAGATTATTCTTTTCATATAACTGTTACTGACAGATAAAAGTTGTGAAAAAAACATTCTGGTGCAAAACTAGAGATATGCCACAGAAAAACAATCACGTATGTAATAAGCGAGGCAAGAAAATGGGTTAAATCTGGACTTCATCTCTTGGTTGGCGCGTTTCGGATATTGCGGCAACCCTAAACTCCGTTGGTAATGAGGTCGAGGGAGGAAAGAAAAAGAAGCGGCGGAGGGAGATAAGCTACCGAAGAAGGATGATCTCCCTTCTCGTTCGAGATTACAGTGCGGAACGCCGTTGAACACTTTCTCTCCCTCCTCCCAGAAAAGAACGATGATGGTTTTGTCTTCCTCCTCTGATCCAGAAATTAATGGACCCCTTGTTCCTACATCATCTATACCGATTAAAGGGTTTTAAAGGAAGGGATGGAAAATAATTAGTCCTTCTGGAACTTGAAGAATAAACATTCTTTTATCTCGCCGATATTGTGTTTCGATGGAGCAGATGTTTTATTCTTCCAGCTGTGGTTCGGATCAGAAGAATCTAAATGTGGGAAATTAATAAAAAACAGAATTCGTTTTCCAATTTTCCAGATTATGTAATATCTATTTTCGTTCCCGACTTTATCTGGTTCGTCAAATGTTAAGATCTGTAATAAAATATATCGAATGTTAGCAATACTTTTTAGTTTAACAAGCTTTCTGCTATTAAATACAAAAGTTTGCTTTTCCACGTCAATTTTTCACGTCAACTTAAGGTGTGTCTCAAATCATTATAATGATATATTTCCCTTGTGTACATTTATAATTCATTTCTAACAATTAAAAAAATTAATAATCATAAGAGTAAAAAAGTTAATAATCATAATGAGATTTATATATTGTTTTTATTTTATACTAGCTAATCGAAAAATTTTCGGCTGAAAGAACTTTATTATTTTTTAATTGAAATTTGTAAATCAACTATGTTAGAAATAATAATTATATTCAACGACTTAATGTTAACAAACTTAAAAATGCATGTTTTAAGTAAAATTAAACTAACATTGTAGTCAAGATATGAGAAAATAAAACTAAATTTAATGATATGCAATTAATGTTAAAAGGAAAAACAGAATGTGCTTTAAAATATCCACATAGCTCAATTTTTCCTCATATTTATTCGATGAAATATTTATAGTTTTATAAATATAATTAGTTTTAAAAAATATTATCCATAAAAATTTCATTTTAAGAATATCTACCGTAAAAAACTTTAAAACAAATCCTTTAAAATGGTAATGCTATAATTGTACCTTCTCTTTGTTGCTTTACCATTTTACATTGGGTTCAATGAACTTACAACTGATACCTGAACTATCGTTGCGAGGGAAAACATGTGAGTAAATTTCAGGGATTTCTCCTTTCCGAAGAAAAATAACTTACTTTAAATATATTTTCTAAATGGTAAACCAATATAAACAAAAATATACGCAACTAAAAAATCATTTCACATTAGTCAAATAAAAAATTCAACACATGAAAGTGTACACATTATTACAACGCATTTTAAGTTCTAATCTAGTAGGGAACTAAAAGGATAATTATTGAATTAATGCAAACAGAATTATTTTTATTCGTTTTTCGATGCAGCATACTGAAATATTGAAACTACACTGCTGGCCATCATGAATGCAGCATTCCAAAGGAAACATTCCGGTATTATGGTGTGAGATCCCTCCAGTAGCAGTGACGGTACAGCCGCTCTGAGGTGCTAGAGACCTCCCTATCATTTCAGCGCTGGCCTTGGCAACATTCCAGCACGATAATGTGAAACCACACATGTCAGACAATGTTCAAGGTTTCTTCTTTGCCCATCAGATTGGTCACCACCTGCTGCTGCACCCGATCAAATTTGGAAGCAGCATGGACTGCCGTGCTTGAACAATGCATCCGGAGCTTCTCTGATTCTATACTAAGGCGTATGTCAATGATCACATCCAACAATTTCTCTACAATGACTGTTGACGATGCACAGATCAGCTAAGAAATTTAAACCTTACGCTAAAAGAAAGTTGAATTATTATAACGATTTTAATATGTAAGTAAATACATTTAATCAAATATTTTTCTTTAAAAATTTTTATTTAAACATTAAGTTGACAACATTGATAAAAAATCATAAATATTTACAAATTTTGTATTGAGTGATTTTCTTTTCATTCGCAGGCGGTACTATTCATACCTATTGCAAGTGTTCAAGGGTCAACTTTATAAGTCGAATAGTTTCGTGACTTCGCTTCCTAGCCTTTGGTTGAAAGAAATTTGACGATTTAAGAGTTGAGAATCAGAGAGAAGAAATCGGAGGCGTCATTCGAATCAATGTTCCAGAACTCTTCGTCCGATGGACGCAAAGACCGAGAGAAGGGGAGAGAAATGCAGAAAAATGATGATTAACCCATAAATAAGGGTCACTTGCTCCGGCGGCAGCAGAGGAAGAAGGACGCGCGTCTGACCATCCGGAAACCATAATGAATGCAATCTGGCTCTTCCTGCTTTCCGATTTCCAAGAGGAATTTATTTGAAAATTCCTTTCCAGCAAAATATTTTGAAACCTGACATTTTATGACAAATACTCTGAATATTACCTGCTGCATTTCTCTATCTAATTTGCCGAATTTATTTAAACAGTCGTTAATAATATTGGTTAAGAAAGTAGTACTAATCCGAAAATATTTTTAATAAATGAATGAGCACACAGAATACATTACAAATAACAAATTTAGTTCTAAACGGAGGTTATGCACAAAATAAAAGTTTAAAAATTTCATCAAAATCCAAATTTTAGGATCAATTAACTTCTGTAGCAAATTATTTTAATAAAAATGAAATGAAACTTTCACAGGACAGGGTTTCAGTTTTATAAAATCGCTTCTAGGTCACAATTTTAGGAAAAAATCCTAAAATTGTGAAACTTGACAAAGTGTAATGAATATCTAGACAGCTTACATTTCTTACAAACTATTTTAATATCATCCGTGTACATCGGAAGAATTTTTCATAACTAGTGGACTGAATCCACGTTTCGCAAAGTTCGGAAAACTTCCAACAAAGCCTTCAACATTTTTCTCAATTAACTCTTTAAACGCATTCATACCCATAAGAAAATTTTCGATTCTTAAATTTCAATGATAGAAGAATAGTATTTGTCTCTGCGTTTGCTCTTTGTATCAATGGGGTGCTTCTTATTTAAGATATATATTATTTACCACTATGGAACTACATAACTTATATTTTGATATCACTTGAAGGACAGTCTAATATTCAAAAGCTTTTATCAAGCATTAATGAAGATTCTCTTCGAGACTTTTCCTAAATAGTATATCGTATTTACATGGCTTAAGAGAGAAAACTCTCAAGCATCCACAACGGGATGACCATGATTCAGTATGCAGGACAATTGTTTGAAAAGTCCTCTATGACTATAATTTACGGGGATTATATCAAAATGCCTTATGATATCCTCAGGCCATTAGACTGTCTACTGTAGACAGCAAAAACACCAGCAGAAAACGTCCAGTTACTAAACAACAAATCAAAGTAAAATTCAATATTTTCAACTCCAAAGAAATCGATTGTATCATTTTACAATAATGTGAGCTTTACCATGTATAAATCATAGGTTCACTAGTCACTTTATAGAGGATGCCAAGTAGTGGATAGACCAACGGACAAATGCCGTCATATATCCACTGCGTCTTGTCATCCAGGAAGATTCTTAATACCAAATAGGCTGCATACACGTATCGCAAGGGTAAAAGCTCAAAAAAATTCAAATGTCAACACACTGAACAATGTTCAAGCAGAAAAGTAATCCAAAGCTTTTTCTACCTGTATCACAATCTTTCAAATCCCAGTGGCTTCCCGTAAGATCAACAAAGTGAAGCAGCAATTGGATCACATTCTCTCTCAGTGACCTGCAGGAGCTAAGTAGGCTGGGAATATATCTACATTTATGTGTTGTTGTTGTTGCATCAGCATACTTCTACAAAGAAGTATGCTGATGTTTAACTTTTACAGCCCAACTCAGGGCTAAGATACAAATCTTAGCACTGAATTGGGCTGTACCAGTTAGATAGAAGCAGCCGGATGGAGTCTTCGTGATTTTTAAAGCAGGGACCAAGCAGAAAAACTCCCAATACTTGCCCTGCCATCCCCAGAGGTATTATTTTACTTGGTGGACAATACGACCACTCCCAGTTTTAACGTGCCCCAGCCACCAACAGTGAACATGACGGATCTTCGGTTAATCCGGGATTCAAACTCACTACCTTCCGATAATAAGAATAATGCCCTAACCAACCAGGTCACCATGGCCTACCTACATTTATATGTGACATCTGAAGCCCTTCCTCTGTTTGACGTGGATGTTCCAGTTCAAGTGTTGACCATGTCGGCTTACCATTATTCAAAATTACAAGGCGCTGAATAAAGCGTGAATATTCCAAACCCGTTAACCTTGAAATACAGTTTGGAGGTTGTATGCACCGCCATCTATGGCTGCACAAAATTAAATAAGCCCTAAACTGCAGCATGCCACCTGAAATGATAATACCTCTTAAATATATAAATGCCTAAAAACAAAGTTCAGCTGTTTCATTACATACTTTGCGATATTAATTAACTATATATATATATATATATATATATATATATATATATATATATATATATATATATATATATATATATATATATATATATATATATATAAACTGCTGGTAACCATAAATGCAACACCCTGAAAGAAGAATGCAAATAACATGAAATTTACAACATACCTTAGAGGAGGTGAGCTATGCAAATGATTAGAATTTCAGCGCAGGCGCACATCACGCGCACCTGTGATACCACTTCAAAGCACTATTTAAGGCTTGGAGATCTTGACGATTTCAAATTTAGCAATTGTGTTTTTCCTGTCGCTTATTTAAAAAAAACGATCAATTATGCCTCGTAGAAAACAGTGATAATTTTTTTGATTAAGTATCCGAGTTCAACAGAGGAAGGATAGTGGCCTACAGAGATTGTGGATCATCTTTCAGGACAATGGGTAGTCATGTTGATTGAAATTAAACAACTGTAAGGCGGATATGATACGATGGACTGACGAGTTCAATCGCATCCACCTCAGTGCACTACTTCACGTGATGACAGGCAAATTGTCGGCATGGTGACGGATTGCTCAGCCACATCACGAACCATAGCACAGCCCATTGAGTGTGTGACGCATCATCCAGTTTTTGTGTGTACCATTCAACGTCGTTTACAGCAGAGTGGTCTGTCCGCAGACGTCTATTGTTTCGTCTACCCTAGACGCAGAACCACAGACGTCTCCGTTGCCAATGGTGCGATGAAAAAAGGATGTGGACTGCCGAATGGAATGAAATACAGAGTGTTTTACAGACGAGTTACGCTTCCATCAGAAACACCACGACGGTCGCATTCGAGTCTGGAGACACAGTGGAGAGAGGATGCTGAATAACTGGTTTATGCAACGCCACAGTGGACTTGCACCTGGTATTATGGTACAGGGAGATATTGGATACCACTCTCACACTCCTCTAGAACTCATTTCCGGTACTTTAAACAGCCAGCGCTACATCGTGTTGTTGTTATTCCTTACCTTCAGGGCTTACCCTCAGCCGTATTTCGACAGAATAATGCGTGACCATACGTGGCACGCTTTGTCCAAGGGTTCTTCGTCAATCACTAGATTGAATTGCTTCCCTATTCGGCTCGCTCTCATGATCTATCGCCGATAGAAAACATGTGGATTATGGTTGCTCAACGTTTGATCCAGATTACATCCCCCAGATCAACCGTGGCAACGTGTGGAAACTGCTTGGTCTGCTGTACCCCAAGAACGCATCCAAAGTCTCTTTGAAGCAATGCCGAGGCATTTGGCTGTGGTAATCTCCAACAATTGCGGTTAATCTGACTACTGATTCTGGCAGGAACCACATTTCATAGAAGTCTATAAAATTAAACATGTTATCTACAAAATAAGTTTTATTGTGATATCTTTTGCCTTTCTTGATGTTGCAATTTGGGTGGTTAACAGTATATATACATGTGTGTGTGTATATATAATTTTTGAATACATTTATGTTAAGAAATCATAGAATTTATACATAGATCAGTATATTCTTAAAAATAATTCGCATTTATAAGTAACATCTAAGAAATACATAACTGTATTTATTCAAACATATAGTTGGTTGGTTGGGTTTAGTGGTGCAAGTTCCAAAAGAGGACAAGCCTCAAACACATACAGCAATTTTAAAGCGTTGGATTGTTGTTAAAGGAAAGAAAAAGTTTTTATATAATAATAAGGTTCCAAATTTTAGAAACATGTGGTGTTGTAGGTATCATAATTTAAAGGATTACACAGAAATGACTAGAATTGTAAAACAACGGTTAAGATATATGTTACACGTTAAACCACCTGTACATTTCAGTGTGCATGATTTGAAAATTGTGATAATGTTATTTACGTACGCTCATCCAACACGACAATGACCTATCACACTGGGAGGAATAAAAATTTTTGAGCTGTTCAGTGGCTGAAACTCACATAAGAAGAAATCAAATTTGCTTTTAAATTCCGTGAGACTCGTATGAAACACGTTCAGTTTATTGTTTTCCTTTTGCTACAACAAGTTGAAATCTCGAAAAAAACAGCATATTCCATAACTGTTCGAAATGTTTCAGGATCCCGTTCAGAATGGATTGTGCAATGTGTGCCTCCATTCAAGCTGAATTTAAATAGTAGCACTGAGAAGAACATCTTCCATAGAACCCATAACCAGATATCACATGGATTAAGATCAAGTAATCAAAGTGCAGACCAGCTGTAGTCAAATGACACTTCAGAAACTGCTTTAAAGGATTTTCAACGTTTGCAGTTTCTTGCAAGAAAATGATTCCATTCACGCTATTGAAGCGCTGGAGTTGTGCATTTAATACCAGTGGCACTTACCTGGGACTGTACGGGTCAGAGGAGCGAAAGCAGTCATCTCCTGGGAAATGATGCCGTCAAACCTCAACTCCTGAAGGTCTTTGCAAAATAAAATGGTTCTGGTTGATTTATGAGTGCATTTCCTGTTATTCATATTCAACAATTCTGCATATTGACACTGCCTTTCAAATGGAAATAAGCTTTGCCTATCTACCCATTGTTCCACAACCTTTCTTTATCTACTTGCATGTGAGCAAGAAATTGTAAAACCAAAGTTTATTTTTCTAGAAATTCAGCAGGAAGCACCTCCTGTGCAAAGTTAATTTTGCAAGTAAAGTAATGTAGGATGTTTCATAGAATTTATGTTTTATAGACATGTCCAATGTTTGGACAATTAACCGTGCACTTTGATGGTTGCACACCACCACTCAACTCCTATACTGTTCGAACTCAAATACTTCTATTTAGCAACCTTGTCACTTTTTGAACTAAACTGTGAAGTTGAATCAGTTCTTGTCCTCCCTCTATCAAATGATACATGAAATAAAATCCATCTTTTCGATTTTCTAAATCGGTCTTCTCCATACCGGTGGCAGTCATTGGACCAATGCTTTCTTTCATACCCTTGAGTTTCTGGGGCTTCTGCGCAGCTAATAGCGCACAGTCTTGCTAAATATCTTTATATGCAGAAAGCGATCCATGATCGAGACAGTCATGGTGAACTTTTCTGATGAGAAACGAGGAAAAGACATGAATCCAGCATTTTTTAACCACTGCAAGGGTTTGTGAGCTTAACATATGTTTTTATTTATATATTTAGTTGATTACAGCGTCATCTGTTGCTTAAATTTGAAAGCATTTTTCCTATGCTATACTCATTTTCTCTATTTTCGAAATATTCTATTCAAATTTGACGTCTTTCTGATCGGTAGTTCTTTTTATAGCCTCTAGAAGCTTAAAATTCAATTATATTCACTTTCTATATATGAAACTTACATTCAGTTTCATAATTTTAAAATATTATTCCGCTAATTTTTCGTCATTGTTATACTACAGATTCTTAATTACTATAATCACATAATTAGAGTAAGTATTCAGTAATTGGGTTGTAATAGTGGTAATATTGCGGATAAAAGTTTAAAATACTTTTTACAATATCGAATATTAGGGAAATAAATTCAAAATCTATAATAAGCGGTTTCTTTACACAGTCGGTACATTTTCACATTAACATTTTCATTTTAAAATGTCACGGTGACTATTTAAATATTTTAACAAAACATTTATTAAGAAATAATTTTTATGTTTTGGTGTTATTTGACAAATTTAATGACGAATGCGTAAGAAAATTACCTTAGCATTTGGGAAAAGACCGTTCAAACCAGGTCGGTTTACTATGTTGTGTGTGTGTGTGTGTGAATACACACGCGACATAAATTACTTTCCAGTAAACTAAGTCGGGAGCTCAGTTGGAAGTAAAATTCCGCTGTTCATCCCTTACTAATTGCGCAATGGATAATTTATCGCGAGCACATTTCAATCAGAGGCTGCACAGGCACCTCTAGTGTCAAAGTGTAATTAATCATTGGCCCCTCCGACGTCTCAATGGATCATTTAAATCATTGGCCCTTCCCAACCTGTCAGAGCAGTTGTCAAACACGAATCGCATAATTTGAGAAATAATCTGCAGCGATATCAACTTGACGAATCTTATCGTCGAGTTCCTCGGAACAGATTAACAAGCTGCTGAGTGACATAAATAGGCAGAGAGAGTGCATTCGTTGATAACGAACTGACACTAGTTTGTGTCATACAATTGCATGCTTAGGTTTTTTTTAAAAAAAAATTTTATGCTTTCGTATAGTTGGATCCTTAGAAATATCACATTAATGTAGTTTCAAGAATGCTCTGTTACTGGTATTAAGATATTTAATTTTCGACTATTTAACATACAGAAATCTAACTCTTGAGCTTTTATTTTGAAGATAATTAAGTCTAAGTCATATATTTGCATAATTATTTTATTCTTGATTTTAAATTTATAATTTTTATAATATAGGTAAAACTTATTAAGATGTATGTTTGTTTAATTTTTGATACAGCTGAAAACCAGATATGTTGCGATCATGAAGTAAACTGTCTGCCCCAGCCCAAGGCTATTTATCTTTTCAATATCTTCTACGTATTAAGGAAACACTTTAACACGTAATGGTCAATATCCATGTATAGCAAGAGAGGAAACTCCCAAGAATCCATCCCGTATATTATCATGCTGCAAGTACATCCCTCGAGGTGGATGTCACGAAATTTTCCATGATGCCTCCTTTGAATGCATCTCACTATCTTTGAAAAGTCTGGCAATGACATGTTGCAGATGTCAAAATGTCTAGCATTAGACTAAAGTTATTAGGAGGATTCAAAGCATGTCCTTCGACTGACAAGCATACTGAAAGTAAAGTCACAACATTCATCTCTCATTGTGTAACAATATTGAACCCGGCACTCTCCACAGTAAATATACTGCTCAAAACAATTAAAGGATATTGTAAGTTTCACATAAAATAAAGATATGAACGAAATTTTTTTTAGTTGAAAATGGAAGAAGAGAATCACAAATGAAAATTTTTCTGATTTTCAAACTGTGGAGCATGCTAATTTTGAGTTCGACGTCAAAAACGTCACTTCAGGAACAGTGAATGAAATTTGACTTTCAACTGAATAAAAACAATGAATACAAGGAGGATCGGTATTCAGTGACTGCTTTGTTTCGATGAGTACGATGTCTCAGCGAAGTCATTTAACCGATTCAGAAGCTTGGAGAGTTGTTGGTAGGTTAGCATAGCATAGCATAGCGAAGTGGCAGGACCCCGGAATTTACAAACTGGTTATCGGGTTATGCCCCACCATCTCCGAGAGCCTTCCGTAACATTTACGGGGGCCCACTTACGACCCAGCCTTTGAATTCTTTAAAATTATAGTCACATTGGTAGGGCTTGAAAGCTTACAGACATCCTAGCGCAGTAGGTGTCTGCATCACAGTTCAGTTACATGATTGAAACTAGTTATAAAAATTAGTGAAAATATTATATTAAGAAAAAGTAGGAGTAATTACAAGAAAAGTAATTAGGAATTTATACAGTCTTAAATTAATAACAATTTACATGAATTGACAAAGCATTAATGTATCATATTTCTTGAAATATTAAATTTTACTCTAACAAAATAACTATACTATTATGAACAACATATGTTATATATACAAAATTATATGAAAGTATAATTATATAGAATTATTATGCAAGCTTACATGGCACTATTTACAAGATTTAATTTTTTTTATACATTTGACTCAATTAACATATTAAGTCATGATGTTATGGAGCACTGATAATTGGTATAAAGTACTCGTGTTCATCATTTCCTTTAAAATTTTGCATGAATTGGCAAGACATTAATGTTACATATTACTTAAAGAATTAGTTTTAACAGTTAAAATAATTACACTATTATGAACATCATTAGATATAAACAAATATTAAAATAAGGAAATTAAAGCATTATTGTTCATCTGATGAATTTGATGATGAATAAAGTTCATCATCTGCCATTGTTGATGAATGTACAGGTTCACGGCATAGTGTGAGTAACTGTACTATTAAGAATTTGATTATTTGAATTATTTGTTTTTCGTCTAAACCGTCCTTTAGACAAAATTTCACAAATTGAAGATCTGTTTGACTATGGTGCCTTTTTATGTGGAGGGACTTTGTAGATGGACATTTCACTATGTAGTGAAGGGCAGTTCCAAAATCACCACATTTGCAGATGTTCGAATTGGATTTGCCAAACCTTGCGAAGTATTCAGGGAAGGGTCCATGATTCGTTATTAGATAGTTAATAAAAGGGTTTGAGGTGAGGAACTCTGTGGAGACTGTTGGAAGTAAATGGTGGGTGAACCTATCATTTGGCGATGTCTCCCATGTTCTTTGCCATCTTCTGATGGTTCTTTTATATAGGAGAAGTTTTAGGAAGGAGCTTGGTTTCGGCAGATTAATGATTGACACTTCCTCATTGGTAGCAGCTTCTTTTGCTTCTTTGTACGCTAATTCGTTCCCCAAATTGCCCATGTGTGCTTTAATCCAGCTTAATTGGATTCTGCATGGTGTGTTTGTGTAAAGACACTCTTGGATATCACGCACGAGTTGTGATTTGTGCATTGGGTTGAGCAATGATAGGAGAACAGACTGGCTGCCAATCCATATTGTTGTCGGGGCTAATTTATTGGTAATTACGTATTTTATAGCTTCCTTGACCGCTAATGCCTCAGCTTGAAACACAGAGGTATAATTATTTAGTTTAAATTGTTGGGTGAAAATTTTTTGGTCTTTTTGTGTGACCACGAATGCTGCTCCTGTTTCCTCATCATGTCTTAGTCGATCTGTATATAGATTTATTGCTGTTGGTATAAACTTTGGAGTTTTACATAATCTTAGGAATTCTTCAGGAATGTTGTATACTGTTAGGTTTCTAAATCTATGGAAGGGATGGATAGAATCTTTGTGGGTCGGATCTTCAAAATCCTTCGGGTTGTAATGAGTACCATCTATTTGTATTGATTTTTTAAGCAGTAAGATTTTTGTTTTTAGGGTAGCAGCTTCGATTGTTAATGGTAAAAGTGGAATGCCTGATATAGTATTTAGAGCTATGCTAGAAGTTGTTTTAAATGCTCTTGTTATCAGTAGCAGGAAAAAACGTTGAATATTATTTAATAATTTTTCTTTCCTAGCTTTCATATGATTTGCCCAAGTTGAGCATCCATACATAACTATTTTTTCGATAATGGTTAAATATATTACTTTAGAAATTTTTCCTTTTATACCCCAGTTCTGGCTGATCATTCCACGTAGTCTTTGGGTTTTGGTATTATTTTTGTTTTGATGTAGCGAAGATGTGGTAGGAAAGAAAGCTTTGAATCTAGATGTATTCCTAAGTAAACCAAGCATTTTGTATGCCTTAGACTCTTATTATTTAAGGTAATTTTTAGATTGGATTTTAGACTTTTATTTTTCTTACCAAGAATCATTACTGTTGATTTTGCTCTTGAAATTGTTGACTTTAGATCTTTGCAGGAATTTGAGAATTGGAATAAAGATTTGCTACAATTATGTTTTAGTTTTGCTTTTGTTGCACCTCCAACTACTAGCATTGTATCATCTGCAAATGCTATAATCTCTGTGTGTTCTGGCCAAGGAGCGGATAAGATTGAATTGAAATAGATGTTCCATAATATAGGCCCTCCTACGGAGCCCTGTGGGCAGCCTCTATTATGTTCCATTTGTACTAAGCCAGAGTCACCTATGGCTATTAATTCGCTATCTTTTAAGAAGCTAAAAATGCACTGGGATACATTTTTCGGGGCGTTACATTTTGTAAGTGCTAATTTTAGACATGGCCACCACAGAGAGTCGAATGCTTTCTGGATGTCCAAGCTAATGAGAGCTGTATATCTGTTGTTTTCTTTATTTTTATTTATGCAATCCATTACTGCAGTTAGAGCATGGTCTGTTGATCTTTTTGTTCTGAAGCCATATTAGCTGTTATGTAAAAAAATATTTTTCAGTAAGGCATGCTTCAGGCGGTTTATTATGAGTCTTTCCAGAACTTTCCCAAATGAAGGCAGAAGACATATTGGGCGGTAGGAAGTGGCCAACTTTGGTTCGTTTTGCTTTTTACTGAAGAAGATCACTTGACCTTTCTTAAATGCTTTTGGGAAGTAATTTAATTGTAGACATTTATTAAAATAGTTAAGCAAGAATTTGCTATTGGCTCTATGGACCAGCTTAAATATTATGTTGTCTAATCCATCGATAACAGGGGTCTTAGAATTCTTAAGGTTTTTAATTATTAAACTAACTTCTCCTTGTGTGAAAAGTGGATTATTTGGACTTGAAAGGATTAGTGGAGTTGACTTAACTGTTGTATGGTATTGAGTGTCCTCTTCTTGGTTATCTCTGGGAAAATTAGCTTCCATAAGCTCTTTTAAGATTGATTTTATATCTTCATTTGTTGAGTTTTGGAGTGCGACAAACTAAGTCGGAGAAAATACTTTGCCAGTTGCTATTTTTTGCAATATGCCGAATTCTTTGTTATTGTTTGTACAAAATTTGGCCAAACTAGTTAATTTTGCTTTCAAAATTGCTCTTTTATAAGTTGCTTGTTGATGTTTAAATTTTTGTAACCATGAAATTTTTTCTCTTTCTGAAGTAGATGCTTTAAGTCTTCTTCTAAGTACCTTTGTTTAGCTCTTTAGTTCCTTTAGTTCTGGTGTCCACCAATGTATGTCAACTTTTTTGTTTGCAGTTCTTTGCTTAAATGCTGCTTCTGCTGCTCTATGAACATTATTTAAAAATGTGTTGGTGAATTCATCCAAGTTTCCTACGCTTTTAATTCTAATCATTTGTTTATTTAAAGATTTTAGGATTGGTTTTACAGATTTTAGAAATTTTCTCTGATTATTTAACGTTTTAAATCTTTTATTAAAGGTTGTAATTATTGGTTCAGCTATGACACATGTTATGTAGTTATGGTCTGAACATGTTTCTTCGTCGCACACTGTCCAGTCCTGAATCACTTGGAGCAGAGAGTCTGTGCATAGGGTTAAATCCGGCCAGCCATTGGTCCTGTAAAAGTTGGGGAGCTAGGAGAAGTAGTTAGCATATTTAGGGAATTGCAGCTTAAAAATTCTTCTAAAATCAAACCACGGCGATTGTTTTAACGGTATCCCCAAAGCAAATTTTGAGAATTAAAATCTCCACAAACTAAAATTCGTGCTGATCTGTATTGAAGTAATAAATTTCTCAGGATTCCAAGAATTAATATTAGATCTTCACCTAGAGAGGCATATAAAGAAATTAATATTAAGGACGTGGCTTGAGAGTCTATTTGTATTGCAATTAAGTCTTTATGAGAATGAATGATTATTGGATTAATATTTGCTTTGGATATTATTGCTGCACGGGGAGCTTCATCTGTTGAATGATATTTTCTCCAAGACAAAGGTAATCCTTTAATTTGATTTTGCTGTAGATATGGTTCCTGTATGCAAGCGATGTCTTGTTTATTACTATTGAAATGATGTATGAATTGTGATATTGCTGATCGACTTCTTTCTAAATTAACTTGAAGAATACCAATTTCTGGATTGTGAATTTCGTTGATGAAAAAAAAATTAAACTATCAATAATATAAAAATGACCACTTCAATTAATATTAATTGAAGTGGTCATTTTTATATTATTGATAGTTTAATTTTTTTTTTAAGAAATTTTTTATTGTTGCACAATTTGGGTACTAGGTTGCGTGATTGGTAGAATAGTTTTTCCCATTTTTGTTTTCTTGATAGCAATTAATACAAAACACTACTTCTTCTTTGCATTGATTTGTGGTGTGCTCTCCACCACATCTTCCACAGAATGTGGCATTTTTACAGTCCCTGACAATGTGATTCAGGTCTTGACAATTGTAGCAACGTTTAATGGTGGAAAATTGATCTAGTCTAAATCTTTTGAATCCAAGATATATTGATTTATTATCTAATAGTTTGTAGCCAAGGGATCTTAGGAGTTCAAAGATCCAATTCCATCCATTCTGGTTACCTAGCGTTTTCCTTGTCTGGATTATTTTAAGTGGGGATGTTGAGTTATTTAGATTGAGGTCTTCATTGATTGCTTCTGTTATTGTTTTTTCTGATATGGCTTCTGGAACACTTAATAGAATAAGTCTTAATTTTGGTGGGATCTTATGGTTTGTTTCTAAATTTTCTTTGGCCAGTAATTCTTTGATAGTTGTTGAATCCTGATGTGTTTTACATTGTATTTCTATAAAGTTATGCCTATAAATAACTTTTTTAGGGCGTATATTTGTATCAATTGATTGAAGTTTTTGGTGGATATCTATTTCGGGGGTTGGTTGGTTGGTTGGGTTTTATGGCGCAAGGTCCGAAATCAGACATGCTGCGCCAATCTATTTCGGGGGATTTCTTTTCAATAATTGTTGCGGGTTTTTGCAGGATTTCACTGTATAGTGGAGGAGTGGTTGATGAATCGTCTAATGGGTTTGAGAGTTGAGGAGTTGATAAGTTTGTTTTGATTTCTGTAAGCTTATCGGAGTTTATGTTAATCATTTTTAATATTTTTGCTGAGGATTCAAGGTGAGCATTTTGTAGTTCTGATATGTTCTTTAGTTTTTTATTTAAAATTTCTTGACAGTGTTTAAGTTGTTGAGTTTCACTTGACAGTTGGTTTTGTAAGGTAAGATTTGGGGTTGGGTTAAAAAGTTTAAGTTTTTTGAGCAACTTGTGGGCTTCGGTTCTTTCATTTTGTGGTAGGAAACATTTTCTTCCTTTACCTGATTTAGAGTCAATAATAGTCTGAAGGCAAGAAAAAATTTTGAGGTACGATGGGTGACCATTTTCTGAGAGACTCATTGTTGCTCTTGGAATTAATACTTTTGAATGTTTGTCAATGGAGCTGTTAGAATCTGCTAAGTATATGGAGCCAACTGATAGATTTCCTTGTTCCAGGTTGGTTAAATTAGACGTGGATTTTGATAATCTTAGGGTTGATATATGAGAATTAGCTCCTGATTTCATCTTTTTGTCGTGTTTATTGTTACATAGGTAAGAATGAGGAATTTCGTGGTTTTCTCTCTACAGTGATGAAGCAGAAGTCACCCAGATGCCATCACCATCACGCCCCGCACAAAAACCCACGCATTCGATTCACTAATCAAAAAGCAGATCCTTGACACAAAAAAAACATTCCTTGGAATAATGTGAAAAATATACAAGTCCTGTAGGTAATAAAACCTTAAAAGCTTTAATTAAGAACACGAAAAATTTAAGCCCTATATTACAGACACTGAAAAACAAATAATAATAATAATAATTAAAAAATAATAACAATTAAAAAAAATTAAAAATGAAAATAAAATAATTTTAAATATATAAATAAAAACAGAATTTGATAGGGGGAATTGGAACTTAACACTAAAAAGTTTAAGTCCTAGATTTAGGTAGTGGAATTGAAAATAAAATAAAACAAATAAATAAAGTTAAAAAAAATTAAAAAGGAAAAAAATGTTAATAAGTTATTAATAAAATTATTTTTTTAAGTAGGCTCATTAGAAGCACATTAAAAAATTAAGAGATTAGAAAGTGGTCCCAATTCGCTACGACAATTCAGAGCCGAAATATCGCTAATTAATATTAAATTAATTTGATTAATTAGGCGCAGTGAATTTGGTGTCCAAAGGGTTAAGTTGAAGCTGAACAGGGGGACATGTCGCGAAACTAAATATCGGACTTAGAAGAAAAATGTTATCAATGGTTATACATAGGGGAGGAATGAAGAAGCATAGGGAGAAAATTGAGAAGAAAAACAAATTTTTCTATCACAAATTAATCCAAACATCACATACTATCCAATCATTAACTATTGTTTATTTTTTAAAAAACAAGACATATTTTAAACCACAAGGATCTGCTCCGAATAAAAATAAAAAGATTGGAGTGGATTGATAAAAATTTCAAAAGTTTTGGCAGTATTAAAATAAAGTTGACAATCAAAATACTTGAAAATACACAAAATTTAATCAACAAAGTTTAAAAAATTATAGAAAATTGACTATTGCACTTAGAATTTTAATTCATACATTTTTAAAGACATTATAGTATCCACTGCAGTTGAAAAATTATTTGAAGTAGATAGGACAATCAGGGCCGAAGTTATTAGTTAGTAATTAAAAAGATAGAGAAAATTTTCAGAGAAACTGTTAAAAAACACGGAATTTTTAAATTTATTAAAATAATCATAACTTCGGACCCGCTTATCCTATTTACACAAACCATGCATCAAAATGCGCAAAATCATCGCGCGGAACGAAACAAAATGACATCTGAGCACTTATATAATTAATTAGCCCCTTATGATGTTGTTAAGGTGCAGCATGTAGAGAAAAAGTCTTGAAATAAACAGAAGTTCTGGATTTTAATTGTCGAATAATGAAGATAAATATAATCCAAAAGGGGCCAAACTCAAGCCGGAGTAGCGCAAGCCATTGGAGTGTTACAAAGTGTGATTTCCAGGATTTGGAACCGTTTTTTGGAGACTGGAAGTGCAGGTCGAAAACCAGGGCAAGGTTGTGGACGGGCAACAATGCCCAATGAAGATCGTTATTCAGTGTTAACGGCCGAAATATGAACGCTACTCTTCTCCAACAACACCTTCACTCGGCTACTGACACCACGGTTTCAACTCAGACTGTCCGAAACTGGCTTTATGTTGTAGGTCTGTATGCTCGCCGACCGATGGTTTGTGTTAACCTAACATCAAAGCATTGTCGCGACCGCAGGGAGTGGGCAACAGAGCATGTGAACTGGAGGAGAAATGAATGGAGCAATGTTCTTTTTTCTGACGACTCCCGTTTTTCTGTTCATCCTGATAATAGGCGTATTTTCATCTGGAGGGACCGTGGCAGTAGGAATAATCCAGCATTCGTGCACGAAAGTGTCAGATTTGGCGGTGGTGGAATGTTGGTGTATGGTGGCATCTCCATTGACGGACGCACAAACCTCTATATCATTCCAGATGGACCTCTGACTGGTCGCCGATATAGGAATGAGATCCTCAGACCTATTGTAGTCCCTTACGCTGCAGCAATCGGAGATGACTTCATTTTAATGAACGATAACTGCAGGTCACATCGTGCTAACCTGGTGGAGTATTTCCTTTTCAAGAAAGGAATCGTACGAATGGAATGGCCAGCGTGTTCTCCAGACATGAATCCAATAGAGCACGTTTGGGACGCTCTAGGAAGACGAGTTGTTGGCCACCAACCACCCCCACAAACTCTCCAAGAACTGGAAAGAGCTCTTCTAGAAGAGTGGGACAAAATACTCCAACTCGTGATTAATAGCCTCATTGTTTCCATGCCTCAAAGGTGTTCAACGTTGCTGGCCGTCCGTGGAAACCATACCCCCTATTGAAAATGACTTCCTTTGAAGAAAATACCTTTTCTTATTCTTTTTTTCTCATATGCACAAATTGTGTTTTTTTTCCTTTTGTCCACAAATGCGCAATAAAATGCATTTTTTTCTGCCAAACATGTGTAATTTATTCTCATTTAACCTACTACGTCTGTCGACCACGTATCAATTAGCTGAAAAGTTTCCCAGAAACAAGATCCACCTAAAACCGCAATATCCTTTAATTGTTTTGAGCAGTGTAGTATACGAGTTTTGACGGGATGTAAATCGGAAGTTTCCCTTAATATATATAAAAAGTTGCATAAAACTCAACAATTTATTTACATAAACGGAAAATCAATCTTAACAGAACGAACAGACTTGCAAACAACTTTGTTATGTAAGTATTTGATGTACATCTAAGAGAAGAGTCTGGACAAGTTGCCAACACGAGTTCATAAAGTTTGCATTCAGACAACACTCGGTGATGCGCTGGTGTCTCTGAATACACTTCAAGCATAACTCAAAATCAGGAAAATTTAAAGGGATTTGCTCTTCTCTTATACAGCAAATAAATCTGAGATAGCTATAATATATAAAGTGAAACTTAAGTCATCTCTATATTTCCGCTACTTTTATTAGATATGAGCTTAACATTTGTCATCAGGATTACATTATAAGGTCATGAGAAATTTAATGTCCGTAATGAGAAAAAAACTATTTGTGGCATCGGTTTACATAAGTAATTTAAAATCAGCTGCTTCATGAAATTAATTTGCATTTGCTTTCAGACTGCGCTTAGGAGCAATTCAAAAGTGATTATGTTTAGACATGAAATATAATTCCATTCAGTTAAACATTCAGCTACTGTTTTAGTTTTTTTGCATACAGTATAAACATTTAAGTTTATACTGTATGCAGCCTTTTATGTTTTATGAAAATTGGCACATCTGATCTTATATTGTTATAGATTAACATAAATATTTAAAATTTTCATCATCAAATCTTTAAATTTTGCGTGAGCAATTAAAATATTACATAAACTTATTTATTGTATATGAGAGAGAGAAAGAGAGAATTTAACGTTATTCAAATTAGACATGGTTAGTGAAAAGCAATAAAAATGATGTATTACCGTTAAATATTCTACTTAATAAAGTAAATTTGTTTGAAGCATAAAATGTTTCATTTTAGCATGAATTAAAAATATCATATTACCAGGTTTGTTGCGAATATTTATTATCCATTAGAGGAGGTATCTCAAAAGCAATCTTTATTTTTTATACCTTAATATAGAACATATATTATTAATCTTAAGACTTTCCTTTATCTTTACAGATTTGTCATCGATTATTTTTTTGAAAATCAAATGATAAATAACTAAAAACCTTCTCATGAGTTGCGTGTCATTTTTAGAAGAAGTTGCGGATGGTTTTTATGAACGACACGTAAGCATGGAATATCTCTCGAAAAATAGATCCAGGAAAAAGTTAAGAGTGCATTGAATTTTCTCTTGTACGTAAAATTATGTCCATCAATAATAAGAAGGAATGTGAGCCTTTCGTTTAAAAATTTAAAATTGATATCCTTAAAATTTCAGAATTTTTTGTGTAGGTAATACGAGTAAAACACAACTTTTTCTTTATCATTTTCAAAGTTTAAACTCCATTTATTGAGTAGATTGACACAACGCTTGGCATAAGTCAACATCTGAAATAGGAAATAAAGCACAAACAAAAATACTCGTACTGTTTTTTTATTACTTTTTATTGTATAAGCGTGCTCCAGTAGTCTCTAAATAGCGGTGTAGTCTCAGAAGAGGAGAAATCATAAAAAATAACTGATGTAGATATGATTGTCGAAAGGCATCATTGAATAGAAACTGAGATGGAACCTAGAGCTCCGAGTCAGAGTGGCAGTGAAAAGGTTCTGTGATGGTAAATAACGTTTTCAGCTAAAGCTGCGAAATTCACCCTCATTTTGTGAAGATAATTTTGAAGGAAACTAATTGCAGAAAAAAGCCGCTCTGCTCAGGCTACTTTCAATTACTTTAGTCAAACTTTCAGAAATATTTATGGTGTAACCAGTATGATTATTGGGTTATTTTTGACACAAATGATTTGGATTACAAGCAAAGATAAAAAATCCAAGCAATAAGGCTTTTTTGATTAAAGATATCGATTGTTCATTGTTATGGCATTTTAAACACAAACCCTCTCTCTATTGGAGAATTCTCAAATATCAATATTTAAATGCTCATGAATAACTTGTTCATAAATAAACCATAATAATTACCAGATATGTTTGGATATCCTTTTAATAATGATTCCAGAGAAATGTGTTGCAATTATGATTAATAGTGCATTTTGACACACAGTGGAAGCCTTTTCAGGAAAAAACATCTTTCCAATTTCGATCTCAATACTTTCGCTTACTTTGACAACGAGTTATGGATTGCCAAAGGCATTTTGATGCTAGTTGCATTCCGGGAGGACTTTTCATAGATGTTGGGCCGACTTCGAGAAAGCAAACTAGAAAGTTACCATGAACTACCTGGACATATGTGCTTGTGGAAAGCAAAAGTGCAGCATGTATTGGGCAACAGTAGCTGGGATCAAAACCCAGACGTTTAATACTGAAAAACTCAGCTGCTTAACAGCCTTTGTCGGAGTTTTCTGAAATATTTAAAACAAATTTCTACTGTAACATTCTTTGCTTAATTATTTTCAAATTCAGATTGATACACAAGGTGGTTGTTTGAGATGCTTGGCGTCATTGTAATATACAAAATTCTTTGACTTTTCTGGAACAAAGCCCGACCACACTACGTGCAGTTCACTACAATAACTGACATTGCTTTTGGTTCAATGTTCTTGCGTAATGAACACCTATAAAGTTTGTAACTCGCGCGCGAGTATACTACAGCAGATAAAGCATCGGAGCTCAGTCATTTGAAGCCCTTTATACGAGTTAACTCGTTCTTGTTTATCAGACACAATGTTGTGTGTTTTTAAAGATCTTTTTTAGCTGTTGGTGGTACGCCTTTGAAATTGTATAATAGAACGTAATTCCTATTTTTCTTACTTAAAGCTGTAAAAGAATGCTTCGAATTGACGTGTTTACAAAAACCGTGACAACTGATAAAAGAATTAATTCATCTTTTAAAACATAATGTTATGACAGTTACAATTATGCTTGGAACTTTACTTTTCGATGAAAGTATTGTTACTTTTATTAAACTCTATTGTTACTTGTGATTTTTATTGATTTCCTGGCTGCCATAAAAAGTTATATAAATCAGTAGCGGACAAAAGTGTTTATTTTGGCACCCATTTAAATATTTTTAACTTTTAAAATGTTTAATTGACCTAGTGACTCTTCTGAGTTGCTGGCTTTGATCTCATCTATTGTTGAACATCTGTTTCACGCATATCTTTTGGGTGAGTGCTTTGGAATTTTCAGCCCTTGCGACGCCTGAATGTCTCTTTGTGTATGAAGAATCCTCCTGAAAATGCTGACTATTAAAATGTTTTACATCTGTTTTCGGGTGCTAGGATGCCCACTAGGCCTTGTCAAAATCAGGCGTCAATGTTTCTCAAATAATTATTGGCTAAAAGTTAAATAAAGGAACACATTTTTATTTTTGGGGGAACTTTTCTTTTTTAAGTATGCCACATATATTCTTTAGAAGCCAATGCATTTGAAGGTTTGCATCAACACATTCACTATTATCATACAAAACGCTGCATTAAAACGTACGCCTTCAATTGTTTACAGTCCTTCACTGAAAATTTAGTTCACTTTGAAAGAGATGTTATCGAAAATCGATTAGCATAGTTGCAATTATTTCTATAAAAATATGTGTTGATCTGAATGGAAAAAATATTATTTTTTTATTAACAACTGTATTGTACTTTAATAGATTCTTGATATCTATATAAAACCAAAAATTAAGAACACCTTCAGCAATATTCTTCAAAAGAAACATTGACATTTCATGCCAGGATACATATAGACCTTTTAAGAATATTCTTCTTATTCACAGAACAAAGACTGACGGAGAAACTTTTTCTCGAAGAATTTATTATCTTAAGGAGGGTTAGTTTTTCCATTGATGATTCCTGTCATCATGAAAATAATATTAAAAAAAATTCACTCAAATATTACGCGCAAACGCTATCTGAGTGAAAGAAATAGTTACAATATTTTCACATGTTTATCTTAAATGCACCCAGTAATAAAATCTAAATCCATTGCAGACCCACGAATAAAAGAAAAGAAAGCGATTTCATGAGAAAGCAAGTAATCGAAGTTAAACGTCAGTTCTTGTCGAGTACTTGCGATGAATGTTTACCATGCTGTTGTCTCTTAGCACTTGCATTTGATATCTGATGTGCCCTGCAGGGAGGGGGAGACAACAACAGGGATTCGCTCCATTGACCCTTCCGTTGAAGGGCTATTTGCACTCCGATAGAGCCTGAGGAGCTCCTTTTGAGCATTGAGGAGACGTAAACATTAACGGAAGCTGCTTCTCGGTAACAAAAAATAAATGATGACTGTGCATCATATTATTACAGTTTGAAACGTTAATGTTTTGGATGAGTGAGAAATGAAAAATCGCCACTACAGGGCGAACAAAAAATATTCACGTCGACCGTGAGCTGCAATCAGAGAAGGGAAAAGAGCAATATTCAATAAAGTTCTTATTTGTTACTGAAGTGCAGTATTTTTATTTAAACGTCCTAACATGGCTATATGAATAAGTAATCTTAATGAAAAAATAAGTTAAGTGAATGCACGTAGACTTAACAGAACAATTTTGAAGATTAGAACTGCATAAACTATGAAGATCATAAACTATTTTCTTATCATATTTGTTTTCATCAAAAATTGTTTTAAAATCCAGGCATTGAAGAAAATAACTGAGGTTCATAAAATTATTTATTTAAAAACGCATTGATTCACAAAAAGAGATGATTGATTGATTCACAAAAAATGTTTACAATCGGGTATGTCTTGATTCTTGGGCAATTTATTTTTGATGCCTAAATAGGTGCCAAAGTCTGGCTAATCAGATTTCCACTGCACAAAAGCTATACTAAGATAGGGTTACCAGAAATTAAAGTTTATCGTCAATATGTATTTCCAAACCAAGTAGTGCCCGATTTTACAGCAAATCTGATTTTCTTTGTTTATTTTAACATTTTCATTTAATGAGACAAAATGCTTATTGTATAAAATCACATAGTATTAATTTGGCTATAGTTATTAATTAATTTTTTATGTAGGCATTGGTGATAGAGTCTCCAATGTCAAAATAAATGCTCTTAAGTGATACTCTTTCCTAAGCGTTGAATGATAAATTCATTTATATAAGCATTTATACAAATGTTCAATTTAGAAAGAAAAACCACTTTACATAATGAAAAAATTGTTTCATTTCATGGTTAGAAGAAATTATTTTAACTCTAATTTTAATTTTTAATATGAATTATAAGGTCATAAAAATACAATGGTAACTATTAAATGTGTTAAAAATAATAAAAAAATAGCGCATAATGAACATATCTTAAAATTTTTTAAATATGTTTCTTTTAATCGGTATTAATATGGAGTTTGAGTTTTCAAAATTTTAGAAAGTGAATTATTATTTTTTCCACAAAACATTTCTTAAATACTACAAAGTAGGGTTGAGATTATTCTTTTTTCTTTTGTTACTTTTCTCGCAAATTCAGTCAATGAATAACTTTGGGTGGAAAGAAAATTGTCACAATTTAATCAATACATAAAATACACAATCAACGTTTAAAATTACATTGCGTATTGCTCGTATATCGAGTTTTAAATTATAACTTGCATAAATCTCTTCTCTATTTATTAACAAAACAAAAAATATTCACTTTAATTCTTAAATAGTTAGACCCAAATTAATTTTTTTAGTTTTAAACATTTATTACAAATTTTTATTTTAAAATGAAATTTAAAGTATTTTTTGTTATGTTACATTCTTGATAATATATTTAAAAGGGCATGCCTTGTCCATATCCAGTTATTCTTCCAAGGAGAGGATTGCCTTTAGCGCCACCTATGGCTTAAAGCGAATTCTAAATTTTAAATCTCAAACTGGAGATGATTTGACACTGGATGACTTTCTAAATCGCTCTAGCAGCAGAATGGAATCTCTTTTGTCTTCGATTTATTTTAAAGTTCTTGGGTTCGATTCCCACTACGGTTGTGGGTTTTTGTGGTGATTTGGGAATCGACTTTAAGTCCCAGTAGAATTACATCTCGAGTGCAAGAACGAGCCTAGAATGGCAAACTAAAGCAAGACGCTCGAAGAAGCAATCGAACAAAAGGAATGTTGAATTGAAGAATAGAACATTAGCCCTACTAGACTATGTAGGAAATAAAATTGTTGATTATTTATAGGGACTTTATAATTGGATCAGTTTTGAAGGTAAGAAAGACTTTTTTCAGCAAATGAGTATACAAAATCAAATACACATGTATTTTTGTTTTAATTATTTCTAGGAAACAATAATAAAACTATAATAACAATAAAAATCTTATTTTCACCATTTTAAAGCATGCTTTTATTTTTCTAAGAATGTATTCTAAAATATTTTGGGTTTTTCCTGAAAATTTTATTACAGTTGTAAATACATAAAAATCACGTCATAAAATAACTGTTCTTGAATTAAAACCTAAATTTGTGTCGAGACAATAGAAATTAATAAAATTATACTAAACATTTTTTGTACCGACAAATAAATTCAAATATCCATTAGTCAAAATCCCTAAATTTCTAGCAAATTTTAGTGAACCTATTTATCAAATCTTACTTCATTAAAATGCAGCAAAAGTTCGAAGTTAAAAAATCAAATTATTACAAGATCTGCTGAGTTAATTATAGCACCATTTTCTATTATTTTTCATACATTTTCAATTCGACGCAGGATAATTTTAGTTCACAATATTAAATAAAAGAATAATTGCTTTTCTCTGAACTACTAAATTCAGAATATGACATTTAGGTAAACATTTAATCTCAGTTCAATTTGAAATTTGCTATTAAGCATGTGCACGCTTGAATAATAAAAACTCTTTTCCTTCTTAGCATTTTATGCACGACAAGCTTAAATGGTTTTTCTTTAATCTTTAGCTGACTTAAATTTTTCTGCCAATGTGAAACATTTTCAAATAGAAAAATGATTCAAATTTTATTGTTAAATCATTAAAATTTTATCTTGAAAATTTTATTGAAAAATGATTAAAATAAAATGTTTAATATTAAAGAAATGATATTTAGAACCACATAATAATGTTAGTTCTTATCCTATGTTACTTTCTAAATTTTCTTACACAAAAATGATTTGCATTTTAAAATCGTTCTCATTTTGCAGAAACAGAGATAAGATACAGATATTAATTTTTCAAATGCAAGCACACATATATTTCTTAATAAATTATAATGTATACGCTCAAAAATTAAACAAGATAGTTAATTAAATTAGGAGAAGAGTGTATCTTTTATAAGTATTCTTCTTTACAAATTTTAAAATTATGACTGAGAAATTAAATTAAAAGTTTTTCAATCATTATTGTTAATCTGTTTATCGAATTGATTTCAAAGAAACTTATTGCACAGTATATTCTGAAATCATTAATTTATTGGATACTGGTTATTAAAGTAGAAACTATTTAAAAACACATACATAGTGTATTTCCTAATTAAATCTAGTTTATATCGCAAATTTAAATTAGATATAGTGTTGAACAAAGATTGATAAAAATAAAATTTTGCAAAAGAATATTTTCTGGAATGAAATATAATATGCCATAATAAAAATAAAATTTAATTTTACATTTAAAAAAACATGAATGACAGTTAAAAACTTAAAACCATGATTATTGGATATGAACACTAATTTTTATTAGTAAAAATGGTATGGTTTACAATTAAAGGAAATAATTATTTCTATTAGTACATAAAAAATCACTTTAAAAAAACAACATTATTTTTCTTTCCATATTGTTGAAGGACATTGTAATGTTTTATAATTATGATAAGCATGATTAAAGTTATTATTATGAATTCATCAACTTTATTGAACAAAATTGATTAGATAAAATAAAATGTAGTTAAAATCACTTGTATCTGTGTAAATTGGAAATCCTTCAATTTAAAATCATGTTTAACTAGCTCCAAATTACCACATATCTTAATATTTATATTTAACTCAGTGACTCATGCAGTCGATAATATATGAAAAAAGCACTCTTTAGGAAAAAATATAAATTACAGCTTTGTCAGTTATCTATTAAATTCATATTTGAGATGAGTCATTATTATGGGTTCGAGTGAAATAAAAAAGTGGCAAAATGAATTTTCGAAATACAATATAAACATATTGGTTAGTAATTGGGATTTTAACCAAGACTTTGACTCCAAATCTTTGTGCAAAAAAGAAAATTCTATGTAACTTACGTTTCTAAAATACCAAAGGATGTAATATAAAATGACGGAGATTTCGATTGATTCGATATTTCTCGAGAATTTATTTGCAATATAGATACTTTTCCTCGCACATTTTATTTTTATAAAATGCGTTCAATTACTTCAAATGCTCAATTTCTTTTTCGTTCTTTTAAACAAAATGTCGCTTTTTTATAATTCAAGAAGTAACAAGTGAATATTTTAAAACAGAGAACACGAACAGTTAGTGCACAGAAAAGTTCATATTAAATTACTATTTTATGCGCAATAGTAAATCCACTGATTATCATTGATCAAATAAATGGCGGTATGAAAATGCTGAATTGGTTTTCAGCAGGAAAACATGTTTTTAACCTTTACAGTACGTAGATGAAAAATTAGATTAATATTTTTCACGTAGCTCTTTTTTATACATTGTCATACTGTGTTGTAAGAAATTTAGTTGCGGAATTTTTGTTCCTCAAAAAGCATATGTAACCGAAATAATGAAAAATGATATGAAAAAAAGGATAGTTATTTTCACACACACAGTTATACAAAATTAATTCATTCAATATCACTCAGAAGATATTAGATGAATGTTCAGCATTCTGACTTCCAGTTTAACAGTTGAGTTCGATCCCAGCCTCAGCCATGCGTTTTGCGGAGTCCATTTTAAATTGTAGTCCCAAGTCGAATGAATCCTCGTATGTAAAAAGAGACTGCACTGCGACAAAGAAAACAAGAATCTCAGAGCGCTTTCACTGATCATTTAACAGCTGCAACTAACAGCTATTATTAAACAGCTGACAGTAATATTAAACATTCGTCATCATTTAGCAGCTGAATCTATAAGCTATTTATTTCGTCTTTTTAGATTGAATTAAATGCAGAGTATAAAAAAAGTTATTCAAAAAATAGCATTAAAATCTTCTAAACACAGAGAAAACAACCTAATCTTTGAAATTATCTCTGAGAATTCTTAAAATAAATGAGATTATATGAGACATTTTTTCTTTTTTTTCAGATTCCTATTTATATTTTATGTATAACCTTATTGACTCAATTAGTATATAACTTATTTTCTTTTTTTATTTGTTTCTTTCAATTTGAACATTCGTGGTAACAATTTTACTTCAGTATGTTGGTAACTGTGGATATCTGTTTTTATGTTATTTGCAAAAAACAGCAATTATTTTTCTACTTATTTGATATGCGTCATCAAGGATTCATGTCTTTGTGCGTTTACCGAGAGGTTCTGTAAAAAAAATTAATTTATTGCTCAATTGTTGTTATATAATTCTGATAAAGAATGATACAGAAATTAAAACTGATAAAGAATGACTTATATTGAATTGCTGGTATACAATAATTTTTAAATGTAGTTATCATTCTTTTCAAGAAAACGAAATTAAATTTTGGATACGAGTATTTAGAAAAGTACCATCAAAATTATAAATTATTCAGAAAGCAAAAATTTTTTTTCGCTTCAGCTTCATTAACGCACATTTTTGAAAATTTTAAAAGTCAATAAATTTTCCCTCTTTTTACTGAAACTCAACCTCTGACGGCATTCGAACTCGTAGTTAGTGCAAATATCATCGATAGACCAAAAAGAAAAGTGATAAACAAAAATGACTTATACCAAAATTTACTCTGTTGTTATTTACGGTTCATTTCTTTTCTTATCTCTTCCTAGCACTAGCATTTTCAGAGCAAGAAAAGTCACCAATTCACATTTCGTGACACTCACTATAACCATTAGAGTGAATATTGAATAGCTGTTTTCTCATAATTCTTCTTAGGACATAATTTCAAAAATCTAAAATCAAAATTGCATTCCATTCTTTCGATTATATGACACTGTAAGGAATAATATCGGCGATTTTTTTATGACCACCTGCTTTAGACTGTGAGTTCAATTGAAAATATTTTTAATTACATAAATTTTCATGTGAGAGTGTCTTTAAATTGAAACGCCCTTCTTATAAGAAATTCTAAAAAGAACTGTTCCATTTCTTATACATATATTCCCGTGACTTTTGGAATGATATTTTATAAAATAGTTCTTAATGAATGTTCTTATATTTATGAATGTTCTTAATAAATTCATATTATCATTCAGATGACATTATAAAATTCTTACATAATAAAATGTAATCAGGATAAGAAATATAAAATTTTTTGTGTTATGCTGATTACTCAATTTTTAATAAGTTTCTTAATTAAGAGAATCCAGGTGTCTTAGTGACAGCGCTCCAAAGGCACATCCATCCACGGGCTGAGCAAGGTCTACTCATACCTTCATTGGGTCGATAAACTACACACTAAATATATTTGAAAACTCTGGGGTTTTTTTTCGCATTAGCCTGACTATCTAACCGAGACATGTGCTTCGCACTCCAGGACCTTCGGTCGGAAAAACAGATATAACAGCACTATAGAACTTAGTCCACACTGAGCTTTCATGCCACAAGTTTTGTTTTAGTTCTTATTGAAGAAGTCTAACATTGAAAGATGTAAAAATGATTCTCCTCAGTATTTTCATTCTTCATCTATTTAAACTTTCATGATATATATAATATCATATTACCACATAATTTCCTTTTTTATTTAAAATAAATTCATTGGAATAAAGGAGATAATAGATAAAATGTTTGCAAAGTTTGTTGTTGCTGACATGTTCCACCCCATCTAGCCGCAGGCTAGGCCAGATCCACCAGCCCAAAGATTTTCAAATAATCATAAACTAGAAGAAGACTGAGAAGACTGTCCTCCCTGTTAACACAGGGACTCTATGCCATACTATTACCTTGGACAAAGTATCAGCACTCTCATTGGCATAGAGTCCAATGAAGGACGGGATCCATTGGGAATAGATCTCGTGCTGCTGCTTGTAAAGTATAAAATTACTAATAACTAGAAAACGTATTTTAATTTGGTTTAAAAGTTAAAATGGTTTATGAAGTAATATTTATTATATTAGAATATTTTGGTATCCAAACGGCTGTTGCCAATATGCATAACTTAAGTTCAAAAAATGTTTCCCTTGAAGTCTCAATCCAAAATTAAACTGTCTCTAACTTAGTTAAAAATTAATCCGTAGTTTAAAAAGTAATTATTTTATGCAAACAAAAAGTTGCAATTTTTAATTAAAGCTATGCTTTTCTTTTCTGCTTTCCTCTGCCTTTCAATCAAAAAAAAATCTGCTTTTCAATAGTTTCATTTTTTTTAAAATAAGTAAAACATTAGTTCCTTGCATGCAGTTTATATGAATATATTTACGCGTCATTTAATCATAAGCAATTTATTACAAATATAACATTTTAAAATTCTTCACAGAAAAATTCTATAACAATATTGTAAAAATCAAAATTTTAAATATATAAATATATATATATATATATATATATATATATATATATATATATATATATATATATATATATATATATATATATATATATATACACACACACACTGCTGGACAACTGCTAAAGACGGATAACACTATCATCCATAGCAACCACAAAATGAAAGGAAGCAAAATGTGGAAAATTAGAATAAGTGCGGGATATAGTAAGAAGTATGCGTATGCAAATTTTTTTCCACGTCTGTTCATCACGTGATAGCGTTCATAAGAGCTTTAAAGGTTTTGACGCGTGTGGACAGTTGTTGTTTAAAGTCAAAATTTTACAGGAAAGATTTTATAGACGAACTTGAAATTTTTGGCATGTCTTCCCGACCAATCTTAGATGACTTTATGCGTGGCTGAATTATTGGAAAGATCGAAGAAGGGCGAAAAATAACAGATGTTGCCAGGGAGTTCGACATCGCTCACAGCGTTGTTTCACGGCTGTGGAATTCATTTAAAACTACTGGAATGTATAGTAGGCGGCACGGAGGAGGTCGTGATAAAAGTACGACGCCTGCAGAAGGCAGGTATATCGTCCTATCAGCGAAAAGGAACAGGCGCACCACAGCTCAGCAGGTGGCAAATCAGTTTCTTGCTGCCTCAGGAAAGCAGATCTCCCGAAAAACTGTTGCCAGACGTTTGAAGGGAAGAGGACAACACGCCCGCAAACCTGTTGTGTGTGTCCCATTGACCAGACATCACCATACTGCCCGTTTGTAATGTTGTCGTGAACATCGCAATTGGACTGAACAGGACTGGGCATGCGTTCTATTCTCAGATGAGAGTAGGTTCAATCTGTCATCGGATTTTAGACGCCAACTGATGTGGCGCGAGAGTGGTACTGCTTAACATCCAGAAAATATCCAAAAAAGGGACTGATATCCGACATGCAGTGTCATGGTGTGGACCGGCATCATGATTAATGGCCGCACGCCCCTATATGTGGTTGCGAATGGGACTATGACGTGCCTACGATACATTAATGAAGTTCTACTTCCTCATGTTCGTCTTTTCTGTGGTGCTATCGGTGATAAATTTGTTTTTATAGACGACAACGCAACATGTCATCGAACACTTTCTGTACAGGATTGTCTAGACAGCGAGGGCATTCAATGCCTTGTATGGCCAGTACGTTCTCCAGATCTAAACCCCATTAAAAATGTGTGGGATGCTTTGGTGAGGCAAATTGTGGGCGAAACTATCCTCCGACAAACAAGAACACCCTCATCCGTGCACTCCCAAAGGAATGGGATATATTGCTTCAACAGCTGCTGGATAATTATGTGCAAAGTATGATACGACGTGTGGAATGTTGCATCACACTCCACGGTGGACATATCCCGATACCTTTTATCAAGGTGCCTGCTGATTTTTAGATACATTGTTCAATTTTTCAGTATGCAGCATCAAATGAACATTTTTTTGTCTTTCAGATGTTTCACAGCTTTTGTAATTTTCAGAACAATAAATATTCTTTATTCTAATGTCTGAACAGTGTGGCAACTATATTTTATCTTACTAGGCGTCATGCCTCGCTTAATGTTATGCTACATTGCAATTTGTGATCCGTCATTAGCAATTGTCCATCAGTGTATCTATATCTATCTATCTATCTATCTATCTATCTATCTATCTATATATATATATATATATATATATATATATATATATATATATATATATATATATATATATATATATATATATATATATATATATATATACAGTAAGACCCCGCTTAACGCTGTTTCGGCTTAGCGCTCTTTTATTTCAACTCGGGGATTCCACGAAATCGCTCGCAGCATACGCGGATTCCTCGAAATATTATGCAGCGATAGGTTTCAAATACATATCCGAAAGAGTGTACTTGTGTTTCTTGTTTGGTGCGGTATTGTACAGACATATTTTTATTATTGAAAACATTTGTTGACATAATTGTAAGTAGGTATTAATTTACATATTTAATACTATGTTACAGTGTCAAATATTTTGATTTTTAGTTTTTACTATGGGTAATAATGAAAAAGAAAAGAAAGCAACCAGAATAAGCATTTCACTCAAAACTAAAATGGAAGTGATTAGAAGATTAGATTCTGGTGAACAGCAAACTCTAATTAGTGCTTCATTGAATTTGCCAACTTCAACAATAAGGACCATCATGAAGAATAAAGAAAAAATACTGTCATCGGCAACTACAACTACGTTAAGCTCTGCAACTAGAATTACCCGTTCTAGAAATAATATCATAGAGGAAATGGAAAAACGACTGTCTATATGGATTGACGACGAAATTGACCGCAATATGCCATTAAGCCAATCTATCATAATGGAAAAAGCTAGAAGAATTTTTAATTACATTCAGGCTGAGACAATTGACACAAGTGAAACTTTCGTTGCTAGTCGAGGATGGTTTAATAGATTTAAACATCGAAATAACCTTCACAACATAAAGATTACAGGAGAAGCAGCAAGTGGTGATACAAAAGCGGCGGCTGAATTTCCAGCGATATTAAAAAAATAATTGAAGAAGGAAACTATCCTCCAGAATTGGTTTTTAATGTTGATGAAACAGGCTTGTTTTGGAAAAGAATGCCGAAACGAACATTTCTATCCCGTGAAGAGAAACGGGCTCCTGGATTTAAAGCTGCAAAAGATCGCTTAACCCTTCTACTAGGTGTTAACGCAAGCGGAGATTTTAAATTAAAACCATTACTAATTTACCATTCCAAAAACCCAAGAGCGATGAAAGGCATATCTAAATCAACTTAACCTGTAATTTGGGAGTCTAATGAAAAATCATGGATAACTGCGAAATTTTTCCAGGATTGGTTCACTGAACATTTCTGCTCGTCTTTTAAACGTTATTGCGAAATTAAAAACTTGAACAAAAAGCACTTCTGTTAATTGATAATGCTCCAAGCCACCCAACAAATTTATCAGACTTAACAACATGCATTCCAGTCGAAGTGGTTTTCTTGCCGCCTAGCACAACAGCCTTAATTCAACCAATGGACCAAGGCGTTATATCAAATTTTAAGGCTTATTACTTGCGGCGAACCTTTAAGCAAATGTTTGAAAAAACAGACGGAGAAGAGAACCAGTCCATAAGAGAATTTTGGGAAAACTACAACATCGTGGATGCTGTAGAAAACATAGGGCTTTCTTGGAATGAGGTAACAGAAAGATCTTTGAAAGGAGTATGGAAGAATATTTGGCCGGATTTAAGTAAGAGCGATGACGTTGGACATATTGTCGATGTGGATGAAATAGTGGAAGAGATAGTGAAATTAACGAAGCAAACCGGTTTTGAAGGGGTAAATGTGGAAGATATCGAAGAAATAATTCAAGAAGCAGCGGATAGTCTTTCTAATGATGAGCTCAAGGAATTAACTGAACAAGAAGAAAACAAAAATGTTGACAGCAGTGATTCAGAAGAAGAGCAAAAACAACTTTCGATGGCGTTTGTAAAAAGGAGTTTGTCTACCATAACTGAAATAATGGATCAATTCATTGAAAATGATCCGAATTTTGACAGGAGCTCAAAAGTAAGGCGTGGTGTTAGAGATACTCTATCCGTTTATGAAGAACTTTTTAGAAAATAACGCAAAAGAAAAAGGCAAACATTAGATGCTTTTGTCACAAAAAGGCAGAACACTGAAAACGCGGAAGGCTAACTAAATATGACTGACTTAGAATTTTGTTTTTTTTAAGAATATTCGTTTTGTTATTTATATTTTGTTTTTATTTTTGCAAGAAATAATAATGAGGTATTATTTTGGGCTTTAAGAAATAAATGTTTGGTTTTATTTTTATTGAAAAAACATATTTTTTAAATTTAATACCTAACCAATTTCCTAGCCATCTTCCCCTAACCCCAATATTTACATGTAAAGATAGCTTCGTTTAGCGCTGTTTCGCATTACGCTCTACTTTGATGGAACGTATCCCCCGCGTTAAGCGGGGTCTTACTGATATATATATATATATATATATATATATATATATATATATATATATATATATATATATATATATATATATATATATATATATATATATATATATATATATATATATATATATATATATATATATATATATATATATATATATATATATATATATATATAATTATTGAGAAACTTCAGCTATATTTGGACTTGGGGATTGACTACCAAAATGACATCACTCCTGAAATCAGAAAGAGAGGATCATTGCCGCAAACCGTTGTTTCTTTGGTTCAAGACCTCTTTTGAAATCTCACCTAATCAGGAGTAGAACAAAAATAATGTTATACAAGACATTTTGAGATTAAGCCAATTCTAACCTACGCCTCAGCGACATGGACCTTGACGATGAAAGAAGAGAAAACATTGGCGATTTTTGAGAGAAAGTCCCTTAGAACTATTTTTGTTGCTGTCCTGGAAAATAACACCTGGCGAAAAAGGTATAACTTTCAACTGTACAAAATCTATGGAGAAGAAGACATAAATCAATAAAACTATCTAGAATGATATGGGCAGGCTACCTCATGAGAATGAATACAGAGAGAACACCAATAAAGATCTTCAACACCATTCCTTTCTGTAGTAGACCAAAAGGAAGACACAAAAAGAGATGGAAGGACTGCCTGGAAGAAGACTTCAACATACTTATATTTATGAACTGGAGGCCGATTTCTAGAAAAGAGGTGGAATGGCTGAGACTTCTGAAGAAGGCGAAGGCCCACAAAGGGCTGTCGTGCCAATGCTGATGATGACATATATATATATATATATATATATATATATATATATATATATATATATATATATATATATATATATATACTATATCCAATACTACACAGATATAGTAGCAGCTGTTGGTCCAATCCATGATTCCATGCACCCCAGCAAAGTCAAGCACCAGGAGACGGCTGTTGCAAACATCTTCTAAAATGAGCCTCAAGCAATCGAGAATATGATGCGGGGAAGCCGGCAGCAGATGGCACTTGGGACACGTTGGAAAGACTTTACGGCTGGATTCAAAGGACATGCATTTTAAGTGCCAACTGAAAAGTCTTATGATAGCCGTTTGGTCTTGTCTGCCAGCCTGAAAATGTAATGCTCCTCATGGTTTTGACCTACTGTACCAGGGATGGGCTGAAGAAGAAAGCCAGACTTTCTGGTCTCTATATATATACCTACATATTACTATATATATATTACTACATATATACATTATCTATATTTATACACATATTTATATACATATATATATACATATATCTTCTTTTTCTTTCTTATCTCCTGGTCTGAATCAGAACAGGTCCATGACATCCTTCGCCTTCAAAGAATCGAGGACAGCTCCAGGGCTGTATAAACGTTCACGCTTTGAAAAGCCAATGCAGTCCAGTAGGTGTTCTGGACTTGCTTCGTTAGTATTGCACGAAATGCAGGTGGGAAAGATTTGTTTGCCCTGGGAGAGCAGTAGAGTACGAAGATGGCCAGATCTGTGTCTGGACAAGGCAGTCTGATCACGTCTTTCACAGTCGAAACTCAAAAATCTCCCAGGATCGGAGCCACCAGTACCAAGGATGAGACGGCGGAATTTTCCAAGATGAGTTCGCAAGAGCCCTACTCCTATAGAAAATTTCCTAGAATGTCATTGAATCAGCAGAACCAAGAGGCAGCGATGATGCATCCTTAGCAAGGCCATCAGCGATATCATTATATTTAAGATCGACATGTGATGGAATCCATTGAAAATGAATAATAGAGGACTCAGATAATGCTTTAAGCTTTTTGAAAACACAAATTATCCTCTGGTCCACAATATTCCTCCAGTTTTCAAGGTACTGAATAACGCTGCGACTGTCAACTAGAATCCAAATACCGCCGTTTAACTGCTTGTTCAAGGAAAAGTCCAGAGCGATATCAATGGCTGTAAGTTCTGCACAAAAGACGGAACTGAAATCAGCATATATATATATATATATATATATATATATATATATATATATATATATATATATATATATATATATATATATATATATATATATATATACATATGTGTGTGTGTAAATATATATGTATATATGTGTGGTGGATGAACCACTTAATAGCCGACGTCACTATTTCAAGTGCCCACTTGAGAAGGGGCTCGAGAGGCGCAACAGCTTCCCTAGTGAGCGGAGGAGAAGAGAAAAAAGCCTAAAGACGAAAAGTTTTAAAAAGACGTTTCTTTTTTATAGCCGCAAGACGACTGCTCCTGTCCCCCATAACTTTAAACTTAAACTTTAAACTTCATTCTATTAAGACAATTAGTTGTAAATATCCCAAACTTGTACATATTTGTATTTGTAAATATATATTAATTAAATATTAGGCTTTATAATAGAGCTGTTAATTAATTAAATTACGCCTTGACCACTCCCTGTCTCACAAAAATCAGAAGCGGGATTGAGATGATTAGCTGGATAACAAAAATTTCACATTGAAATGATTGTCGCATAGACGTTACGTTGATTTATCGGTTTGGATTCAGAGAAAGACGTGTATCCTCATCGAACATCTTTGAGAGGTACTTGAACATTTTTCATAGTACAAGATGATATTAAACGATATAAAAGAAATAAGCATTGCATTGAAAAATTTTAAAGCAGATAAAATCCAAATTTTGCACAGATTGATTTTTGATCATGATGAAGATAGATTAAATAGTAAAAGAATTAGAAATTTTTATGGTTTTGATTTTGATATAGAAAGTAATGAGTATCGAGACAAATTAAAAAATATAAACAATGAGTTCTCGCACTTGGCGAACTTATTACTGCATCGAACATTTTTAATATTTCTTTTCAAGGATCCAAAGCAGAGATCGCAGAAAGAGTTTTGTCTCTGTTATATGACCTTGAACTCTTTGCTCAAAACACTAAAGAGGATTCAGAAACTGCTGACTCAGAAAGTGAAGTGGAAGAAGATATAAGTAGAAATGATTTTTCAATGCAATGCAATATACGTAAAAAGAAAAGGGTATCTGACTATTTAAAGAAGAAAGAAAATGTTTGTGAAAAAGATTTTTATGCACATACTGTTATTCCAAGTGTTAATATTAATTATAAAGATATCGAAAGGATTATTACTAAATTTAATGCAGAATCACATGAAAATATAATTAATTGGATTGATCATTTTGAGGATATGTCGAAATTATTCCATTTATCAGGCTTACAAAAAATGGTTATGGCTAAAAGATCGTTAGGAGGAAATGGTCTATTATTCGTTCGGACAGAACCATAAATAAATTCTTGAAAAAATTGAGACGAGCCATGATCGATGAATTTTTGTTTGAAATAAACTCAGCTAACTTACATGATCTTTTGCGTAAAAGGAAAATGCGTGATTATGAACCTGTTCAGGAATATTTTTTAAAAATCAAGGAGTTGTGCAATTGCGGTAAAATTGAAGAAACTGCCTTAATGCATTGTTATTAATGGAATAAATAATAGACAAGAAAACGAAATGGTTTTGTATGGAAGTAAGAATTTAAGTGAATTAAAAAAAAAACTCAAAGTTTATGAAGAAATAAAAAGTGATTCTGTTAAAAGTAAAAATGCTTTCGATAAAACGAAAACAAAGTATAATTCTCATGATAAATATGATAATTTCGATAAAACGAAAACAAAATATAATTTTCATGATAAATATCATAATTTTGATAAAACGAAATCAAAATATGAATATAGTAATAGAGTTAATTCTAAGAATGAAAGTGTAAATAAAATAAGGTACTATGATGGTTTTGGAAAAATGAAATACAGTGATTTTGATGATCGTAAAGATAAAATTTGTTTTAATTGTGGTGAAAAAAATAATATTTCTAAATTTTGTGAACATAAAGAGAAGGGTATAAAATGTTTTCGATGTAATAATTTTGGACACAAGGCTTCATTGTGTCCAGAAACTAATTCTAAACCTGAAGTAGCAACAATGAATGTGTGTTAATGTTAAAACAGTACTGAAAGATGTAATTATTAATAATTTGAATGTTAATGCATTAAAAGATACTGGAAGCCAAGTAACTTTGATTCGTAAATCTGTCTTTGATAAATAAATGTTGTAGAGTTATTTCCGTTAAATTCTTCTCTAAGTGGTTTTGGTAAATGTGTTGTAAAGCCGTTGGGCTATTTTAAGGGAAATATTAAAATTGTTGATTTTAAGTGTGAAGAAGATATTTATGTGGTTGAAAAAAATGTTATGTCATATGATGCCATCATAGGTATGAATGTACTAATGCAGGGTGAAACCTTAATTAATGAAAACGGAATTAAGATTAAAAATAAATATCAATGTGTAAAAGAAATTAATACTTTATCAATTCTACCTGTTGATTTAACTTTTAATGAAATTGTGTGAACTTAACATTGAACCTAATATTCCAAAAAAATTTAAATATAAGTTGCAACAATTAGTTTAGAGTTATATACCACATAAAACAAAATCAACTAATGTTCAATTAGATATTTTGTGAAAAAGTAATGAGCCTATATCTCATCAACCCCATAGATTACCATTTTCAGGGAAAAAGATAGTTGAAACCCAAATAGACGAATGGTTAGAACAAGGTATAATAGAACCCAGTTCTTAAGAATATTGTAGCCCAGTAGTAATCGTAAAGAAAAAAGACGGAACACCTTTTTTGTGCATAGATTATCGGAGATTAAATAAAGTAATTGTAAAAGATAGATTTCCCCTTCCATTGATTGAAGATATATTAGATAGATTGCAGAATTCATGTGTGCTTAGTACAATTGATCTCAAGAACGGATTTTTCCATGTAGATGTACAGAAGGATAGCAGAAAATACACTTCATTTTTAACTCATGAAGGCTAGTACCAATTTCTTAAGGCTCCTTTTGGACTGTGTAATTCTCCAGCCGTGTTTCAAAGATTTATTAATACTATTTTCCGACCACTGATTAATGATGGTATTGTTTTATCTTATATGGACGATATAATTATTTTGTCTTCCTCAACTGAAGAAGGAGTCGAACGGCTTGAAAAAGTCTTAAATCTTGCGAGCGAATAGGGATTAGAAATAAATTTTAGAAAATCCCATTTTTTGAAGAAGCATTGAATTTTTAGGTCATGTCATCGAAGAAGGGAAAATTTTTCCATCTACTTTGAAAACCAAAGCTGTGCTTCATTTCCCTGAGCCACTTAATTTGAAACAGGTCCATAATTTTTTAAGATTGACTGGATATTTCAGAAAATTTATCCCAAAATATTCCATTATTGCTAGGCCATTGAGTGATCGCTTGAAGAAAGATAGAAAATTTAAATTTGGTGAAGAGGAAAGAAACTCTTTTAATCAATTAAAGTTAATTTTAGTTCAAAAACCTGTGTTAAGTATATACAACCCAAATTACGAAACAGAACTGCAATGTGACGCCAGCATAGAAGGATATGGAGCTATTTTATTACAGAAATCCCCAAATGATAAAAATTTTCATCCTATCTATTTCATGAGTAAAAAGACAACAGATACCAAAAAGAAGTATTCCAATTACGAACTTGAAGCTCTTGCAATTATTGAAGCGTTAAAAAGATTCAGCGTTTACTTATTATGAATTCCATTTAACTCATTGTCACTGACTGTTCCGCATTCGAGAAGAATATGCAAAAAAGAGATTTGTCAACTCATGTGGCTCGTTGGGCTTTATTGCTCCAAGAATTTAATTATAGTATTGAGCATCGCTCCGGTACAAGAATGATTCATGTTGACGCTCTAAGCAGATCCCTTGTAAGCATATTTTGCATCTCAAGCGATAATATTATACCGAAATTAAAATCACCCTAAGATAATGATGATAAAATAAAAACGATAAAATAATTATTAAAAATCTCTAGTTATGAAGATTACTTTGAGAGAAACGGAGTTCTTTATAAATTTGTTGATGGTAAGTAGTTAGTGGTTGTGCCAAGAAGTATGCAGATGGAAATTGTTAGAAGTGGGCATGAAAAGGGACATACTGAAATCAAATATACAGAGAAAACCATTGAAGACCATTATTTCATTCCCAAACTTAAGCAGAAAGTAGAAAATGTCATATTTAACTGCGTTCCATGTATTCTTGTAAATCACAAAAGAGGAAAGAAAAAAGGCTTATTACACCCATTGCATAAAAATGACGTACCACTATATACATACCACATTGATCATTTAGGACCGTTAGAAAGCACACATAAAAATTCTAAGTATGTTTTAACAATTATTGACGGTTTTACTAAGTTCGTTTGGATTTTTCCTACTGAGACCACAAAATCTGCTGAAGTCATTTCGAAATTAGAAAATCTAAAATGAGTCTTTGGAAATCCTTACCAAATTATTTCTGATAGAGGTACAACTTTTAGCTCTGGTGAATTCGAAGATTATTGCTCTAAACAGAATATTAAACACCATTTAATAACCACTGGTTTGCCAAGAGCTAACGGACAATTTGAGAGGATCAACCAAACTATCATATCAGTTCTTTCAAAGCTATCTTTAGAGAATCCAGCTCAGTGGTATAAATTTATGAACGAACTGCAGCAGACGATTAATTCAACATATCAACGAAGGATTGATACCACACCTTTTGAGCTGCTTTTGGTACGAAGATGTACGTTGTAGGTATTAGTAAGCTCCAAGAAATGATTAAAAACGAATTTCAAGCTAATTTTGAAGTTCAAAGAGATGAACTCAGAAAACATGCTTAACAACAAATTTTCAAGATCCAAGGAAAACAGGAAAACGTATAATTTAAAAAGAAAAGAACCACAATCCCATGGAGTTAACGATTTGGTCGCTATTAAAGAGAACTCAGTTAAAAGAACACACTTAAAACTGAAACCAAAATATTTAGGATGGAGTTACTAAAGTTAAAGGAAGCAACACCTATGATGTAATCAAAAGAGGAAGTCATGAAGGATCTAACGATACCACGACTTGTGCTGTGAATTCCTAAAACCCTGGTATAGTATGCCAAAAGACGAGGACGTCATGCAAGTTAGAGTTAAATTAAAGTCGAATTGCTGAAGGAATGTCTGAAGTCGAACTGACTAAAATGAAGCTAAAAGATAAACTGACTCATTTCTTTATTTCAGATCTAAGAAGATGAATATGAAATTTGTTTCTTATCAGAGAATTATTCTGTTCTGCTTGCTCTTTACCCTGTTTTGCTGTTTTTCTTTTTTATATCTTTGCAGTGTCATCTGGAGGGCCAGCCGATTTCAGGGTGGACGGCCGAACTGTGGTGGATAAACCACTTAATAGCCGATGTCATTATTTCAAGTGCCCACTTGTGAAGGGGCTGAGAGGCGCAACAGCTTCCCCAGTAAGCAGAAGAGAAGAGAAAAAGCCTAAAGACGGAATGTTTTAAGAAGACGTTCCTTTTTGATAGCAGTAAGACGCCTGCTCCTGTCACCCGTAACTTTAAACTTTAAATTTCATTCTTAATTTCATTCTTAATTAAGACGATTAGTTGTAAATATCCCAAACTTGTATGTATTTGTATTTGTAAATATATGTTAATTAAATATTATGCTTTATATAAGAGTTGTTAATTAATTAAATTACGCCTTGGCTACTCCCCATCCCACAAACACACACACACACATATATATATACATATATATATATATATATATATATATATATATATATATATATATATATATATATATATATATATATATATATATATATATATATATACATACCAGGTCTGTAACTTTAAAATGCGGATTGTTTCAATAAAAATACGCAACGATTTAGAAAAAATGGAAAGATATATTTTATTCAAAGTATCGGCCCTTGCTTTCTACACATTTTTACCATCTACTAGGTAAATTATGGATGCCATTCCAAAGGAATTGAACGTTGCGTGAGCCAAACCAGTCTTCGAGCCATTTTTCGACGTCTTCATGAGAATAGAAGTGCTGCTCTACAAGTGCGTGTCCCATGAATGAAAACAGGTGATAGTCAGAAGGAGCAAGGTCCCATGAGTATGGCTGGTGGAGTAATATTTCCTATCCAAGTACTGCCAAAGTGCTCATGTGGCACCCATTTTCCAACAATCTGGATCTTTTGTATGGCTTTCAAGCGTTTGGAAATGGCTACACGAGAAACATTTAATTATTCTGCCAATATTTCTTGAGTTTGCGTGGCGTCCCATTCAATAACACTTGCAGTTTGGTGTTATCGAACTTTTTCGGTCAATTTTCCCGTTCTTTGTCCCTGATATCGAAATCACTACTTCTGAATTGTTTAAACCATCGTTCGCAAGTGTCAACAGATAGAGTATGTTTCCCCAAGAATGGTATGTGCCTCCACTACTTTTATCTTCCGATTGAATAAGAAAATCAGCACGTGCCGCAAATGCCCTTTGTTTGGCTCCAACTTCCGCTTGCTTACCACCGAAAACTATATGCTACTAGCGCTTAAACATTTAAACAAATATGGCATTTTGAAGCTTACTGTCACAGCTACAAAATGATACATTGGTTATGACAACAACATAAATGGGCTTGGTGCGCCATCTACTGGAAAAAATCCGCATTTTAAAGTTACAGACCTGGTATATATATATATATATATATATATATATATATATATATATATATATATATATATATATATATATATATATATATATTTATATAATCTGGTATACCAAAAATTGAAGAAAAATCACAAAAATTGCGATAACTCTCCCAAAAATAAGCCAATCTCAATGAAATTTGAATACATTAGTAATTACAAGGAGCTGAACAAAATGACATCATGAAAAGTAGCGGTGCTGATGTCATAATACGTTATTTGCGATGAGAATAAAAACGGATGCTCCAGAGCAGAGCGGCAATTGTCGATGCGTGTCTGAGATTAGAAATCAGGTATAGTGAAATTGTAACAATGGCTTCCAAGTATTATTGGACAGAGCAAATTCGATGGTGAGCCATTGGGAGACTAGTGGCACGAAAAAAATAGAAATGGGTAGATGGCTGAATGTGAGTCCATCTGGGATACATAGACTTTGGCAACAATTTATAACCACGGATCCAGGAGATTCAGCCAAGGACGGCTGTCCGATATTTGTCATTATTCACACGAAGGAATAGAGCTGCAACTCCGGCTGAACTCAGATACTCCCTCGCTGCAAGCTCCGAAATGTTGGTATCCAGATCAACCGTGCGTCAAAGGCTTTACAAACGTGGTCTTGATGAAAGGCGACCATTCATTGGCGTCCGTCTCACTTCACGCCATAGGCACGTCAACATGTCCACTGGATGCTTATCTTAAGCAGGAAACAATTGAACGCCTGATGTTGTTACCTCCATTACCGAACTTTAACCTAATCGACCCTATTTGGGACGCTCTAGAACGACATGTAGCCCCCCTCCTAGGACCCTAGTCACGCCTTCAACTGCTTTGGATGAGCAATGGTTCTACACAATTAATAGACCAATTGAGAGCGTTACACATTGCTGGATGTGCTGTATTGCACCTCGTGGGGTTCTCATAGCTCACATTAAAATATATTATTAATATGATATATAGTTTTCATGTTTTTTATAAAATATTTATTATTATTTATACTATGTATATTAAAAAATATATTATATTTTTATATACCAAACTCAAATCTTCCGTTTGTTCCTTGTATTCTCATGCTAATTTTAGAGGCATCATTTATTGAATTTCTTTGACAGGAATCTCATACAATAATCGTTCTTCAGACTAAATACTGAACTGAGTATTGCAAAGCGGAAACTCGATGCTGTGAGAAGAAATTGTTTCTAAAATCGAAATCACACGACATTTTGTGACACGTATATTAACAAGAAACTTATCCAATTTTGAATTTATTTATTTTTCATTGTCCTCAAACCATACCCGATGAGCAAGTGGAGTGAATGCTTGGAATTTTCATATTTTTCGACTGCTGAATACGTCACACTGACTGAGAAAAGTCTTTTCGGAAGGCTGTGCATTGCTTTGGCATTCAAGCGCTGTTCTTCAAGCATCCAACGTGAGGTTCCGCAGTATTCAAAACGAATAAAAGGAAATCATCAAAACAACTCGAAATTCAAGATTTCCAAGATTATTTTTGAAATTGACATGAGTTACACATGTGTAAAATAATTTATTTAAACTTTCTATCTTTATTATTATTTAATACGTAAAATATTTCCCATGACATACTTTGATGACAAATATTGTTTTTTCAAAACACTGTATATATATTTAATCAAACGAATGTATTACAATTAATATTTATTTACTAGTAATGATTTGAAAAAGAAATACACGAGGGAGAGAGAGATCTGCGTATTATATATTTTGAAACTGTATTCGATGGAATTTTTGGATTCAGTGGTTATTAAAATAAAAGAATACGTCATAATATAATCCTAGTATTATATGGAACTCAGTAAAAAATTTCTAACATACGAATAGTTTTTATATTTATATTGTTTTCAGCATTTTAACTCAAAGATAGGTTTTCTTTTTACATGTAATCATGTGAAATTCCTAAATTCATTATTTTATTTTATAGAAAACGTTCGTCGTATCCACCTACTGTATTTAATTTGAAGAACACATCGGTGATCAATGGATAAATAAGAGAACCACCCTCTTAACCTCGAACCGATTCTTTTCCCGGAAGACGTTGTCATTCAGTCCATGTTTACAGACACAGACAGTGTCAACAGAACTTCCCAAGCATCGGGAGAAGCGATTTTTTCGCTCCATTGAACTCCCATTTGTTTCACACTCGATGAACAGTTAGAAAACAAATATTAGCGCGCTACATGTATTTAATGAAATAAGTTAGAAGTTTTTGCGTTTAAAATAATATTGGTATTAAATTAAAAATTTATTTCGTGGTTTATTACTCATCTTTACATTTTATTTTAATACGAAATAGAAGATGCTCAGGAAGTATATATATAACAGGCTTGTCATACGGTATAAATAGTTTTACAATTTTAAGAAAAAAAGAGAAGCATTTTTTTTCAAATAATGAAACTTTTCGCATTTATAAGGATTTGAAAAGAAACTTTAAAATATGACAAAAAAGGTGTTTGCCAATGCTTGGCTATGTATGGGACTATTTTTATTTATTCTTTATTTTAGCATTGGAGACAAAATCTGGTTTTATTAAAGATACATGCATCTCTATTAGTGCCAAATTGGGAACATTTTGTATGCCTTTGTCACATTCATGTCGCCTTAGCGACAGTTGATAATGTTCGTAAATGAATATGCAATAAATGAAGCGATGATAATTTTTAATCCCAAGGAAAAGGGAAATTTAAGTTTGTAAAAAGATTCAAACCAGAAACTTATTGAAATGAAAAATATCTACCACTTCATCACGTAAATAATCAAAATACAGAATTTGACAATTTTAATAAATTAAGCTTTATTTTTAGACCAGATGACTCGTCATTAATTGAAGTTTATAAAATAATAGGAGACATTGGTAATTTTTCAAAGAAAAGTTTTGGTTTGTCGCTCAAGGGTCATTTTTTGCACACGAGTGCTAATTAGACCGGGACCTACGGTTTTAAAGTGGATTCGGAACCACTACAAACATCCATGCCCAAGGTGGGATTCGAACCCACGAACTGTTGAACCGAAGGCAAGAGCGCTAATCCTTCAACTACCAGTTCGGCTTGTCAAAGGAAAGAAATTTGCACAAATGTCTGCAGTGTTATTGAATACCTCATAAATAAATCATTTTAAAGTTAAAAGTGTATATAAATTATGGATTACTTTAATATTTTATATTTATTAGCTAAATCACGGTTTACATTTAGTAAAGATTAAATAAAAGTTTATAATTACTGGATTATAGAATAGTTAAACTGCAAATTTTTACTTTAATGATTTTTTAAATAAGCATATTACTTTTATCACTAAAATTCAGTGTAAGCGGTAATTCTACAAGCTAATACTTTTCTTAGCCGAAAAAAAAATTGTTTTTAATTGATTCAACTAGACTGTTTTTGTCTCAAAATTGAAGAGAGATAATTTCATCTTATAATTTCTCATCGATTCAGCATATATTTATTTCTTCACCAGGCTTTAATAAGGAATCATGGTACTGCTGAGGAGGAATGGTACAGAAATATTAAAGGAATGCCAGGTGAAGGGAAGACGCTGCTAGGAGTGGCAGACTCGGTCTAACAACATTAGCTATGAAGAAACTTTTACTGTTAGGTAATAAATTTCAAAAAATAAAAGAAAATATTCTCTGAAGAGAGAAGAAAATTTTTTAAAATGAATACAGATATAAAAAATTGTTAAAACTTGACGCTTCTGGAAACAAAATCAGACGCAATCGTATATTTTCTTTTGGTACTTACGTATTATCGCAACCTTAAGCGTGGCATTATATAAGATCGTACCTTTCTTACGTAGTTTTTTTTCATCTCTGTTCTTCATTGCCAAATTCAGTTATGTTTTTAGAAATACTGGCAAATAATCATTTTTATCACAGTAGTAGAGGTGCGAAAGTAGAAATGTCTTTTTCTGTCTTCAAGATGATTATTAGATTTTTGTTATAAATATGTTCTCCCTTTCTTTTTCTTTTATTATTATTTTTTTACATTTTTACATTTTTATGCCTATTTTCTTAAATATAAATTTCGTTAAAAGTATATTCATTAGAAATGTATTCATTTCCTAAATATTTTTCTCATTGTTATCAAGAAATATTCGTGAATAAACTAAAAAATAGAAACGTATCTTTAAAATATTAGAAACTAGTGATTTCTATTGTTTTCCTTTTTTGTTTGATATTTTCCATTGAAACAAATGTAGATGCAAAAATTTAACGTTATTTAATTTTTGTTGTAGCGTTCTTTTCATAGACGAACATTGCACCAACATTTTAAATTTATATTAAAGTCATGGTAATGAAACAATATTTAATGAAATACTTTTATAAGTAAGGTGTTAAATAACAGATTAAAATCATTTGTTATTTTCATTCATGATAAAATATTTCTATTTAAAATTCGTCAGCATAAACTGCAAAATCAGATCTAAGAGCTTAAAATCATGAAGTATCTCCATTTTTAAAAAAAATTGACCATACTTTCAATTTTAAAAATGATTGAAGACCAACCTAATGTTGATTCTAGATTGATAAAGTAAATTTAATTAATCATAATGCCTCAAATATTTGCCGTTCAAAAATGAAAATGTATGTATAAAGTAATTATTCATTTTTGAATTAATGTCTTTATGCTTTTAAATATCAATATTTCTTACAACATCCCCATAAGTAAATTAATGTTGTTGTTCTCTGCAATTGTGATGAAGTAGTGAGAACTTGTGAGTGAATTACAATGCCGTTAAAATATTGCAATTCAGATGATAAATTTAAACATTTTAAGTGAAGAAATTTAATGTAAGAATCATTTTTCCAACCTTAAATTATTAAGAAAATAAACACATTTAGGTTAATAATAAAAGCGATGAATATTCTTAAGTTAAGATGAATATTCTTATGATTCATTCCTTAAGCTAACTGATTAGATATGAATATTTAATTCAAGGAGCTTTAAGAATTGATAAAACTATCTTATGCATTTAGGATGAAAGTTCATCTCAAATCAGGTGATTTGAAGCACTTAAAGAACAATAATTACTATGTATTTGCCACACACATAAATTATAATTTTAAATAAAATATCTATATATTGCTTCTTATCGAATGTGTATTATTCCTTATACATCAATTTTCCAACTTAAGTTCATCACAAACAATGCACTACAACTTAATATACCATTTTCTTAACTAGTTTGATTAACATTCCACTGATGTGTTGGTATCGTACTTTTGTTTTGATTGATTGTAGAAGATTTTCTTTAAACTGTAATTAGTGGTAGTCCTCATGGGAAAAATATAAGTACAACAATTAACAAAGCAAATTTCAACTAGTGCTTCTTAAAATTTGGTTTGTAATAAATATGTTTAGGATCAGTGCGGAATTCTAAATTTTAACAGAACTAAGAATGCTATTGAACATCTTAATTGTAATAAATTGACTGAAAAAATCAATAGAAGTATTTATAAAATATGTGTACATTGTATTCCACATTGCTATTAAGAAATAAATCAAAGTTAATTGACTCTGAAATGTATTTTTTTCTCTTGGAAATTAAAAATTTTCACTCTGCGAAATAAAGAAGAATCATTTTTGAAAGGATACATTTTAAAAGCAGTTTTGTAATATACCCATTAAAAGTATTAAATGTTGATTTTTGATCAGGTTATGCAGGAAAATTTATAATGTATGAGAATAAAAATTTTAAGCAGGATTAGAAATAATGATGAAGTAAAAAATATCATGCTCTTAAATTAAAGTTTGAACGCTTACGGGAAAAGCTATACAGCACGGATTACGCTAAAGCTGGAAATAACATAATAGAGGATGCAAAGACAAATAACAGATTAAGTGGAAATGATTGAAATATAAAAAGAGCCTTTGATTGGCAAGTTTTGTCACTCTGTGTTAAACTTTGGTGTACGAAAGCACGTGTAACAAGGATATATAATTTAAAAAGGATTCTAGCTTGTTATAAGCATGCAAACCAAATTATATTTTTGAGTTAAAGGGCAGAGTTTTGACTACAACTTGTAGACCATTTGTCCACATTTTAGGTGATTTTTAAAATACTGAATATTAGTTGAGGAAGAAGCTAGAAGCTGTAAAATAATTAAAACATACACATCCATTGTAATTAATAATTTAGTGCATGTGGCACCGTGCCCAGAAAATCCTTTGATGCCCTACTTCGTCGAAAACCAGTCCTGGAGTTTCCGGTGGTCAGAAGACCTGTGAGGTGTTGTTGTTGCTGATCCCTATTGTCTAGCAGCGCTAGACCGAGTCTATGACATTGCACACTCTCAGGAAATCAATGACCAATAATGGTCACTCTAGAAGGTCTTCTTTATCGAGTCTCAAGCACTCAAGGATATGATCCGGAGTGGCTTGGCTTTTGGAACACTTAGCGGAAATTGGAAATTCCTTTTCTTTGTTGTTAAATGTCAATGATCTTAGGTGGCCACTTCGAAAACGTGTTATTGTGGTTTGTTCCAGTCTGCTGCACCGGAGGGATAGAGATCCTCCGGGACGATTACCCTGGTACCAATGGTGCACAGGGGGAATGGCAAATGCAGACCGAACAAGGCCTTTATGTCTAAAGTATAGTTCAGTATAGGTAAGAGACGCCAGAGTAAGCAAAGGCTCGTCAATACCTCTTTTTGCTAGGGCATCAGACACCCTGTGAGGTAATAGACATTGGTCCCTCGAGCTTTCAAGGACACAAGTGGCAAGCAGAGAGAAAGAAGGAACGAGTGAGCGAGTTAGTGTGACCAGTTTCGTTAGAGATATTTTATCATGTGTATTAGCTTTTGTAAAATAGTAAATACAAAAATAATTAATTTGTAAACAATCAAGAAATGTGTGTTAATCAATAAAAGAAGAATTTATTCAGCCAAAACGTCTGAAGTTGTTCCCAGAAATATAATCAGCTTTTATTACAGAGCGTTGTCATCCAGTGCATGTGGTGTTAATTCTTTCTCTGTTTTATTCATTACCTCAGTACATTCCTATTGTCCTTAGTGTGGATCATCGACCTGGCATGAACTCTCAAAAAGTCATTAAATAAACGAATGTTTATTTTGTGTGAATTATTATAAATCTCTATTGAGATAATCTATGTACTAACTTTGTTAACTGCTTGAAATTCCAGGTCAGTAGTGCTCTTTCTGGCATGTTTGCTTCCTGATCATGCGATTCCTTGATTATCTGTTCCGCAGAGTGAAGGGATGATTTTTGTTTTGCGTCTATCTGCATTCATGCACAGTCACAGAAAATACCCACAGAGAGAAATATCAAAACTTCAGACGACTGTTATAAGCAAACATGATGAAACCATTCATCGTTTGAGTCTTCAAAATCCTATGCACAGTGATTAATTTCAGTAGAATTTTAAAATCAAAATATTAAGGAAATGTTACCTTTTTTAGACAAACGAATATTGTGTTTCGGTTAGAATCTTTCTAGTACTGTAGTTTTAGTAAGACCCTCCAAAATACGCATAAAAAGGATCAATAGAATGAAGAAATAATTTTTGTCAGCTGAAATTAATACTCTAATAGCAGAACCCATAAATTTAAGAAGATAAGGCCTGTGCTTTTATCATTTACTCAGACCATAAATGTAAAATATTTCCTGCAGATCTTTCAAAAGTACCGTATCTATAAATGCACACATTTTTATATGACTTAAAATTGGACTGCGCCATTTTATAGGAAATGTCAATACCATTCTATGTCGGAAAATTTCTATTTATGTAGGTAATTAAATATTTGAAAGTGTTATGGAAAGATCTCTATAAAATTATTTTAATAAATCAACATGTATCATTCAAAGAAAACTTAATGATTTTGATTTTTAAAATCATTAAAGGTTTACGACATCATATTTATGACTAAAAATATTTTGTAAAAAACAAACCACATTGGTCAAAAATTCATTTATATTCGCATACGAGTCTGTGAAAACGCTTAAAGGCGTGAAAAGTGGGATAAATTTGAAAGATAAAAGTTAGTAATTACTTTAACGGAGAATCTGCCGTATGGCAGTTTTAATTTATAATGCAAACATAAAAATGCATCCCTAGTATAGCGCAGTACTAATAGTGATATTTGGGGAAAGAGTCCACACAAGCAAACTTGGCAACATTTTTAATCACCTTCGTAATTTCTCTTAACGAATAAAAATATGATTCAATAAACTATTTATGAATCGAAACCAAGCAAACATTTTCTAATTTTAAATAATTCCACAAATTAAATCAAATATTTTCTTTAAAACATTAAAACGTATTTCCTGATTCGTTATTCGAATTGCAAAGGAAAATTGATTGCGTGCACTCATGATAAAAAAAAAAAGATTTTTTAAAATACAGGAAAATAATCTGCATTGTGTGTGTGTGTGAAATTTCTTATAAGAAATAAGTATTAAATGTTTATAATTTATTCATTTAAAAAATTAGGATATTTTTCACATCATATGTGACACTATTAAGTAAACTTTTCAAAAGAAATAAATTTCTCACTATTTATGTTAGATAGTTTACAATTTTCAAGCATTTAAAGGAAATGTTTTATTGTGTATATCATGGTTTTTTCTCAACTTAAATTAGTTATTTTCTTTAAAAAATATGACTTTTTTTCTGAAAACTAGCAATATAAAATTTAACTCGTCTGATGTATTCCCAAGATAGAAATAAATATATCTACGATGCTTACGATTGAATAAATACAGCAATTCGCATCTTATTCAAATATATAGTTTCACTCTTGGCTGAAAAAATAAAATATGTATATTATCCAGCAAATAATCAAATCTTTATAAATATTATTAATGAATGCTTTGTTCTGTTTTATTATATTATAGGGAATAATTAATTGATATTTTTTAATTTTGATATAAAATTTGTTGATTTATATAGTCTATCTCTCTGCTACAGAAAATAGTTTTTGAAAATGTTAAAGAACATATGTAACAGAATTGTTGATTTAATACATGGGTTACCAAACTTTTTCCCGTGAACCACTTTCAAAGTTTTACTATTTTAGATGGACCCCCTACTGCTACATTTCTACTGTATTCCCAAAACTTCTAAAAATATCACCCTAAATTGGGGGTGTTAAGAAGAAAAAAAAGTAGGACTTTTTCTTATGTCCTATATATTAAAACAATACTTGTGGTTATACAAAATTCTAAACATTTATTATTACAAACAATTAATAATTGACAAAAAATCAACAATGAACTCTGAAATGTAAATCAAACATTAAAAAATAGTCATACTTTCAATGAGACGGATGTACTTGATGAATTGACAGCAAATTATCAATATTTGGCTTCAATTTTGTAAAGCTGCTCCTTTTTTTATTAACAGGTTGGTAAAGCACTAAAACATTTTTCGACAAGATATGACGAGGGAAATGCTATCAAAAATTTTCTCGCAATTTCCCACAGCCACGAATATTTTTCCAGGATTTCTGCCCAAAGTGTTTAATAGCCTTTTTTTAATTTCACCTTCAGTTCTTCTTTGATACTGAGCTCAAGTAGCTCCTCTTGTAATATCACATTCGCCTCTTCCATTTCTTTAAATGGGGTTATGATCCATGGTGGAATTTCCATCTTCAGAATATCTTCAAATCTATTTTTGAAGTCATCATGCAGGGTATTTAAATGTTGAGTGTAAGTCTGAATATCCTCATCAAACATTCAATCTGTGAAAAGTGTGGAAATTGAGACAATTCGCACCGACTAATATTTTGCTTCATTAATTTCAAATAACCAAGAAAAGCCGAAATTACACCCTTTGTTTTTATTAAATTAAGGCAGTCCCCTTGTAACTGTAAGGGGACAGCCACTTGTTTGTTTTGAGGCGATTTTACCAGAATAGGGCTATTATAACACAACAGAATTATTGCAATAAAAAAAACGAAATGTCCGCGGAAATACCACTCTTTTAATGAATCACCGTCGTCACCTAAATAAATATTTTTAAACACAAAAGTACCCAGGTACCTAAAGTTTAATCTTCCCTGGATTTTTGTTCTTTTATAGAAGTTTTGAATAATCTCTAGTATTTAATTTTTACTACATAACTACCTACTACACTCAAATAGTAAAACAAATATAATATGATTGACAAATCACAATATCCAATAAAAAATATGTATAACAAATAGGCAGATACTTACTTTTTCCGGCACTGTAAGCACTAACATCGATTCACTGACAGTCACACTTTTATGTTCAAAATCCCGGAAACAAATGAGTAACGTTTTGTTCTTGGCATTCGTATTTATACTAATATAGATTGCAAGCACAGTGCAAATCGCATTTCATACCTTTGCAGGTCTAAACAAGCATCACGAGCGAGCGGGCGCATGGATAGCACTTTGCAAGTCTCGACATGTGGTGTACACTCTTGTACTATTATCTATTGTTCTATTCAAATCTGTGTTTCAACTGAGTTTCGAATATTTTTGAGTACCTATCTAGAGAATGATGCTACTTGCTTACGTTGATAGGTAAATCCAAGCCAAAATATTTGTTCTTTATTATGAAAACAAAAAAAAAAAATTTGGTGACCCTACTTACAGCTTGTGAACCCCGGTTTTCTTTTCAGGTCTACTTGGACCACCGTCTGGTCTCCTATGGAACCCTGGGGGTCCAACTGGACCACTTTGGGAACCTATGATTTAATATGTTTTCACTATGTTGTCATAAAAAAAGAAGCAAACATTTATTTAAAGAATTGATTTCCTTAGTCATCATGTGACAGTTATATGCTTTTCTGCAAATTAAGAAACAATCTTAATTCAACATTTAATTGAAAACCCCCCCTGAATATGAATCAAAGCACAAAACAAAATTTACAAATTATGCATTATATAATGAAAGAATATCCTCACTAATATCCACGACTAATATTGGAATTCTGAATGTTCATTCATTTTATAGGCGAAATAAAAGTGATAAAGTCTATAAAAGAAGGATTTGATATTATTATTAAAATATTGATAGTTGATTTGGATTTAAATAATGAAACTAAAAGTAACATATATATATATATATATATATATATATATATATATATATATATATATATATATATATATATATATATATATATATATATATATATATATATATATATATATATATATATATATATATATATATATATATATATATTAAATAAAAATCTTTGTGTACTTCAAAGTCATAATAATTTTATACATGGCCAGATAAAGCTTTTGTTATGGCATTTTAAAAGTTGCAACTGAGTATTATATTTGGATAGGTTATTGTGGCCGATTATATCTATTCCAAAGTAGTTGCGAAACACACTCTTGTAAATGTGTAATACAGTCTTGAGACGAGAACAACCCCACATGCTGTCACTCTCCTCTCCACACTTCCAGCGGAAAAATTGCAGGTTTTAAAAAAATTAAGATATCACGCCAGATGACAATGGACAGAATATCCAACTGGATACTTAAGCTTGCTTGGCTCGTTTTCATGAACACTGTCAACATTCTTTCTAAGTAAAGTCTGTCTGGTGACGTGCTTGATACATGAGCTGCCTCCCTCATTTCTGTACCTACCTGTGACAGCAGAAGAAAACTACGCCTATTTTTCCTTTCTGAGTCCCCATGTGTGAATAATTTGCCATATAAACTGGATGTGGTGAGGACTCCAGAATGACCAGGCCACTGTAGTCTCTAGCAAGTAAGACTCCATAAATGTAACTAACAGCATTTTAAAATGCATTTAGAGAGTAGCATCCCGTCTTTTGTCTGAAATGTAACGAAAGGAGAACATGAGCTTTCATATGATCGTCGTGTTGCTACGCATGCTAACATTTCTATGGAATTTATTTTCTTTCAGCAGACATGAAGAAGAGTGTTAATCGATGCTTATTGAAAAATATAAAATGACTGACTATTTCGAAATTTGAGCGGACAGAAGTAAGCAGTCGGGAAAGATCTGAATAATATCATTTAACTAACAGAGATACCTAATTTTCTTATTTTTCATAATAAATGTGCAATATCAAAATATTTTTTCACATTCGCTATATTTCTATTATGGCACACTTACCAAAAGAAGTTTTATCCGCTAAAGAATTTGGAACTTAAGAAAGTTAACATAAAAAACATTAATTTATTAATCTTATAAGTTATAATTAAAGCCATATTGTAATTTTTAAACAATCGTCATTAAAAAATTTATTATTTAACCCCATTCTTTTTCTTCCAACTAAAGAGATATTGTCATAGTTTTATTACAATCTATTTTCATTGAATATCAAATACTTTCTTAACTAAAAAAAGGAATTTCAACATTTATTATAGAAGTCTGTTTTTGCCTCTCAAGTCAAATAGTTCATCTCTTTCCTTTCTCCTCTGCTCTGCTTCCAATCAACTTGGCATGCATTCGCCTTTGCAAGCAATATTTCATAAAGCCTACTGAAATGGAAAGAAATATTGAAAATGTCAGTTGACTGTGTGAGAACGCTGGCAGCACACGTCTTATTTCTACAGCGTTAGCTGCAATAAAAGCGAGAGGAGCTCACTATTTAATCATAAACTTCAAAATGCAAGTCATGAGTACTTCCGAACAAGTTCTGTTTTTTAAAGCGAGATCCAGATATAAAAAAGGAACTTACAATTCTTCCTGCAGGAAGCAAACTCTTGCACATTCCAGCGCCCGTCTTTAAATGTCTTTTTACAGTTCCTTTCCATATAACTTAATTCTGTTGCATTTTATGAATTCCAAATGATATTAAATGAAAAAAGCACTTTTTTATATTGCTTAGAGGAATATTAAAAAATGTGTAAAAAAGGAATATTAATACAATTTTTTTTATAAATATTTTGTCTTCGACTTCCAAGATTTTTAAAGGATACAAGCATAAAAAGTAAAAGCATTTATGTAAGAAAAATTTCGCAATATTAAAATGTTTCTTTTATTTGCAGGAATGATTATCTAAGCATAAGCTAGCAAAAGAGTTATTAAGATTTAAGAAGCGTTCTAAGGGTAGTTGTTTCATATTTTTAATATATTTCTTGAAAAGTATACTGGTATTTAAATTTAAATTTCAATACATCTTATTGCTTTTCAAAGCACTTTTTAAATGAAGGACATAAAATAAACAATTAAAATTTAAAAGGATAATTTAAGTTTTTAAAGAATAAAAATTTAATCGAATTACAAAAATAGCTTAATAAATATTAAATAAACTAAGAAAATACTTAGGAAATATTTGTTTGGTTATTAACGCAATTTCATCAAAAACTGTTTTGCGCATGTACTATTCTTGGTTATAGAAATATATATCGTGTTTTAGAAATGATTAAAGGAAATAAAACTCTACTGAAAATTAATTGTATGCGTTTGAAACGCTACTTTTAAGTACATTTCTATATAAAAATTGAAAATATTTTTAAATGGCTCTTCTCGAAATATGAATATAGGTTGTGTTTCATATTGTCTTTAGTTGAAAATAAAATGTCAGCTATTCAGAGCACCTGAAGATTGTTTTTTGTGATTTCTTAAGGAACGAGTTTTAGAATTTTGGCATATCTTGTGCATTTCCCAGAAGTTTAAATTTTTACCACCAAAATATTGCTATTAATATTGTTGTTGTCCTCTTAATTATGATAGAATTATGGACAGACAGGATAGAAATGTAATATTTTTATTGCCCACTGTGTGAATGATTTAATTGTGTTAACCAAATATGGTGACTTATGTAATTTATTAATTTCAAAAGATACTTAAATATCTTATAATATACACCATAAGAATTATTTTAAACAATGAATTCGATTTCAGAGCTAGAAAAATAATTTATTTAGAATAAAATTTGAATAATTTTTTTTAAATTAAAGATACTGTAGGAAATTTATTTTTCAAGTATATTCTTTGAAGACTATATAAAAATCAAGTCATTTGATCTCTTATTAAATAGTAAGTGTGTGTCGACAAAATAAAATAAATAAACACTTTTTATAAATAAAAATCAAATTAAATTGAAATCTTCATCATTTGTTATAATAAACAGAAATACAGTGATTGTTGATAAACATGTTTATTCTACGACTAATAGATCACTCTGCATAAGGAAGCATCCTAATATTGTGCAGTAGCAGCACATATTTAATACTAAATAAAACATATAATATTTTTTGTCTCATACCTAAGTTAATGTTGCTTTAAGAATTGTTAAATTTTTCTGAATACCAATAAATGCCGTGGTAAAAATTAGTGATACAGTAAATAAAAATTTATTTTTATGTGTATGTCATAAAATCCTTTCAGTTCTTGAATTGTGTGCCGTTATTTTATATTTCATTAAACAAGCAACTATATTTATAAGTGTAGTTACTAACTGTTCATAAAAATCTTTATTTCTAAAAGTCATATACAAATGATTTTTTTAAAAATCAATCTAATCTTTTAAAATCAAAACATATTGAAAATTTAAAACTATAAGTCATGTGTAATAATTATACATCCTATGTGGATTGCAAAAATATATACAGTAAAATAAGCGTTCAATTTTGTATTTGAAATTTAAAAAGGGTTTTCTTTTTCACTTAAAAATGTTTGAAGTTAAAAAACCGATAATTATACAAAATGATAAAAAATAAATTATTTAATAAAATTAGATTTAATGACCTTTATGTTCTAAAAAATCTTTATTCTTATTTTTGGACAACATTTGGAGTCTTAAAACTCACGTGTGATTAGCTGCAGGTGATTGAAACGTAAGTATAAGAGAAAAATACACATTATATATATGTATACACTGCTGGACAATTTCTAAGGACAGATAACACTATCATCCATAGCAACCACAAAATGAAAGGAAGCAAAATGGGGAAAATTAGAATAAGTGCGGGATATAGTAAGAAGTATGCGTATGCAAATTTTTTTTCCGCGTCTGTTCATCACGTGATAGCGTTCATAAGAGCTTTAAAGGTATTGACGCGTGTGGACAGTTGTTTCAAGACAAAGTTTTACAGGAAAGATTTAACAAACGAACTTGAAGTTTTTGGCATATCTTCCCGACATTACTTAGATGATTTTATGCGTGGCCAAATTATTGGGAAAATTGAAGAAGGGAGAAATATAACAGATGTTGATAGGGAGTTCGACATCGCTCACAGCGTTGTTTAACGGGTGTGGAAGTCCCTTAAAACTACTGGAAAGTGTAGTAAGTGGCACGGGGGATGTCGTGTTAGACGTACGGCGCCTGCAGAAGACAGATATATCGTCCTATCAGCAAAAAGAAACAGGCGCATCACAGCTCAGCAGGTGGCAAATCAATTTCTTGCTGCCTCAGGAAAGCAGATCTCCCGAAAAACTGTTGCCAGATGTTTTAGGGGAGGAGGACTATACGCCCACAGACCTGTTATGTGTGTCCCATTGACCAGACAGCACCGTACTGCCCGTTTGCAATGGTGTCCTGAGCATCGCAATTGGACTGAACAGGACTGGGCATGCTTACTATTCTCATATGAGAGTAGGTTCAGTCTGTCATTGGATTGTAGACGAAAACTTATCTGGCGCGAGAGTGGTACTGCTTATCGTTCAGAAAATATCCAGGAAAGGGACCGATATCCGAGATGCAGTGTCATGGTGTGGGCCGGCATCATGATCAATGGCCACACGCCCCTACATGTGGTTGCAAATGGGACTATGACGGGTCAACGATACATTAATGAAGTTCTTCTCATGTTCGTCTTTTCCGTGGTGCTGTCGGTGATTAATTTGTTTTATGGACGACAAAGCAACAAGTCATTGAACACTCGCTGTTCAGGATTGTCTTGACAGCGAGAGTATTCAACGCCTCGAATGGCCATCACGTTCTCCAGATCAAAACCCCATTGGAAATGTGTGGGATGCTTTGGGGAGGCAAGTTGCTGGTCGAAACTATCCACCGACAAACAAGAACACCGTGCACTCCCAGAGGAATGACATAAATTGTCTCAGCAGCTGCTGGATAATTTTGTTCAAAGTATGATACCACGTGTGGAATGTTGCATCACACACCACGGTGGACATATCCCGATACCTTTTATCAAGGTGCCTGCTGAATTTTAGATGCATTGTTCCATTTTTCCGTATGCAGCATCAAATGAAATTTTTTTCTTTCAGATGTTTCACAGCTTTTGTACTTTCCAGAACAATAAATATTCTTTATTCTAATGTCTGAACAGTGTGGCAACAAAATTTATCCTACTAGGCCTCATGTGTTTCGCTTAATATTATGCTACATTGCAATTTGTGATCCGTCCTTAACAATTGTCTAGCAGTATATATATATATATATATATATATATATATATATATATATATATATATATATATATATATATATATATATATATATATATATATATATATATTGTACCGAGCTTCACGGGTTCGTGTCGATTGAGAGTTGAATAAAGCAACCACTTAATGAACACAATTATACAGCTACAATTCGTCAGATATAATAAGAAACAGCTTCTAAACACAGGTCTCAAATACCTCAGACAGAGAACAACTAGCAGTCACAACTAATCGTCTTCACTCACTGACTGTCTTCATAAAAACGAAAACTCTTCCATGTCGGGCTGCGGTATTTATACCTGACTTGGCGGAGAAATCTACCAATTTCGCCAAGGTTCTGGAAGCTTCTAGGCTATCTCGAAAAATATTGGTCCTAGAGCTTAGGTGATGGATGTTTCCATAAGTATCTATTTTTCGCCAAGTCGCCAAGAATCTCGCCAACTGTCGCCAAATCATTAGGAAATCCGCTTTTAAACTACAATGCGTCTAAATACCGCAATTTTTGCCCAAAATGTGAGAATTTCCGATCTGTCAGAGATATTTTAAGACAAATATAATCATTGTTTATAAATTTGTAATATTGCCCCCCTCTCAAGGACTGCACGTCCCGGGCAGTACAATCCTCTGATAGGAGGCTAAATTTAATATAAGAGAATTTACATTTCAAGAGGATACATAGCACATTACATACACAAGCAACTAAAAATACAAGAAAATAGAAAAGATTAAAATTATGTATACTATTTACAAAGAGACCATGGTCTACTAATTTTTACTTTACATTACGATAAGGAGCTAATCTATCATAATGTACTACCTTTGGTTTTGAGGGAAATGATTTCCTTATACGAACCACGACGTCGTTCAGTCTTTTTAGGACTGTGTACTGACCTTCCCAGTTGGTTTGCAACTTTGGAGAAAGTCTTTTACGTCGAATCGGGTTCCACAACCAAACTTTGTCACCTTCTTTAAATTCATGTCCTGTCGCTCAAGTGTCATACCTTTTCTTCATTCTTTCGGTCGTCAGGTTGATTCGGTCTCGAGCGAAGTTATGGACATCTTCAATACGTGCCTGAAGGTCTCGAAGGTATTCCTCTGGTGATGAAGATGTATCCGGTGGACGACCAAACTGAAGATCACAAGGGAGACGAAGTTCGTGACCAAAGAGCATCTGTGAAGAAGTATATCCGGTAGTCTCATGGACAGCACTGCGATATGCAAACAGAAACAGCGATAGCTTCAAATCCCAATCTTGCTGATTTCTGGAAACCATAAGTGAGAGATTATTCAAGATGGTTCTGTTAAACCTCTCTACCATGCCGTCCGATTGTGGGTGTAGTGGCGTGGTCTGCGTCTTGCCTGTTCCGAGAATTTGACACATTCCTTTAAACACAACAGAGGTGAAATTTGTCCCTTGATCAGAATGGATTTGTAAGGGTGTGCCGAACCTGGAAACCCATTGCTGCACTAGAACCTCGGCTACTGTAGTCGCGTCTTGATCGGGGATTGCAACCGCTTCAGGCCACTTAGTAAAGTAGTTCATTACAACTAGTATGTATTTGTTGCCATTTGAAGATCGTGGTAAAGGACCCAAAATGTCTAATGCTATTCGCTCAAAAGGTGCTCCTACGTTGTACCGCTGCAACCTTCCTCGACTACGTTTCTTTGGTCCCTTACGTACCGCACAGTCATCACAAGATTGACACCATTTCTCTACATCTTGTCTAGTTTTGCTCCAATAGAAGCGTTCTCGAACCTTCTGTAGAGTTTTCATTACTCCAAAGTGCCCTCCAGTTGAGCTACTATGCAATTCTTTCAAAACATCTGAAATTCTTGATTTTGGAAGAACAAGCTGCCATTTGAAATTACGTCCATCATCGGTCTCCCATTTCCTGTATAAGACATCATTTCTTATATGGAGTGAGTCCAAAAGGGCCCAATATTGTTTAGTAGCAGGACTGTGGGTGGAGATATCCTGCCAACTTGGTTTCATACTGGAAGATTCTTTTAATTCTAAAATTGGATTTATATCTGGGTCTTCTTTTTGGGCTCCTCTAAGTTCTTTATCACTCCATGGGTCTGGTTTCGATGGAGGTGAAACATTAACTTGGCGTACCGAAGGATTTACTAACTGATAGTTCTTCTCTACTCTAGAACAATATCGGCAGCTTTCATTACACGGTTTCCTTGATAGTGCATCAGTATTTCCATGAAGAGTTCCTTTGCGATGACGTATTTCCATTTTAGAAATTCCACCATCTTTTGGTTTCGGACAGTATCTACGGACGTGTCCGACTGCACCGCAAGTCCAACACTGGATTTTCGTATTTCTGCCATCTTTACTCAATTCTAAATTACGGAATTTTCGCCGTAGATCTTAGATTTGTTTTCTTAGATCATAGTCCGTATCAATAGCAGAAACGGCTCTAACTGAGTGCCGGTCTTTACGCGCGGCCTGCTGGGCAGCCTCTATCTTATGTGCGTAGACTAGGGCAGATCCGATATCTTTGACATCGGCGAGTCTAAGTGTTTTCTGTATCTCCGGATCCCGCACACTATCGATGAAGTGATGGAGAGCCAGATCTTGACGTGTCTCAGCTGGGCAGTCCGAAAATGCTAGATGGGAAAGTCGCTGAATATCGGCAGCCAATTCTTGCAGACTTTCATCCGCTTTTTGATAGCGGGATTTTAACTGTAGTCTGCTATATTCTTTAGTGCACTTTTCTCCAAACCGCAGCTCAAGCGCACTTGATAGGGCTTGGAAATCATACCTCTGCTCTTCCGGAAGCGTCTCGAGGATGTCGGCCGCGTCTCCTCTTAAAGAAGCCGCCAGGTGAAAAGCTTGGGCTCGGGAATTCCATCCATTAGCTTCAGCTACCATCATAAACTGGGTCTTGTATACTTGCCAGGATGATTTTCCATCAAATGTTGAGAGTTTAATATTGGCTAGGGAAGGCACAAATGCCACGTTGGGTTCTTCATGTTTGTTTGACATTTGCTTCTCCAAGCTTTCAATCTTCTTATTCATATTGTCTAATGCTTCTTCAACGTTTTCTTCTATCTCCAGAACTTTAGTTTCAACTGAAGTTACCTTATCTTCCATTGCATTCATCTTTTCCTGAATGATGTTTGAGAATTCTTCTTTAACGCTTGCAATGTCCTTCTTAAGTTCCTTTTTAAGCTCCTCCTGATATCCAGATTTTATCTCTTTCATCATCTCGGTTTTAATCTCTTATTGTCCAGCTTTCATCTCCTCCTGTCCAGATTTTATCTCTTTCATCATCTCGATTTTAATCTCTTCTTGTCCAACTTTCATCTCCTCCTGTCCAGATTTTATCTCTTTCATCATCTCGGTTTTAATCTCTTCTTGTCCAGCTTTCATCTCAGCCATCTGCTCTGCTAATTTTTCGAGAAGACTTTTCATTAAATCCATATCCATTTTTCTTGTGACACGCTGCATCAACTCTTCAACCCCAAATCTGACACCAGTTGTACCGAGCTTCACGGGTTCGTGTCGATTGAGAGTTGAATAAAGCAACCACTTAATGAACACAAGACTTTTATTCGTAAAAACTTCACTAGATATGCGAAATTCCCGCTGTAACAATCACAATTATACAGCTACAATTCGTCAGATATAATAAGAAACAGCTTCCAATCACAGGTCTCAAATACCTCAGACAGAGAACAACTAGCAGTCACTACTAATCGTCTTCTCTCAATGACTGTCTTCACAAAACTCAACTCTTCCATGTCGGGCTGCGGTATTTATACCTGACTTGGCGGAGAAATCTACCAATTTCGCCAAGGTTCTGGAAGCTTCTAGGCTATCTCGAAAAATATTGGTCCTAGAGCTTAGGTGATTGATGTTTCCAGAAGTATCTATTTCTCGCCAAGTCGACAAAAATCTCGCCAACTGTCGTCAAGTCGCCAAATCATTAGGAAATCCGCTTTTAAACTACAACACGTCTAAATACCGCAATTTTTGCCCAAAATGTGAGAATTTCCGATCTGTCTGAGATATTTTAAGACAAATATAACCATTGTTTATAAATTTGTAACAATATATAAATACAAAAATTATAAATTAAAGTTGATAAACTTTAAGAATAAAAGCAGCTCCGCGTTTTTAACTAAAAAAAACATAAAAGTACAGTTTATTTTCTCTTCAAAATATGTGTCAAAAGATTTTTGATTCCAATAGTAATTCCCATTATATTAGCATATATTAATTTAAAGCTACATAAATAAAAGCTAATCGTTCTAAAATGCAAAATCATATTCAGCGGATAAATAATGTTAACATTTAAAATGTGTTATATCAATGGTAGGTTTACAAATGTTGTGTCAAAACTGCCACTGTGCAATTTCGTTTTTAAGTTATTAAGTAGGCTATGTAAATTTTACTATGCATAGAAAATGCTTCGTTATTTAATGACTCATAGTTTATGATTTTGCCCTTGTGTTTTCATCATGTCTTAAATATGTCTGCGCAAATTTGTCCGATAAATATCATTTGTTGTGTGATCATAAATCAAAGCTATGTGCTTAGAACCCACCATTCAGTAGTTGATTGCAAGAAACGTAATAAAATTTTATGGTCGTTCAATACGTCGCTAAGGGGGGATTAAGGAGGCAGCGATTGACCGGTAGACCACCAAGGAGATTTTTATTATGACTAAAAATATACTTGTTATAAAGGCCATGGACAATTAAAAAAAGTAATTTTTTTTCTCCATGATGCCTTCTTCCTAAAAAAAATTAGTTCAAAATATTATAGTTCGAGGAAAATTTGACACTGTAAATTAGAGATAATAATGGAAATGATGAACTGTGAGGCACTGAATGTATGAGTGACAAGATGGTACTTTTGTTGACAATGCATTCACTTGAACGCTCTTGAGGCTGCAGTGACCTGGTTGTCTATTGCGTCATTCTCATTATCGGAAGGCAGTGAGTTCGAATCCCGGTAGATTAAAGATCCATCGTGTTTGTTGATAGTGGCCGAAGCCCATTAAAGTTTAGCTTGTCGCAATGTCCTCCAAGTGAAATGATACCTGAGGGAGTGGCTGGATAAGTATTGGTTGTCTTCTGCTTGGTCCCTGTTTCAAAATCATGAAGATTCCACCCGGCTCTTCTATCAAATTGGTAGAGACCAATTCAGGGCTAGGTACAGAGAAACATACTGGTACAACAACAACTTGAACGGTCTTAATGCTTATCGTCATCCAGTAATTCATTACCAATCTCTCTACGATACCAATTCTGAAATTATGAAAGTCTCTGATTATTTTCAGTTATAAAAATATTATCTACTAATAGTATTTCAAAATGTCTACCATAATTTGAATGTATAATAATTTTAAATTCAACAAATTATTCTCACTTCGTTTCATCACCTTTTTTAAATATTATTTCAATCAGGTCATCGATGATAATCAATTATTTACATCATTCGTCCTGCTAATTGGGGATGATTTAAAATATCTCCTACTCAATGAAACTTTCTTAACAATTTAAGTGCCAGGAAGAGTATTTCTTACAGAAGTATTTTATTGGAAAAGATAAAAAAAAATTAACTCCTCTTCCTCTATTTCTGTTCGGAAATAATCTTTAAAGATCAAGATACAATCATTACATTCAAACATAGAGAAATTTAGCAAAAAGTTACACAAAATTTATATATCGTAAATTGCCTTTGAAAGATCCATTAAAGTATTTTGAGTGATAATAAGAAAAACTATTAATAATGCCCTTAATAATAACCATACTTTATATACAACAAAATTTATGCCTACTTCCAAATGCTTTTCATTAAATTAATTAAAAATGATAAATAAAATTAAATAATCGAAATGAATTACATAAAATCTGGAAAACATTAAGCGACATAGTCTTGCCTTCAAAACACAATCTTGATAATAAACATAGAAAATCATACGAACGAATGTACTGTTGGCATCTCACCAAGCAAATCAATAATAAATCAATTTTCTCTTTGATAACTTACATATTATGAAACGTTTATCTTTCTTCAACAGCTGGGGATGACGTTTATTTTTCATCACTTAAAGTTTTATCCAAATTTATAGGGTAATGACATTTGTGTGTTAGAAAAAACAAATAAAACGTTGATATAAAATAACTCATTTTAGAATCAATATATTTCAGTCTTTATAAATTTTGCATTAGCCAAAAATTTATGTGCCATATTTAGAAAAATGTTAAGTAGGGATTAAATTTTGAGTGCCTCCGTATTGAATGAAACTGTGACAGTTCTCACTATATTTATAAGTATTATTCCAATAATAAAACCAACCCATTCACAAATTCTTTCACATTAAGTTGCTATATTTAAAAGAGAAAAAAAATGTTCATGTGCTTATCCAAGAATAATATACCGTCGCGTTGTCAAGATGATCAAAATTTATTTCGATTAAAGGAATTCTTACTTTTGTCAGAATAATCGTCCTTCAAATAAAAAAGTGTTGTGTCCGGTGGTTGTGGGTTTAATCAAAACAGCCTTTAGTGTAACTATAATTTAATTATTCAAAGTTAAGTTACACACAATAACAAACAGAAACACTAAATTAAAAGGATGATTAAAACACATGTTAAGAGTTCGAAATCAAAAGCCTAACTAACTGTCTTTCCTTTTCCCCGCTAGGGGCGCTCTCGGAAAGGAAGAGAGAGAGAGTGAAGTGTCACAGGCTCCCCCTCTGGCTGCGAAGTCGTCTCGACGAGTAGCCAGGTGAAAAGTTTGACGATTGTTCACTTCTTGGCTAGTTGTTTATTTGAGGTGTCTTAGGAGGTCGACTCCTTCTTTTAATAGAATTTGTTGGCACATTTGAGGTTTTGTGGGCTTGTAGGCATGGACGTAGAGTAGATGTGTGATAGGCTCCAAGAGAAATATTTGGGTGGTCCAGGCTGGCAATTTCTTAGCTTGTTGAGGGACATTGTGCAAGTATAATATACGGTCCATCTCGACGAGGTGCAAATTTGGCTGTTATCTTTTTTGATTTGTTTCTATGAGGATGTAAGGTTACTCATACTTGATCTCCAGGTTTAAACTGGTGAACTTTTTTTCTATCCTGATCAGCATATTTCTTCCTTTGATATTGTTTTTGTAAAACAATGTCTTTTATCTCTTTCGAAATATTTGCAAATTTTCTCAAATATGGAGTTATTTCCGCTACGAAGTTGTCATTGCAAATAATTGTGCGCAAATCATGTTGGATATCATCAGGGGTCTTAAGTTCCCTTCCGAATTGTAGAAATCCAGCCGTGTGTTCTGTCGAGTCAAATACAGCTGTGTTCAATCGAAAACTTATTGTCGGAAGTTTTTTAATCCATTCAGTGTGCTTATCTCCAACCAAAATTGCCAATCTCGGTTTGAGATTTCTATTCTTCCGCTCAACAGGATTGATTAGCTTGTGGGCAATAAACTGGAGTAAGTATTTATTTTATGTCAAGAAGATGACAAACATTTGAAGAACTGCACTGACAAACTGTAAGCCATTGTCACTTATCAGTCTTCTTAGAATTCCGAAACGCAGGAATACTTCTTCCATCAACACAGTAGCACACTCTCTCGCGGTAGCGTTTTTCCGTGCGAAAAGTTCTACCCATTTTGTTGCAGTATCTTCCACAATGAAAATCCATTTTTCCCTTCTGTGGGCTCAAGCAAGGGACCAAACATGTTGATGGCCAAACATTCAAAACGTTGTGAGTAGATTGGGGTTCTCAATAAGCCAGCAAGTTTTTGATTTGATGGTTTGAACCTATTAAAATCAAGGCAATTTTTAACATAATTTGTAATATATTTTCGCATTCCTAGAAAACAATATCATTTAGAAACTCATTGATATATATAATCTGCCCCATAATGGCCTGCTGTTGCAACATCATCATGTTCTTTCAGTGCTCTTTCACGCTCATGATTGGGAACCACTAATTGTGCCTCCTCCGAATAAGATTCTTCGGAATAATGATATAATACGCCTTGATTCATGATATAACCTCTTTGAGTCCAATTTGCAAAATTTGCGTTGTTTGAATTAATTTCAAATCTATATATTATTTTCTTCACATCGCCATCCTTCATTTGTTCTGCACTAAGATCGCTTGCTGTTTTGGTGGGCAAATCAACGATAACTGTGCAGATTTAGTAGGTTGCTCTTTCATGTACACAATTTGGGAGGGAAAGCATATCAGCAATGACGTTCGCTTTACCCAGAATGTATTCTATTTTAAGGTTCTAAGATTGTAATTGCAATGCCCATCTTGTAAGACGACCTGTGGAGATTTGAGGCTTAAGAGCCATTTTAAAGGTTGGTGGTCAGATGCCACAATAACTTCTGAAAACCTTCGATATATCTTCTAAACTTTTCAAGTGCACAGATCACTGCAAACGCTTCTCTTTCGGTTGTGGAATAATTACGTTCAGCCGACATCAGTAAACGGCTTGCATATTCTATCGGGTGCTTTTCAGGACCTTGCCCTTGATGTAAAACAGCTTCCAAAGCACAGTTCGATGCATCTGATCTTATAACAAAAGGTTTTCATTCATGCATTTGTTTTTAAATTGGTGGTGAAATCAAACATTTCTTAAGAAATTCAAATGCACTTTTTGCTCTTTTTTACCCCACTTCCAAGTAGTTCACTTTTTAGTGAGATTGCTTAAGGGATAAGAAATCTCAGCAAATTGAGGAATGTAGCGTCTATACCAGCTGCATGTTTTCAAAAATGATTGCACCTGTTTTAATTTCTTTGGGGAGGGAATGCTAATAATTGCTTCCACTTTAGCTGGGTCTACCTCAATACCGGAGTTGGTTACATAATACCCAAGGTATTTGACTTTGGCACAAGAAAAATTGCATTTCTCACGATTAGGTCGTAAATTAAACTGCTGGAGTCTTTTAAATACTAAACGTAAATCTTGGATGTGACCCTTGAAAGTGGGAGACAATACTATGATATCATCTAAGTAAGCAAGCATATTAACCTTTAGTCCATTTCAAAAAATGTCCATTAGACGCTGGAATGTAGCTGGTGCTGTTTCAAGTGCAAAAGGCATTCTGTTGAACCTAAAGACATCAAGTTGGCATAAAAAATCAGTCTTGTCTTTGTCCTGCGGACGTACATTAATTTGATAATAACCAGATCGCAAATCTATAGTGGTCATAAAAGAGGTTTTTTTAGCATTGTGCAGAAGATCATCCATTCGTGGTAACGGATATGGATCTGATCTGGTGACCGCATTGAGCTTGCGGTAGTCTATGCAAAGTCTAAATTCACCAGTTTGTTGAGGTATGAGCACTACTAGTGATGCGTATGCTGAATCACATTCTTCTATTATCCCTGAGGCAAGAAGTTTTTCAATTTCCTTTCTTAATATATCTTTTCTGGCTGGAGAGAATCGATAGGGAGGTGAAGCAATTGGAGCGGAATCTCCTGTATCGATTCAGTGTTCGATATAAGTTGTTGCTTCTCTCCGTGTTGGAAGATATTTTCATACTCCTTCAACAAATCATTAAGTTGTCTCCTCTGGTTTGAGTTGAGATTTTCTCCTTCATCTGATCGAAGGAGCGTTGAGCTTTCATCATTCTTAGTCCCAATGAAATTAGAACATTGTTTTGCAAATTCTATTTGAAGTATAAAAGAATTTTCTGGAAGAGTGGTATTTAAGTCTATGAAGGAATTGTTTTTCTTCCCACTGTTTTGTTGGGTGAACATTTTTCTAATTTCAGAGGAATGATCTTGAGCATCTGGTTGGAATGAATCACAATTCACTAGAACATCGAGTTTTGCAAATGAGAAAGTTTTATGCGGTCTATCACTAAAGTGCCACGAGTGTTCTTTAAGATTTAGAATGATCCCTGTTTTCTCTATAAATTCGATTCCAAGTAGAGTATTATTTTTCTGTGCTTCTGGAATAGCAAAAATTGGAACTGAAAATCTTCTTTACTGTATCCAGACCTTAACAAAAGATTTATGTACTTCCTTTTTTGAATGGCTGCCATCTGCTAAAGTTATGTCAAGGACTGATTTTTGGAAATGGATTCTTTGTTCTCTAAGAAGGTGGTAGAGAGTTTCACCAGCTATAGTATGAGTTGCAGCCGTGTTCACATAGGCTGTACCCCACATTCCATTGACGTTTATATTTAATACTGCCATCTGGTTGGATGTTGATAGACTGTTCATCACCAGCTATAGTGATGAACAGTCTATCAACCATATTTATACTGTGAAAACAAGCGGGATTCTTTTCAAATTTGGAACAATTCGGACAGTTTGTTTTAATATAGCCGATTTAATATAGTTAGACAATTATACCAAAAAACGGAAGAGAGTTTGTCCTGCTTAAGCTGGTCAAATTTTCCGCCTTTAACTTTTTTCCAAAAGAGTATAATCTGGGATATTCTTCTCTGGCTTTTGGCAATTGTTTCTAATTGATGACTGATGGTCCTTCTTTATTAGCTTTGTGAAGTAGATTGTCATATGCATCGAGTTTTTTTACCAAATCAGTTGGAGAAGTGATGTTACTCCATTCATCCAAAAAGTGTTCTTTAAATTTAGGAGAGCATTTTTTCTTGATCTGATCGGTTATCATAAGGTCTTTCATTTTTTCAAAGGTGTCTACTTTTTCTTCCTTTATCCAATTTTCAAAAAAGCTTTGAACTTCAAAATAAAAGTCATTCCATGTACTATCCGGATTCTTTTTATGTGTCACAAATAGGTGACGAAAACGTTCAGCGCTCAATTTGAAACTTTTTAGCAAGATCTCTTTTATATAGCTGTAATTTTCAGCTTTTTCTTCTGTCTCGAGGGCGATTATTTTTACCACGTCACTTGGAAGAACTCCAACTAGGTAAGCGATCCTTTGATTTTCAGGAACCTTTAGAAACTTTAACTGTCTCTCAAAAAGATTGAGAAATAAAAAGATGTCGTCTTCTTTTCCATTAAAGTTAGGAATTAACTTTTTTAACTCAAGGTTTGGTGGATCATTAGATTGAATGGGTATTACCGGCGACAGCGAAGACAACTTTTGGACTTCAGGTTGTAGCTTGAGAACTTCAAGTTCATGGGATCTTTCTTTTTCTATTCTGGCTTCTTCTGTTTTTTTTCTTGTGTTATGCATTCACTTGCTAGTCTCTCCTGCTCTTCTTTTGATATTCTTTCTTCAATAATACTGGATAATAAGTTTTTCGTTAGTTTCTCATCATACTTGTCAGATTTGACGATTAAATCCTTTAGCTGGATTACTTTCATGTTGTTCCCAATATCCAAGCCCAATTCCTCAGCCAACAATATCAAATCTTATTTTCGACCTTTTGCGAGGTATGCCATCTTAATTCTATCGTAGTAAGGTTACCAATTTCGAAAGACTTAAATGTCTATTAAAGTTTGAGGATAAATGAAAACATTATGGTTCATGTAAATATCTTACAATTCCTAACAAAATTTACACTCACTGTACTTAAATTGATTAAAATAATTTTACTTAGTTTATTTTCACTACAGAATAAAATTATAGTTCAAAGTAATTTTAACATATTAATTATTGACACATTTTTAAAATTGTAAAAGTCACTAGAAATGTTTAATGTAAAACTCTTTTAAACCAACTTTTGTGATAACAATTGTAAATAGAATAATTAATAAGTGAAAACTAAATTCACAAGTTAAAAGTCTTACACATCACACAATTATGAAAATTTACCCAGAATAAAATTTCAATCACTAAAATAATATCTATGTAAAAATCTTATTTGATTATTGAAAAAACAATAATTACTTATGACAAATATTACTTATGATAACGTAATTTTATACATATACGTACGTATATTGAATAAACTTAGTGAACACTTTCAATTTCATTTTAAATTGCAAAAACAATTTACCATAGTTAAAAACTCTTGTACCATTTATTCAGCTACAGTATAAAGCAATCAATAAAATATAATTTGAACTAAATTTATATAAGTATTCAAACAACAAATAACATTTATGAGTATTGTTTTCTATATAATCGAAAGTAACTTCAATTATTCTAAAATGAATCATGTAAAAATAACACTATATAGATTTATATTTTGATCAAAATCAATAGCACAAAAACATTCTAAATGAAACACTAAAATATATTCAATATTCACAAGTTCTAGCAATATTTAATTTATCAATTAAAAATTCACATACATTGAAAAATACGTTATTTTCATTAAACAATCAAGCATACATACATAATATATTTCTGTTTCGTAAAACCTTTTTAATATTCTTTTAGAAATAAAATAATATGCATTTATATATTTTCAAATCGTGATGACAAAAAAAAATCTATCCCTTCAAATAAAGAGAAAAAAATTCAAACAATTATTAATTCCATGTGAAGAAGAGAAAAAAATGCATGTCTTGAGCTAATACAATTTTAACATTTTTATAATGTATGTATTTTAAACTGAACTAAAACACAAATGTAAACATTACCAAGGATTTGGCAAATACAGTTTGGTATCAAATGGAATATTTGTTCAAATTTAGAACACACACTATAAATTAACAATTTCTGGTTTGCAGGGAAGGCTTCTAAAATACAAATTCAACACAATAATATTAAAATGATTTATTTCAAATGCAATTCGATACGAAGAAACAAAAATAACTTTTTAGAACAATATTTGGAACAAGTTCAGTATCTCCATACACTTGGCGGCCGCAGCTATTTTTTTTGTCGCCAAGTCGCCATGCTAGGCGCGCGTTTATAAACATGGGAAATTTCCCGAAGTTCGATCGAAAAATAAGCATTTCGGAAAATTTAAAAAGGGAAATAAATATAAATAATGGACATACTTGATATGAAGTTAAGCTGACATGCTGATTGGAATATTTATTTCGACATTTAATTCGTTTGTCACCAGTGTCACATTTCAGTAAAAATAATTATCTAATTTTACAAAAAAAAGCATGCAAAAATATTTTTCTAAATATATACACTTTATAAAATTTAAAAAAAAAGCATGCAAAAACTTATTTTTCAAATATATACATTTTTTTAAATTAAAAAAAAGCATGAATAAAATATTTTTTAAATGTATACACTTTTTAAGTAAATAAAAATGAACCACGAATACAATAAAAAAAATACATGTAAAGAATAGAATTTAAAGAAAATAATAACACCTTCTCCAAATCCAATTTCCGTTAAAAAATTAATTTATATTTGCGAATCCTAAATTAATTAATAATTTGGAATCCTGAGCAATAATCCATCATTATTATCTTTGATTTTTGCTAAAATAATTTGTTGATATTTTTCAACAACATTTTGAAAATGAGACATATTAAAAAATATCACAATAAACAATAAAAATATGATAATAAATTGAGAAAATGAAATAAGGAAAAAAGAATATTTAACGGTTTTAAATACATAAAATAAAATATATCAATTAATAAAAAATATACATTATAAATAAACCAAATAAAAGTAAATAATGTAAAAGAAATAGTTAAAAAGAAAAATTTACGATGTTTGGACACTGGTGACAACGAAGTGAAACTAAAAAAACTATTGCCACTAAAAAAAACACATATATAACGTAAAAATTATTTAAAACACGAGAAAACGGAATCTAGCAATGAAAAAATAAAAATAGCAACAAAAACTAAATTTGGCAACACTACAATAAAAACAAAAGCTGAAATCGGCAACACTACAACGTAAACAACGGTTTCCAGATTTGGCGAGAAATCAGTGTATGAGGATACTGAACTTGTTCCAAGTAAAATATTGGGTACAAGTTCAGTATCCCCTAACAGATTATTTCTCGCCAAATCTGGAAACCGTTGTTTTCGTAGTAGTATTGCCGATTTCAGTTTTTGTTTTTATTGTAGTGTTACCAAATTTAGTTTTTGTTACTATTTTTATTTTTTTGTTGCCAGATTCCGTTTTTCTCGTGTTTTAAATAATTTTTACGTTATATATGTGCTTTTTTTTAGTGGCAATAGCTTTTTTAGTTTCACTTCGAGAACTTTTGAGAACTTTCTTTGCTATTTGTTCTACGTTTTAATTGATAGTCATTTTAATTTCGTTGGCTGTTGCTGCTGCAATTAGTGGTTTTCCCGCAGTTGTGTTATGTTGTCGCCAGTGTCCAACCATCGTAAATTTTTCTTTTTTACTATTTCTTTTATATTATTTACTTTTATTTGGTTTATTTATAATATATATTTTTTTATTAAATGGTATATTTTATTTTACATATTTAAAACCGTTAAAAATATTCTTTTTTCCTTATTTCGTTTTCTTAATTTATTATCTTTTTAATGTTTTAATTACTTTATTTATTGTTTTAATTTAATATGTCTCATGTTCAAAATGTTGTTGAAAAATATCAACAAATTATTTTAGCAAAACTTAAAGATAATAATGATGGATTATTTCTCAGGATTCCAAATTATTAATTAATTTAAAATTCGCAAATATTAATTAATTTTTTAACGAAAATTGGATTTGGAGAAGGTGTTATTATTTTATTTAAATTCTATTGCTTACATGTATTTTTATATTGTATTCGTGTTTCATTTTTATTTACTTAAATAGTGTACATAATTAAAAAAATATTTTATTCATGTTTTTTTTTTAATTTTAAAAAATGTATATATTTAAAAAATAAGTTCTTGCATGCTTTTCTTTAAATTTTATAAAGTGTATACATTTAGAAAAATATTTTTGCATGTTTTTTTTTGTAAAATTAGATAATTATTTATGCTGAAACGTGACACTGGTGACAAACGAATGAAATGTCAAAATAAATATACCAATCGGCATGTTAGCTTAACTTCATATGAAGTAAGTCCATTATTTATATTTATTTCCCTTTATAAATTTTCTGAAATGCTTATTCTTCGATCGAACTTCGGGAAATTTCCCGTGTTTATAAACGCGCGCCTAGCTTGGCGACTTGGCGACAAAAAATTCGCCGCAGTCGCCAAGTGTATGGGGATACTGAACTTGTTCCTTTTACTTTTAAGGACACTGTTATTCATTCAGAAAACGATGAGTAAGCTATATCTTTCTTTTATTTATGTCCATCACTAACTTTAGAAAAGAAAGCGCGAATATCAAACTAAACAATTAAATTTATGTTTTTTTATTAAACTGTGGTCAACAATTTTAATAGTAGTTATGATTCCTTATAAAATTGATCTCAAGTTAGAATTTTTTAGTCAAGTTTCAAGAAGTTAAATTATTTTAATAATAGCACTTTCCAAATTTAGGAAAAAATATTAACATCACAGTACCTTTAAATGACTTTTCTATTCGAGGTGAAAAGCAACTATACCTTGAAATCAGTTTTTCAGGATGAAAATTTTGTTCAAGTAAAACGGGAAATCCAGGCCTTACTATTCTATCATACTCTTAGTAAGTTTTGATTCGATTCGCCTGAAATAAAACATGAGTCAAGCCTTTCTTTTCGATAACTTAGAATAGGTCTCTGTTTGTAATAAAGGCTATAATTTTGAAAAGCGGTTGGGCGCCAATGTGTCCGGTGGTTGTGGGTTTAATCAAAACAACCTTTAGTGTAACAATAATTTAATTATTCAAAATTAAGTTACACACAATAACAAACAGAAACACTAAATTAAAAGGATGATTAAGACACATGTTAAGAGTTCGAAATCAAAAGCCTAACTAACTGTCTTTCCTTTTCCCCGCTAGGGGCGCTCTCGGAAAGGAAGAGAGAATGAAGTGTCACACAGTGTCAGTAGACTCAACAGAAATTTGAAGTATATTTTGTAAAAGAAACGCTAAAATAAGTAGCAAATCATTTTTTCCTTAATAGTTAAGGGAAAGGGATTAAGTTCTGAAATTCTATTTTTTAAAATTCTAAATGGTTTGCCACGTATTAAAAGTTTGATGAATTGAAACAATTAAAAACATTCCACGCAACAAATGTAAAATTATATTAACAATTGTGTAGTGTTAATTAATAAACTATAAAAAGTCCACCGAATTTCGCGATATAAAATTTAATCATAAATTAACAACATATTTTCGAATAATTATCAATTAATTAATACAAACTTGCAACTGGTACAAAAATTTCTGAAAAGGTATAATAAAAATTGGTACTTAAATTTTTCCGCCCTCGTTGGTGCGACAGCCCTGGAGACCCTGATCTTCTCAAGAAATTTCCTCCAGACTTCCCTGTTTTGGGCCATGGTTTTCCAATGCATCGTTCTTAAAGTGGTAAGATAAATTTCTCACCACTTTAAGAGCGATGCAACTCATGTAACTTGAATTATCCCATGTAAGGCAGCCAACCCATGTAACTTGGATTATCTGTGCCATCAATTTGCATATCTTCAAATAGGGCTCTTGGCACATCCACCACTCAGTCTCCAGGAGCATTTTTATCTTTATATATCATTGTCCTAACTTCTGATGAGTTCGTATGTACAGGTCTCTGATTAGACATTTATATATTATTTCCTTAATTTTCCTTTGAATTAAGTGTGATACTTCTTTAATCCATAAAAGCATCGGTTGGCAGCATTGATTCGCTTCTGAATTTCAGATGTGTTATTATTAGTATTTACCTCAGATCCAAGATTTGAAAAGCCATCAACTTTAAAATTTATATGTACTAATTTGTAAATGTCTTGTAGATTCTATTACCATAGTACACTGCATGACATTTTTTTTCCTGGTTGACTATCCGATGCATTTTACCTGCCTTTTTTCAAGACTGTATTTAAAAAAAAATTGTAAAACAGTACAAATTTTAAATAATTTAAAAAATATTTCAGCCCCATAGAATGGGGAAAATTTAATCAGTAACAATTCTACTCCTTAAGTTCAGGCTGATTGGATAGAGCAAAGCTTTTCTGTCACATGATTTATATAAATAAAAACAGAAATGTCAACATGTTCAAAATCTGAACTCTCCAAAAGTTTTTAATCGATTGCTCTGAAATTTTATCATAACGCTATGTTCGAATATTCGCATGTCTACCTGTAACCTGTGACAAGCAAAAATGAGAGAGTTTTTTTTAAACAGCACCATCAATAGCACTGTTGTTATATTGCTAAACCGAGTCTTTACAGATTTTGATTTATTTGCATTTGAGTAAAATTATTTCATGTGACGCTGTGTAGAAATTGAGTAATATCATTAATCATAACATTTATCTTGGGTAGGTATAATTTTTTTCCTCCTTCAGTATTCTTTTATTTTGTTCCTAAGCTATTTTCCATATTCTTCAATCCATTATTTATATTCTTTATCATTAATTTTATTAAATCCGTTAATTTTTAATTTTAATCCACTATTATTTTTTTCTTTTTCAGAGTAATCAATCTCTGATATACTTAACTAAACTACTGTTTTGAGAAGAGCAAAATTAGGTTGTCGCAGTAAGGACGTCTCAACGCAAATCGACCTGAAGAAGAATGGGTATGTGTGAAACAGACAAAAACTGATTCAAGTCTGATTCGAGAAAGCAGTTTCTCGATGAATAGCCAGACTTGCTTTGTAGCTTCTTCCTCATCAGAGAAAGCCTGGAAGAAAATAAGTAAGGAAAAAATCATTGTCAAACGCTGCTCTGAGCTCATAAATTACGTGTTTACAGTAATTTTGCATCCCGGTACAAAACCAGTAGATCTCGAGCCAGTTTGTTTTCAATAGCAACATGGGTGAAGTACATCTGATTTGATTAACCAAATGGTCACCGTAATATCTGTTCTGCTTAAAACGTCCTTATATTGTATAACCAAATGCTGATCAAGTTGCAAACTTGTCCTTTTGCTGATTAATTGTTCATGATAACGTTGCACAGTTTTAAAATGTCTGACTTCACAATATGTTAATAATGAACCACCAGTATCCATCATTAATATACCGGGTGATCCAAAAGTCAGGACGAACTTTAAAAATGAATAATTCGAAAACGAATCACGATACAAAGATGCGGTTTGTACAAAACGGATGGAAAAGAAACCGGGTTTTGTGTAGCAATGAAAAAAAAAATAGTTCTGTTGGCGACCAACAGATACCGCTATAGTGTTTTATTGCAACAAAAGATGATTTACAAATGAAACAATGATTAATGAAGTCATTAATTACAGTTAATTAGTACTTACTACAGTAAATGTTCAATGTGCTGTCCTTCATTCAGAAGTAAAGCTGTGAGACGAGTCACCACACCATTCACAGCATTTAGTAGCATTTCTGGCGTTATGGCAGACACATTTTGACGGATGGCATCTTTCAGTGCCGGTTGGTCGCTGTACACTTTTGACTTCAAGAAGCCCCACAGCCAAAAGTCACAGGGTGTGAGATCGGGAGATCTTGGAGGCCATGCGTGATTAAAGTAGCGACTGATAATACGATCCTCCCCAAATGTTGAGCGTAGCAGGCGTTACACACGCAGAGCAATATGAGGTGGTGCTCCATCTTGCATAAAGGTGACTGTTTGGAGTGCCTGTCGCGCTTGCAGTTCAGGAATAATGCTGTTCTGTAACAGTGCTTGATATCGCTTACCGGTGACAGAAACTGTTTGGAAACCTGTCTGTGTGACTTCCTGGAAAAAAACGGACCAATTATGAAATCAACAGTGAAGCCACACCAGACTGTCATTTTAGGCTGTTGCAAGGGTACCTCAACAAATCCATGTGGATTTTCTGTGGTCCACAATTGTGGGTGTTAACAGCGCCAGAGAGTGTGAAATGTGCTTCATCTGTCCAAAGCACAGTGTGAAGCCAGTCATGCTGTTCTTCCATCTTATTAAAGATCAAATTCGCAAAATGTCAGAGAGAGTCGAAATCAGGAGGTTTCAGTTCTTGGTTATGTTGCAACTTGTAGGGATACCGTTACAAAGTTGCTCGCAGCGCTCTCCAGACACTTCCGTCCGACATGACTTGCACCGTCTGCTCCACTGTCGTGGCAACAGCAGCTGCAGTTGAGGGACGTCCACTTCTTTGACGTGATGCCAGAGAATCTGTAGCTTCAAATTTTTTTCACAATTTTGTTCAATGCAGAAGACGTTATTGGTCCTTTGCTATCTCGCATACCCTTCATGTAGCGATATGCTCGCAATGCCACTTTCCGAATTCTTATAAAACAGTTAAACTAAGAGGGCTTTCTCAACTATGGACAGCATTTCGATGTATACCAGCTTAGACTACCATTACCTGCTGCAGTTGCCTCTTTTTATATTGTTTGTTGGTTTGCATAATCCTACTTAAAAAATCCGACAGCGCCATCTGTTGGTCGCCAACAGAAATATTTTTTTTCATTGCCACACAAAACCCGGTTTCTTATCTATCCGTTTGGTGCAAACCGCATCTTTGTATCGTGATTCGTTTTCGAATTATTCATTTTTAAAGTTCGTCCTGACTTTTGGATCACCCTGTACTGTGAAGTCGAACAATGTAATAATAAAGCTCGTGCAGTGTGAGAGGTAATATCACTGAATTCTACTCTAGATGAGTAAAGATCCTGTTTCTGTCAATTCCAACACTTGTATTCATTTCTTCTTTTTTTTTATTCGAGATATAACGCGATAGAATGAGAAAATTCCGCCTTTGAAGTGATTTCCGAATGAGAAATCTAGCACACAGTCTTTTATACCGTGCTTCAGGTGACTGACTTTATTGCGTCGTAGCGAAATCGCTGAAAAGATAATCATTTGCGTGTTAAAACATCTGCTTCCTTTCAAACGAATTTGAAATCATTTCCTCCTTGCATTATAATTTCAGTGGTCAGCAGCCTATTTTTAAACCTGAAGGGCATCATGTATGTATTTTCTTCAATAAAGCAGAATAGGAAAGATACCTGTGTATTTAGATAGTAAAACTTTTTATAGCTTACTATCTCCCTGATAACTTGATTCATTTTACACAAATTGCTTAGAATTACAAAATATTTAGATAAAAGTGCATACAATAGATTTTAAAAAAAATCTCTTTGAATTAAAAATTGCAAAATAAAGTTTTTTTTATAAAAATTATACAATATGTTCCAAATAGGAATTTAGAGCAAATAAAATGTTGCTAAACATACTTTCAAAATGCATTCACACCAATTAATTAATTATTAATTTCATTTCATTCAAACATTTATTGTTAATGATAAAGCTATATTTCGTGTTTAACACGAGCTATAAAAGGTACTTCATTGGTTTAGAACTTTCTTGTTAATGATTCAATAGAAGAATGTGATTGAATTAAATTACTGAGATAAAAGCCAGAAGCAATTAGTATTAATTGAGAAATAAGATAGAAAAATAAGCCTTACAGCCATTTTTATTCAAAAATCTCATTTATTAACATTAATTGAAAAAGTAATAATGAATATTTTTAACTGAGTTATTGTAGCAATCTTGTATTGAAATTGAGAGAAATTGCTTGAGAGGCAATTTTGCCCAGCTTTCAATTATTAAAAATAAACAAATGAATATTTCAACTGTAAAATATGTATTTTTTAATCCACTGAAGTCCATTTCCTCTATCATGTTTTTTACCCCTTTTCTTTATGAATAGTAATATCTCCTTCAAGCATGAAGGACATTCAAGACATATTATATTTAATTCTTAACTACATTCCCATTTAATCTAGTTCTCCACACAAGTGTCCCGAGGCCAGGGCAGGGAAATGACAATGGTTCACGCTCAGTTGGCAAAAGGCACTTGATCGTAATTTTATATGTTATTAATGTTTAGAGAGACATTTGTTGCCAGTTGTGAGGTGAAGAATGGCAACAAGTTTATTCCTTGGCCAAAGTGGAATATTTGTGATTTTATCTACCTATTTCTTGTTTTTGTTTGCCTCGTATGTTTTTTCAAAAATCTTCTCTAAACGACTTTTTAACCAACTGTTTGGCGGTATAAAAAGGAATTGTTTTGTATATGCTATTTTCTTTGTTAGGGAATCAGCTGTTTCAATTTCAACAGTTAATGCCAAAGTTGTAGATCATTTAGCGTTATTCAGTGTAAACCGCGAGGACCTACATTGCATTTTAAATTTTTTTATTACTCTGATTACAGTTGTTTTCTAATCTGTCATTATATAGAAATAAAAATATTCCCATTCGAGAACCTATTTGTTCCATTCAACTCTGTCGAGAAATTTCCATAAAAGGACACTGAAGACTTGTCGCTAAATGTACTGTTTATAAAATAAACTTAAATAGGCTACGAAAATTGGAAATAAATGTATAAGCTTTAAAAGAAATAAGCAGCTTTCATAAAAATAGAGCTCAAAATGATTAAGTAAGGCACGAATTCCATTTTTGAATGTTACACGAAGTATTTTATCCCGAATCATGATACGATATATTTTACATTCAAAATATCAAACCACGAGAAACCATTCGAAAATCTAAAGGTTTTCTTATTGCTTTTTTTTCTAAAAAGATTCAAATATGGCCAAATATTTCTATAATTTTGAAATCCTAATGAATACAAATTGAAAATTCTGTTCAATAAGATTATTAATAACAAATTGTTCCTGAAAGCTAAACCTGTAACTCAAAAAGTTAACTCGCTAACCTTCAGTTTATAGATGTGTACGTTTGCAATACTTGCAATTTATTAAATATATTTTATTATTTTATTAAATTATTTGGAGTTAAACATTATTTTTTTATCATAATCCTTTTCCTTTTTTATGGATAGGTTTTAAAGTCATTTGAACAAGTTTTTATAAAAATAAAAGACCATTTCATAGGAAGAATAAATCACTCAAATATTAGCTAACATCGTTATAATTTTGAAGGAAACAGCTTTAGAGCGAAAACATGAAAAATCTTATATCTTTATGTCTCTTAAAAAAATTCAAGGTAATTTTAACATTCTCCTAAACGTATATTTTATTCTTTTATGTAAATACTTTTGCAAACATGAAACAGTGTTTGACAATAGCTTTTCATTTTATTTCTTGACAGAGAAAATTGTTTTCCCCGTCGAAATTAAAACTTCGCTCCAATACATTTATATTTTACAGGAAAATCTAACGCTGAATTCAATTTATTTTCAGTTTTCTAATTCAAATTTTGATTGTCTCGATTTGAAATTCACTTGCTGTTCCGCTCAAATTATTCTGTTATTTATGTCTTTCACCATTCTCAAAACGATGAAAAATGCAATCTTTAGGGAAATTTCTGCCATTCTTAGCTCCGTAGGGACTATCATGTTCCCCGTGTTTGTTGATTTCTGACATTGGTTGCAAGAATAATTTAATTTATTTAGAAGTAATGCTGAAAATTGAAAATAAGAATTCTTTTAGTTGAATAGGTTTAAAACTGTATCTATACATGACTTATTTTAATAGAACTATAAAATTTATAGCTTAAAATTCTTCAAAATGGTAGTAAAAATTAAAACTTCATACAAATCCGATAGGGGAGACATTTTTGGGCAATAAATGTGTATTAATTATAATAAATTTGTTTCTTAACGGTTAACTGTCATAAGTTTTCTCAGAAATATATCCATACATATATATATATATATATATATATATATATATATATATATATATATATATATATATATATATATATATATATATATATATATATATATATATATATATATATATATATATATATATATATATATATATATATATATATATATATATATATATATTATATATATATATATATATATATATATATATATATATATATATATATATATATATATATATATATATATATATATATATATATATATATATATATATATATATATATTTTATATAAATATTTTATATATATATATATATATATATATTATATATATATATATATATAAATTTTCCAACCCGAGAATGGACCTGTGCTGGGTGTCTTTGGTTGAACAGCTCGTGAGTCATCTCAGGCATGGATGTTTGTAGTGGTTCGGAATTTACTTAAGCTGCCGGTCCAGTCTACTTAGCTTTTGTGAGCAAAAAATGGCCGTTAAGCGACACACTATTCAACATGTATACCTATTGAAGTAGTATATTAAATGTGCATGCATAATAATAATTAGGGTTATATTGAGTCTAGAGTTAAATTTAAGGATTTTAGAAAATTAATTAGCAAATTAAAAATATTCTTTTGTAGAGTTATATTTTAAAAAAATGGAACACATTTTTAAAATAATAAATAACTTATATGTACTTTTTATATGAATAAATTATATGGAGTAAAGTTTGTATTAGGAATAACTATTAATTATAGTATTTTTCTCGTGATTTTAAATACATAAATTGTTAGCTTAACTTTTGATTTTAAACATGCTTGAATTATAATAATTTATGAATTTAAATTAGTCAAAATTTGTGTTGCATAAAATTTTCCAAAGTAACTTTTGGATATAATAATCTAAATGCTTAAAGCAGACAAGAAACAATGACCTGACACTATCAGTTTTTAAAAATGCAATTATTAGACCTTCAGGTTAAATATTATTTTTATAATTTATATTAAAAAATTAACATAAGTAACAAAATATTAAAATTGGGGAATCAAATAAATTGTAAGCGTGTTTTAAAGTTTTTGTGTTTTGTATAACATTTTACGGCATTATATTATATGCATACATACATGTATGTTGTTATAAACAAGATTAAATACAAAAAAACATTTTACAAAGTTTAAAAAACAACCTTTCTTACTAATAATAATTATATGACTTCGTTGTAGAAATTATTGATGTAGGATAGATAAGTATGTAATTTTTTTTAATTTGAAAAAAACAGATTAGATGCTTAGAAATTTTAAAATATTCTTTTAATTAAAATATAAAAAGTATTTCTAAATGCACTGAAAAAGGAGCAAACGCATACTTTTTTCATTTCTAACATTAAAGGTAAGTTTTCTTAATCGATCACCGAATATTTTTTACCTCACTTATTGTACTGCATTTATTCCTGTAAAAAATTATCGCCATTAATATTTATATTTTACGACGTTTATTACATTTAAATAAAATAAAAAAAGCTTTTTTGCCCTGTTCTCGAGCAATTGAAGAAGTAAGAGGCGACATAACTCCAGGATTGTCAACAATAAACACGGTGAAATTCTTACTCTTGGGTCGTAAACACAAAGGACGAGAGTTATTACAGCTACTCTCTGCAGTAAAATGTTTTTTCGGAGATCCATACAGATACAGAAAATAGTGATTCTGAATCGCCGAAGGCAAAAGATTAAGCAGAGTCGTATAATTTATGTGTTGTAAAGATATCGATTCTTTCTTTACTGTGCTTGCGAATTTCTTTTCGCATTCTTCAGGAAATAAAAGCGAATATTCAACGGCAGAAGCTGCGTGTTTTTTTTCTTTATTTTTTTATCATGATCTGAAAATGAAGTCAGAGTAATTTTAAGTAAGACCATTAATCGAGGGCCTTCATAAATTTTTACTTTAGTCTCTGAAATTTTTAGAGACCGTTGATCAAATATGTGTGCTATAAAGATGTCCAAAATAAATGTTGCTTCTTTTTTTATTTAAAAGTAAATTAATGAAAGTGAATAAAAAGTTTCTAAAGTCTCCGAAAAGCGAAGAAAACTGTTTTTCCATCATTTACTTCGTTTAACTAATATTGAGAAAAGATTAACAATGAAATGCTTTTTCCTCTGCCTTATATCATTCCTCATTATACGTAAATAAACGTGTCGTTATGAATATCAGTTTATGTACTCATTTATCAAATATAACTTATATTATTGAATGATAATTATAAAATACACAGCTAAAAGAACTAAATATATAATGATAAATTAAAACTGAAGTGGGATAAAAAATTTTAAGAAAAATTTCTTAGTTTAATCCATCTTGTAATTCTTGAAAGAAAATCTTCGAACTTAAATTGAATCACTCATATTTTTTTCCCCGGATATATCATGCAAGTCCTAAAACTTCAAATAAAATGCAGGAAACTTTACTCTAGTAATATTTATATCTAAATTATTTTACAATTTAGTTAATTCTGATTGTAAATACAGAAGTAACTCTAGCGAGTAACAATTTCCCTTCATCCTTAAAACAATTCATACTTTTTTTAAAAAAATTAGTTTTGCTCTGTTAGAAAGTTTGTAAACTTCGCTTATCCCCATATCCTAAATAATTGGAATGCATGGAAATCATTCAACGTTAATCAAATGTTTAGAAAAAAATTGCCTTCAAATGAAAGAAATTGTTGCAGGAAGAAAGGAACTAGAATTCAAAACAAATTGAAGCATGAGTGGCTTCATTGCGTCTTCTCATGGCCTGCAAGTAATGCGTTCTGTTCTTGGATTAGTCCAAATAGTCGTGTCGCTAGCAGCCACTAAGGCAAGTAAAATAGATCATGATCCCCATTCCTTTCTACTGATATTACATTGAATGAAGAAGAAGGGGCCAATACAGGTGTTTACCTCTCACTTGACCATGGTTGAAGACTAAGAGGTAATGATTAATGTCTTTTCATGCAAATCTTCTATTTACATTCTGATATGACTTTGCTGCTACAATAAGTTCATCATTTTATTTTTATTTTTTAATAACACCTTAATTCATCACTTCTTAACTCAAAATAATTATCAATCACAGATAAATACGATTCGCATGTAAAATATTTGCAATAAGATTTCTGAATAAACGGATTCAATGACTTTTTTTTAAAATATTATGTTGCTTGATAAATTATTTATTCCCAATGTAAATTTAATATTTCTTCCCTTATTGGCTCCAAATAATGTTTCTGAGAGAAATTTGGGCCAGTGATTAAATTAAATGCTAAATGAAACAATACACATTAACTTTGTAAACAATGAATTAATCACGAATGAGGTTTAAAAGACATTTAAAAGAAATAATTGAAGCGGAATATTCTTTAATCGAATTTATGTTCAATTGTGTTCTATTACGTTTCATTAAATGCATTACTAGAGAAAGAAATTTGTACATTTCATGTTAAATTATGACCACAATAAGTATATTACATTATTATTTTAATTTTCCCTAATTATTTTAAATTATTTTTATATTAAAGTGTTACTATATTAATATAATACTGTTTTATGCTACTTTCAAAGACTAATTACGACCAGAAATTGATTGTCAATTTTTTTAATCGCTGTAAAAATTAAAAATATTATAAAAACTTTAAAGAAATGTCACTGTGCTATCTTTTAATATTCAGATTACATTCCATACATCAATTAATTATTTAAAGTTTTTTTAGGCAATTTAATTTCGATACATTTGAGTAATGACGTTCGTAATTAGTAAGATTTTAGAAGAATAAAAACACTTTACAATGTAGGCAAATATTTTTAGTATTCCAATTTGTTATTTATTTGCTTTAATACAATGTATACATAGAAGATAAACATATTTGTAATATCATATAATTGAATAGTGAGAGATGAAATTATTAATCATAATTATTTTCATTTAGTTTGTGAAAATAATTTAAATGTTTATAAAAAAATTATCTCTAGCATCAGGTAATTATATTTTTAATTATAAAATACAAACTTTTTGAAAAATTATGTAGAACAAAAACTTGCTGAAAAAAATAATTTAAAAAATAACGGAGGGCTTTAAGTGAGTCATTCTTCGCGATAACAAGGCCGGAAACTACTATTCATTGAACGCTACTCCGCGAGCACCTCCACCAGAAACTCGTTTTGAGGGCGGGCCCCATTCATTCCTTATCTCAGAAGTAATCCATACCCGAAGCGGGATGTGTACGCCAGAAGACGCTAACCAATCAGCCATCGGTCAGCAATTTAAAACTTATACAATATTAATATTCAGTTTTACGACACACAGGAGGAGTTAATAACTGTTACAACAAAACTTACACACACATGAGTTGACGGATATGCTTGCAAAAACTCTGTATCAACAGACTAAGCTCAGACGCAAAATAATGCTTAATTTCAATTTTAAAAACAAAGTTAAATTTAGTTTTAATTACAAGTATCATATACTTTTTATCCATTTCAATAATTTCTTTGAGCTTACTAAGAACTCCAACGTTCATCTTCGTACCAAAACGCACCTCTAAAGATCGCTGATATGTTGAATTAATCGTCTTCTGTAGTTAGTTCGTATATTTATACCACTGACCTGGGTTCTCTAAAGATAGCTTTGAAAGAACTGATACGATAGTTTGTTGATCCTTTCAACTTGTCCATCAGCTCTTGACAGACCAGTGGTTATTAAATGATGTTTAATATTCTCTTTATAGGGCAATCATTTTCAAATTCACCAGAGCTAAAAGCTCTATCAGAAATAATTTGGAAGGGATTAACTGATTTTAGAGTTTCTAATTTCAAAATGACCTTAGCAGACGTTGTGGCCTTCGGAGGGAAAATCCAAACAAACTTAGTAAAAGCGTCAATAATTGTTAAAACATAATTTTTATGTGTGCTTTCTAATGATCAATATGACATGTGTACGTCATTTTTATACAATGAGTGTAATAAGCCTTCCTTCTTTCCTCTTTTGTGATTGACAAGAATACAGTGAACGCAGTTAGATATGACATTTTCCACTTTCTGTCTAAGTTTGGGAATGAAATAATGGTCCTCAATGCTTTTCTCTGTATATTTAATTCCAATATGTCCTTTTTTAGACATATTTCTAATAATTTCCGTTTGCATAGTTCTTGGCACAACCACTAATTCCTTACCATCAACAAATTTATAAATAACTCCATTTTTATCAAAATAATCCTCATAACTAGAGATTTTTAATAATTCTTTTATCGTTTTTATGCATCGTCATTATCATGGGCTGAATTTCGGTATGATAATATCGCTTAAGATGCAAAATACGTTTACAGGGGATCTGCTTAGTGCGTCGACATGAGCCACCTACCGGAGCGGTGCTCTGCTGACAGCCGAATGGTTAGCGCTCTTGCCTTCGGTTCAACAGTTCGTGGGTTCGAATCCCACCTTGGGCATGGATGTTTGTTGTGGTTTGGAATCCACTCTAAACCGAAGGTCCCGGGCTAATTAGCCCTCGTGTGCAAAAAGTGACTGTTGAGCGACAAACAAATTCTATAATTAATTAATTATAGATTTTGTTTATATTCTATAATGTTTTGTTCTATATAATTTATGTTCTTATGTGCATTCTATATAATTTATGTTCTATAATTATAGAATTATAGAATATATTAATATAATTATGAGCAATAAAGCTCAAAGAGCAACACGAGTTGACAGATTTCTGTTTTGCGCAATCTTTTCGAATGCAGAACAGTCAGTGGCAATTTTAAATGGAATTTCTAATAGAAGTAAACACGGTGTCTTTTTAACGCTTCAAGAAGTTCAAGAGCTTCAAGTTCGTAACTAGAATACTTCTTTTCGGCATCTGTTGTTTTTTACTGATGAAATCGGTAAGATGGAAATTTTTATCATTTGGTGATTTCTGTAACAAAATAGCCCATCTAATGCGCATCACCATTTTAAAACTTTAAATAATAAAAATATTGTTTGACGGCGAATGTGTAATGCGATTCAATGGTATGAGGAATTTATTGAATCTTATTTTATACAAAAATGGATTGTATATAAATTATCAATCAATGGTATAATAATTTTATTTAAATTTAGATGCCACATTTTATATAATAATGGATTTATACATATATAAAGTAGCAGAACATAGAATTAACCTATTAGTGGGCTATTGCTATGTGAAACAATCATTGTTAATTACCACTACCGTATATACGGTACCTATCGTAAAATATGAACAGGAAATAAATCGTAACATTTCTATCTGGCTAAGAGTTTCTACAATCAGTGATCAATAATAAACGTCTTTATTCACTAATGTTTTCATCACTGGATTTTTCGCAGCTCTCTTCATCAGAAGCAGATTCATTTCTTCTTTCCTCATCATCATCGTCATCCTCGGCGTTCCAGAGCACGTCATCTTCGTTGCCAGTCAATGAATTTGAAATGCAGCATTTATTGAAAGATTTCACAATTATTGGTGCTTCGATGCTTTTCAAGGCAGCAGAAACCCAGTGTATAACAATGTGCGGTGCAGCACGCTTAATTTTTCCTGTCAGGGTCAATTCACGGTTTGGCTCACAAAACCATTTTTCGTACTTCACCTGAGAATTCCCCTTAAAAGGTTTATACTAACATCCAGGGGTTGTAACACAGACGTCATCCCTTCAGGAATGTTAACAAGATCACTGCCTAGGCTGTGCATCTTTTTTACGTCGTCGGTGAGATGACCACGAAATACGTCCAAAGTATTGATGATGGATTGGAGAGCCCACCGGGACGGCGTTCCCATACATTTCGGAGCCAATGAAGCATTAATGATTCCGTCATCCACCCCTTCTTTTGGTTTCGAATCAGGACATCATCTAAGAACAGCTTTTCATTCTTAGGGTTTTAGGGGATGTTTTCCGTTTGAAGATTAAGAAAGGCGGGAGTTTGCACCCGTCTGTTGTTATTGCCAGCATCATTGTTACGCATTGTTTTTCACATCCCGAAGTTTTGACGATAACTTCCTGAGTCCCCTTCTCCGTAATGGTGTAGTTATGAGACATATCAAACCAAATTGGCGTCTCGTCAGCGTTGCCAATTCGCCCCATTGAAAAATTCTTTTCCTTCCGAAGCGCGATGCGTCTTAGAGATCCGCTTCATAAACCGATCCACCCATCCACGGCTAGCATTAAACTCTTGTTTCGGTATAATAAGAACTTCAGCCTCCTCTTTTGCTTTATCTCATATGGCCTCACTAGTCACAGGTTGTCCATTCTTCTCCTGGAAAAAACGTACAAATTCTAATACTTTTTCTTCAATTTTAGTGTGTCTTCCTTTGCGAGGGCCAGTAAATTTCTTTCTACTAGCTTTAGTTGCAAACAGTGCCAATTTCTGTTGCCGCCACAAGCGAACATTGCTCTCAGCTATGTTGAACTCTCTACCTGCCTTTCTATTGCTATTTTTCCAGCAAAAAGAATTAATTTATGTTTGAAAGTAACGTTATATGACATTCTTCTCGGTTTGCCCTCCATTTCGTGACTACGTACTCTACAGTTTGTATCCTCTATGCAATAATGAGTCAACGATAAATGTAGTCGAGAAATACAGTAATCTATTATAACGATTTAAATTTGGTTGACGTCATCGGCGAACTGCTGACCTTGCACTTGAATCTAATGCGCCATCGAATCTAATCCGCACCCCAATTTTGAATACTACGTTTGGCCAAAAACCATGTGCAATAGATTCACGTAAATACGGTATTCAAATGTAAATGTTTAAAAATTTTTGTACACACATCGCAATGTCCATAATTAGGAAATTATTTTCAGTATTTATTTTTCTCACTTTAACTTCCGTTTATGTATTTTCGTTTGGTAATGAAAGCATAATTAAATACCGATAAATTTTAAGTATTTAAGAAAAAAATTAAAATATAAGGAAAACCAATAAACAATTAAAATGACAAATAAAAACGGTAAACATTGAAAGTGTGATAAAATAACATTTTCTCTCTAACATTAATGTAAATATATTTTATTTATAAATTTGAAAGAGAGTTACGTTTCATTATTACATTTAATTATAATAAATTACTTTCCATTATAAAGCTCTAAAGAGGACAGAAAAATTTTTTTAATTCAATTTGTGAAGCATGATAATTTTTAAATTCCTTAGTGTGTATTTGCAGTCACAAAGTAAGTTGTCAAAATAATAAAAAATAGTTGAAAAATAAATTTTTTAAGCTAAACACAGTATTTTGAATGTACTATTATAATTAGCATTTAATACAGTATGTTGCAGTTTTTCAATTTAAACACAGATTTTACTCAAATTTGTTAAAACAATATTCAATAATCAAAATAAAATCAGATGTTTAAGTGACAAAGAAAAACTGGTTATCATTGACATCATCAAAATTATTTAAGAAAAGAAATGAAAGACATCTATATAGAAAATATCATTTATTATAAAACTGTATTCTGTCACTAACATAATTTGATGCTATTCTATAATACAGATTATGAATTGGGTATTTTGATGCTAAATTTGAAATAATACATTAGTTTTCTTCAGTAAAATAAATATCAATTATTCATACAATATAAATAATGCAATTCAAGTTACATAAATGAAGCAATTTAACAATTTTCATATAGATTTGAACTAAATGTGAATAAAATTTAAGTTGAACTACAGTTAAAATTGAGAACTTAATACAAATAAGATTGTATCTCAATATTTGTTTCATTCTTATATTAATTTTATCGGTTAACACCAGCTTGTTACGAGCATTAGCAGTCAGTTTGTTTAAAAATATATATAGAATATGAAAACTTAAAGAGATTTTTTTCCGTAATATTATAAAATATATTTATTCCCCTAAATCTAATTAAAAATCATAAAGGAGTTGCAATTTAAATTTTTTAATCAGAAGTCCTAATTTTCAAAACTCACAATAAGAATTAATTTTAAAACTATCTATATTTTAAATGTGTTGTTTTTATATAAGTTATTGTTAACCTCTTGTGTGCATCTATGTACTACAGTGAATGGATTATATCAGCACATCAGCAAATTTGAAATTGTCTGCATGTAAAATACTATATGATAAAGGAAAAAGTAAATTTGCGAACAAGAGATATTTAAACTGAATGAATAAGAATAAATAATAACTAGTACTTTAATTACTTATCAATGGCGAAAGAAATTGAAAATTACAATTCTATAACAAGCATGTTCATGGTTTGTGGCATGAAACAAGTTATTTTCCAGGTGTAAATTGGGGGAACGTAGTTTATATTTTAAATATTTTTGACATAAATACAAATATTGTTTAAAATCTATCAAAGTATTTTTGTTAATTATTATCATGTATCTAAATAAGAGCAATAACATAAAGAATGAAGCGTAGCAGCCACTTTCACAAGTTATCACCTCGTTTTAGGGAAACTGCATTTAAATCTATTAAAATATTTTACAAAAATTGATTCTCTCAAAAAATTATCTTAGCAACTACGGAGAATCCTATTCCTTTTACAAAAGCCAAAGTTCTAGATAGTAGAGTAAGATGTCAGAGTTAAAGTGAATCTTGGATTCGTTATGTGTCTTCAATTACCTCATTGACACCCAGAAAACAGTTGTGGGAGAAGTGAAAACAGACAATGACATTTATGAGAATTATTTCATTGCTGTTTTAAAAACTGAATCTTCTGAAAAATTCCTCAGTGGTTGATATTGCTAGCATTATCTGAGAAACATTTGCAAGTGTGTCCAGTTTTGATTCTTTTTTACCCATTTTTAAGGACTAAAGGAATTGCTGAGCAGACATCCCTAAGATTCACTGAGTGACATAATCTAACCTGCAATTGTTAGTTCAGATTGTAAGAATTGAAAACTTACAGGTAAATGACACCAGCCCAGAATTTGAATTAATCTCTTATCAAATGCTCTGTCACTTACATCATGATTTCTTATTAAACATACTGTAATTTTTTAATATAATCTGAGGATTACACTTATCCTAAACTTTGGAGGGATATGATAGTGATTCCAATTTTGAAGCTTAGAAAAGATTCCTTTCAGTTATAGTCCAATAGTTTTATGAGTTGTTACGCAAAGCCTTCTTGCGTATGTATGGCCAATGCTAGACACATATATATCTTAGAAAAGAATAAGTTCATCCCTGCTCACCAAAGTGGCTTTCGTAAGCGATGATTCACTATCGATAATATTATTGATTCGGAATCCCAAATTCGAAAGGCTTTCATTACGAAAAATCATCTGTTGCAATCTTCTTTGACATAGATTAAGCATATGACAGTAAATGGCAACATGCGATTCATTGTACAATGCATAATTTTGGCTTCCAAGCTAATTTTCCAATATTTATGCGAAATTTCCTTCCTTTCTATGTTTTTATTGGCAGAATAGGAGCTTCATGTTCCAATATTTTAACCAATCTGAAGGTGATCCTTAAGGCAATGTTTTAAGCATAACCTTTTTTAATCTTTTCATCAACAACATCCTTCAACAATTATCATCTTGTGTTCACTGCAGTTTATATGTTGACGACTTGCAAATTTCTTGTCATCTATATGAATTTCTTAGATCAAATATGAATTTAAGTGAGATACAATTTAATATGCTGTAAATAATCTTGTTGCTTGATGTGTACAGAATGGATTTAGTCTACTTTCTAGCATAAGTTGCTGTGATCATTTCTGCAGAAAAACTAGCATCCATCATAATCTTTTGCTTTCTCTTAAACAGAAGACTTATCCCTGTGATTGATAATATAAAATTCATTGGAGAGATTTTTGATAGAAAATTAATTTTCCTTTCTCAAATTTTACATTTGTGGAAGAATTGTTATCGATTGCTTTTAATATCTGTAAGGCAATTTTGATTAAATTTTGGAGTGCAGATCGCAAATCACTCCTTTGAATGTACCAGTCATTAATGTTATCTCCCATTGACTACGGCTGCTTTGTTAATGGATCGGCTATATCTTCCGTCTTAGGCAGATTGGACACAGTTCACCACTCTGTTTTAAGTTATGCTCTGATGCCTTTCACATATTACCCATTAAGCGCCTATATGTAATCTGCCCTCAGTTACCATTAGATCTGCAGCTGTCACTTAATTATTATTCAAAAATTCTAACTACACCTCATCATCTCTTACGTTCTAATGTTCATAATTCTGCTCTTAAGAGATTATATAAAGGAAGACCATGCAACATTCAACATTTTCTCACTCGTAATAAATCTTAGCTTTTGCTGTCTCATGTATGTGATCAGTCTAGAGACCTATTCTCACACCCAACTTGGTATGATGTATGTATCACCCTACTCAATTCCTTTGAAAACTGTAAAATGTCGGATACAGCTTCTGCTATTTTTCAACAGTTTAATGCATTTAAACGCTATTCGTATGCTGTGTACGTTCGTAACTTCATATGTGGATCTAAAAATGCTAAACATTTTGGCTGTGTTTTTCTTAATAATATTTATATAATTCAATGCTATCCGTATGCTATACACGTTCCTGTCTTCATAAGTGGATCTAAAACTACTGGACTACAGCCAATCGCGCTTGCATGCCAAGAAATATGGAAATAAGGCATTTATATTAGATACCAGCTGAAGAATGGTTACGGAAGTTGATTGTAAGTGCTGATAGAAGGTGTTTAAAACTTTCGTACAATTTGTTTTCAAGATATACGTGTTTCTATGACTTCCAGAAGACAAATGGAAGATTTTGAGCACTGGCGTGCTGTGGGATGCATTGAAGTTGGACAGTCGATCTCAGGTGTCTTTTCTTCGGCGTTCATCATTCTGTAATTTTACGTTTATGGAAACAATTCCAAACCACGCAGACTGTTGTCCGAAGGCCCGTTAAAAAACCACGCGGAAGATAGATTTATTGCAGTTTTAGTCTAGTGGAATCGCAGAGTGACTTCCACACGTGTGACATTTATGGGTACAGCGTCCATTGGTGATATCTGCCGCTACTGTACGCCGAAGATTACATATGAGGGGACTGTACACCCGCGTACCTCGAGTTTGTGTTTGTCTATCCATCCAGTCAAGAGAGGTACGATTAAACTGGTGCCGGGAACATGTGATTTGGACTGTGTTTGACTGGGGCAATATCATGTTTACTGATGAGTCAAGATTTGCTATGGAGGCAGATGACAAGCGTATAAGGATATGTCGTGAACAAGGAACACGCGATCAGATCCAAAACATCACCAAAAATCACGCATTCCGAGGGGGAAACGTGTGGGCAAGGATTTCATTAGGATACCACATCGACCCGCACATCTATAAATTGGGTTCTGTGACGGCTGTCCGATATCGAGTTGAAGTCCTAAAACCCATTGTGAGATTGTACGCTGCAGCAGTTGGACCAACTTTTGTTTTAATGGACGATAACATACGTCCTCATAGAGCTGACATCGTCGATGATTACCTGGAGAGTGAAGGGATAGCGCGTATGGCGTGGCCAACATATTTGCCCGACCTTAACTCCATTGAAAATCTCCGCCGTGTTGTATCTTCTCGTTTCCCACCTCTAGCCACTCTCATTGAGCTGGAAACTGCTCTAAAAGAAGAATGGCTATTGCTTGATTCTGCGGTGGTTGACCACCTAATTAAAGCATGGTCACAAGGTGTAAACTTTGTATACAGATGAGGGGGGATCATATACCTTACTAATGTCCTTTTTTCATTTTATGCTGTTTATTTACACTTTATACATAACTCTTTAAATCTCCAGTATGCCATTATCTGATAACTTACAAAAATTTAATATTGTTTTCATTTCTGTATATAATTATTGATTTCTTTTTATGCATAAATATATATGCTACTTTCCTGTCGAATTTTGTGTCTAATCAAAGCAGTATTTGTTGATTTTTTTGCATTTTACATCTTCGTTTTTAACTTTTGGAAGTGAATTTATTATTGTTTTATTATCGACGGTTTCTTTATTTAGGTCCTACATTCACGTACTTCTTAAAGATGTTCGATAAGGATTCACGTTTTTCTCTGGTTTCAATCCAATCCTTCACCGTCTTTCTCTAATCAAAAAAATTCCAAAAATGCAAAATTGTTTTTTAATCCAGTTATGCCATAATCCAGATATGCGATAATCATTTCATTCCGCTTCTGAGTTTTGTAGGATGGGGAGTGACCTTGGCGTAATTTAATTAATTAACAATTCTTACATAGACTAATGTTTAACTAACACATATTTACAATTACAACTATGTACAAGCTTGGCATATTTACAATTAGTCGTCTTACTCATATTAAAATGAAATGAGGTTTAAAATTACGGGGGAAGGAGCAGCCTTCTTGCTGCTATCAAATGCAACGTCTTTTTTCGTCTCAATCTTTGCTTATTCTCACTCGCTGGAGAAGCTGTTATGCTTTTTGTGCCCCTTTCAAGTGCAGGCACCTGAAATAGTAACTACAAAGAATTATCAGATTCATTGATTTGAATATTTTGGTTAAATTTTAATTTGAAATCTGAATGTGTTTGATGACTTTTTAATTTTTCATGAGGATCCAACCAAATTGTTTTCTATTAAATACAAAATTGGAAATAAAAATGTTGATCACGTAAGAGCTTAAACATATGAAAATAAAATCTAATTAAAAATATTATTATAATTTCAATAAATTTATTAGTGTGATCATATAGTAATTTCTAAATGTAGCCTTTTGCTTAAATCAAACATTTTTCAAAACAAATTTTTAATAAGAAACCCACTTAATTAAAAGCATTTTTCTAACTTAAAATTTTACAACAGACAATACAGAGAAAAAGAAATAGTCTTGTATTTATGATAGTATTAGATCACAGTGTTCTCAAGTTTATATTTGCTACTGCTATATTATTTTATGTATTCAATGCATTAGATGGAAAAAAATTATATATGTGACAGTTTTTCTTTAACGCTCATATCATCAGTGTAAGGTCATACGATTGCATAATATTGTATAATTAGAAACACACAGACAAGTGACGTGCCTGGATTTTCTTCGCAAAAACTTTTCAGTGGGGTCGAGTAACGATCTTACTGTACTCACTGCGCACAAAAGATCGGTTGGTTTATCACTAGACGATCATTTTTTGCACACAAGGGCTGTTTACACCAGGGTGTAGAGTTTATTGTGGATTCGAATTACTACAAACAACCATGCCCAGAGTGGTATAGTCCTGCATCATTCAATATTTATAAAAATTACTATTATGAAAGTAAACAATTACCTATTTTTAATAATATATTAAAGAGTATAAAGAACAAGGAATCACACAGATTATATTTATAGTTATTATTCAGATATTTGTTTTCGTAACAAATTTTCTAACTCACCAGAACGTAACTTGAACTATTACTATAGGAAATCAATATAAATAATTGGTATTTTACACTGCTGGCCACCGTAAATGTCACACCTTGAAGGAAGCATGCAAATAACATGAAATTTACAACATGCTTTGGCGGAGGTGAGATATGCAAATGATGAGAATTTCAGCACAGACGCACATCACGCGCATCAGTGGTGTCACTTTAAATCACTATTTAAGGTTTGAAGATTTCAACAATTTCCAGTTCGGCAAATGTCTTTTTCTTGTGTTTTTTTTTTTAAAAAAAAAAGATCAATTATGCCTTGTAGAAAGCAGCGATCATTTTTTGTTCGAGTTTGAGAGAGGAAAGCCTTCTGAGATTATCTTTCAGAGAAACTGGTAGGCGTGTTGGACGAAATCAAACAACTGTAATGCGGGTATGTAATCGTTGGATGCAAGAGGGTACGACGGTGTTCGATTGCATCCACCACAGTGCACTACTTCATATGATGACAGGCAAATTATGCGCTTGGCACTGATGGATCGCTCAGCCATAGCACAGAACATTCAGTCTGCGCTTTCCATTAAACGTCATTTGCAGCAGAGTGGGCTGTCCGCAAGACGTCCATTGCTTTGTCTACCCTTGACGCAGAACCACAGGCGTCTCCGCTACCAAATGTGCGATGAAAGAGGAATGTGGATGGCAGAATAGAATGAAATTTACTTTACTGACGAGACACGCTTCGGTCTGCAACACAACGATGGTCGCATTTCGGGTCTGGAAACACCGTGCAGAGAGGATGCTGAACAGCGGCATTATGCACCACCACATTGGTCCTGCACCCGGGTATTATGGTATGGGGCGGTATTGGATATCACTCTCGGGCTCTTCTAGTACGCATTGCCAGTACTTTAAATAGTCAATGCCACATCTCTAAGGTGTTGGAGCCAGCTGTCCTTTTTTACCTTCATGGTTTGTCCACAGCCATATTTAGCAGGATAATGCGTGACTACACTTGGCACGCATTGCCCAAAGGTTCTTCGTCAATCGCCAGATTGAATTGCTTCCCTGGCCGGCTCGCTCTCCAGATCTTTTGCTGATAGAAAATATATGGTTTATGGTTGCTCAACGATTGACCCAGATGACATCTCCAGCTGCCAAATCAGGTTAACTCTGGCAACGTGTGAAAACTGCTTGGTCTGATGCACATCCAAGTACATTTCATTCCAAGAACACATCCAAAGTCTCATTGAATCAATGCCGAGGAGTGTGGCAGCGGTGGTCTGCAATAATGGCGGTTACTCTAGCAACTAATTTTGGCAGGAACCACACGTCACAGGAGTCTATAAATTTAATCATTTGACACTTGGTCAACATGTTATCTGCCAAATAAATTTTGTTAAATCTCTTGGCTTTCTTCGTGTTGCAGTTACGTGGCCAGCAGTGTATAATAAGGCTTCTATTCCGCATATAAATAATGGTATACTTTGCTCGACAGGAAACACATTAATATACTGAAAATCCCTTTAAAACTTATTTAAAATTCCTACTGTAAAAAAATTATAACAGAATATTTTTACATGCTCACAATTTATCCCGTAAATACGTAAAAGATTTTTACACCCCGCATTTGCTATTTGAAATAAAGTATTTCCAATGCGAATAAAGCGCAAGGAGGAAAATGTGATATCTCTTTCCCATTTCAATGCTCTCTTGCTATCGAGCACAGATCCCGCGATATTTAAAACATAAATAACTTTTCACATTCAAATAGGCATAATAAAAGCTTAAGAGTTCAAAACTATTTTACGGTTTTAGATGTTTTTTTTTATATATTTTGCATTTATTTCTATACAGTTCATACAAAACTATAAAATCAATATATTTTAATCACATTTATGTAAACTTATTGGATCCAGTGTAACTTACAGTAAAATATACTAAACCAAATGTATTAAATATCAATATTTAATCACAATACTAATATAAATAATAATAAATCAACCATTTTTCGTGCAAAATTCAAAAACATTTTAACTTTACAAATTTGTCTCGTGACGGATGATGATTCAAATTTAATAACAGTCTTTAAAACTAACTAAGCACAATATCTGAGACTATTAAGTGTTAAAAATGAATTTATTTATATAAACCAAATGTCTGTATTGCATAGATGCAAGAAAATGACATATGATTATGGAAATGTGTATTGTGTAACTTACAGCTAAAACAGATTTCATGCTTATTTTACATATACTGCATGCCACATAGTCAATATAATCATTCTTTTCTTGATTTTCTTGTTATAAGGCTATTTTTGTAGCTTCATGAAATCAGACAAAAATAAAACAGACAAAATGTCAACCAATGAGATAAATTACTGGCGAAAGACATCTCTTGTCAATAAGACTACAAAGTTGCTGAGTTAATTTGTTTTCCTCCCATTTGAAACAAAAAGAGGATAGTGTTGTGTTTTCTCAATCAAAGGAAATAAATGATCTCCTTGTCTCTGCACTATTCACACTTTGATATAAAGTCACAGAAATAAAGAAAAATAATGGTTTTTTATAAAGAGAATTGAAAAATTATTCTTTATCTTCCCAAACTAAATTGCGAAACTATAGTCTGAAATTGATTGCTGTGATACGGTATAGTTAGAATAAAAGAAAAAAAAAAGGTTTTGTTAACAATTCTGATTTCAACATATGTACCCAAATTTTAATAGCCTCTAAATAAGTTTTCTTTAAATTTTTTAAGTAATTCTTTCAAGATTTTTCTGGCTAAGGATTTTTGATATTATTTCCCCCTTACTTGAGCTAAAAGAGATTTTGGTTGCGTAACTTAAATAGGGGATAAATTCCGTTTGTACGATGCAGTATGGAAACACTGTCTAGGATGTCATTTGATTTGCATTTAAATATTGAGATGGCTAGCTATATTTAACCACATCAGTTCGTAGATATAGATAGATGGTTTGCTTGATAAAATGTAATCCAAAAATATTTAGCTAAAAATTATATATATATTCATTTGCTTTAAGAAGTTAAATTAATTTGATTTCATTTTATTTTAATTAACTACATTGTGAGTTTCTTAAAAGATATTAAACTACAAATATAATATAAAATTCATTACAGATAGAACGAGATATAAACCTATAAATTCATTCATAAAATTTCTTTTGAAATTACTCTTAAGCTTATGTTTTAAAATAAATACAAATTTACATTTTATGGTCTTAATGAAAATTCTATCATATAAAAAAAAACAACTTTTACTTTGCGCTAAAAGGAGGGTTACTCTGAAATCTTTAATATACGTGCACAGAGAGAAAAGAACTGATTGAAAATGAACGGATATTGTTCAAATGAACTGTTATTTTATGGCCACACAAAATGCAAAATTTTGAAAGAAGCATGCGAATCATGTGAAATTTGCATGATGCGTTTGAGGCGATAAGAAAATCAATATCATGACAGCGCATGCGCGCATCACGGACTGCTGCAAGCGCTATGAAAGTTAGAAGAGAGGGATTTCAACTATATATATATATATATATATATATATATATATATATATATATATATATATATATATATATATATATATATATATATATATATATATATATATATATATATATATATATATATATAGCAATTGTTTTCTCGTACCTTTTTTTTGCGTAAGCTGTTTGAAGTTCGGCCCTGGAAGAACAGATTATTCCTTCACAGAAATCGGAGATTGTGCTGGATGGATGAAACTAAGCAAATGTGATGCAGATCTCTGGATGCAGGTGGACTGACAATCGCAGCCATCTCGTCGCGTGCGACACACATATGGAGGCATAACACATCATCAGGATTCAGTCAGTAGTTGTCTGATCGTACTTTTAGGCATCGTTTGCTAATGAGTAGAATAACTGCTTCTTTGCAAGATCACAGGCATTTGCGCCGCCAATAGTGAGATGAACCACGATAAACACCTCGTCATTTTATATCAAGTGACAACCTCGACATCTGAGCTGGTACAATTTCTACCAAATAAATTACCGTTCTCATTTGGTTTGCTTGTCGCTCAACGATCATTTTTTGCTCACTAGGATCTATCAGTCAAGACTTACATTTTAAAAAGTGGATTCTAAATCACTACAAACATATACACCCAAGGTGGAAATCGAACCCACGAACTGTCGAAATGAAAATCAACATCACTTCTGAATGGAAATTATATCCTGTAGAGCAATTGGATAGACTTCGCAGACATATTCGGCTGGATCAGGTATCAAACCCGCTATTTTCTGAATACGAAAACTTTTCCCACCACACAACACGGATCCAAAGCGTATTAATATTGCTTGCGATTCTAAAATATTAACAATTAAAGTTAAGCTATGGCATACGTCTTCATTACTTTTCTGAAATCTACTTCTTTTAATGTACTCAAATTATTTCTTCATTCAAAATTATAAATATTTCTGACGTTTTCATATTTACTAATTGTTAGTTCTCATTTTGAAATCTAGTAAATTATATTTTTTATATGGGATAAATTCAAAAATAACAAAGTTTCCTTTAAAAAAACATTACCACGTTAAAACATTATTATTTTTATAAATATATGAAAAATTCTTTCTTCTGAATGACTTGAGTGTTAATTAAGTTTGCAAAAATATCGCAATCATACAAAGTTTCCCAAAATAACATCTAGAAGCAAGTTGTATTTATAATACTCTTATAGAAAAACCCATTAAACACATATAAACGTTTTACTAGTTTCATTTGTTTTTATTCAATCATGCAATTTGTTTGACAACAAATTATCATCAATCTAGTGAGATTATATAATTTGACAATTGGTGAATATTTTTCATTTATATTTTTTTAGTAAATTCACTTAAAAAACTTTTAATAAGTTAAAAATTTTATTTTTTATTTATTTAACATTTAAATATAATAATTAAAACTTCTAAAAATTTAAAAATTTCTACAAATATTACATACTACAAAAAATTTAATTGAATTTTTAGTAATTTGAATTTTTTAATATTACTATAAATTTGTAAATAATGACGTCTAATAATTTAAACCAGGAAATTTTAGAAATTATTGAAGATTTAAAAAAATGTAATTTACTAAATTTGAAATAGTTTAGAAAAAATTACAACAAATGTTACATATGTTTAAGAATTTATTTTAAAAGTCACATTTTTCGTTTTTAGTAATAGTAAACATTGTTTATTATTTTCTTATCGATATTTTGCTACTCAATGTATTATTTACATTTCAATAAAAATAACTAGTGTCAATATCAAAAATATTGATTGTTCAATTGATTTCTGCAAGACCAATTACCTGATTTATCAGAAGAAATACACGATAACATTATTTTTGTTTTTTATTTGCGTTCCTCCATTATATACTTTTCGTAATCACACATGCATGATTCTTTTTTATCGTTTTAGGATCACTTTTCTGTGTACAAGTGTTTTTCCGATCGGGATCTAAAGTTTAAAATGCATTCCAAGCCATTACAAGGATCCAAGTACGAAGTGATAATTGAATTCATGAATTCTTAAATCAAAGGCAAAATATATTTATGGAGACCACAACAGTAAGCAATATTCTAAAAATTTCTGAGGGAAAAATGACTAATTTCTGAACAAAAATATAAAAGAATCGAAGGAAAAATATTAGTTTTCTAAATTTCCTTTTCATGTGATTATATTTTATTCATTTATTTAATCGCTTTGCTTTGTCTTCTAAATAGATAAATTATTTGTAATTCTATAACTATCATTTCCCTTTCTTTGAAACAATGGTATTTAAATAAGTATAAAAAACCAATATAAATTATCATTTAATACCCCTTTTTTCTAAGGAAAAAAATTTGTTTTCGTAAGAGCTATAAAAAGATAAAGTCAGCTTTTTTTCTTTTTCGAGAAAGTTCAAAAGTCCGGATCAAAATTCCTTCCCTAAATCCTCAAAGATATACTTTAATCACAATCCCGCGACAGTGTCATCAAATATAATCTGCTATATAAAAAATTGGACTCAATTTCCATATAAAACAGTTCATTAAGAAAAGTTAGGGAAGATAATGTGGTAACATTATCATTTGCTTTTTCTTTCTTTTCATTTTTTGATGTCTTTTTATCCGGTATAATATTTTTAAAAAAGATCTCCGTTTTCTTTAACAGTAATTATTATTAAACGTAGTACTGATAAAACTCCCTTGGATAACTGCAACCGTAATTAAAGTATTGATATCAGTCAGCACTCGGAAAGAGATTATACAGAGATCTTTTTAAATAGCATTTTTTCTTTGCTTAGAAGTCTTTTACATTAAGGTAATTATTCAATAAAATTCTCATTTTGCTTTCAGGGATAAAGCCCCGATTTAATATTAGCCATTTTTTGAAAATAGTAATGAATTCATCAAGCAAATGCGATTACTTTAACTTCTTTTCAATTCCTCCGTTATTATAACTCTACTGGATGCAAATTGCGTACGTGTAACACTTTCAAACTAGGTTAAATAATCGATACTTCATAACAAATTTGATGCAGTTTAATCAATAAATTATCTATTTTTAACCCCGCCATTCAAGTTTTACTTATAAATTTAAGCAATTTACATTTTTAAAAAAAGGGATAGATTAAAGGAAGACTAATGAAAATGTAGGAAAAAGTTGTCAAATTTATATTGGATTTCCATTCAAATTTTTACTAATTTTATTGGTTATTTACATTAATTAACTTTCAAACTACTGTTACACAGATAAGAACTGTAATTCTTTTTCGCAAATTTAAAATTGCCAATCATAATAGTTTTCCATATAAAAATATATTATTGATAGTTATGAAAATATTTCTGATACACGATGGTTTGTTGGAAGTTGTGGTACAAAATTGTGATTCCCAGTTTTACTTTAAAGGAAGAAATCACTCTTGCATATGCGCATAACAATAAAAGAATCAACATATTTGTGTTATTCTTATTCTTATTATTATAAAATATATGTAAATGAACACATACTTATTATATTGCTATTAGTAAAAAATTTTATTTTAAAATTTAAATTAATTTTGTTTCTACACTCTCGCGCGGAAAATTAATTGCATGTAATAAATGATCAAATTTTTTTGAAAATAAAATAATTTATTTTTGAAGTATCAATTCATTTGTATAAACAATGTGCCTTTTTATTCATATAAAGAATTCTTCAATATTTGAAAAAATGTCAGTAGTATAAAAAAGAGAGTACTGGCCCATGGGGATCAGGGATCTGCGGGATCTGACTGATAAGGGGATCACTTGAGCCACGCCCCTTCCGGAAGAGTGTGCGGATCCCTCAATTTTTCGATATTCGAGTAAGAGTACGAGGGTCATTTAGGGTGTTATCTGTCAATCAAAGGGGGCGTGGTTTTGTGACGTCACGTGCTAACTTGTGTAAGTGCACGTAGTTATTTTTTAGAGTTGAGTTGTTGGGATCCTACTGTTTTTAAAAATTAATTTTATGCGTTGCCAGCGAGTAAACGGCGTCAATAGCGTACCTACCTCATGGTAACTTATTCAAGTTGAGTTGGGTTGTTGAGTTTCTGCTGCTTTTAAAAGTTATTTTTGTTTTTGTGAGCGGGTAAACGGCGTCAATAGCTTGCCTACCTCGTAATAACTCATTTGCGTTGAGTTGAGTTGTACTTAAAGTTTGAATTACATTTTATTTCGATGCTTCTTAAATTTTATGTTCATGGCGCCATCTATAAACCAAATAAGGAACTTCATTTTCTCTTTTAAAAAATTTATATTTAAAACTGTCGAGGCTGGGTTCCGAACTCACTATCTCCAAAAGAATTCGTGGGGTATTGATTTGCGTACGCTAACGAATACCCCACGAACTCTTGTTAAAGCGAGTAAATCTTATGCAGACATTTCTTTTAGACCTAAGTAAAATTAATATAAACCAGTTTTCTAACCAGAGAAAACTGCTTACTGACGTAGTTTGACGTCATAATATGAGATTAAACATGTTTCAATGTGATGAGCCATGTTCACACAAGGAGAAAAAACCTGTGTACTGAAATATGCTTACGCTTGGCGGATGAATACAGTTTCTGGACCAATCACAATGCTGCATTGCTCTTGATTTGAAAAATAATTCTAGTTCCTGTCTAAGTGTTTTATTTAGGCTGTTCTACAAGCTTTCAAAAGGCTCTATATATTCAACGGGATTTCAAGTTGCACTCCTTTGATTTTTACAAACATCATGTCTTCACCAAACAACAAACGTGCTTTAAATGAATCAGCAGAAGCGGTAAGTGTTAGTTTTAATTTGCATGTATTTATATTCAAATTTTAAATGTTTTTGTGAATCCTACTATGAAATATAATTAAAACTCAAAATTTCATTTTGTTTTGTAGATTTCTATCAATGCTTCTGACTTAGATGTAGATAAAAGCAGCAAAAAAGTCAAGAGAGAAGAATCTAAAGTAAGTTTTATTTTTTATTTTAAACGAAAGATAATTATTTTATAGTTACTCAGTGTTCAATGTTTCTGAGATATGGTTTATACAGATGAGTAGTTTATAATTTTTGTTTATTTTTCTAGACCACGGGAATATTTTATGAAAATGAGATTCCAGATGATGTATTTCCTATAGGAGACTCCGTTTTTGTGTTTCCCAGTACTTTCCATGGAGTTGTCACAGTACACATTAGAAAGTATCAGAAATATGGAATGAAATATTATCCAACTTCAGAAGGAATTACTCTTCGACCGTGGTGGATTGAACAAATTATGGATAGAGAAACTGTGCCTCAAAATGAGAACCATCTACGAAGTAGTGTTTTCCTTCCTGAATCAGAAATTCAGATTACAAGTAAGGACTTTAAAGTGTTTACATTCACTCGTGTGAAACAAGGATGGAACTCAAAATCCCTTACAATTTCTGCAGAGCAATATAATAATATGCTGCGAAATTATAACAGTATTGCAAATGCTGTTCTAGATCACATGTTCCGCACAGTGAATTTCATAGATGCTTATCGTTGTGTTTTTGACAGCGTTATTGAAGAAACTTTGCCGAGTTCCTTTGATGTTAGCCTCGGAACCCAACATTTGTTAGAAACCCTTGAAAATGCCGTGCGTGACATTTTTAAGGAGAAAGGTTTAAAAGAACCATGTCTTTTGGCTGAAGAACTATGGGCTAACCGTGTAGAAACTTTTAATTCGCATGCATTTTCTTTAGAAATTTTAGAAATTGCTGATTCTTTTTATCACAGTCTCAGGGAAAATGAACCATTTTTAGCCTTGAAACCTTCTATGTATGTGACAGTTGATTTCCTGAGAAATTTACGTCTAGATAACATTATTCGAAATGTAAGAAATATTTTGTGTCCAGAAGATGCATTTGAATACTTCGAAAATAATGAATGAATAATGTAATTTGATAAAAATATGTAAAAAAATTGAATATTTTTTTGTATACAAATTAATTTTGATAATATGCTAAATAAAATATCATTGCTTAGAATTTAAATGTGTGTGTTTATCATTTTTTCTTTTAGATAATATGAAAATGTATTAAATTATATGTAAAAAAATTAAATGTAAACATATAACAAATGTATAATCTCATGTAAACAGAGTGTTTTAAATATGGGTATAAATGTAAGTACATTCAACAATTAATATTCATTCTTGATTGTTAACACAAATGCAATGGACGCTACTTTGGCTCGGTTGTATAAAGATCCTGAAGTTCCAGGAAGTTTTGGAGGCATTAATAGTTTACATAGAGCTTTAAAGGGAAGAATAAAAACAAAAAGTATCATAGAATGGTTACAAAGAAAGGATTCTTATACTCTACATAAGCCTTTGAGGCATAAATTTCAAAGAAATAAAGTTATTGTTGGAGGTTTAAACGAACAGTTTCAAGTCGATTTAGCTGATTTGCAATCTCTCGCAAATTTTAACGATGGTTATAAATATTTACTCACTTGCATAGATATTTTATCCAAATATGCTTGGGCCATTCCTTTAAAAGATAAAACAGGTCGAAGTGTGAAACGAGCCTTGGAAGTGATATTTAGTGAAAAGACTCCGAAAATTTTGCAATCTGACGATGGGGTCGAGTTCAGAAACAAAGTGGTTCAGAAATATTTAAAAGACAGAAACATACATTTCTTTTCGACTCATAACCAAACAAAAGCGAGCGTAGTAGAGCGGTTTAATCGAACACTGAAAACTAAAATGTGGAAATATTTCACAGAAATGAATACAAAAAGATATATTGACGTAATAGATAAATTAATGCAAAGTTATAATAATACATGGCATCGTAGTATAAAAATGGAACCTATTGCAGTGAATCATGATAATGAAACCCAAGTATGGCAAACATTGTATGGTAATCAGAAAAAATATAATACACGGAGTGTTATAAAAATTGGAGATACAGTTCGCATAAATAAAGAAAAATTGCGATTTGAAAAGGGATACGAACAAAATTGGACACAAATTTTCACAATTCATAAAATCATACCAAGGAATCCTTTTGTTTATAAATTAAAAGATTTATCAGGTGAAATTATTGAAGGCACATTTTATTCCCAGGAGCTCCAAAAAGTCACCGATTCGGGTTTTTATCCAGTAGAAAAAGTGATAAAGAAAAGGAAAAGGTATGGTGCAACCGAATACTTTGTAAAATTCTTAGGTTATCCGGAAAAATTCAATTCTTGGGTGAAACATGTCAGAATGGTATAAATAGAAAGCACAATATTTTAAGCAGTCATTTTAAATCATGTCATTTTATGTGACACTACCTTCTGATAGCTCTTTAAAATATTTTCCTAATAATAAAATTTCTAATTTTATTACAGAATTTAATATATTCTTGCACTATAAAACATGCATTTAAACCTATGTATTTCAATACCTTTAAGCTTCGCGAATGAAAGAGAAAAATTTCAATCAATAATTGAAGGAATGAATAACTAAACTGAGATGCTATATTAAAAAATATATATATATATATATATATATATTTTTTTTTGCTTTGATACAAAAAGTTAATAAAACACAGACAAATATACTCTTTGTTTAAAATTTAATCCAAGGATTTTTTTGAGCATACATAACAGGTTTTACAAGTTTATGATAATTTTTATACAATTTTTTATTTACATCTAAATGTTCTGGAAAACTTGATTCTTTTAAAATGTTTAAAAATACACTTCTTCCCACCGGCGCCTTCTTCGTGTTTCTTAAAAAGTCGTTAATGAGAGTAACAATGTTACTCCCTGGAATGATACTATTGTTATATATGATTTTTCCTTCAGGAGTCCATTTTAAGGAATTTTGCTGTTTGAGAAATTGAAAAACTTCTTTTACAATTTTCTTATACCGCATCGGGGCGGCTATAATCGCCTTTTCTTCTAAATCATTCAATTCTTTCTTTACTGGAAATTTCAATTCTGTTACAGGTTTTTCTTCTACTGAGGACTCTTCTTGGATTACGTGATTACCTTCTGATGGTAAAGATTTTTCGACTGAAATATTTGTATATTTTTGTAAAATTTGTAAATATAATACAGCTTTCTCACTATCAGTTAAATTTTTTTGTTGAAGAATGGCTTTCATTTGTTTATCAAGATCTGATAGATAATCAAGAGCTTGATAACGATCTTCGGGCACTAACATAAATTTCTTACTGTGCTCCATGGATGAGACTACTAATAACCGAGATAGCTGCAGGTAATAATATTGAGAGAAATCCGTCACCACGTTGAACTAACAGCTGTCTTTTTTTATAAAGGGGAGTTTTTCTGTCTGAAAGTTTTCGTAAACTTTGCTTGTAAGAAGATAAGCGATTTTTTTATTCTTTGTTAATGGTATGTTACCCTGTAACACGTTAATTGCGCACTCACACAATGTTTTAATAACACTATTTGAACACTTTTTTAAAATAGGTTTTGCGCTTTTACTTTTAGAAATTAATTTCAAGAGCTCTAGCGTTTGCTCTGCACATACTGACATCTTGAGAAATTATGAAGAGAATCAACGCAAACTTTCTATTTATAGATCTGTGAATGATAAAAAATATCATCGTGGTTGATAAATCCAGAATTTATCCCCTGGAAACATTCCTGTACGCATTCGCAGAGATTCGTCAGTGTCTGTTTTCAAATCAACAAGTAAATAGCTGAAAGGTTTTGATGTTGCATCCTCGTAGCTTTCCTGAAAAAATTTGGTTTTCGTTGGGTACAGCTGTTTTCCCAAGTGTGATACTTGGGACCGGTCTCTAGGGTTTTTAAATAATACCAGATAATGTGAATTTAAAGAAATTTCTCTCATTTCTCTTCCTTTATGAAAAATGTTTTGCACAAGAAAAACGACACTAACATTTCTGTGATGAGAGCCTTTTGTGAATAATTTTGTCAGTTTGGAATCATTTCCGAATTCACTCATGAGATCGTCGATGACAATCAAAGCATTGGAATACTGATTTAAATTAGGATTTATACCTTCATAAAACTCTATGCCAACCATTTCTTCGTAAAGTTTTTGATATGCTCCGTAACACCAAAGTAAAGTTTTTGGAAAAGGTTGAATCATTCTATGTTCGATTAATTTCTTTACAAAATGTGTTTTCCCACTACCCGTAGGTCCAGCTACTATCATAGTAAAAGGATGCTTCATCTTTAAAATCTCCATAATGAATGACAGAATTATCTTCTTGAGAGGCATTTTATTATGTGTAAAGCTATGGAGAAAAGTTATATTGATGCCAAATATAAATATGTATTTTAACGTTGAAATTTATTATTTTACATATGTTTTTTATTTTCCTCCAGAAGTTATTTCAAACTAATAATAATTATTTTTTATGAGTAGCAGAATTGGAGTTTTCTGTTTAATAATTATATTTGTAAAATTTAAAAGTTAAAAAAGAAAAAATTATAAAAAATATTTGGAAGTTATTTATTTATATTAAGGCGTAAATATATTAAAATAAATACATTAACACATTTTTTATTTCAATAATTTTTATTTTACTTTTTAAAAATCATTTTTATAGCATACTTTTTCTTTACAAACTGAAACATTTGAAAATCATTGCTTTTATTTACAGATAATTTTTGCACAATGGAATGCATAGAAATTCCTTGACAGCGTTTGAATATAAAGTAAATACAATATGCTCCACATACATTAGAAGTAATACTTTGGAATGTAACAGAATTCCATGAAACATTTAAGTACTGAGATACATAATCTGTAAAATTTTTTCCATAAAAATAAGGTGAATGTCCATATGAATCAAAAAATTCCAAGTTCTTGTCTTCATCCACAAACAGAGCTATCCAATGAGATCCTGGTTGAGATGAGTCATCTTGATTTACGATAGCAGCTGATCTTTCAGAAAGGTGTGGAATGAAATCCGATGGAAATACTCCTTGAAATATCGGTGCTGTAATCTTATCACGGGATAGGGCGTTAAATATTTGATGATTATTCATTTTTAATTTCCAAAGTCAAACGAAATATTTCTGGATTTGTTGATTTCAATCAAATTTTCAAATTCAGCAAAAACAATAATACTTATAGTTTGTTGTAATGCCTTGCTAAATTTTACCTCCAAACGTAAATTACTATGTTTGATAAGATTCAGATGTTCTCCGTCACACAAATCGGGAGATAAATCAAATGCGTATAAAGTGTTACCCATCTTATATTCATCTCTTGATATAAATAAACCTCGGTCTTGTCCTAGTTTTTCTGTACCTAAGAAGAGACTTTGATAGGCTCGTATAAAGTTATTTTTTTCAAAATCTGGTTGTAGAGGATTATGAGGCATGGGCTGGCCATCTATGTATATTCCAAGGAAATTCAGGTTAAAATGTTGAAAATCGTATGGAGATTTCTTCAAAGACCCATGAAAGGCTTCATTATCAATGCATCCTATAATAATTCTTTTAGGCATCTGTCCTGTGAATACATTATCTTGAACAAAAGACATGTTTCCTTTTGGAACAGAGTATACTTTATTTAATACTCGATTGATGGGGTATTTTGCCATTTTTGATTGTAAAGCTTTAGCATGTCCTAATATGACGCCAGGACTTACACGAACTTTTCGTATAAATAGAGAAATATGTTCCAAAACTACTTTAAATCCTTCACTACCTATCAAATAAAATTCTGGGTTGCTTCGAATAAGTTTTACTTTTAAGTCCACTAAATTCAATAAAAGTCTTTCTTGATGAAATATATCACTGTGAATACCACCAATCATATCCACAGTAGCACTGTCTTTAAAAAAGCTGCTCTTTTGTTGAATCCATCATCCGAGTCCTTGTAAAACAATTCAGCAGTAAGCTGGGACGTTTTACTATCATATCCGTGATTTAGTAATGTTTCAATATAGGCTCGATAGGGGTATGTGTTATTAGAATCAGATACAATGCGATCATTTAATGTAACATCTACTTGTGAAAACAGAGAATGCAGAAACAAGTTCACAGGTCCTATGTCATCCTCTTTTCCAATGGGTAAGTTATTTTTTTTATTATTTTTGCTTTAACATAAAGTTGAGTTTGGCTGAGATCTAAATAGTCTTCACCTGAGCCACTAACATAAAATTCGACGGGGCCTCCATCAAAAACATTAGACAATGGATGAAATTCCACCCATTGTCCACTTTGAATAACAGTTTGAGTACTGGGTAAATGAAAAAGTTCAAGCTCTGATTTCACACATTCTGGTGAGTCTTTTAAAAGAAAAGCCATTATGAGTCGAAAATATCACGTCCTGTCACTTTCTGAACTTTGGATGAAATGATTCGCTTTTGCTTCTTACGTTTTCTTTTATACTTTCCTCTGCCCACCATCGACTGTACTTTATCAAGAGCTTTTTGGGCTAAGTTCTTCCCACTCTCTTTGGCTCTTGCTTTTACAGCTTCTTTAAAATCTTGACCAGATAAAACATCAGATGCAACACGGGATCCAGTGAGAAGAGCTTCCTTACCAATCGTTTTGCCACTTTTTAATAGAAAAGGGAAAGCAGCTCTAAATAATCGGCGAAATATTCCCCCGAGACCATATCCTTTTTGGAAAGAAATACCTCGATAATGTGGTAAACCAGAACCTGACTGTCCAGCATAATGCTCTTCGAATTTTTTCGTGCAACAAACATATGGTACACTCATCTTGACGGATAATAATCAAATGATCCATAATATGTCGTTTAAAACTATTTATAGTATTTGCCTCATTCGAAAATGTAATATAATTATAATTTTTCCTCGTTCAAATGGTACAAAATCTCCTGAATTTAATCTAAGCTCAACGTTGATGGTTTGAAATGATTGACGAATCAGGGGTAAGTATTGAGGCCTGTCAAAATGACGACTTATTATTTCTCCGTCTTTTCCTTCTACCCTGACAATTCGCAGAAGTGGCGCTTGTACATCACCAACGATTTGTGGTGATACAATATCTGTATAAACATAAAAGAATGGAAATGCAGCGTGTGGATCTGCTACAAATTGACTGTGTGCAGTTCCCGTGATCGTTTCGTTTTCAAACCCTAAAAGTTGTTTCAGACCATCATTGAAAGTGATAGAGAATCCATTTTTTACAGTTATTTTTACTTTCTTTGTTGATTTATTAAAACCTAAATATATTTTGTCATGCAATAAAACATCATTCATTGCTTTTAAAATATCAGTAATGCTCTCATAACTTCCAGGTGGTATAGTTTTCTTTACATTTCGAGTAATATTTCCATCTGGTATACCAAATATAAATGAATTTCTGTTATCATTCACATTGAACCATGTATGAGGATAAATGATTTCCGATAAGCCTACTTCCCATTCTCCGTTTAGATTTATTGGAGTTGGCAACTGTGTTATAAAATTAGAAATTTTATTATTAGGAAAATATTTTAAAGAGCTATCAGAAGGTAGTGTCACATAAAATGACATGATTTAAAATGACTGCTTAAAATATTGTGCTTTCTATTTATACCATTCTGACATGTTTCACCCAAGAATTGAATTTTTCCGGATAACCTAAGAATTTTACAAAGTATTCGGTTGCACCATACCTTTTCCTTTTCTTTATCACTTTTTCTACTGGATAAAAACCCGAATCGGTGACTTTTTGGAGCTCCTGGGAATAAAATGTGCCTTCAATAATTTCACCTGATAAATCTTTTAATTTATAAACAAAAGGATTCCTTGGTATGATTTTATGAATTGTGAAAATTTCTTGTGTCCAATTTTGTTCGTATCCCTTTTCAAATCGCAATTTTTCTTTATTTATGCGAACTGTATCTCCAATTTTTATAACACTCCGTGTATTATATTTTTTCTGATTACCATACAATGTTTGCCATACTTGGGTTTCATTATCATGATTCACTGCAATAGGTTCCATTTTTATACTACGATGCCATGTATTATTATAACTTTGCATTAATTTATCTATTACGTCAATATATCTTTTTGTATTCATTTCTGTGAAATATTTCCACATTTTAGTTTTCAGTGTTCGATTAAACCGCTCTACTACGCTCGCTTTTGTTTGGTTATGAGTCGAAAAGAAATGTATGTTTCTGTCTTTTAAATATTTCTGAACCACTTTGTTTCTGAACTCGACCCCATCGTCAGATTGCAAAATTTTCGGAGTCTTTTCACTAAATATCACTTCCAAGGCTCGTTTCACACTTCGACCTGTTTTATCTTTTAAAGGAATGGCCCAAGCATATTTGGATAAAATATCTATGCAAGTGAGTAAATATTTATAACCATCGTTAAAATTTGCGAGAGATTGCAAATCAGCTAAATCGACTTGAAACTGTTCGTTTAAACCTCCAACAATAACTTTATTTCTTTGAAATTTATGCCTCAAAGGCTTATGTAGAGTATAAGAATCCTTTCTTTGTAACCATTCTTTGATACTTTTTGTTTTTATTCTTCCCTTTAAAGCTCTATGTAAACTATTAATGCCTCCAAAACTCCCTGGAACTTCAGGATCTTTATACAACCGAGCCAAAGTAGCGTCCATTGCATTTGTGTTAACAATCAAGAATGAATATTAATTGTTGAATGTACTTACATTTATACCCATATTTAAAACACTCTGTTTACATGAGATTATACATTTGTTATATGTTTACATTTAATTTTTTTACATATAATTTAATACATTTTCATATTATCTAAAAGAAAAAATGATAAACACACACATTTAAATTCTAAGCAATGATATTTTATTTAGCATATTATCAAAATAAATTTGTATACAAAAAAATATTCAATTTTTTTACATATTTTTATCAAATTACATTATTCATTCATTATTTTCGAAGTATTCAAATGCATCTTCTGGACACAAAATATTTCTTACATTTCGAATAATGTTATCTAGACGTAAATTTCTCAGGAAATCAACTGTCACATACATAGAAGGTTTCAAGGCTAAAAATGGTTCATTTTCCCTGAGACTGTGATAAAAAGAATCAGCAATTTCTAAAATTTCTAAAGAAAATGCATGCGAATTAAAAGTTTCTACACGGTTAGCCCATAGTTCTTCAGCCAAAAGACATGGTTCTTTTAAACCTTTCTCCTTAAAAATGTCACGCACGGCATTTTCAAGGGTTTCTAACAAATGTTGGGTTCCGAGGCTAACATCAAAGGAACTCGGCAAAGTTTCTTCAATAACGCTGTCAAAAACACAACGATAAGCATCTATGAAATTCACTGTGCGGAACATGTGATCTAGAACAGCATTTGCAATACTGTTATAATTTCGCAGCATATTATTATATTGCTCTGCAGAAATTGTAAGGGATTTTGAGTTCCATCCTTGTTTCACACGAGTGAATGTAAACACTTTAAAGTCCTTACTTGTAATCTGAATTTCTGATTCAGGAAGGAAAACACTACTTCGTAGATGGTTCTCATTTTGAGGCACAGTTTCTCTATCCATAATTTGTTCAATCCACCACGGTCGAAGAGTAATTCCTTCTGAAGTTGGATAATATTTCATTCCATATTTCTGATACTTTCTAATGTGTACTGTGACAACTCCATGGAAAGTACTGGGAAACACAAAAACGGAGTCTCCTATAGGAAATACATCATCTGGAATCTCATTTTCATAAAATATTCCCGTGGTCTAGAAAAATAAACAAAAATTATAAACTACTCATCTGTATAAACCATATCTCAGAAACATTGAACACTGAGTAACTATAAAATAATTATCTTTCGTTTAAAATAAAAAATAAAACTTACTTTAGATTCTTCTCTCTTGACTTTTTTGCTGCTTTTATCTACATCTAAGTCAGAAGCATTGATAGAAATCTACAAAACAAAATGAAATTTTGAGTTTTAATTATATTTCATAGTAGGATTCACAAAAACATTTAAAATTTGAATATAAATACATGCAAATTAAAACTAACACTTACCGCTTCTGCTGATTCATTTAAAGCACGTTTGTTGTTTGGTGAAGACATGATGTTTGTAAAAATCAAAGGAGTGCAACTTGAAATCCCGTTGAATATATAGAGCCTTTCGAAAGCTTGTAGAACAGCCTAAATAAAACACTTAGACAGGAACTAGAATTATTTTTCAAATCAAGAGCAATGCAGCATTGTGATTGGTCCAGAAACTGTATTCATCCGCCAAGCGTAAGCATATTTCAGTACACAGGTTTTTTCTCCTTGTGTGAACATGGCTCATCACATTGAAACATGTTTAATCTCATATTATGACGTCAAACTACGTCAGTAAGCAGTTTTCTCTGGTTAGAAAACTGGTTTATATTAATTTTACTTAGGTCTAAAAGAAATGTCTGCATAAGATTTACTCGCTTTAACAAGAGTTCGTGGGGTATTCGTTAGCGTACGCAAATCAATACCCCACGAATTCTTTTGGAGATAGTGAGTTCGGAACCCAGCCTCGACAGTTTTAAATATAAATTTTTTAAAAGAGAAAATGAAGTTCCTTATTTGGTTTATAGATGGCGCCATGAACATAAAATTTAAGAAGCATCGAAATAAAATGTAATTCAAACTTTAAGTACAACTCAACTCAACGCAAATGAGTTATTACGAGGTAGGCAAGCTATTGACGCCGTTTACCCGCTCACAAAAACAAAAATAACTTTTAAAAGCAGCAGAAACTCAACAACCCAACTCAACTTGAATAAGTTACCATGAGGTAGGTACGCTATTGACGCCGTTTACCCGCTGGCAACACATAAAATTAATTTTTAAAAACAGTAGGATCCCAACAACTCAACTCTAAAAAATAACTACGTGCACTTACACAAGTTAGCACGTGACGTCACAAAACCACGCCCCCTTTGATTGACAGATAACACCCTAAATGACCCTCGTACTCTTACTCGAATATCGAAAAATTGAGGGATCCGCACACTCTTCCGGAAGGGGCGTGGCTCAAGTGATCCCCTTATCAGTCAGATCCCGCAGATCCCTGATCCCCATGGGCCAGTCCAACATCAAAATACAATCTGTCATTAAATAAAACATTGATTAACATTAAAAATCTAGTTGAACAGAATTGAATTCAATACTTTTACGGTGATTTTGATATTCATTACTGCTTTTCAATATATTGTTACAATATACACCAATAAACATTCCTCATTGAAGCTAGATTTATATTTGTACATGAAGAGCACAGTGAGTCATCGGAAGCGGTCTCCATTACGATCTTAAGAAATCCCAGGAGTTCAATTCGAGACACGCTGACGGATCCAGTTTCAATGGTGAGTTTGTTGTGATGCTTCTGAATGGACTTACACGCTTCGATTTGCGTTTCATTTCATTTTTTAATAAATATATTGAAGTATAATAATATATTTCTTTAATAATATAAGAATTTAGTGGAATTGAAATTTTCAAATATGTCAAAGAATAAATATTTCAGGGTTCGTTTTTATGTTCATCGCATAAAATGAAGAAACAAGTTCAATGATAAAAAATCATTTTTTAAATTTTTATCTTTGATACTTGTCATTATTTTATTTTAATAGCTTTTGCTCGGTATTTAAATTGCAGCTTGTTTGAATGTTAAATAAGATTTTATGAATTGAAAAACATTAACTTGCATAAAATATTAATAAAAATGTCTTGTTTTTTTCACGTATTTTCTGCTCCAATAAGCAGGCAGTTCCCTTTTAGTTCAATTTATTGTACCATGAAAAGCTGTAATTTCATATTTCTCCTAAACTGGTAGGATGAAAAACTTGTATTGTTTATAGTGTTGTTATAATTTATAAAATAAAATAATATTTTAGAATAAAAAATAATTGCTTTATGCAAAATTTTAATACATTAAAATTAATTCACATGTTTAATCATTAATTCATTCATCTTAGTTCATTTGTAGAGGGAAGAGAATACTGTAGAGACGTTTGTTTCTACGAACTTCTAATTTAGAAACACCCACGATTTTTCGAACACTCCCACAGACATAATGATAATTTTAATTCCCATTTACTAACTAAAATTTTGAAAAATTTCTTTTTTGTGAACTCATTTTTATGCCTATATATCTTCCGATTTTTATTGTCATTTTTTGAAACGTTATTTTTCTTATTTTGTATTTGAGGGACGCATTTTACAGGTTAAGCTCTAATTATGGATAATTGCTCTGCTCGCGTTGAAGACTTTTGAAGCGATTCATGTGAAAATGATCTTTTTATAGCTAACTGATCAGATTATAATCAATGGCGTGTATCATCGAGCATCAACTGCTAGGCGCCTACGAAAAGTGACACTCTAAGCGCTTGCAATGATGTCAAAGAAACGATCAAATCTTGAGCATTTTGACACGAAAACTTTATTGAAGAAACCACTGTGCCTGATGAAAGCAAAAAATTAGAATTTACCTAACGACTTGAGTGAAGACTAACTCTCACAAAGAAACTCGCTCCTAATAAAGAAAATATTTTTCCGGGACTTTTTAAAAGTGGACTCGCGCAGTTTGTGTGGCTTTGGATGATGAGGAATGCAAACGGACCTTCTGGAGTCGATTACGAACATCTGCAAAGCAAGTAGCTGAATAACTCATGACAGATTTTTTTCTTAAGGTAAACAGTAATGTTTTTTCTTGCATTAAAAATATGACAAAATATGTTTTTTAAAATGCAGTTTTGAAACAGAAAATAAGAGATTAATTTGTTAAATCTCACCAATAAATAATTTTCAATAATATATTTTATTTTGCTTGTGTTTTTCTCATGAAATTCATATTAAATAACGTTTTTGAATATTATCATTTATAAAGGAAGTAACTTGCAAAAATAATTAAATTTATATCTTGTAACCATTTTTTATTTTACAAATTTACCATTTTAAGAACTGTTCTTATTGTTTCCTTCGAATTCATAAAAGCAACCCCTTACTGTGTTGAGAAAAATTCTTAAGCTATTTTGATGGCTCTCATTTTAAGCACGAACTAGCATCATTTCAAATGTGAAAAAACATTAGTTCTGAATGCATTACAATGAGCATAGAAAGAAAGAACTAATCCTTAAAAGAAGAAGTAACGGCACAATTTTCATTCAAACACTTTCAAAATCGATACATGAGTGAGAATAAATGTGCGTTTGCTAGAAAATTTATTTCATGGACATTTATGAACAACAAAATCATTATTCGAGAAATGTACCAATACACTCAGCTTATGAGAGACACGCTGGAGAGAAGGCTAATGTTGAAGAAAATTTTCTTTCATAAGGAAATGAAGAACGTTGTTATTGCTGTGATGTCCAATAAAGTAGTGCAACGGGATCAAATTGATCCAAGAGTATTTAAGACAGCTGTGGCCACATCGGAGGAATAGAGGAGTCCTGAAGAGCTTCGCCAATATGTCTGTGCAGTAAGGACAATGCAATGGCCACCGGAAGATATTTTCATTCCCTTGAGGTGCTTAGTACAGAATGTAATGTCTTATCAAGTTTTAATATAAAAAAAATCAAGAATATAAAAAATATATAAAAGAACAATTCAGAATAATAAAAAATTATATAAAATAAAACTAAGTTTTAAAATTTATAAGAAACAATTAAAAAATATTTTTCTCTTTCATTTTGCAATAGCTAAAAAACAATTATCATTCGGATTTTTCATGAATTGGGGACAGTTTGTGAAAAATTTCAAATCATTTTATTAAAATAAATAACATTAATTTTCTAATTATAAACACTAATTTTCTAGTTAAATAAATTTAAAAAGTATTCCATTTAATATTTTAATTTTGAACAAAATGTATTACGATCTCCTATCTCCAAATAATTCCCAACGCTGATTTGATGACGGATAACATAAAAGATAGAGGATGCATTTTAAGCACTTAGTGAGTTTTCTTATGGAAAAACTTTTCATAAATAACTGTTCGTATGCACGTCTCGAAAGAAAGGAAATTCGTAATGTTCCTAAAATTCGAATGTCTAGTATATCAAAACTCAACATCTGACTATAATTGTTTAGCAGTAGCTTGGAAATATTCATTGAAAAACAATCAGTTTTATCATAGGACAACATTGATTTTCCATTTATTGCTGTATCAAAACAAGCAAAATATTTAAACTAATTATATGTGAGGCATAACCCCATAAATCTCTGAAATATTTGGTAGATTTCAACTAGGTTTAAATTATTGTATTTTTTTTTTAATATTCAAAGAAATTTGTAGCCTCGTAACACCTCTTCCATGTTAAAATATTATATTTCTATATTTCCTAACGCAAATTATCTTCGAATGACTATGTATGTAAAAATAACTTTTTATATCCCAATTTCAGCAAGGAAAAAGTAACATGTCACCCCAGAGAAAACATTTACCAACTGCTACATCATTTTTACTATGTAACAAACACCACAGAAACACATTCTTAAGTCACGAGGACATAAGGACACCAATTTTTGACGCAATAACATCTTAATGCATAGTTATTGTTCGCTTTATTCTTAAAAAATAAGCACTCGAGCTTTTAATGGCAGTCGAATTTACATGAAACTAGGCTGAATGGGGAATTAGGTAACCATTTCCCTCCCCCCAAAAGTCCTATTATATTTTATTAGTGCTTTCAAAAGAATTATATTAGAATAAAGTGTAAAAACAAATTTTTTAGGGAAAAAATTTCTAAATGAATAAATCTGTAGGAACGGGAAATAAATTAGCAATTACATTTACGGTATAGATTCACAAATTTAGAAATTAGTGGAACTTGGATTATTGAAGGGGGTATTTATATCTCCTTGCAATAATATGTTGGGACATTTTTATATCTTATATATCCGGAGAGTCCAATAGTGACAAGAGTTTGAGTCAAGAAAATGGATATTTAATTCAATAAGGTATTTTTTTTTTACTAATCGTTTATATAATCATACAAAATGATATTTAAAAAATTTCCTTTTTCTCTTATGGAATTTTGAAATCGCTTTATCCAATGGGAATTGTCTAGCTCAGAATATCTGTTCACATTTATTATGTGTTCTTGACTCCGTTAATAGATCAGAGAGTGTCAAAATATCATTTGTCAGCGGTTTGACACATAATCTAGACCAGTGTTTCCGAACTTTTTTCCTCGTGAACCAAAAGAAAGGTCTGAAAATAATTGACGAACCCCTTATGAACCGTTAATGACAGGTAAAAAAAGCATTAGATTTGATAAAATATATTATTTTCATATCGCAGAATAAGATTTTATTAATCGTGAAACATTTAAATAAAACATTAATGAGACTAAAATGATGTCTATAAAAGTTGAAAACAAGATAAGTTTAACTAACTGGTTCTTATGTTTTATATTCTTAAAAATTTGTAATGGGATATTAGCGGCTAGAACAAAGTTATTCAAAGAAAGGCTCAATATCTGTCAATTTTAGCCTTAAATCAGGTTCTGTGCATTTAACTTGTTTCTGAAAATATCTTTCAGACATATATATGCTGAAAATCTTTTCTCGCATAGATATGTTGTGCAAAATGGTAATAGAACTTCAATGGCTTTTTTGACAGATCAGGATATTCATTTTGTATACTAAGCCAGAAGTCGATTAAAGATTGATCTTTAAAAATTACTTCTAGAGAACTGTCACAAGATAACTCTATTAGTTTTTCTTTTTCCAGTATATTTAGGGGGGTTTCTGAACTTACATTTCCTTCAAATAGATTACGTATCCAGTTATTTCAAATGGATATATTGCATCTGTTGGGAAAATAGTCATCGAAAATTAATCGAAGATAGTTTAGATATTCACATATACTGCTTTTAATGTTATTGTCAAGTTTAATTGAATTTTCTGATAAAAAAAAGTGCAGAGACAGAATCGAAACCTCCATACTCATTCATCTGCAAGCATTGAATTCGAAAATTGATCTTTTTCAACATAGCCTCAAATCTATCATGTACACTAAAAATGGTGACACCAACGCCTTGTAAAGGCATATTTAATTCATTCAGTTTACAAAAAAATGTTTACAAATACGCTAGCTTTTGCAAAAAAAATTTAAAAAAACGGATATACAAGAAGACAAATGAAACGGATGATCAATAAAAAATGCTTGAACTTCAGACTTGAATTCAAACAAACGTGCCAAAACTTTACCCCGGGAAAGCTATCAAACTTCTTTGTGAATTAGTAAAGAAACGTGGAAACGTTTTCAAAATCCTCACAAAGCTTACGGAATAGACAGCAATTTGCAATTGCTTACGGAATAGACAGCACGTTATTTTATAAAGTTCACAATTTTCACAGCATCACATAAAGTAGTAGATAACTCTGCAGGAATACACTTACATACTAAAGCTTGTCTATAAATACAAAAATGAGTCCATTAAATTTTCTTGTTGATCTTCTTCACCCGTGTCACAAAACCAGAAAATTTTCGTGTCAATGATTTTGCACCATCTGTACACCCACCCATACTATAAGAGTAGCTTATTTCATACTTTTCAAAATACCCATTGATCATATCAAAAATCGCTTCGCCAGTTGAGTAGATCTTCAAAGGTTTTTGCAATTAGTACATCTTCTTGAACAATATTCGTAAAAAGATATCTAACGTAGACAAGCAAAATTGCAGCATTTGTTACACCTGTCAAGTTGAATCGCAAAATAATGCAATTTTATTATTTTTAGAAGTTCTTTCTCCACATAAATAACCAAGTCTCTAATTCTACGCGACACCTTGTTGTTTGATAAGGGAACTAGCTCAATTTTCTTTGCTGCCTTTTTCCCAAGCATACATTTGGCGATATCTTTCGCATATGGTCCAATAAAAATTTTTGCTATTGTATGCGCTTGTTCAGATCTGACAATTCTATAACTTACTCAAAATGATGCTTCAAGGGCCATTTTACTATCTTCGTTTGAAGTCAAGAAAGAAAGGCTACATTTTTTGATATCTGCTAATTTTCTATTGAAATATTTAAGAGGTTTATCTTTATGTGTCGGATGTTTTGTTTCAATATGTCTACGAATGAGTTATGGTTTTAAACTGCTGTTGGCCAGAACTTCGTTACATATAACACAAAGCGGTTCCGACTCATCCCCAGTAAAATGAAAGCCCAATTGTAGATAGAAAAGGGAAAATTGACAGCGACTATCATCATTTCCTTTGTTTTACGTATGGTGAAACGATACCTCACTGCAGCTTTTAGTACTAACATCTCGATTATCATATCTCGTTTCCAAACGACCCGTTTTTAACACCATCGATCCAAAATAAAAATGAGCTATAATAATAATTATGAAATCATTCGCGCTAGAACTTGACAGTCACAGTATCAACTATCTCTCAAGCTTTACAAGTGCTAAGCCTATGTGTGAACGTCGGTTAACACAACACTTCTCTCCCAGTTCACGGTTGTGAACAAGTATCTAATTCTAAAATCTATAGTAAACTGCCTTAATTTGATATTTAAATCCAATTGTATTGTAAAAAAAGTATTACATAGAAAAGAAGACTGCTGCAATGATTTTAAGTATAAAGCAGAACTAATCACATTGATAAAATGTTTAAAATCTAAATAAATGTTTTTAATAAAAAGATAATAGTATTTGATTATTTGAATAAGTGAAATAAATTATAATGTATAAAATTGTTCATATATATATATATATATATATATGTATATATATATATATATATATATATAACTGCTGTTGGCCTATGTTATATACTGTTGGTATATATATATATATATATATATATATATATATATATATATATATATATATATATATATATATATATATATATATATATATATATATATATATATATATATATTGAAAAAAGAAATGAAATTATTGAAATCTATTTTCGATTTCTTAACAAACAGGCAGCGAACAATCTGTTTTACAATGGGTGTGTTCTTTAATTCTTTTTTTATTTTAATGACGTTTTAAGAAATCCGCCATTACAATATTATTTTCATAAATTGTTTTGAAAGAAAATAATATTGTATGAAACAGCAGGTTGGGAAACACTGATCTAGATAAACTCCAATGCGTAACTCCATACATACAGTTTGAAATCTCATAATATCCACTTGTTTCCATATGTACAATAACACAATTAATACAATAACAATTTGTACACGATAACAATTTTACATCAAGTAAGAAAACAAAATTCTGCGAGAAATGCGATATTGAAATTATATGTTTCATTACATTTGCACCCAAATTTATCTTTAAAAAAATTGGTCCAATGTCTTCCTTAAAAAAGGAAAACAGAAATGGATCCAATTCAAAATTATATCTCAAACAATATTCTATTTCCACATAAGAAGTCTAAGTAAGATTAAGCACTCTAATAATGACACTAAGCCTTAATAATTAAGTAAAATCAATAATGTAAAAAATGTGTCTATGCAAATAAAAGAAGCTATCTCCTCTTCCCAGATTTTGTTTATACAGAAAAAGTTTTGCAACAAATTCAGATATTGCGTTTTTATTTTTGATTAAATTTAATTGGCCACCTTTCAGATTCAAATTAGTTTCGTTAAATTTGGCAAATAAATCAGTCATATAGTCTATGCTATTTTTTAAGTAAATTAAATTGGGTTGTAAATCATTGCCTTTGCTTTCCAGAAATTCCAACAGAATCAATGAGCGCATGATGTTGATTTAAGTATGCGCTTTCAGATATTCAACGTAATTCTGTGTGAAGTTGTAAACAATTATTGTTTACGTTATTTTCCAAACAAAGTTGAGGAAATAACAGCTCATAGAAGATATTCCTTTCGATTTTAATTACTCTAATGACATAATCTAGTGATCCATGGTAACGTCCACTATGACTTTTTGCGACTAAATGATGCCAATGAATAACATAGTGTATCGAAAGTACACTCGATATACTTGCATTATGTATTCCACAAAGTCTCGGTATTTTCCTATCATTTCCAGAGCGACGTCCGTAGCAAGAGATATTATTCCAGGGTACAGCATATTAAATTTGGCAAAATGTTTCTTCTTTTACAAATCTTACAAAAGTTTAAAGTAAAGCTTCGTTTTATGACAAAGTGAACTTGCCAAGCTGTATAGAAAATCAAAATGTTTTTCATAACATCTACACTTTAATGAATTTAATTCTGACATAAAGGAAATGATGTAAAGTCGTATTTCGGGCCACCGCTGAGTGAAAACTGGAAAAATAGCGACAATCATTTTCGTCCAAGCCAAAATGACGCGATAACACGTGATTACGAAATTTCAAAATTATTGAGATTTCAAATATTTCTTTTAAGTAATATATTTTTGCGTGTTTATAAATTGAATATCACAATTTCGAATTATCGTGTATGTGTATCTTTATGCGATTTCAATAAATTCTGAATATCGTAACTTCGAATATAATTCGCATTATTTAGATAATTACTTAGTTTTATATAATTTCGAATTTTTCTTTTTACAGCATGTCACATCAATGCAAAAAAAATTTTTTTATCCAATTGGTGAGAATTTATATTATAAAATATAAAAATAAAACGTGAAGAAACAAATGACGTTTGTACTTGACCTAAAAAAATATAGATATATTTTAAAAATATTTCGGTTTCAGTTAATCATGCAATACATGCGATTAATCCTGCAATACATATATCTATAATGTGAATAATATCGGAATTTTTTTTTGTTATATCTTTGCCTTCATTTAATGGGGCAGATACAACTTTTTTTGTAATGCCCTCCCCCCCTGGCAGGAGTCAGTAAATGACAAACAAAGCTAAATTAAAAAGAACAACTTTTTTAAATTCAATTTTGAAAATTAATTATTTTTATTTTCTCTGTGTGACGCTTACTTTAAACTCGTAAATATAAAAATCTCAAGTTTCCCAACTTTTTTATAATTTCGAAACAAAAGTTTAAATAATAAAATTACTTACTTTATTTCCTTTGCTTGACATTTCTATAGTTAATAAGTATTTAAAACATCATTTCAGAATTTACAATTGTGTCATTATTTATCCCATCTTTGACATTCCTATGTGAATTAGAAATTAAATTAAGTTTCACATACCATTCAATTATATCTTTCTAACTTCTAGCATTCAATAAAATAAAAAAAAATCAGCTGTGTATGCACTCATGATACTGGACTATCGCTCAATAGAAAACACAACAGACCATAAAGAAGTATATTCTTTTAACAACACAAGCGTTTTGACATTTTAAAACCAAACGATAAAGTTTTGTATTAATTTTTATTCTATTCAATCGCTTAAAATGAAAATCGTTTGCATTTTTAAAAATTAAATATTTCTTATATTCTCTTAATTCTAATTAATTAATTTTAAAATATTTCGACCATTGATTTTACAATACTATAATATTTTATTGAAATTTACAGTAGATATCATTTTCTTCACTAAAAATATTATTTTATATTTTGATTGTAAAAACTTTCGTCTGCGGATTATTTTTAAAAATGTTATGTAGTAGTGATTGCCATAGAATCACAACCGATGAAATGCAGTTCGAAAATCGTCATATTAGATTTATTAAAGGAAAGTGCTTTAAATTCGCTGTATTAAAGAATATAACTTGGCGTTATTATCAGCTGATTTTGCTCCGTTCTTCATCCTCAGCAATGGGGTGTGTCAAATAAGATTCAACCAGGGAAAACAAAGTTAATTTAATAAAATAACCAATATATGAAACAGAATCTACTAAAGATTTGGTTTAAGCATTAGTGCTATTTTATAATAACTAAGATAACTTTAACATTAAATGAATAAATTCATAATTTTTAAGCACAATAAGTAGGGAAAATTCTTCAATGTCTGCAATCTAGCCTTTACCATACACAAAAAAGAATTTTTTTAAATGATCAGAAGAAATATATATTAATCTCCAAAAATTTAATGCAAGTTTCCATACAAAACTGATAAAAGTTTAATGAATACACAATCGTTATAAAAAAACTGAAAAGCTTAAATTTTCAAAACAAATCATCTACAGAAAGTACGAGATACTTTTGAGAGTAAAATGTTTTCATATAACCCATGCACAGAAAACTCTTTAATTATAAATAAATAACTTCACATAGAGGGAGGTAAAGAGAAAAAGAAAAAAAAGCAGCTTAAACAATAGATTATATTTTCATCATACATTTCCTTCGAATGATTTTTAAAAAAAATCATATAAAAAAACGTTAATTTTGCAAATATAATGCCTTGTTGTTTTTAATATCCAAATATTACATTAAATAAAAACTTTTTTCTTAACATTTTATTTGTTTTCAAAGGATTTTAATTTTTTTTTCAAAAAACAAATAAAAATAATTGAAGCATAATAATTCTCTCCTTTTAGTTTTACAAAAATTTTATACATTGAATTTATTAAAATTCAAATGTTTATTATTTTATGAATTAGAACTAAATGTTATTTTTTTTTACATCTATAAAATTAAATAAAAATTTGGATGTCTAAAATAATTACTTTCTAAATAAATGAAAAAAAATATCATGAAATCAAATTTTCATTTTCAAAGAATTTTTCCATAGAATGCTCGAAATAAAACAACCATATATGAAAGTTTGCTATAGGTGAAATTACTGATGAAAATTTGTGAAATTTAGTTGTTGAGCAGAAAAAAGGAATTATTAGTTCACATTTTCACCACCTTTTTATCCATGGGTTATTTACACTTATTAATGTAACTCACACTCATTCAATTACACCATATATAAAGTGAACAAGAATTAAAACCTAAATTAAAAATGTATTTAATTACAACCTTCAACAGCAATTCCTATCAGACATAATAGAGCAGATTAATTTAACTGAATCATACAAAGCAAACCATTCATTTCAACAGAAACATTGAACTATGAAATGTCCTTTCATCATTATTAATCTAATCACAATGAGAGCTGTGATGGTCTCCTTTGCATATAACATAGCAAGGAGGCAAGTGGCAATTCAAGCTTTCATGTCCAAAAAGTTGACAATTATGGCATTGTACAATTCTATTTGTTTATCTATATTTTTCAATTTTGACATAAGTAGAGAAATTGATGCATTTAGTTTACGTTGTTTGTTTTTTCTAAGTATACTTGAAATAATGACATCTCCTAGATGTGATCTCCTCTCTTAGTCATTTGAGAAATTTTGACTGGTTTAAAATTATTACTTTTTAAATCTTTTTCTATTTTGGAAGATTCCACATCAATAGGGATACCTCTGATAATATGTTTTTTTTCCCTATTTGGATTAATTATCAAGTTAGGTGTTTCTTCATCATCTTATTTCCTAGTTAATATTCTGTGTTCATATAGGGTCAAATGAGACACTCAAGTTCCTTTATATTTCGTCAAATGCACAAACTGCGAAGCCAGAATTAATATAACAAAGAGTCATTCGATACTTGATTTCAATCAAACATTTGGTCATCACAAAAATTTTGGACAAAAACTTTAAACGATAGAAATACACAAAAATTTTACCACATCATAGCAGCAACTGGATATTTTTCAGTGATATTTTTATTTTCAATGTACTTGCTATTGCTAATCAGAATATCATTAAATTATCAAAATCAAGTGTAGTTGATTAAATTGTTTTATCAAAACGATAATTCTGCAGTAGTTTCGATTTCAAACTTTGAAAACAATTTGAAAACTTTCATCGAATGTTAAAAATTTTCAAAAATGATAAATAAATCTTTGGGGAAAAAACAGGTTAAATTCAAGCTTGTTCTAGAAGAGGACAAATCTTTCAATGTAGTACAAAATACATTGTGTGACAGAAGCACAAAATGCTCAACTCTTCAGAATACCATGCACAATATGTTAAATTAAAGGTTCACTTTGAAGAAAATTTCTTCAACATGATTTTGAGACTCAATATCTATTTCTTTTATTTATTTATTTTGAATCTCTCCAAGCACCACAGATGTACAAGACAGGGCTTACAAAACATATTATTTAAAAAAACATATGTTAGAAGCATAAATAAAGGAAATAAAAGTAGAGAACAGCTAGTTGGACTTCACAAAAACAGATAAATTCACCAACCAAGTCACACCAAGCATTTCAATTTGTTCTGTAAGAATAATCTAGGGCCATCAAAGATAGATCATGGCAAAATCAAATGTTTGTTCCACTTCTTAAGGTACTTCTTCAACATTTGCATAAATTATTTGATTTTAAAATAGTTTTGTTCATAGACCAATTGAAAATAAGAATTTTTATTTTTGAACAACTTATAGATGGTTGAATAGAAATATTACATAACATTGTATAGTTTTATGTAAAACTCAAATATTTCCCTTAAACGTATTTTCAACTTAATTTTTATAATTTAAAACTTTTATAGGGAATAAATAATTATTGAGATTAAAATAAAGATTATTTCTTAAAATCCATCATACTAAAAATTGTAAATTACAAATAATCAGAATTTTTTTCTATTTCAATATTTATATCTAAAAAGTAAAATTGAACATAATGTTATTTTACATGGACTTGGAAATCATTACCTGCAATATTTTGAAATTTGAATTAAAACACAAAATCTATCTGAAGAAGGAAAAAAAATAACTAATAAATAATGAAATTAAAGAACATTAAACACTAAATTAAAAACGCAAAAAGAAAATAAATAAATCATTAAAAAAATGTAAGTGCATTTCGATTTTTTATCCATATTTCAATCATCATTTTTTTTATTCATATAACATCATTATATAATATGCGAGTATGAAACTGTGTAGACACACACTCACAGTCACATATTTCATAACAATAACTTATATTCAATGATCAGTGTTGATTAGGCAATATTTAATTTTTAATAACCTCATTAAAGCAACTGTGACCAATTAAGAGATTAAATAATTTACATTCAACTGATATCTATGTCATAAAAAGAAAAAGGTGTATATCATATTAATATTAAAAGAGAAAGATGAAATATTTTATTAAAAAATTAAAATAATGATAAATGAAATATTACAAAGAGCATGCTGAATTAGGTTAGTACATTTGTCTTGTCCTCTAATCAATTCCTTCTTGTTTTTCTCTCACAGCTTCCTAAAAAATATGCAAAAGAAAATAACATATTACAACTAGCTCTTTTAAATATGAGTAAAATAAAGAAATTTAGTAAGACTAACTTTAAATCATAGCTTTAAAAATATAATAAGCATATATAAGTACAAAATTATCTGTTTTGCAGTTATCTTTATTTGTAATATATCAGCAAAAAATATTAGAAACTATGTTTTTAACTAAAACTTTTCAGTTTCACAAAGGTTTTAAAAGTTCATAACTTGATTTTAAAACTTGACGAAAAAAATTTGGATGAAAGAATATTTTTCAATTATTTAGTCACCTTCTTAATTAATTTTATTAACTACAATGAATGAATAGGAGGCATAGAAATTGCAAATACTATTGAAATGTTTAATCATTAATTTGAAAAATGAGAGTATGAAATATTTTTTTAAATGTATAGCATGATGAATTCAAATACAGCATATTCAAATTCAATATTTAATAATCAATCTTGCAAGGTGCTTATAATTTCTCAACATCCTTATTTTACATAAAAGAGTTGATCCAATAAACACTTATACTTGTGAAATTATACAATTAATTTATTCACATAATAGTCTTTAAAGTAAAATTCTATAGAGCACATTTTCCCAGTAAGAAAATATGGAAATAAGGATTTTAAATTTTAATTTATCCTTAATGCAACAAATTAAATTAATTGCACAAATGAGAAGTAACATTCAGTAGAGAAAAAGATGACCAAATTAAAAACTATCAAAAACAAAATTCAATAAGAATATTAAATTTTTATACGAGTATATGCAAAGTTTCTGTGTGTCTATTCCTTCAGTAAAATAACAATAAAAAATTTGAAACTAAAAATATTTTATTTACAAGAATGTAGGGACATAAGAAAATGGAAATTAGAATAATAAAAAACAAACATTAATTAGACATTATACATGATTAAAACAGCTACAAAAGAAAATACTTAATAATAATAAACAAGGTTATATATAAGGTTATAAGGTACATTACAAATAATAAACAAAGTTTTTTATGAACCGGATGATTCATCTTTCATTTCTCACATCTCTATTCTATATCATCTATCTCTATTTGAATGTTTTTAAGTTCACTCTATTGGGCAGTAACACCCTCTCTTGTCAGTAGAGTTATTAATATAGATCTTTGACAAGAATTTTTTAATTACATAAGTGAAATAACAAAGTTGTAATTCTTGGTTAAGATTGCTTCTTAACATTATACGAGGGTCACTCTGAAATTTTTGAGATACAACTAGGTTTTTAAAGTTATACTTACAAAATTTTAGGTGTGATCAAAGTAGTTTCCTCCCTGCACATTATAAACAAATCTTTTAAAAGGAAATTTCAGCGAATAACTCCACAAACAAAATTTTAAATTTTGTACAAACATGTTTTTGCAAAATAATGTAAAAAATAAAACATTCTTTTGTGAACTAATTTCTTTTTTTTACATTATAATAGCAATTTAATAAAATGAAAATTTATTTGATGTAAATATGATACAATATGATAAAATTTTAATTTTTTACATTTGCTATTATTTTAAATAATAATTTAATATTAGCAATTATCGACAATACTGGTTGTAGTTAAAAGGAAATTATGAAATTAGTTAAAGGAAATTAGCACATTGTTGACATTTTACAAGATATACATAGAAGGTAATATGTAAACAATATATTCTACAATATGATGTGATTTAATGCTTCCTACAAAATTTTACATAATTGTCATTAATTTCACTTGAATGTAATATTAATTCATTTTAAGTAAATTCATGATTTTCAAAATAACACATTTTAGCTGTGCAGACATACATTAAAATTACTTTAAATCTTTATACAAAACTTCAAATTCCCAACAAGAAATGATACGTAAAATTGAAAGAAAATACTTGATTGGTATTTAATAACATTCTACAATCCAATTGCAACAGCAAATGTTAATAGGAAACACCTATTAAAAAATAAAAAAAAATACTTCATAAATTGAAAAGGTTTATTCTTGATGTAAAATGATTTATTGAAAAATATGCACCATTTTGAATTTTAAAAATAAATTACAAAATGGGAATGTTGAAATAAACTGAAACAATTTATCCATAATCCCAAATAACCAGTTTGAATTTTTTAAATCAATGCTCTATGTCTATTAACATAACAGATATGGTAAGCATCATCAAAATAGCAGAAATCAACATTCATTATAGTCAATGAGCTTCAACTATTCTTAGCAACAAGAGGAGAGATTAACATTGCATTAATTCAATAACCATAGACATGCAATGGTTGTTTTGGGTGACATGTTCATGGTTTAAACATCTTTAATGATAACAGTTGTTTGAAATCAAGAGCTTGTGTGTGTGTGTATTGCTGTAAGCAATAAACTAAATCCCCTTATTATGGTTAATTACCTAACTAGGGATAATATTGCTGCAAAAGTATATAGTTTAATCGATGATGAAAACACATTCAATCGCAAATTGTCAGTCTTTTACATCCTAGCAATATGAGTAAGAAAGTCATGACAGGATATGATATGATGCACACAACACCAAGTGATTGCAACAAACAAGGGGATGATTATTTAAAATACATGTTCCATTATATGTATTTATCTTTAACAAATGTAATGAAACTATGACAAGAAATGATTAACCTTACTCCATGTAATAGTAAATGTATGGACTATAATGATGATTGGAAAGCGTCTGATGCTATAAGTTTATTTGATCACCAATACATTAGCTTTTCTGTTTCTGGGGCGAACAGACTAGAGGTAGTAGTTAAGAATCTAAAAAACACCAATTGGGGTTCCTACAAAAAAGTAGGTATTCTTTGGTAGCAGATTTGAAGTTGGCCATTGATTAGTTGTAAGATAACATTCTCCATATGTACTATCAAAATTGCCGAGTCAGTAATGCTTGTTCACTGAAATTAGTTCTTCGTTTATCCAAAGAATTAAGCAAATTATAGGGACAACGTAAAAAGCTTTTTTAATATATAATAGAATTAAGAAAAATAATAACTGGTAACAGGAATATAAATCGATAAAATAATAATAGGAATATTAATTGGTTTTAACTTATAATAATTCTAAAATGTTTCCAGGAAAAATTAATGTACTGGCCTTAAGGCTGTCTGCCATGCAAGAAAATAATATACTAAAAATAGGAATGGCTGCCTAAACACCCTTAAAATGCTGAGTAGTAACTTTTCAGAATCTGAGAGAGAGATCCTGGCTGAATTCACTTTTCTTCAGAGTTCACTTTCCAGGTTCCAAATAAATAAATAAAAACACCCATCTTTACATTTTCTACATGAAATTATTGTAGAAAGAAAATGGGATATTGCCAAAAAATTATTACTAATAAAAAAAAGGGACTATAATGTTCTTTAAACCTTATAAATTGCCTGGAATGAATGGCATTGTATTGTTTCAACTTATTCAAAGAGTCCAGTTCATTACCCAAAGTTTTTGTAGAATTTTCAGAATATACATAGCTTTTGACCATATATTCATTATTTGGAGACACACAAAAGTAATTTTTGTTCCTAAAATAAGGAAAGATATAACTGTGAAGCTAAATCTTTCAGGCCTATAAGCTTAATATATTTTCTTTTAAAGGCATACATACATACATAGTGGTGCAGGCAAGCCCTGAATTGTACAGTTAAATAATTTGGAATAGTCACCCATCGCCTCATCATTTTGAACCGCGGTCAGATGACGAGGTCACACCTGAGCTGGCACACTCCTCTCCACACCAGTGGAAGGGCTTTGGACGTCACATATTAACATGTACTTGTCCCCAATCCATGGAACTCCAGCAACCTGGTGAGAAAGTAAGCATTGTCACCCAATCACTTCCTGCGGCAAAAGATACTTCACTCTCTTAATGAGAAGCGGCATGAAGCTACTGAGACAATGAAACTCTCTTTTAAAAGCAAGTGACAGATATATCATTGGAGCTTAAATCGTAAAGCTATTCATTGGATTAATATTAGAATCATATGTGCAACCCTTACTTATAGCCTTATGGTCTGGAATCAGAAATATAGCTCAAAACAGATGGCTCAAAAATGAATTTCAACATTGGAGTTGGTATTTGCTGTCCAGCTGATGGTACAAAGTTGTCATTTCTATTTGGAAAACATACAACTATATTCCAAGCAGAATTCTTTGGCATTCTCATGTAAAGCAGAATATCCTTGGATAGAAGCTCACAAAAAATAAGCACTTGGTCTGAGAGTCAGAGTGAGCTGCATTACTGGATTTATAGAAGTCTACTTTAACTTCTGTTCTTGTCTAGGTGGATTGCAGTGAACAAGAGGCATTCTCAAGGGCACAGTGAGTTGGCTTTTCTAGACTAATACAAAGCAATACTTGTTATATTCTGCACTGAGCATGTGCCTCAACTAGTATCTCCTTGCCCTTGTCTGGAGGAATGCTACTTTACTCTGATATTGGCAAACAATGATTCCTGTACTTTAATGTGGGAGCCTGGGCATATGGTGTTCTTGGGGATGAGTTAGTAAGGGCTCAAAAAATATTAATGTCTATGAAACAAATTAGGTTGTTTGTAATTTTTTATGAGCAATATTTTTTGGTAACTAATAATTTTATTTGTAAACATCTAGAGATGACACATATTGTGGCTCATATAAATAGCCAATAATTGACTTATGAAATATTAACATTTAATTTTTAATTCCTACTAATTGGTAGGCAATTTTAATTTGGCTTTGTGTAATTTGCATAGTTTTTTGAACATGAGTTGCAATTGTTTTTCATTTATCCAGGTGAGGGTCAAAGAAATTAACTTTATTTAAAGCTCAATAAATGTCATAAAATTTATGATACATTAATAACATCTTTTTTTTTAATTATAAATCTCCATATTATTTTTAAATGCTACATTCATAAAATCAGTTTCTAAAATTTGTACAGCAGATTTTGTATTTTATAAAATCATTTTTATTAAAATAAATAGTTCACAAATGCAGAATAAATTTGAGTGATGTAAAGATTGAAGCACCCCACAGATATAATCATAAGTATTATTCCTTATTTGAATATGCAATATTAACAATCTCTAAGTTTAGTTTTTTATGTGTAATTAAGTAAAATGACCATATATTTCTCATACTAATCTTTATTTTCAATCATTTGAAATCAAGCTTTAAGCCTTGGCATATAGTTTTTAACAGAGAGAGCGCGGCTTCCTCATTGCAACATTTAAAAATCATAAAAATAAAGTGTCATCCGCAAAAACAAATCAGTGGATATTGTGTACATTAACTCATTGAAGAGCATGTGGACTACAGAGTCATCCCATGTTTTGAAAATCTAAAAGAGAGGGAAAACTATTAATCTGTAATCAATCATCTTTTCAGTATATTTGGAATGGGCATTCTTATTACTTACCTGCCTTTTCTTTCTTCATATGCAGTATAAGCGTTTCTCAGAATTCCTACAACATTGGGATGACTCGGTGCCCAAAACAACAAGTATTGCTTCAAAATTGTTTTCATAAGCAGCTCAGTTTTGTGTTCCAGATTATTTTCATATTCTTGTTAGCTGCTTAGGAATAGTGTACAAGCATAAAATTAACTGGAAATGAAAGAGATGGAAATCTTGAGTTCTCCAAGCGAAATATTTCTGCATAAGATTCTGATCAACTCAGTGAGAATGCTCTTCACGAAAAAATATACTGTTCTCATGATGGTGGCAATGAATTTGAACAGTGATGAAAATAAAGAATCTGAATTAGGAGAAAATATTTTTGTAAAGAAACAATAACTCAAATAATAATAATTACAATTCTTGTCTTCCTTTAAATAAATCAAAACATCATGCTAAAAAATTTAAAAACATAAAATTCTTTCCTAAGCAGAAACTTCGTATAAAATATTTTTCAGCTACTTTGTTTGTAATAATTATGTCAAAAGAGGTTTATTGCTGATTATGCAGTATGTTTAATAAACATAGCAACTTACATATTTATAAACAATAGTAAACAGAAAAAACAGAGTCTATTAGTATTGGCAAAAAAAATTACATTTAATAATATAATATATTTATAAATTGTTTAGCTAAAAATTTTTGATTTTATTAAATCTATATAATTGGATAAATTTAATTTGAATTTACGTGTTTTGAAAGAAATTTAAAATTATTATCTGTATTAGTGTTTCTGTGCCTAACTGCATTTTGCATTGATAATGCTATGACATAATTTAGTTACCTAAATGAAATAATTAGTTACTTAAATTAAAATCATATGAAGACGTAATTAACAAAAGTCTTATAGTTTTGGAATCAGAAGAAATAGTTTTATGGTATCAAATTGAAACATTCATAAATAATCAATATTACATTTTGTGATTTTAATTTTTTACGATAAAAATCATTTTGATTTCCGTTAATATTCTAACTGATATATAATTTAAGAAACTATTTTAACCTCATAACCGGCTATCCCGAGCCCCTTGGAAGAGCCAAGTAGTTTCACTAAGAAAAGTTTCCAATTCAACTCCCAGATTTGATAGATTGTGGTTTGAAATCAGGCTTGGGAACTGTGTCTAGCTAAGCGGTCAAGGCTCATTTAACTTATGTCAGCGTTTTCTCAAAAATGGTAGAAACAGGCTTCATGGGAAGATACAATTATAAATGGTTTTATTTACTTTACATTTTTGCTTTCTTATTCATATTTCGGTTTTCATTGTTTAAAATATTTTAAATTATTTATTGCAGTTTTAAGAGTGCAGTGTATATGACTTTTTTCTACTTATTTTGATGAAATTATATTATTATATTTTAAAGTACATATATATATATATATATATATATATATATATATATATATATATATATATATATATATATATATATATATATATATATATATAATCAATTAGGAAGGAATATTAATTGTTGAGACTGTTTCTTCCTCAAAATTGCATATTTAAAAATATTATTGAAAGCATATCATTACCATTTTAAAAATCAATTTCATAAAATCGCAATCAACTTTATGTGCTTTTTAAAAGTATGTAAGTGATCATGAATGTTGGAAATATACTCTATCTACACTCATGTCTTTTTAATCCTGAAATTTTATTTTGTTGAAAATATTATTCGCTAAAATTTGTTAATTAAAACACTACTTCTTAAACTAGTGTTCGTTTCAAAAACAAATTAAAATTGATGTATGACTGTAATGTGGGAATTTCATTCAAGAGTAAGATTTATGACAATAATGGAAAATTTTATTTTTATGTAATTCTCGATTTTTTTATTTCCTATTATTCCTTTTACAAGTAAAAGCATTATAGTTGTGATTTAAGCAATATACATTCAACAGATATTTTGATAAAATTCCTCTATTTTTAAAAGTATTCATTTCAGAGAAAAATATAACAAATTATAATTGGTCCAATTTTACTGAGATAATGAGTTGGTGATAAACATGATTTAAAATAGTATTTGTATTCTGTTCAGTTATTAATTATTAAATATTATAAATGTAAACTGTGGGGTTTAATCTAGAGCATGATTTTGCAATGCTATCTAATGCCATTATTGAAAATATTTTTTGCATTGAAATAGGATAGTTATAAGCCAGGAATATTTAATAAATAAGTGTTTTTATGGTAGCTATATCAGCTTATGATGGTCCTTTAGGGAATTAAATAAGAAAAAATATTTAGTAAAATTAGTTGATCTGTTGTGTTAAGTAGTTGATCTGTTGTGTTAAGTAGAAAGTGTACTTTAATTGCTTACAAGAATATAGAAGTATTTTTGTTACACTGACTAAGAAAGAATTGCATATTTCGAGTTTTAATATAACACAACTATAGAAAGCCTATAAAGTTTTAAAAAATTGAATGTTAGCAGACATAACTTACTCGCTTTATTAATATTTAAAATTAAATATTACACTCATTTTATTTGCTTCATTATAGATGACTTTTTGGAACCCTAGAAAGTTTGCATGCGTATTTTCCCCATAAATGTACGACCCTTCTAACAAACATTGTAATTACTGCTCAGAAACTTTCAGAAACAAGATGATGTGCTCATTATGATGCTGTTAAGCTTGTATTTTTAAAAAACTGCCACTGAGATATTGTGTGATTCTTCGAGAACTTGGAAACAAGAGGAATAGCTTATATTCTGTTGTTAATTTGAACAAATATTATTGTAAATTACAACATTATTTACTTTAATTCAACTGAAACTAAAAAAATTTGACAAAAAAACCTGATTTTATTCCAAAATTTTTGATACCTAATTTTGAACAACCAAATAGATTTGTGGAGAGAATTAATAAATATATTTATTTTATGAGTATATCCAGAAAGTAGATGTATTGATTTTTTGTTTCTGTTTCATTATTATTAATTCAACAGCCCAATTATAACTATAAATACTTTTGTTATGTATTTTACTTTTTAACGTGTTGATGATTTTACTATCGCCAACTTACTTTATGATTCTATAATTCAGTGAATAAAATATGCGCGAAATTGTTAATAGTGTTTAATAAAATAATTGAAGCAATAGAATTTGAAATGCTATATTACTTTGCAATTTTTAATAAATCCTTTTTATACTTAATTTGCTGTTATTGCATTGTTCAAATGTGATATTTTAAATAATGTAATTTTTATTCAAACGATGTCAATATGAAAAAAAAAAAAAACTTAGCGGTTTTCAAAATCGAAAAAGAAAGCTAGAACAAGAAAAAGAAGTTCAGAAATGTAGAATGATGATGAAATCGAATTTAGCGAAAGAATCGCAAAAGGATGAACCAGAAAATAATGATGAAGCAGCAAAATCTGATTCAGATTGTACCCCTTCTGCTGCTACACTTTTATGTAATAACATATGGCAACAAATACAAGACTCTGAAGATCATGAGGATAAGCATCCTAGTACATCAGGAAGTGGAATATAGAGTTAGCAATTCTGTGCCAAATTTTCCTTTGCATATATTGGCAACTCAGAAGTTTATTTATCATTATTTACATGGTTACGTTGTTTATAAAATAGGTTTTTTTCGTCGAAGGTTGTGTGGAGAAAAAGTTGCAAACTCTTAACGGTACGTACTTACTTCTTCGAGCTTTATTCGCATTGAGAAGAACTCAAGCAATTTATTTTAAATTATTTAAGTTTAGAGGAATTCGGGAATTCCTATAAGAGTAATTATTTTATTAGTTTCTAGTTCAAGTAGTTCTATAGTTTATTTCCTCAAGTACGTACAAGATGTTAAATTCAAAATGACAGACTTACAAGACGAAATACCACCTATTGAATGTGAATATCGCATACCAAAACATTCATCGAACTCTATATTAGACTATGATGATAATACACCTCTAGCTATACAATTAGCTTCAGAAGCCGGAATTTCAAACTTCATAGTGTTTTTGTGTCCTACAGCAGGATATGCCTCAGTTCCTAAGAGGCCTTCACAGTTAAAATCTGAACTATTAAATGCTATTTCCAACAAAAATGGGATTGAAGAAGTGAGACATACCAGAAACGGAAAACTAATTATCGCTACAAATGATTATAAAACAGCAACAGAAATTTGTAAAATCGAAACAGTATTAAATGTTCCTGTGACTCCCCAAATACAAATTGAACAATACACTACGAAATTTATTATCCCGTTCATATCAGTGGACGAAAGTCTAGAAAATCTAGCATTAGAAATTGAAAATAACGGCCTTATTGTATCTCAAATACGACGTTTCAATAAAAAGGGATCTTCAGAACTTTCAGAAACTATCTTGGTAAGAGTCTACGGACATAAAATCCCGTCTCAAATTAAAGTATTTTTATCTATTGTAAACATAAAGATTTTTGTGGATAAAGTTCGTCAATGTGGAATTTGTTTTAAATTTACACATGCAACAAAAACATGTAAAGTACAAACAGCTTTATGCAGACTCTGTGGCTCACATCACAATAATGATCCTTGTTCAACTAAAGTCCCATATTGTGTAAACTGCAAAGGATCTCACGCGTCAGATGATCCTTCATGTTCAGCTCGTGAAGAAGAAACTCGGTTTTTAAAATTTAAGGCAATAAACCATTTATCTTTTATTGAAGCAAGAAGACAATTTAAAAGCTCTAAAACCAGTTTTGCTACTATTGTAAAGTCTAATCAACCATCAGAAATTACTCATGCAAAAATAAATGATATTGTCACCTCAATACTTACAAAATTTGAAGAGTCAGTAGACAAAAAAATTTTAGCTATTCAAACCCAACAAGAAACAATTCTTAATACTATTTTCCAAAAATTTGAAGAAACTGTAAGCAAAATATTTGAAACTAGAAGTCTCTCGTCATCCCCTGCTAGAAGGAAAACTCGGAAAAGTAGTCGAATCCAAAAGCAATCATCAAACCCTAGTAATAGTGACATTCAGTTCAATCCAATTTTACCTGTGAATAGTGTATTTAATTTTGGTAACTCTTCTGAAGAGCAGTCAGAAATAATTGAAAATGCAAAATTCAGAAAGGGAAGTAATAAAATTTCCTAACAGATGGAACGCAACTACTATCCTGGGTGCATCAGTCCGTAGAAGTCAAACAGTAATCATAATAATTGTAACTTTTTTCATGTTCTCATTAATTTCGTGGAATGCTCGTAGTGTTCTCAATAAGCGCCCATACATGAAACTTCATTATTTTAACTCTGCAGACATTATTGCAATACAAGAAACGTGGTTAAAAAAAGTTGACAAGATATCTTTATTTAACAAAATAATCTTTCGTCAAGATAAAGAAGATAGCCGAGGTGGCGGCCTTCTCCTAGCAGTAAATAAAAACATTCCAACAAGGCAATTTTCTCCTATCCGTCCCTCAGATGATGGCAGAGAACTCTTAGCAGTCAAGATCACAGTGGCAACAACTACAATAACTATTATTAATGTTTACATTCCTCCAGGCAAATTTTCTTCAGAGTGGCTTCATAGCATAATTCAAGGAATTCAGCCTCCTTACATCATCATAGGAGATTTCAATATTAGACATACATCATTAGGAAGCTGTTCTACTTCATCAAGGGCAAATGACCTTCTTGAATGGATTCAGGAAGAGAATTGCTGCCTCCTGAACTCTGAAATTCCAACACATTACGGCCCACATCATAAACCTTCACTCATCGATTTCACCTTTGTATCACCAGACATTTATCACCTAAGTCAAATAGAAGTTCACCCAGATTGTTTTGGAAGTGATCATTTATCATCTAAAACTAGCATAGCTATAGGAGATATTGATCACCATATACCAAACAGATCACGTATCCTGTGGTCAGAATTCTTTGCTTCCATCAATACTGATCATGAAATTTCTAATCTTCATTCTATTGAACAATTCAATCATCTCTGCATAAATAAACTTCACAAGTTTCGAAGATGGCAGAAAATGCCAAGTAAACCTTATCCTCCATGGTGGTCTTCTAGATGTAGTTATCTCCTGGGCCAAAAAAGACGTCTTTGGCGTAAAGCCAAAAACACATGTGATAAGTACGTTTGGATGGCATATAAAAGAACTGCAGCAGAACTACATCGACTACTCATATATCTCTCTCGAAAATATTGGGACGAAATAATAATTTCAGCTGGAACATCAAAAAATATTTTTAATTTATTAAAAAATCTCCAAAATAGAGTTACAGTATCTCCAACTTCACATATGATCCTATTACATAATAATTCTCCAGTGACAGATCCTACCCATCAAGCTAATATGTTTACAGACTTCTACACTCGTTCACCAATTTTAGAGGTTATTCCACTGGATTTAAGTACAAGTGAGGATTTCTCTTACAATAAACCCTTTAATGCATCTGAACTACAAGAAGCTTTGGCCAGATGCAAAAATTCGTCTGTAGGTCCTGATAAGATATCTGCAAAAATACTAAAAGGAATTACTACTACCAACCTAGACTACCTCCTCTCCCTGATAAATAAATCGTGGCTTACAGGTATTGTACCAGAAATATGGAAATCCTCTATTGTCATTCCAATTTTAAAACCGGGAAAGATGGCCAATCTTGTGGCATCGTACCGTCCTATATCTCTGACTAGTGTCATGTGTAAATTAATGGAAAGAATGATTTTGAAGAGATTTATTGACCATATATCAACCAAATCTTTCTTTCATCCCAATCACCACGGATTTCTGCCACATCGAGGTTGTGACAGTATTTTATCCATCATTCATCATCACATAATTTCTGCCAGATCCTCTAGAAAATTTGTTGTTTTGGTTGCAGTGGATATTTCCCAGGCCTATGATTCAGTTTGGCCAGATGGCCTAGTTTATAAATTACTTCAAGCAAACATCAAAGGAAATGCTGCTTTGTGGATTCAACAGTTCATTACAACTCGCTATTTTCAAGTAAAGTGGAGAAATAAGCTATCTTCACCAGCCACATCATATAGGGGAGTTCCACAAGGGAGCGTGTTATCACCTTTCCTGTTCTCAGTGTTTATGGCAGACCTCTACGATATCCTTCCCCCTGACATCAAATGCTTCATGTACGCTGATGATATATTTCTACTATATGAATCTGTTAATTTGGGAAAACTTCAGCAGAAACTAACATCTGCACTTGGAATATTACAAAATTGGTGTCAGGAATGGAAGTTATCGATAGACCCACAAAAATGTTCTATGATCAACTTTTCTTCAAAACGACAACAACCTAATTTCAACTTGTTCATCAACAATCATCCTATTTCCTGGAGTAAAAATGTTCGAATTTTGGGATTACATTTTTCACACAATTTATCTTTCCGTCATCATTTTCAGGAAAAGAGAAAAGCTATATCAAAAAAGTTGAATGCTTTAAAAGGTATCGCAGGCAATAGATGGGGTGCTCGTACTGCTCATCTTCTACAAATCGTAAAATCATTTATTGTCTCCAGTCTGGATTATGGCTGTCATATATTTAGTTCAGCATGCACAACAGATCGCAAAATCCTTGAAACTATATATCACACTGCCCTAAGAATTGCCACAGGTCTTCCCAAGTGGACCCCCATACCTATAGTTCTACAAGAAGCAGGAGAAACTTCTCTTCACTCTAGACATGAAATGCTCTCCTTAAACTTTTACATTCGGAATTTAAGCAAGTCATCATTATCCCCCTGTGCTTTAGCTTGGGAAAAGCTAACTTATAATCGAGTTAATCGTAATCATCCTCTAGCCATTAAAGCCAAATTGTGGCTCGAGCAACAAGGAATAAATACCTCGTGCATATTAAAAGTCCCAATAGACTGGCCAGAAATGTCAAAAAAATCTCAATTTATTCCTCGAGTCTCCCTTTTCAGACTAAATCATTGCCAAAAGATATAATTAGTAAGCTATTTCACCAAGTTTGTGAGTCATCATGGCAGACAAATACGTTGATATTTACAGATGCTTCCAAGCAGGGATCAAATGTGGGTATTGCAATAGTCAATTTTACAACTAGTCTATCAATAACAGGGAAAATTAATTCCATAAACTCCATCTTCTCGGCAGAGGCTATGGCACTACTTATTGCAGTCTCTAAAATTTGCACTGAACCCAAAAAATATGTCATTTTCACAGATTCACTTTCTTGCATCTCTGCTCTTTCAGATTGTTCCAGGACATCACCAACTATCATTCAACTTCTTCGATCCCAAATGATTCAATCTACTCAAAAGTGCTTGTCAATACAGTTAGTTTGGGTTCCAGGACATTCAGGGATTGCAGGTAATGAAATTGCCGACTCATTGGCGAAAGCAGCAACAGGGAGTCAATATGCTATTCGATCTATTTCTCCTGAAGATCTGAAACAACACATCAAGAAATATTACTTTAATGAAAGTTACAATCAATGGAAAAATAGCAAATATGCTGAAGCATTCACTCATCTCACATCTATTCGCAAAAAACATAGACTGTTAACGAAATCGCGACTAGAAGACGTATGGCTGGCCAGAATAAGAACAAGATCCTTTCCTACCAATTCTATTCTATTTAGGTTTAATCTCTGGCATACAGACCGCTGTCAGTGCGGTGAACCTGAAACTATAGATCATATTCTACTAGATTGTCCTTTGTACGAACATCAGAGGAATCAACTACGGAAAAAATTAGGAATAGGAGCGTTATCATTCTCTTGGATATTTGAACTATCTACAAATCCGGAAATTAAAATTCTTGCATGCTGTGAATTTCTACGCCAGTCTAACAGATTCTAATTTTAACGAAAAAAGAAAGTTACAACTCAAAATCCTTGAACTATTTTCTAATATGAATTTATAAATCCGAATTTTTCTTCTCATATCAAGACTTTTCTGTTAGTGATCACCGACTTCAATTAACTTTACTTAAATAAGGTTAGTCGATTGACTACTTAAATCCTCTCCAAATACCTTCTTCAATGAGAGCTACAAGCATCCTAGCATAAAGCTCCAAAAGTGTCCGCCATAACCTACCTACCTACCTACCTCCTAGTACATCAGAAGCTCCAAATACATGTCCATATACAATAAAAAGTATCGAAAGTGCAACAGAAAGTTTATTTGTAATTCCAGACGTTCTGCAGTTTAAAGATGTTGCTTACTTAAAGTTCAAGAATAATTTTCCGATAATATCGAATCAACTTCGCACCGAAATGGTTATTCGTGGATCTCAATTATTTCAGAACGAGTTGAGTCTAAATGCAGCTAGAACATCAGCTAATCGTCTAATGCCAAAATCTTGGTTTTCTCGACGAGTCGGAAATGAAGAAGGAGGAACTGAAATTAACCGATCTTGGTTAGTATATTCACCTAAAAACAATGCAGCATATTGTTTTTATTGCATACTGTTTTCTTCATCAAATTCTGTTACACAATCATCTTTCGTTACAGAGTCTGGTTTTAAAAAATGGAGGAAAAAAGATACATTTATTAGTCATGAAAGAAGTCTAAATCATCTAAAATTATTCACAATTTGGAAAGAAACAGAAAGAAGATTAATTAATAAAACGCGGAATCAATACAATTTTTGAAGCAAATGTACAATCCGAAAAGGAACGTTGGCGAAATATATTGCATCGAATATTAGCATGCGTGAAATATATGATAATTCAAAATCTACCTCTACGAGGTCATGTTGAAAATATTACGCTTGAAGATGGTACAAATATTGGAAATCTGTTATCTTTACTTAAACTTGTAGCGCAGTTTGATCCACTTCTCGCAACTCGCAAATGTCATGAAAACGTCAAAACCTATCTGATACCTATCACCAAAGATTCAAAATGAATGTATACACCTTTTGGCATCCACAGTTTTAAATCAAATAATAAGTGATATCAAGCGAAATAAATATTATGGACTTTTATTTCATTCGACTCCTGATCTCTCTCATCGAGAACCAATGTCCCAGGTTTTCAGGTACGTAGATATTGATTATATTAACAGAAAAGTTTCTATCAAAGATTCTTTTTTAGGATTTACATCGAAATACATTCTTAAGATGCAGCCTCAATTGAAAATACAATTTTGGAAAAATTAAATTCTGATCAGATTTCCTTAATAAACTGTAGATCTCAATGTTATGATAATGCCACAGTGATGTCAGGTCACATATCTGGAGTTCAACAGAGAATAATTGAGAAAAACTATAAAGCATTATTTGTAAATTGTGATAATCATTCATTAAATTTAGTTGGAGTTACTGCAGCTAAGCAAGATCCAGTCATCATAATATGTTTTGGAATAATTGAAAATGTATATGCATTTTTCTCACGTTCAACATTACGCTGGGAATTATTAAAATGCTCTTTAAATAAAACAGTTAAACGTGAATCTGAAACCCAATGGAGTGCTACAGCACAAGCAGTTAGTGTTATTTTTAATGGGCTGGAGGACTTAATAGAACTATTAGAGAAACTAGCAGAAGATATTATCACCACTAATGATACCCGAAATGAAGCTACAATTTTATTGCAAAATATACTTAACTTTAATTTCATAACTTTAGTTCATTTCTGGCATGAAATTTTAAGAGGAATTGATCGTGTACAGCTCAGATTACAGGATCTTAAAATGAATTTTAGAGAAGCTTTTCATGATCTTGAATCATTAGGGACAGAATTTGCGGAAATTCGAGACCAGATATGCGAGGAGTCAATAAAAAAGGCTGAGTTCTTTTGTGAAAAATGGGGTATTGATACAAATGTCCGTGTAAGAAGACGCTGAAAAATGCCTGGGGAATCATCTACAGATATTGGCCTCTCAGTGGAAAAGGAAATTTCTCGTGTTATGAAAAGCGTTGTTGACCGTCTGCAGCGAGAAATGCACATGCGATTCATACGACTAAGAGATCTTAATTCGAAATTTGGATTTTTACTTGATGTTGAAAATTTTATTTAATAATGGTAATTTTGATAATGAACTTGAATATAATTGTGAAAGTTTGGGTGAATTTTATGATACAGATTTCAATGGAACAGAACTCTATACAGGAATTTGTGACTGCAAGATATTAACCTGCAGTAGAAAAGAAATTAAACTAAAAACTCCATTAGAACTTCTAACCTTCCTTATCTCTTACGGAGAAGATGTTTTCCCAAATATGAGAATCGCCCTTCAAATACTCTTAACTATTTTTACATCAATAGCAAGCTGTGAACGATTGTTCAGCAAATTAAAATTAATTCTGACGTATTTACGATAACCATGACGTATTTACCATGAGTCAAAATCATCTAAATGATTTAACATTTTTATGCATAGAAAAAGAAAAATTTGAGAAAAATTTCGAGGAGGCGCCAAAAAAAAAATATCGTACCCGGGCGCCAATTATGCTCTCTACGCCACTGTTCTGCTGCTTTCTTTTCAGCTTTTTGGTATTTGGCCGAAGCTTCACAACAGCCGTAGAAGTATCATATAACTTGGTTCACCCCTGAAGCAAATCTCCCGTATTTTTCGAGGAACTCCAATTGCAGCTTTGCTCCCCGGCAACTCGATGTGTCCGGCACTGAACTCGCACCGTTCCAGTCCTTGGCAGCTCCACGCACTCGGCCCCGGTTTGTTCCAAAACACTCGACCTTTTTTTCTACAAACCCTTAGAAGACACCAGAGTTAAAAAATGAACCTCAATCTGCGCATGCGCAGAAATCTACGAACACTTTCGTCTCGTTCGGAAAACCGAATCTGATTATTTCCGACTGTTCGTTTATATCACGGACTCAGTTAGAAAAATAAAAGAGAAAAGAGAGCCCGCGCGCGTTTTGCAATTTATTTGAAATTATATTGATTTGATTATTTTTCTCTATGCCATACTTTGTGAAGTTAATTATAACTTTTTTAAGTTGAAATAAATTGAATAAGATATAAAGTTGTTGAAATCAAGAGTTCGTATAAGATTTATAATTTATATAGCAAAAAGAAAAAATCAGAAAAAAATCTGAAATGCTTTAATTTTATATACACATAATTAAAGCGTTTTTCCGATAAGTTAAAAGTTGTTGATATTGTGCGTAACTTATTTAAAAAGGGTTTGTATTTAAAACGGATTTGGAATCAGAGTAAACATTTACACGCTAGATGGGAGTTTAGACCATGAACTGAATATCACTCAATATTAATTTATTTTCTATTTACTGGAAATTTTTGGAAAGCAGAAGTGAAAATTTATTATGGAGTCACATCATAGGAACTTCATGGGAATTATTTTCATGATTTTTTAACAAGATTTAATATGAACAGTGCAGTCATAAAATAAAATTGATGTTTGGAAAATTATGAATGGAAACCATTTATACCTGGCTTAAAGAATTTGCCCAATCATAAGAATTTCTGTGACAATGTTTGGGAGGGTCAGCCAAGATGTATCGTGAAAGGAATACATTGAGGCTGTGAGAAATCACTCCATCTTGATTTTCATTTGGCATATTATGAAATGGAAACATGTTTTGAAAGGTTCGTGTATATTTAATTACACATGAATATCTACATTACGTAAATTTATTTTTAATTTTACACGTGCATTCCCATCTACAATTTATATGAAGTTGAGAACACTTGTATGAGATGGTAACTAAAAATTTAAAAGTTCAACTCCTGTGCCCGAATAAATATTGCAATGTAGCAATATTTGATGAAACCTATGTTTCTAACTTGAGTACAAAACAATTATTTGGACCTATCTGAATAATAATCTAGAATAAAAGTTAATTGTACAAAGAGAGATACTCAGTTCAGTACTTGACACTTGGTTTTATCAACCCACCGGAGAAGAGAAAGGCAGAGTTAATCTTGCTTATCCCAAAAACTGAGCCTTGGGAGTGCAAAAAGCAGCCACTACACCTCAAGCTTACGATTCAATCCTATTATATGAACTATAGTAAACCTGATGACATTTCGGAGGCGTTTTTATTCTTTTCTTATGATACATTTTTTTATTTGATGTTTCGAGATTAAATATTTTTCGCTCATGCCAAATCTTGAGGACTATCACAAAAATGTCAATTTATTATTTTTAATTGTATTGCCAGCATTTTTGAAAATCAGGTTAAAAATGTTATACACACTGTGAAAAAAAAAAAACGGAAGAAATACAGTAAAAATCATTGTTATTTAAATAGCTGTCATAGGAACACTAATGATTACAGTAAATTTTACTGTAAAATTCAGCCGCAGAAAATCGTTTGCTATTGGGCATGCGCATTGAATTGGCGGGATAAAAGTTTCTTCTGTTCCTGTAACAAATGAATCAAATTAATTTGGCCATTTATCTGCATTTGATGTACAAGAACAATAGTGCATCTCCAATAATAATTGGCAGAAATACAGTCAAACATAGTTGAGAAACTTTACATTAGGGATTCTTGGAATTAAGGAATTTCCAACTTCACTATAGTGTGCTATATGTCTCTGGGGAGGGCTACAAATGTCCGGATACAAATTTTTTCTTGTAGAATAGACTCTTGTGAACATTTTGAGGTATTAATATTGACAATTACTTTATTAGAGTCATAACAATCTGGAATTATAAAAAAAATTTTTTAAATAAAGAGGGGGGGATAAAACATTTTTAAAGACATTGTCGCAGACACTGCTGACACCAGGTGGTCCTTTAGAATGTTTTCTACATGTACAAGAACAATAGTGCATCTCCAATAATAATTGGCAGAAATACAGTCAAACATAGTTGAGAAATTTTACAATAGGGATTCTTGGAATTAAGGAATTTCCAACTTCACTATAGTGTGCTATATGTCTCTGGGGAGGGCTACAAATGTCCGGATACAAATTTTTTCTTGTAGAATAGACTCTTGTGAACATTTTGAGGTATTAATATTGACAATTACTTTATTAGAGTCATAACAATCTGCATTTATAGAAAAAAAATTTTTTAAATAAAGAGGGGGGGATAAAACATTTTTAAAGACATTGTCGCAGACACTGCTGACACCAGGTGGTCCTTTAGAATGTTTTCTACATGTACAAGAACAATAGTGCATCTCCAATAATAATTGGCAGAAATACAGTCAAACATAGTTGAGAAACTTTACAATAGGGATTCTTGGAATTAAGGAATTTCCAACTTCACTATAGTGTGCTATATGTCTCTGGGGAGGGCTACAAATGTCCGGATACAAATTTTTTCTTGTAGAATAGACTCTTGTGAACATTTTGAGGTATTAATATTGACAATTACTTTATTAGAGTCATAACAATCTGCATTTATAGAAAAAATTTTTTTAAATAAACAGGGGGGGATAAAACATTTTTAAAGACATTGTCGCAGACACTGCTGACACCAGGTGGTCCTTTAGAATGTTTTCTACATGTACAAGAACAATAGTGCATCTCCAATAATAATTGGCAGAAATACAGTCAAACATAGTTGAGAAACTTTACAATAGGGATTCTTGGAATTAAGGAATTTCCAACTTAATTATAGTGTGCTATATGTCTCTGGGGAGGGCTACAAATGTCCGGATACAAATTTTTCTTGTAGAATAGACTCTTGTGAACATTTTGAGGTATTAATATTGACAATTACTTTATTAGAGTCATAACAATCTGCATTTATAGAAAAAAATTTTAAATAAAGAGGGGGGATAAAACATTTTTAAAGACATTGTCGCAGACACTGCTGACACCAGGTGGTCCTTTAGAATGTTTTCTACATGTACAAGAACAATAGTGCATCTCCAATAATAATTGGCAGAAATACAGTCAAACATAGTTGACCCACGAACTGTTGAACCGAAGGCAAGAGCGCTAACCATTCGCCTTCATACATAGATTCAAAGAAATAGTCGCCTCAATACATAAGATTCAAAGAAATAGTCACTTCCATACATAATACCAGTAAGAATAAGTCCAAAGAAGTACTTGAAATAATACTTAGTTCTTTTATACGAAAAATATAATTGCAATTGGTTCAACAAGATTTGAATAAACCTCCCCTAAATTAATCACATGACCACCTCCTTTTAAAAATACATTATGTAATATCTCCTTAAAAATAAGAATCAGTTATTTATGAAAGAAATTTAGCAATTAGATCATTACCCAAATACATAAAACCAATATGATTAACAAGAAATGTTATTATTAAATGTGATGTGTTTACTTTGCCAAATTCCCATAAATAAGCATTTCCGAATTTACCGATTTTCAGGATCAGCTCTCACAAAGATCAAAGTCAATATAGCATCCCCCAAAACAAGCATAATTCCACCTCCATATTATATATTATATAATTACAAAACAAGCTGTACATCACCACCATATTCATCAAAACAGTACCAGTCCAGTGAGCGAAATAAATTTAGAGCTTTATCTTCTCAGGATAAATTCATCAGAACATTTATTGATAAATGTACATTCTACAATGATGAATTCATTATATGACAAGGACAAACAGATTTAAATTAACAAATATACTAACTGCCCAGAGACTTATTATTCCCTCAAATAACATTTTCAACTTACCCCTCAGAACAAAATTAGAGAACACCTCCATATAATAGAGATATGTTTGTTATACAACACCATATTGAGCAGAACACTACACCATGTGAAAAAACAGTGTTTTAAAGCATAATGCTTAAAAATAATTCCAACATAGGGCCAGCACATACAAGCAGTTTATTATATAAATAACTTTCATAATTTGTACCTTTTTTAATCCATTGAGTAATGATCTATCTTCAAATATTACGCTTCATGAAGGGTGTCCAAAGAACGAACTGCATACAAACCTCCTCCTTAAAAGTACATTTCCATCGCCAAATGAATACCAATTTTAATGTTACGTCACCAGGAAACCATGCAGCGAAATAGTATCATTTGTGAAAGAGAAACAGCCCACGAAGATTAAACCATAGGACAGTACACATGGACAAGAAACGCACAATTTTCCCGAATTTAACATGTCTGTAGATTATCATTTCTCGCTAACACATACTCGGAGAAATATTCATTCTCAGAGTGAACATGGGCTAGACCTACCCAATTATTTCCACTTCCATATAATGAAGATGTACTGTACCTCCCGTGAATAAGAATATCCAGTCTTAATATTTGCAAAGCTAAATCAAACATACAATCTTGAACAGTATACCTTCGCAAAATTACTTTTCATTGTGTTGATGCGATTCTGGTCTACCAATAACGATAAGCCAGGTGAAGGAGTGTTGAGCACAGTACTATCATGAACTGACAGATACTGACAAGTTTTAATTTCGAAAATGCAATTCAAAGCAACGTAACTTCCTTGATTCAATTTAGAAGCATTCGAACCAGAGTATATCGGAAATTAATATATAGCCTCCCTTTAAATATATTTCCACCTCCATATAAAGCAAGACAGCTTCAATTTTGATCGTTGAAAAAATTCTTCAAAAATATTGTGAAAAGCCTTAATTACCTATAATAGCACAGATAAAGATATCGATATACAAGGAATATTCTATTTTGTATGCCACCTCCATGTCAAAATAGCACAACTCGTGGATGAAGACATTTTTGAGATCATTCCTCAAAAGTAAATCCAAAGAAACAAAAAGCGTATTTAACAAACATGCTCCCTCGAATATTTAGTTGAAAGGGATTCCTCTATAGAACAATTTTTGTTATAACTCCTTTCTCATAATTCTTCTTTCATATACAATAAGCAAAGTAAATTGAAAATCTAACTTAAGTGGTCTCAGCACTACCTCCATATACGTCAATATAGTAACACTGGAAAACAAACTTTTCTAAAAGAACTCTTCAAAATAATATTTACAACTAGAAACATGACACAAATAGGATATTAAAACCATTCAGGTATTCCATATACTTAGATACACAAATATTCCTCTCCCCAGTCTTTGAATCCTCTAGCATGGTGATTACTTTGGGGAAGAGAGTTTGATTAATCCTCACACACACAATTTAGAACTGCTTCATTTGCAGATACTTTCGTGAAATGCAAATAATTACTTCATCTTGTGTAACGTATGTATGCCACAGGACTACACCACTTTCAAGTTCACCACTATCACTACTTTGAAAAAACCAAGTTTATTATAGAACATGTCCTAAGCATAAATTACGACAAAGCACAGTAGCAAACTATGTACTTTTTTAAACATATGCAGTTCTAAATTAAATAACTGTACTCTATCGGCATGCTTCCTTCGCACAATATATCGAAGGAGAAAAACTCTTCACAGAACTAATTTCTCAACTAATTCATATTCTAATTATATTTCTATTTGCAGAAAAGTTGTCCTCCAGCCAACATATCCCCAGTGAAACGATTTTAATTGTAAGACCACAACATGCCATATAAATGAAAACTCAGTAACAGTATCATCAAATTCAAACAGAAATAATGCACACATACGTGTAAACAATTTTAGAATCGTGTATATCAATTTACATGTGTTGAATTTTTGCAATTTACATGAAGGAATGGGGTGTGCAGCCTGTGAATATTTGGAGGTTTTCGAAATTCGTTGGATTCTTAAATTATTTAATATATTTTCAGGTATAGAATAAAATCTTTTAATTATATAAATGATTTTTCCCATAAAATTAAATCAAATTATATTATTCGTAATTTTCATTTAGGTGAATGCGGTGCTGGACTCAGTCCAGTAGTATGGGGAAAGGCACACCCCTGCCATTAATATATTTTAGAAATGTATGGATAGGTAAGTATGGAAGATTCCGTGGGAGGCATGGGGTGGGCAGCCTGCGAATATTTGGAGGTTTTCGAAATTCGTTGGATTCTTAAATTATTTAATATATTTTCAGGTAACGAATGAAATCTTTTAATTATATAAATGATTTTTCCCAAATAATTACATCAAGAAATTATATTATTCGTAAGTTTTATTTAGATGAATGCTGTACTGGACTTAGTCCAATAGTATGGAGAAATGCACACCCCTGACGTGAATATATTTCAGAAATGTATGGACAGGCAAGTACGGAAGATTCCGATGGAGGAATGGGGTGTGCAGCCTGTGAATATTTGGAGGTTTTCGAAATTCGTTGGATTCTTAAATTATTTAATATATTTTCAGATATGGAATAAAATCTTTTAATTATAGAAATGATTTTTCCCATATAATTACATCAAGAAATTATATGATTCGTAAGTTTTATTTAGATGAATGCTGTACTGGACTTAGTCCAATAGAATGGAGGAATGCACACCCCTGCCGTTAATATATTTCAGAAATGTATAGACAGGCAAGTACGGAAGATTCCGAGGGAGGAATGGGGTGTGCAGCCTGGGAATATTTGGAGGTTTTCGAAATTCGTTGGATTCTTAAATTATTTAATATATTTTCAGGTATGGAATAAAATCTTTTAATTATAGAAATGATTTTCCCAATATAATTACATCAAGAAATTATATTATTCGTAAGTTTTATTTAGATGAATGCTGTACTGGACTTAGTCCAGTAGTATTGAGAAATGCACACCTCTGCCGTAAATATATTTCAGAAATGTATGGATAGGTAAGTATGGAAGATTCCGTGGGAGGAATAGGGCGAGAAGCCTGTGAATATTTGGAGGTTTTTGAAATTCGTTGGATTCTTAAATTATTTAATGTATTTTCAGATATGGAATGAAATCTTTTAATTATATAATTGATTTTTCCCATATAATTACATCAAGAAATTATATTCTTCGTCAGTTTTATTTATATGAATGCTGTACTGGACTCAGTCCAGTAGAATGGAGAAAGGCACACCCCTAACGTGAATATATTTCAGAAATATAAGGACAGGTAAGTATGGAAGATTCCGTGGGAGGAATGGGGTGTGCAGCCTGTGAATATTTGGAGGTTTTTGAAATTCATTGGATTCTTAAATTATTTAATGTATTTTCAGATATGGAATGAAATCTTTTAATTATATAATTGATTTTTCCCATATAATTACATCAAGAAATTATATTATTTATTTAATATATTTTCAGGTGTGGAATGAAATGTTTTAATTATAGAAATTATTTTTCCCATATAATTACATCAAGAAATTATATTCTTCGTCAGTTTTATTTATATGAATGCTGTACTGGACTCAGTCCAGTAGAATGGAGAAAGGCACACCCCTAACGTGAATATATTTCAGAAATATAAGGACAGGTAAGTATGGAAGATTCCGTGGGAGGAATGGGGTGTGCAGCCTGTGAATATTTGGAGGTTTTTGAAATTCATTGGATTCTTAAATTATTTAATGTATTTTCAGATATGGAATGAAATCTTTTAATTATATAATTGATTTTTCCCATATAATTACATCAAGAAATTATATTATTTATTTAATATATTTTCAGGTGTGGAATGAAATGTTTTAATTATAGAAATTATTTTTCCCATATAATTACATCAAGAAATTATATTCTTCGTCAGTTTTATTTATATGAATGCTGTACTGGACTCAGTCCAGTAGAATGGAGAAAGGCACACCCCTAACGTGAATATATTTCAGAAATATAAGGACAGGTAAGTATGGAAGATTCCGTGGGAGGAATGGGGTGTGCAGCCTGTGAATATTTGGAGGTTTTTGAAATTCATTGGATTCTTATATTATTTAATATATTTTCAGGTATGGAATGAAATCTTTTAATTATATAATTGATTTTTCCCATATAATTACATAAATAAATTATATTATTTGTAATTTTCATTTAGGTGAATGCGGTGCTGGACTCAGTCCAGTAGTATGGAGAAAGGCACACCCCTAACGTGAATATATTTCAGAAATATAAGGACAGGTAAGTATGGAAGATTCCGTGGGAGGAATGGGGTGTGCAGCCTGTGAATATTTGGAGGTTTTTGAAATTCATTGGATTCTTAAATTATTTAATGTATTTTCAGATATGGAATGAAATCTTTTAATTATATAATTGATTTTTCCCATATAATTACATCAAGAAATTATATTATTTATTTAATATATTTTCAGGTGTGGAATGAAATGTTTTAATTATAGAAATTATTTTTCCCATATAATTACATCAAGAAATTATATTCTTCGTCAGTTTTATTTATATGAATGCTGTACTGGACTCAGTCCAGTAGAATGGAGAAAGGCACACCCCTAACGTGAATATATTTCAGAAATATAAGGACAGGTAAGTATGGAAGATTCCGTGGGAGGAATGGGGTGTGCAGCCTGTGAATATTTGGAGGTTTTTGAAATTCATTGGATTCTTAAATTATTTAATGTATTTTCAGATATGGAATGAAATCTTTTAATTATATAATTGATTTTTCCCATATAATTACATCAAGAAATTATATTATTTATTTAATATATTTTCAGGTGTGGAATGAAATGTTTTAATTATAGAAATTATTTTTCCCATATAATTACATCAAGAAATTATATTCTTCGTCAGTTTTATTTATATGAATGCTGTACTGGACTCAGTCCAGTAGAATGGAGAAAGGCACACCCCTAACGTGAATATATTTCAGAAATATAAGGACAGGTAAGTATGGAAGATTCCGTGGGAGGAATGGGGTGTGCAGCCTGTGAATATTTGGAGGTTTTTGAAATTCATTGGATTCTTAAATTATTTAATGTATTTTCAGATATGGAATGAAATCTTTTAATTATATAATTGATTTTTCCCATATAATTACATCAAGAAATTATATTCTTCGTCAGTTTTATTTATATGAATGCTGTACTGGACTCAGTCCAGTAGAATGGAGAAAGGCACACCCCTAACGTGAATATATTTCAGAAATATAAGGACAGGTAAGTATGGAAGATTCCGTGGGAGGAATGGGGTGTGCAGCCTGTGAATATTTGGAGGTTTTTGAAATTCATTGGATTCTTAAATTATTTAATGTATTTTCAGATATGGAATGAAATCTTTTAATTATATAATTGATTTTTCCCATATAATTACATCAAGAAATTATATTATTTATTTAATATATTTTCAGGTGTGGAATGAAATGTTTTAATTATAGAAATTATTTTTCCCATATAATTACATCAAGAAATTATATTCTTCGTCAGTTTTATTTATATGAATGCTGTACTGGACTCAGTCCAGTAGAATGGAGAAAGGCACACCCCTAACGTGAATATATTTCAGAAATATAAGGACAGGTAAGTATGGAAGATTCCGTGGGAGGAATGGGGTGTGCAGCCTGTGAATATTTGGAGGTTTTTGAAATTCATTGGATTCTTAAATTATTTAATGTATTTTCAGATATGGAATGAAATCTTTTAATTATATAATTGATTTTTCCCATATAATTACATCAAGAAATTATATTATTTATTTAATATATTTTCAGGTGTGGAATGAAATGTTTTAATTATAGAAATTATTTTTCCCATATAATTACATCAAGAAATTATATTCTTCGTCAGTTTTATTTATATGAATGCTGTACTGGACTCAGTCCAGTAGAATGGAGAAAGGCACACCCCTAACGTGAATATATTTCAGAAATATAAGGACAGGTAAGTATGGAAGATTCCGTGGGAGGAATGGGGTGTGCAGCCTGTGAATATTTGGAGGTTTTTGAAATTCATTGGATTCTTAAATTATTTAATGTATTTTCAGATATGGAATGAAATCTTTTAATTATATAATTGATTTTTCCCATATAATTACATCAAGAAATTATATTATTTATTTAATATATTTTCAGGTGTGGAATGAAATGTTTTAATTATAGAAATTATTTTTCCCATATAATTACATCAAGAAATTATATTCTTCGTCAGTTTTATTTATATGAATGCTGTACTGGACTCAGTCCAGTAGAATGGAGAAAGGCACACCCCTAACGTGAATATATTTCAGAAATATAAGGACAGGTAAGTATGGAAGATTCCGTGGGAGGAATGGGGTGTGCAGCCTGTGAATATTTGGAGGTTTTTGAAATTCATTGGATTCTTAAATTATTTAATGTATTTTCAGATATGGAATGAAATCTTTTAATTATATAATTGATTTTTCCCATATAATTACATCAAGAAATTATATTATTTATTTAATATATTTTCAGGTGTGGAATGAAATGTTTTAATTATAGAAATTATTTTTCCCATATAATTACATCAAGAAATTATATTCTTCGTCAGTTTTATTTATATGAATGCTGTACTGGACTCAGTCCAGTAGAATGGAGAAAGGCACACCCCTAACGTGAATATATTTCAGAAATATAAGGACAGGTAAGTATGGAAGATTCCGTGGGAGGAATGGGGTGTGCAGCCTGTGAATATTTGGAGGTTTTTGAAATTCATTGGATTCTTAAATTATTTAATGTATTTTCAGATATGGAATGAAATCTTTTAATTATATAATTGATTTTTCCCATATAATTTTATCAAGAAATTATATTCTTCGTCAGTTTTATTTATATGAATGCTGTACTGGACTCAGTCCAGTAGAATGGAGAAAGGCACACCCCTAACGTGAATATATTTCAGAAATATAAGGACAGGTAAGTATGGAAGATTCCGTGGGAGGAATGGGGTGTGCAGCCTGTGAATATTTGGAGGTTTTTGAAATTCATTGGATTCTTAAATTATTTAATGTATTTTCAGATATGGAATGAAATCTTTTAATTATATAATTGATTTTTCCCATATAATTACATCAAGAAATTATATTCTTCGTCAGTTTTATTTATATGAATGCTGTACTGGACTCAGTCCAGTAGAATGGAGAAAGGCACACCCCTAACGTGAATATATTTCAGAAATATAAGGACAGGTAAGTATGGAAGATTCCGTGGGAGGAATGGGGTGTGCAGCCTGTGAATATTTGGAGGTTTTTGAAATTCATTGGATTCTTAAATTATTTAATGTATTTTCAGATATGGAATGAAATCTTTTAATTATATAATTGATTTTTCCCATATAATTACATCAAGAAATTATATTCTTCGTCAGTTTTATTTATATGAATGCTGTACTGGACTCAGTCCAGTAGAATGGAGAAAGGCACACCCCTAACGTGAATATATTTCAGAAATATAAGGACAGGTAAGTATGGAAGATTCCGTGGGAGGAATGGGGTGTGCAGCCTGTGAATATTTGGAGGTTTTTGAAATTCATTGGATTCTTAAATTATTTAATGTATTTTCAGATATGGAATGAAATCTTTTAATTATATAATTGATTTTTCCCATATAATTACATCAAGAAATTATATTATTTATTTAATATATTTTCAGGTGTGGAATGAAATGTTTTAATTATAGAAATTATTTTTCCCATATAATTACATCAAGAAATTATATTCTTCGTCAGTTTTATTTATATGAATGCTGTACTGGACTCAGTCCAGTAGAATGGAGAAAGGCACACCCCTAACGTGAATATATTTCAGAAATATAAGGACAGGTAAGTATGGAAGATTCCGTGGGAGGAATGGGGTGTGCAGCCTGTGAATATTTGGAGGTTTTTGAAATTCATTGGATTCTTAAATTATTTAATGTATTTTCAGATATGGAATGAAATCTTTTAATTATATAATTGATTTTTCCCATATAATTTTATCAAGAAATTATATTCTTCGTCAGTTTTATTTATATGAATGCTGTACTGGACTCAGTCCAGTAGAATGGAGAAAGGCACACCCCTAACGTGAATATATTTCAGAAATATAAGGACAGGTAAGTATGGAAGATTCCGTGGGAGGAATGGGGTGTGCAGCCTGTGAATATTTGGAGGTTTTTGAAATTCATTGGATTCTTAAATTATTTAATGTATTTTCAGATATGGAATGAAATCTTTTAATTATATAATTGATTTTTCCCATATAATTACATCAAGAAATTATATTCTTCGTCAGTTTTATTTATATGAATGCTGTACTGGACTCAGTCCAGTAGAATGGAGAAAGGCACACCCCTAACGTGAATATATTTCAGAAATATAAGGACAGGTAAGTATGGAAGATTCCGTGGGAGGAATGGGGTGTGCAGCCTGTGAATATTTGGAGGTTTTTGAAATTCATTGGATTCTTAAATTATTTAATGTATTTTCAGATATGGAATGAAATCTTTTAATTATATAATTGATTTTTCCCATATAATTACATCAAGAAATTATATTCTTCGTCAGTTTTATTTATATGAATGCTGTACTGGACTCAGTCCAGTAGAATGGAGAAAGGCACACCCCTAACGTGAATATATTTCAGAAATATAAGGACAGGTAAGTATGGAAGATTCCGTGGGAGGAATGGGGTGTGCAGCCTGTGAATATTTGGAGGTTTTTGAAATTCATTGGATTCTTAAATTATTTAATGTATTTTCAGATATGGAATGAAATCTTTTAATTATATAATTGATTTTTCCCATATAATTACATCAAGAAATTATATTCTTCGTCAGTTTTATTTATATGAATGCTGTACTGGACTCAGTCCAGTAGAATGGAGAAAGGCACACCCCTAACGTGAATATATTTCAGAAATATAAGGACAGGTAAGTATGGAAGATTCCGTGGGAGGAATGGGGTGTGCAGCCTGTGAATATTTGGAGGTTTTTGAAATTCATTGGATTCTTAAATTATTTAATGTATTTTCAGATATGGAATGAAATCTTTTAATTATATAATTGATTTTTCCCATATAATTACATCAAGAAATTATATTCTTCGTCAGTTTTATTTATATGAATGCTGTACTGGACTCAGTCCAGTAGAATGGAGAAAGGCACACCCCTAACGTGAATATATTTCAGAAATATAAGGACAGGTAAGTATGGAAGATTCCGTGGGAGGAATGGGGTGTGCAGCCTGTGAATATTTGGAGGTTTTTGAAATTCATTGGATTCTTAAATTATTTAATGTATTTTCAGATATGGAATGAAATCTTTTAATTATATAATTGATTTTTCCCATATAATTTTATCAAGAAATTATATTCTTCGTCAGTTTTATTTATATGAATGCTGTACTGGACTCAGTCCAGTAGAATGGAGAAAGGCACACCCCTAACGTGAATATATTTCAGAAATATAAGGACAGGTAAGTATGGAAGATTCCGTGGGAGGAATGGGGTGTGCAGCCTGTGAATATTTGGAGGTTTTTGAAATTCATTGGATTCTTAAATTATTTAATGTATTTTCAGATATGGAATGAAATCTTTTAATTATATAATTGATTTTTCCCATATAATTACATCAAGAAATTATATTATTTATTTAATATATTTTCAGGTGTGGAATGAAATGTTTTAATTATAGAAATTATTTTTCCCATATAATTACATCAAGAAATTATATTCTTCGTCAGTTTTATTTATATGAATGCTGTACTGGACTCAGTCCAGTAGAATGGAGAAAGGCACACCCCTAACGTGAATATATTTCAGAAATATAAGGACAGGTAAGTATGGAAGATTCCGTGGGAGGAATGGGGTGTGCAGCCTGTGAATATTTGGAGGTTTTTGAAATTCATTGGATTCTTAAATTATTTAATGTATTTTCAGATATGGAATGAAATCTTTTAATTATATAATTGATTTTTCCCATATAATTTTATCAAGAAATTATATTCTTCGTCAGTTTTATTTATATGAATGCTGTACTGGACTCAGTCCAGTAGAATGGAGAAAGGCACACCCCTAACGTGAATATATTTCAGAAATATAAGGACAGGTAAGTATGGAAGATTCCGTGGGAGGAATGGGGTGTGCAGCCTGTGAATATTTGGAGGTTTTTGAAATTCATTGGATTCTTAAATTATTTAATGTATTTTCAGATATGGAATGAAATCTTTTAATTATATAATTGATTTTTCCCATATAATTACATCAAGAAATTATATTCTTCGTCAGTTTTATTTATATGAATGCTGTACTGGACTCAGTCCAGTAGAATGGAGAAAGGCACACCCCTAACGTGAATATATTTCAGAAATATAAGGACAGGTAAGTATGGAAGATTCCGTGGGAGGAATGGGGTGTGCAGCCTGTGAATATTTGGAGGTTTTTGAAATTCATTGGATTCTTAAATTATTTAATGTATTTTCAGATATGGAATGAAATCTTTTAATTATATAATTGATTTTTCCCATATAATTACATCAAGAAATTATATTCTTCGTCAGTTTTATTTATATGAATGCTGTACTGGACTCAGTCCAGTAGAATGGAGAAAGGCACACCCCTAACGTGAATATATTTCAGAAATATAAGGACAGGTAAGTATGGAAGATTCCGTGGGAGGAATGGGGTGTGCAGCCTGTGAATATTTGGAGGTTTTTGAAATTCATTGGATTCTTAAATTATTTAATGTATTTTCAGATATGGAATGAAATCTTTTAATTATATAATTGATTTTTCCCATATAATTACATCAAGAAATTATATTCTTCGTCAGTTTTATTTATATGAATGCTGTACTGGACTCAGTCCAGTAGAATGGAGAAAGGCACACCCCTAACGTGAATATATTTCAGAAATATAAGGACAGGTAAGTATGGAAGATTCCGTGGGAGGAATGGGGTGTGCAGCCTGTGAATATTTGGAGGTTTTTGAAATTCATTGGATTCTTAAATTATTTAATGTATTTTCAGATATGGAATGAAATCTTTTAATTATATAATTGATTTTTCCCATATAATTTTATCAAGAAATTATATTCTTCGTCAGTTTTATTTATATGAATGCTGTACTGGACTCAGTCCAGTAGAATGGAGAAAGGCACACCCCTAACGTGAATATATTTCAGAAATATAAGGACAGGTAAGTATGGAAGATTCCGTGGGAGGAATGGGGTGTGCAGCCTGTGAATATTTGGAGGTTTTTGAAATTCATTGGATTCTTAAATTATTTAATGTATTTTCAGATATGGAATGAAATCTTTTAATTATATAATTGATTTTTCCCATATAATTACATCAAGAAATTATATTATTTATTTAATATATTTTCAGGTGTGGAATGAAATGTTTTAATTATAGAAATTATTTTTCCCATATAATTACATCAAGAAATTATATTCTTCGTCAGTTTTATTTATATGAATGCTGTACTGGACTCAGTCCAGTAGAATGGAGAAAGGCACACCCCTAACGTGAATATATTTCAGAAATATAAGGACAGGTAAGTATGGAAGATTCCGTGGGAGGAATGGGGTGTGCAGCCTGTGAATATTTGGAGGTTTTTGAAATTCATTGGATTCTTAAATTATTTAATGTATTTTCAGATATGGAATGAAATCTTTTAATTATATAATTGATTTTTCCCATATAATTACATCAAGAAATTATATTATTTATTTAATATATTTTCAGGTGTGGAATGAAATGTTTTAATTATAGAAATTATTTTTCCCATATAATTACATCAAGAAATTATATTCTTCGTCAGTTTTATTTATATGAATGCTGTACTGGACTCAGTCCAGTAGAATGGAGAAAGGCACACCCCTAACGTGAATATATTTCAGAAATATAAGGACAGGTAAGTATGGAAGATTCCGTGGGAGGAATGGGGTGTGCAGCCTGTGAATATTTGGAGGTTTTTGAAATTCATTGGATTCTTAAATTATTTAATGTATTTTCAGATATGGAATGAAATCTTTTAATTATATAATTGATTTTTCCCATATAATTACATCAAGAAATTATATTCTTCGTCAGTTTTATTTATATGAATGCTGTACTGGACTCAGTCCAGTAGAATGGAGAAAGGCACACCCCTAACGTGAATATATTTCAGAAATATAAGGACAGGTAAGTATGGAAGATTCCGTGGGAGGAATGGGGTGTGCAGCCTGTGAATATTTGGAGGTTTTTGAAATTCATTGGATTCTTAAATTATTTAATGTATTTTCAGATATGGAATGAAATCTTTTAATTATATAATTGATTTTTCCCATATAATTACATCAAGAAATTATATTATTTATTTAATATATTTTCAGGTGTGGAATGAAATGTTTTAATTATAGAAATTATTTTTCCCATATAATTACATCAAGAAATTATATTCTTCGTCAGTTTTATTTATATGAATGCTGTACTGGACTCAGTCCAGTAGAATGGAGAAAGGCACACCCCTAACGTGAATATATTTCAGAAATATAAGGACAGGTAAGTATGGAAGATTCCGTGGGAGGAATGGGGTGTGCAGCCTGTGAATATTTGGAGGTTTTTGAAATTCATTGGATTCTTAAATTATTTAATGTATTTTCAGATATGGAATGAAATCTTTTAATTATATAATTGATTTTTCCCATATAATTACATCAAGAAATTATATTATTTATTTAATATATTTTCAGGTGTGGAATGAAATGTTTTAATTATAGAAATTATTTTTCCCATATAATTACATCAAGAAATTATATTCTTCGTCAGTTTTATTTATATGAATGCTGTACTGGACTCAGTCCAGTAGAATGGAGAAAGGCACACCCCTAACGTGAATATATTTCAGAAATATAAGGACAGGTAAGTATGGAAGATTCCGTGGGAGGAATGGGGTGTGCAGCCTGTGAATATTTGGAGGTTTTTGAAATTCATTGGATTCTTAAATTATTTAATGTATTTTCAGATATGGAATGAAATCTTTTAATTATATAATTGATTTTTCCCATATAATTACATCAAGAAATTATATTCTTCGTCAGTTTTATTTATATGAATGCTGTACTGGACTCAGTCCAGTAGAATGGAGAAAGGCACACCCCTAACGTGAATATATTTCAGAAATATAAGGACAGGTAAGTATGGAAGATTCCGTGGGAGGAATGGGGTGTGCAGCCTGTGAATATTTGGAGGTTTTTGAAATTCATTGGATTCTTAAATTATTTAATGTATTTTCAGATATGGAATGAAATCTTTTAATTATATAATTGATTTTTCCCATATAATTACATCAAGAAATTATATTATTTATTTAATATATTTTCAGGTGTGGAATGAAATGTTTTAATTATAGAAATTATTTTTCCCATATAATTACATCAAGAAATTATATTCTTCGTCAGTTTTATTTATATGAATGCTGTACTGGACTCAGTCCAGTAGAATGGAGAAAGGCACACCCCTAACGTGAATATATTTCAGAAATATAAGGACAGGTAAGTATGGAAGATTCCGTGGGAGGAATGGGGTGTGCAGCCTGTGAATATTTGGAGGTTTTTGAAATTCATTGGATTCTTAAATTATTTAATGTATTTTCAGATATGGAATGAAATCTTTTAATTATATAATTGATTTTTCCCATATAATTTTATCAAGAAATTATATTCTTCGTCAGTTTTATTTATATGAATGCTGTACTGGACTCAGTCCAGTAGAATGGAGAAAGGCACACCCCTAACGTGAATATATTTCAGAAATATAAGGACAGGTAAGTATGGAAGATTCCGTGGGAGGAATGGGGTGTGCAGCCTGTGAATATTTGGAGGTTTTTGAAATTCATTGGATTCTTAAATTATTTAATGTATTTTCAGATATGGAATGAAATCTTTTAATTATATAATTGATTTTTCCCATATAATTACATCAAGAAATTATATTCTTCGTCAGTTTTATTTATATGAATGCTGTACTGGACTCAGTCCAGTAGAATGGAGAAAGGCACACCCCTAACGTGAATATATTTCAGAAATATAAGGACAGGTAAGTATGGAAGATTCCGTGGGAGGAATGGGGTGTGCAGCCTGTGAATATTTGGAGGTTTTTGAAATTCATTGGATTCTTAAATTATTTAATGTATTTTCAGATATGGAATGAAATCTTTTAATTATATAATTGATTTTTCCCATATAATTACATCAAGAAATTATATTCTTCGTCAGTTTTATTTATATGAATGCTGTACTGGACTCAGTCCAGTAGAATGGAGAAAGGCACACCCCTAACGTGAATATATTTCAGAAATATAAGGACAGGTAAGTATGGAAGATTCCGTGGGAGGAATGGGGTGTGCAGCCTGTGAATATTTGGAGGTTTTTGAAATTCATTGGATTCTTAAATTATTTAATGTATTTTCAGATATGGAATGAAATCTTTTAATTATATAATTGATTTTTCCCATATAATTACATCAAGAAATTATATTCTTCGTCAGTTTTATTTATATGAATGCTGTACTGGACTCAGTCCAGTAGAATGGAGAAAGGCACACCCCTAACGTGAATATATTTCAGAAATATAAGGACAGGTAAGTATGGAAGATTCCGTGGGAGGAATGGGGTGTGCAGCCTGTGAATATTTGGAGGTTTTTGAAATTCATTGGATTCTTAAATTATTTAATGTATTTTCAGATATGGAATGAAATCTTTTAATTATATAATTGATTTTTCCCATATAATTACATCAAGAAATTATATTCTTCGTCAGTTTTATTTATATGAATGCTGTACTGGACTCAGTCCAGTAGAATGGAGAAAGGCACACCCCTAACGTGAATATATTTCAGAAATATAAGGACAGGTAAGTATGGAAGATTCCGTGGGAGGAATGGGGTGTGCAGCCTGTGAATATTTGGAGGTTTTTGAAATTCATTGGATTCTTAAATTATTTAATGTATTTTCAGATATGGAATGAAATCTTTTAATTATATAATTGATTTTTCCCATATAATTTTATCAAGAAATTATATTCTTCGTCAGTTTTATTTATATGAATGCTGTACTGGACTCAGTCCAGTAGAATGGAGAAAGGCACACCCCTAACGTGAATATATTTCAGAAATATAAGGACAGGTAAGTATGGAAGATTCCGTGGGAGGAATGGGGTGTGCAGCCTGTGAATATTTGGAGGTTTTTGAAATTCATTGGATTCTTAAATTATTTAATGTATTTTCAGATATGGAATGAAATCTTTTAATTATATAATTGATTTTTCCCATATAATTACATCAAGAAATTATATTATTTATTTAATATATTTTCAGGTGTGGAATGAAATGTTTTAATTATAGAAATTATTTTTCCCATATAATTACATCAAGAAATTATATTCTTCGTCAGTTTTATTTATATGAATGCTGTACTGGACTCAGTCCAGTAGAATGGAGAAAGGCACACCCCTAACGTGAATATATTTCAGAAATATAAGGACAGGTAAGTATGGAAGATTCCGTGGGAGGAATGGGGTGTGCAGCCTGTGAATATTTGGAGGTTTTTGAAATTCATTGGATTCTTAAATTATTTAATGTATTTTCAGATATGGAATGAAATCTTTTAATTATATAATTGATTTTTCCCATATAATTTTATCAAGAAATTATATTCTTCGTCAGTTTTATTTATATGAATGCTGTACTGGACTCAGTCCAGTAGAATGGAGAAAGGCACACCCCTAACGTGAATATATTTCAGAAATATAAGGACAGGTAAGTATGGAAGATTCCGTGGGAGGAATGGGGTGTGCAGCCTGTGAATATTTGGAGGTTTTTGAAATTCATTGGATTCTTAAATTATTTAATGTATTTTCAGATATGGAATGAAATCTTTTAATTATATAATTGATTTTTCCCATATAATTACATCAAGAAATTATATTCTTCGTCAGTTTTATTTATATGAATGCTGTACTGGACTCAGTCCAGTAGAATGGAGAAAGGCACACCCCTAACGTGAATATATTTCAGAAATATAAGGACAGGTAAGTATGGAAGATTCCGTGGGAGGAATGGGGTGTGCAGCCTGTGAATATTTGGAGGTTTTTGAAATTCATTGGATTCTTAAATTATTTAATGTATTTTCAGATATGGAATGAAATCTTTTAATTATATAATTGATTTTTCCCATATAATTACATCAAGAAATTATATTCTTCGTCAGTTTTATTTATATGAATGCTGTACTGGACTCAGTCCAGTAGAATGGAGAAAGGCACACCCCTAACGTGAATATATTTCAGAAATATAAGGACAGGTAAGTATGGAAGATTCCGTGGGAGGAATGGGGTGTGCAGCCTGTGAATATTTGGAGGTTTTTGAAATTCATTGGATTCTTAAATTATTTAATGTATTTTCAGATATGGAATGAAATCTTTTAATTATATAATTGATTTTTCCCATATAATTACATCAAGAAATTATATTCTTCGTCAGTTTTATTTATATGAATGCTGTACTGGACTCAGTCCAGTAGAATGGAGAAAGGCACACCCCTAACGTGAATATATTTCAGAAATATAAGGACAGGTAAGTATGGAAGATTCCGTGGGAGGAATGGGGTGTGCAGCCTGTGAATATTTGGAGGTTTTTGAAATTCATTGGATTCTTAAATTATTTAATGTATTTTCAGATATGGAATGAAATCTTTTAATTATATAATTGATTTTTCCCATATAATTTTATCAAGAAATTATATTCTTCGTCAGTTTTATTTATATGAATGCTGTACTGGACTCAGTCCAGTAGAATGGAGAAAGGCACACCCCTAACGTGAATATATTTCAGAAATATAAGGACAGGTAAGTATGGAAGATTCCGTGGGAGGAATGGGGTGTGCAGCCTGTGAATATTTGGAGGTTTTTGAAATTCATTGGATTCTTAAATTATTTAATGTATTTTCAGATATGGAATGAAATCTTTTAATTATATAATTGATTTTTCCCATATAATTACATCAAGAAATTATATTATTTATTTAATATATTTTCAGGTGTGGAATGAAATGTTTTAATTATAGAAATTATTTTTCCCATATAATTACATCAAGAAATTATATTCTTCGTCAGTTTTATTTATATGAATGCTGTACTGGACTCAGTCCAGTAGAATGGAGAAAGGCACACCCCTAACGTGAATATATTTCAGAAATATAAGGACAGGTAAGTATGGAAGATTCCGTGGGAGGAATGGGGTGTGCAGCCTGTGAATATTTGGAGGTTTTTGAAATTCATTGGATTCTTAAATTATTTAATGTATTTTCAGATATGGAATGAAATCTTTTAATTATATAATTGATTTTTCCCATATAATTACATCAAGAAATTATATTATTTATTTAATATATTTTCAGGTGTGGAATGAAATGTTTTAATTATAGAAATTATTTTTCCCATATAATTACATCAAGAAATTATATTCTTCGTCAGTTTTATTTATATGAATGCTGTACTGGACTCAGTCCAGTAGAATGGAGAAAGGCACACCCCTAACGTGAATATATTTCAGAAATATAAGGACAGGTAAGTATGGAAGATTCCGTGGGAGGAATGGGGTGTGCAGCCTGTGAATATTTGGAGGTTTTTGAAATTCATTGGATTCTTAAATTATTTAATGTATTTTCAGATATGGAATGAAATCTTTTAATTATATAATTGATTTTTCCCATATAATTACATCAAGAAATTATATTCTTCGTCAGTTTTATTTATATGAATGCTGTACTGGACTCAGTCCAGTAGAATGGAGAAAGGCACACCCCTAACGTGAATATATTTCAGAAATATAAGGACAGGTAAGTATGGAAGATTCCGTGGGAGGAATGGGGTGTGCAGCCTGTGAATATTTGGAGGTTTTTGAAATTCATTGGATTCTTAAATTATTTAATGTATTTTCAGATATGGAATGAAATCTTTTAATTATATAATTGATTTTTCCCATATAATTACATCAAGAAATTATATTCTTCGTCAGTTTTATTTATATGAATGCTGTACTGGACTCAGTCCAGTAGAATGGAGAAAGGCACACCCCTAACGTGAATATATTTCAGAAATATAAGGACAGGTAAGTATGGAAGATTCCGTGGGAGGAATGGGGTGTGCAGCCTGTGAATATTTGGAGGTTTTTGAAATTCATTGGATTCTTAAATTATTTAATGTATTTTCAGATATGGAATGAAATCTTTTAATTATATAATTGATTTTTCCCATATAATTACATCAAGAAATTATATTCTTCGTCAGTTTTATTTATATGAATGCTGTACTGGACTCAGTCCAGTAGAATGGAGAAAGGCACACCCCTAACGTGAATATATTTCAGAAATATAAGGACAGGTAAGTATGGAAGATTCCGTGGGAGGAATGGGGTGTGCAGCCTGTGAATATTTGGAGGTTTTTGAAATTCATTGGATTCTTAAATTATTTAATGTATTTTCAGATATGGAATGAAATCTTTTAATTATATAATTGATTTTTCCCATATAATTACATCAAGAAATTATATTATTTATTTAATATATTTTCAGGTGTGGAATGAAATGTTTTAATTATAGAAATTATTTTTCCCATATAATTACATCAAGAAATTATATTCTTCGTCAGTTTTATTTATATGAATGCTGTACTGGACTCAGTCCAGTAGAATGGAGAAAGGCACACCCCTAACGTGAATATATTTCAGAAATATAAGGACAGGTAAGTATGGAAGATTCCGTGGGAGGAATGGGGTGTGCAGCCTGTGAATATTTGGAGGTTTTTGAAATTCATTGGATTCTTAAATTATTTAATGTATTTTCAGATATGGAATGAAATCTTTTAATTATATAATTGATTTTTCCCATATAATTTTATCAAGAAATTATATTCTTCGTCAGTTTTATTTATATGAATGCTGTACTGGACTCAGTCCAGTAGAATGGAGAAAGGCACACCCCTAACGTGAATATATTTCAGAAATATAAGGACAGGTAAGTATGGAAGATTCCGTGGGAGGAATGGGGTGTGCAGCCTGTGAATATTTGGAGGTTTTTGAAATTCATTGGATTCTTAAATTATTTAATGTATTTTCAGATATGGAATGAAATCTTTTAATTATATAATTGATTTTTCCCATATAATTACATCAAGAAATTATATTCTTCGTCAGTTTTATTTATATGAATGCTGTACTGGACTCAGTCCAGTAGAATGGAGAAAGGCACACCCCTAACGTGAATATATTTCAGAAATATAAGGACAGGTAAGTATGGAAGATTCCGTGGGAGGAATGGGGTGTGCAGCCTGTGAATATTTGGAGGTTTTTGAAATTCATTGGATTCTTAAATTATTTAATGTATTTTCAGATATGGAATGAAATCTTTTAATTATATAATTGATTTTTCCCATATAATTACATCAAGAAATTATATTCTTCGTCAGTTTTATTTATATGAATGCTGTACTGGACTCAGTCCAGTAGAATGGAGAAAGGCACACCCCTAACGTGAATATATTTCAGAAATATAAGGACAGGTAAGTATGGAAGATTCCGTGGGAGGAATGGGGTGTGCAGCCTGTGAATATTTGGAGGTTTTTGAAATTCATTGGATTCTTAAATTATTTAATGTATTTTCAGATATGGAATGAAATCTTTTAATTATATAATTGATTTTTCCCATATAATTACATCAAGAAATTATATTATTTATTTAATATATTTTCAGGTGTGGAATGAAATGTTTTAATTATAGAAATTATTTTTCCCATATAATTACATCAAGAAATTATATTCTTCGTCAGTTTTATTTATATGAATGCTGTACTGGACTCAGTCCAGTAGAATGGAGAAAGGCACACCCCTAACGTGAATATATTTCAGAAATATAAGGACAGGTAAGTATGGAAGATTCCGTGGGAGGAATGGGGTGTGCAGCCTGTGAATATTTGGAGGTTTTTGAAATTCATTGGATTCTTAAATTATTTAATGTATTTTCAGATATGGAATGAAATCTTTTAATTATATAATTGATTTTTCCCATATAATTTTATCAAGAAATTATATTCTTCGTCAGTTTTATTTATATGAATGCTGTACTGGACTCAGTCCAGTAGAATGGAGAAAGGCACACCCCTAACGTGAATATATTTCAGAAATATAAGGACAGGTAAGTATGGAAGATTCCGTGGGAGGAATGGGGTGTGCAGCCTGTGAATATTTGGAGGTTTTTGAAATTCATTGGATTCTTAAATTATTTAATGTATTTTCAGATATGGAATGAAATCTTTTAATTATATAATTGATTTTTCCCATATAATTACATCAAGAAATTATATTCTTCGTCAGTTTTATTTATATGAATGCTGTACTGGACTCAGTCCAGTAGAATGGAGAAAGGCACACCCCTAACGTGAATATATTTCAGAAATATAAGGACAGGTAAGTATGGAAGATTCCGTGGGAGGAATGGGGTGTGCAGCCTGTGAATATTTGGAGGTTTTTGAAATTCATTGGATTCTTAAATTATTTAATGTATTTTCAGATATGGAATGAAATCTTTTAATTATATAATTGATTTTTCCCATATAATTACATCAAGAAATTATATTCTTCGTCAGTTTTATTTATATGAATGCTGTACTGGACTCAGTCCAGTAGAATGGAGAAAGGCACACCCCTAACGTGAATATATTTCAGAAATATAAGGACAGGTAAGTATGGAAGATTCCGTGGGAGGAATGGGGTGTGCAGCCTGTGAATATTTGGAGGTTTTTGAAATTCATTGGATTCTTAAATTATTTAATGTATTTTCAGATATGGAATGAAATCTTTTAATTATATAATTGATTTTTCCCATATAATTACATCAAGAAATTATATTCTTCGTCAGTTTTATTTATATGAATGCTGTACTGGACTCAGTCCAGTAGAATGGAGAAAGGCACACCCCTAACGTGAATATATTTCAGAAATATAAGGACAGGTAAGTATGGAAGATTCCGTGGGAGGAATGGGGTGTGCAGCCTGTGAATATTTGGAGGTTTTTGAAATTCATTGGATTCTTAAATTATTTAATGTATTTTCAGATATGGAATGAAATCTTTTAATTATATAATTGATTTTTCCCATATAATTACATCAAGAAATTATATTCTTCGTCAGTTTTATTTATATGAATGCTGTACTGGACTCAGTCCAGTAGAATGGAGAAAGGCACACCCCTAACGTGAATATATTTCAGAAATATAAGGACAGGTAAGTATGGAAGATTCCGTGGGAGGAATGGGGTGTGCAGCCTGTGAATATTTGGAGGTTTTTGAAATTCATTGGATTCTTAAATTATTTAATGTATTTTCAGATATGGAATGAAATCTTTTAATTATATAATTGATTTTTCCCATATAATTACATCAAGAAATTATATTCTTCGTCAGTTTTATTTATATGAATGCTGTACTGGACTCAGTCCAGTAGAATGGAGAAAGGCACACCCCTAACGTGAATATATTTCAGAAATATAAGGACAGGTAAGTATGGAAGATTCCGTGGGAGGAATGGGGTGTGCAGCCTGTGAATATTTGGAGGTTTTTGAAATTCATTGGATTCTTAAATTATTTAATGTATTTTCAGATATGGAATGAAATCTTTTAATTATATAATTGATTTTTCCCATATAATTACATCAAGAAATTATATTATTTATTTAATATATTTTCAGGTGTGGAATGAAATGTTTTAATTATAGAAATTATTTTTCCCATATAATTACATCAAGAAATTATATTCTTCGTCAGTTTTATTTATATGAATGCTGTACTGGACTCAGTCCAGTAGAATGGAGAAAGGCACACCCCTAACGTGAATATATTTCAGAAATATAAGGACAGGTAAGTATGGAAGATTCCGTGGGAGGAATGGGGTGTGCAGCCTGTGAATATTTGGAGGTTTTTGAAATTCATTGGATTCTTAAATTATTTAATGTATTTTCAGATATGGAATGAAATCTTTTAATTATATAATTGATTTTTCCCATATAATTACATCAAGAAATTATATTCTTCGTCAGTTTTATTTATATGAATGCTGTACTGGACTCAGTCCAGTAGAATGGAGAAAGGCACACCCCTAACGTGAATATATTTCAGAAATATAAGGACAGGTAAGTATGGAAGATTCCGTGGGAGGAATGGGGTGTGCAGCCTGTGAATATTTGGAGGTTTTTGAAATTCATTGGATTCTTAAATTATTTAATGTATTTTCAGATATGGAATGAAATCTTTTAATTATATAATTGATTTTTCCCATATAATTACATCAAGAAATTATATTCTTCGTCAGTTTTATTTATATGAATGCTGTACTGGACTCAGTCCAGTAGAATGGAGAAAGGCACACCCCTAACGTGAATATATTTCAGAAATATAAGGACAGGTAAGTATGGAAGATTCCGTGGGAGGAATGGGGTGTGCAGCCTGTGAATATTTGGAGGTTTTTGAAATTCATTGGATTCTTAAATTATTTAATGTATTTTCAGATATGGAATGAAATCTTTTAATTATATAATTGATTTTTCCCATATAATTTTATCAAGAAATTATATTCTTCGTCAGTTTTATTTATATGAATGCTGTACTGGACTCAGTCCAGTAGAATGGAGAAAGGCACACCCCTAACGTGAATATATTTCAGAAATATAAGGACAGGTAAGTATGGAAGATTCCGTGGGAGGAATGGGGTGTGCAGCCTGTGAATATTTGGAGGTTTTTGAAATTCATTGGATTCTTAAATTATTTAATGTATTTTCAGATATGGAATGAAATCTTTTAATTATATAATTGATTTTTCCCATATAATTACATCAAGAAATTATATTATTTATTTAATATATTTTCAGGTGTGGAATGAAATGTTTTAATTATAGAAATTATTTTTCCCATATAATTACATCAAGAAATTATATTCTTCGTCAGTTTTATTTATATGAATGCTGTACTGGACTCAGTCCAGTAGAATGGAGAAAGGCACACCCCTAACGTGAATATATTTCAGAAATATAAGGACAGGTAAGTATGGAAGATTCCGTGGGAGGAATGGGGTGTGCAGCCTGTGAATATTTGGAGGTTTTTGAAATTCATTGGATTCTTAAATTATTTAATGTATTTTCAGATATGGAATGAAATCTTTTAATTATATAATTGATTTTTCCCATATAATTACATCAAGAAATTATATTATTTATTTAATATATTTTCAGGTGTGGAATGAAATGTTTTAATTATAGAAATTATTTTTCCCATATAATTACATCAAGAAATTATATTCTTCGTCAGTTTTATTTATATGAATGCTGTACTGGACTCAGTCCAGTAGAATGGAGAAAGGCACACCCCTAACGTGAATATATTTCAGAAATATAAGGACAGGTAAGTATGGAAGATTCCGTGGGAGGAATGGGGTGTGCAGCCTGTGAATATTTGGAGGTTTTTGAAATTCATTGGATTCTTAAATTATTTAATGTATTTTCAGATATGGAATGAAATCTTTTAATTATATAATTGATTTTTCCCATATAATTACATCAAGAAATTATATTCTTCGTCAGTTTTATTTATATGAATGCTGTACTGGACTCAGTCCAGTAGAATGGAGAAAGGCACACCCCTAACGTGAATATATTTCAGAAATATAAGGACAGGTAAGTATGGAAGATTCCGTGGGAGGAATGGGGTGTGCAGCCTGTGAATATTTGGAGGTTTTTGAAATTCATTGGATTCTTAAATTATTTAATGTATTTTCAGATATGGAATGAAATCTTTTAATTATATAATTGATTTTTCCCATATAATTACATCAAGAAATTATATTATTTATTTAATATATTTTCAGGTGTGGAATGAAATGTTTTAATTATAGAAATTATTTTTCCCATATAATTACATCAAGAAATTATATTCTTCGTCAGTTTTATTTATATGAATGCTGTACTGGACTCAGTCCAGTAGAATGGAGAAAGGCACACCCCTAACGTGAATATATTTCAGAAATATAAGGACAGGTAAGTATGGAAGATTCCGTGGGAGGAATGGGGTGTGCAGCCTGTGAATATTTGGAGGTTTTTGAAATTCATTGGATTCTTAAATTATTTAATGTATTTTCAGATATGGAATGAAATCTTTTAATTATATAATTGATTTTTCCCATATAATTTTATCAAGAAATTATATTCTTCGTCAGTTTTATTTATATGAATGCTGTACTGGACTCAGTCCAGTAGAATGGAGAAAGGCACACCCCTAACGTGAATATATTTCAGAAATATAAGGACAGGTAAGTATGGAAGATTCCGTGGGAGGAATGGGGTGTGCAGCCTGTGAATATTTGGAGGTTTTTGAAATTCATTGGATTCTTAAATTATTTAATGTATTTTCAGATATGGAATGAAATCTTTTAATTATATAATTGATTTTTCCCATATAATTACATCAAGAAATTATATTCTTCGTCAGTTTTATTTATATGAATGCTGTACTGGACTCAGTCCAGTAGAATGGAGAAAGGCACACCCCTAACGTGAATATATTTCAGAAATATAAGGACAGGTAAGTATGGAAGATTCCGTGGGAGGAATGGGGTGTGCAGCCTGTGAATATTTGGAGGTTTTTGAAATTCATTGGATTCTTAAATTATTTAATGTATTTTCAGATATGGAATGAAATCTTTTAATTATATAATTGATTTTTCCCATATAATTACATCAAGAAATTATATTCTTCGTCAGTTTTATTTATATGAATGCTGTACTGGACTCAGTCCAGTAGAATGGAGAAAGGCACACCCCTAACGTGAATATATTTCAGAAATATAAGGACAGGTAAGTATGGAAGATTCCGTGGGAGGAATGGGGTGTGCAGCCTGTGAATATTTGGAGGTTTTTGAAATTCATTGGATTCTTAAATTATTTAATGTATTTTCAGATATGGAATGAAATCTTTTAATTATATAATTGATTTTTCCCATATAATTACATCAAGAAATTATATTCTTCGTCAGTTTTATTTATATGAATGCTGTACTGGACTCAGTCCAGTAGAATGGAGAAAGGCACACCCCTAACGTGAATATATTTCAGAAATATAAGGACAGGTAAGTATGGAAGATTCCGTGGGAGGAATGGGGTGTGCAGCCTGTGAATATTTGGAGGTTTTTGAAATTCATTGGATTCTTAAATTATTTAATGTATTTTCAGATATGGAATGAAATCTTTTAATTATATAATTGATTTTTCCCATATAATTTTATCAAGAAATTATATTCTTCGTCAGTTTTATTTATATGAATGCTGTACTGGACTCAGTCCAGTAGAATGGAGAAAGGCACACCCCTAACGTGAATATATTTCAGAAATATAAGGACAGGTAAGTATGGAAGATTCCGTGGGAGGAATGGGGTGTGCAGCCTGTGAATATTTGGAGGTTTTTGAAATTCATTGGATTCTTAAATTATTTAATGTATTTTCAGATATGGAATGAAATCTTTTAATTATATAATTGATTTTTCCCATATAATTACATCAAGAAATTATATTATTTATTTAATATATTTTCAGGTGTGGAATGAAATGTTTTAATTATAGAAATTATTTTTCCCATATAATTACATCAAGAAATTATATTCTTCGTCAGTTTTATTTATATGAATGCTGTACTGGACTCAGTCCAGTAGAATGGAGAAAGGCACACCCCTAACGTGAATATATTTCAGAAATATAAGGACAGGTAAGTATGGAAGATTCCGTGGGAGGAATGGGGTGTGCAGCCTGTGAATATTTGGAGGTTTTTGAAATTCATTGGATTCTTAAATTATTTAATGTATTTTCAGATATGGAATGAAATCTTTTAATTATATAATTGATTTTTCCCATATAATTACATCAAGAAATTATATTATTTATTTAATATATTTTCAGGTGTGGAATGAAATGTTTTAATTATAGAAATTATTTTTCCCATATAATTACATCAAGAAATTATATTCTTCGTCAGTTTTATTTATATGAATGCTGTACTGGACTCAGTCCAGTAGAATGGAGAAAGGCACACCCCTAACGTGAATATATTTCAGAAATATAAGGACAGGTAAGTATGGAAGATTCCGTGGGAGGAATGGGGTGTGCAGCCTGTGAATATTTGGAGGTTTTTGAAATTCATTGGATTCTTAAATTATTTAATGTATTTTCAGATA